>OZ018375.1:78998060-80198060 GCA_963969555.1 Polydrusus pterygomalis
CTTCTTTTTACAAAATCGAAAAAATTGGTGAACACTTGGGGGCAGTTGTTGTTAGTCTCAATGACATTTAATTGTAATTTCAGGCAATAGGTATTCTAAATTTTCGCAAGGCTTTTTGAAAAGCGAGTTAATGTACCGCCGTAAAAAAGTCACACGCCGCCGTGAGATCGCAGGACCATGGTGGCCACCTAACTGGCATTACGCCTAATGATTCCACAAAATGTTTTGTAAGTTACAATGAATTGGTTACTTCTGAACAGAAGACGGCGGGGCCTTCAATTCATTAATAGGGTTTCTGACTGGGCACTATTAACTGAGAAAACATATGACGTTGATTGACTTGGAGGAGGACTGAATTTGTCCTGATCAGGAAGATGAGGAGACAGCGCTACATTTTCTGGAGACGTATGAGAGTCTAAGAAGATTGAGATATGTAGCTCTGCGGTTCTCCGAAGGGAAGAGCCATTGCTTTCACCTGCAAAAGGATATCTTGACTTTTATAACAAGATCAGGAAGGTTAGGCGAGGGCACAGGTTTTTCGGGTAGTTAAGGAAAGATTTAGGAGCAGGCGAAAAGGTTCGCTTTGGTATACTTGCCAGGTTGCTTATCCTCTCGATAACTACTACTACAATATGAATGCACAGTCCTGCTCAAATCATGCCGTAGAAGTAGAAAAGCATTTTGAAGCCGTTTTTTACTATGCAAATTATGCCTAAACCAGTCTAAAAATAATTGGATTTGTTGCAGCTTGTCATTTGGTAACAATTCTGTGAGCACAGACGATGAGGAGTTTGGATTAACAGGTCATATCTTAGGATTTTATTTTAGGTTCCGTTAGATACACGGATCACTCGATTACTCGATCACTCGATCTTCACAGATGGTTAAAAAATGATCGTCGGGGTGGGAGCTGGTATCTTCTCCGAGAGCATGCCAATACAGAGGTCGTATAGACTCCCTGACTACTGCAGCATTTTCTAGGCAGAAATTTTTGCAGTGGATAAAGCAGTCGTAACCCTGCGGGATCACCGTGGCTTGAGAGGACCTGCATCTATAGCTATCTATATAGACAGTCAAGCAGCCATAATGGCAATTTGCTCCAGACGTACTAAGTCCAAATTAGTAAGACGCTGTCGCAACAATCTCTGCACACTTGGTGCTCAACATCGAATCAGCTTGTGTTGGGTTCCTGGACACAGCAACATATACGGCAACGAGACCGCTGATGCGCTCGCCAGGGAAGGCGCAAGCATGTCTGTCGAATTAGCAGAGAATACTGTGGCTAGACCACTGGGATCAGTCAAGGAAGAGATAGATCGAATAGCTAAACAACTTGCGCAAAGCAGATGAACAGGGCTCACAACTTGTAGCATCTCCAGGCAATTGCGGACCTTACTTGATAACAGGAAAACCGCAGCGCTATTACAGCACAGTCGGATGTACCTAAGAAACATCACTGCCGCAGTCACCAGACATTGCCTGTTCGGTAGACATGCTGAACGTATGCAAATACCAACTAACGACTTCTGTACAAGTTGCAGAGATGAAGAAGAGGAGGAAAGTATTCAGCATTTCTTGTGTGAATGCCCCGGTCTCACGAGAAGAAGGTTCAATGCACTGGGCGAACCATTTTTTAATGATCTGCAACCTGCAACTGTGTCGACTTACTAAGTTTATTAACAGCAGTGGCTGGTTTGAATGAGCTGTCAAGATTCTTCTATGATCGCGTTAACCATCAGGAAGCTGATGTAATAGGTTCCGCGGATCATGTGTGGTACCACAACGGTCCTTATAGGACTACATGTGACTGTTTGGACAATGCCACTCTAACCTAACCTAACCTAGGCACATTTACTTGCTGGCTTAAATGACAAAAAAGGGTTTAATGGTGTGTATTAACAATTTACCTTACTTCTTTTCCTTTTTGCACAGTGCAACCTTTAGTTCTACCACTGTCTTCCTTTATATTTACATTGTTTCTCCAAACAAAAGCGATCATACATACACTTTTTGTGCTGCCGTGACTACCATATTTAATTTTCTTAAAACTAAAAAGTTTACATCTTCACAGTTATATTTTTCATTCGCCTTTATATTTAACCTAGAGCATCTTTCAAGGGTAGTAATTTAAGGCATTTTTTTATTTGATCCCAAAACGCTATAAAGTATAATATTAAACAAACCTGATGGTAAGACCAGGTAAGTAATGCGAACAACCAAGCTGACCAAGTATCAAGATTTTTCAGAAAGCAGATTTGCTGAGAGATAACACTTTGGATAACACCATTCGTGCAGGTTGCAGAAATAAAACTTTCTCAATGAAATCGGTAGTTTAAATTACCCAATTTTTAATACTTGCAGGCCTTTACTATTTCGTTTTTTCTTAAGTTAAATAGCTACGGGTGCAGACCTTTTTGTTTTGCGAACGAGCGAAAAAATTAAATGGATGTTTAGCGACTCCAAAACTCGAAGAAGTTTTAAAATTACTTCACAGTCAAACCTTTTTTACCCTAAAGTGATGTATGCATCCTTTATGTGTCGAGTCGCTTCATCACGTAAAGCCCATTTAAATAAAATATGTTTCTGAAACGGACATATAGTGTGTATTTTTGGGTTTCTAAACAGGGAAAGGTCACGTTTTTTTACACAGTTATTATATACAGTGTGACTTTGAAACTTGAAATAAATTCAGTAAATCCAGTAGTTTTTTTTTTTGAAAAATACTTTATACTTTAAAAGTATCTAGTCAATAAAAAGCTATGGTTGTCATTTAAAAACTTATCGATATCATCATGTCTCCAATTTGGGACACACTATATGTTTTTAAAAGACCACAACTTAAAATTTTGATAAACGTATTCAATCATTTAAAAACAAAACGGTAGTGCATTTACTGAATTTATTCCAAGTTACAAAGTCACACTAGGTACTGTATTATTATAAAAATAATAATAAAAGTTTATTCAAATTTTTTTTTACATTTAATGCTAATATATAATTTTTTTGTATGAACTATCAATTCCGAACTCAGACGTTGAATATTTGTTTTGAGTTAAATAATATATTTATTGTCAAGAATATATTTCATAATAATTCATGCACAACTAGATTATAATATTAAACGGATATGACAATATTTTATTGGTATATTTTATATCACTACAGTTTACAAAGATACAATACGTTACGTATATAATATAAATATTTATTTATTTTATTCATTATAGCTTGGTACATTTATTATTTATTAATAATGTTCTTAAATATATCTCTTGGATTGGGTAATATCCAATTTTTAATTTTATTTCTATAATTATTTAATAATTTAATTATTTTAATTGACTGTGGTAGCATATCAAAAATAGATGGATCGATGTTTAAAAAATGTTTCTGTGCTATTGTTTTGTTTACTCTATTTTTATATGTAATAGTATTTTTATGACGAGTTTCATGTGTGTGATTAATATAATTAATTTTATTTTTATGTTTAAAAATATAGATTAACATGTTGTAAGAAAATATTTGTTTAATATCCATTTTTTTGCCGTCTTTAAATAGTGTATCAGAAGAATATTGGTGGTCTTTTTCGTAAATAATTTTCAAAATGTATTTTTTAATAGTTTCAATATTATTAAGAAAATTTCATAAATTTATTTTTAACCAATTAGAAGGCTCCTTTTTGTTTGCGTTGCTTATAGCGACGGGAGACTATCGCGATAGTCTATAGCAACGAAATAAGAATACAAAGGAAGTAGGGTATGGTAGATTGACAGTTGTCCGGGATGGGGTCTGATGGCGGCTACATTTAACGCATGCGCGTTTCCGGTTTACCTGTGGCGTATCATTAAAATGGTAATAACAAAATGATTAATGAAATTTTATTTGGACGAAAAAAATAAAAAATATATTTAGATTCATATATAGCTATAAGATACGGTAAGGTTGGTGTAATAAAACAATACAACTATTTCTTTTAATTATTTATTTAAATAAGGTAACGGAGGTGAAAGGGTAATGTAAATATCTGGTTAAATAACTAAAAAACACCTGTTATTATACATTAAAAAAAAATTGCAGAAGACAAATTGTTTCAGATAATAAAGATAAATTATTGCCAAAACGTCTACGTTAAAAAATAAAATTTTAAAAAAACCTTACTCTTTCTTCATGAACCAAATCACAAGAAAATAATAAAATATAATATAATATACCTAGTCCTGTTTATTATAATATGTACCTAAATAATATTAATGAGATTTCTAGTATACAAGAAAATTGTCAAATGACAAACTATGCAGATAATACAAACATTTTATTTATTTGTAGTATCAACAACTTAACAAGTTAATTATAGATACATAAACCCCATTTCTAAAAGCTATCCTAAGCTATAATAAATATTCAATTAGCATTTGCCCAAGCAGTTCATTCCTTAATTTTAATTTTTGATAGTTTAAATTATATATGTCAATGTCTCCACAATATTTATTAAAATAGAGCACAGTCACAGTGGTGAGTTTTTGTATAGATTTGTCCTCGGTGTAGGAAAATAAAATACATGTGCGGATCTAGTATTGACTAAGCCTATTCTAAACGGAAGCAGTCCTAAGAACTCTTTATTATCTATTTTGTCTCTAAATATTTTATATAAGAAAATAATTCTTGCTTCTATACACAATAGTCTTAAAGAAGGGATATTAAACAAATTACACAAAAGCCCTTGATCTGTACCTCTTGGCGGATAAACTGAAAATGACTTGTAGTACAACATTTTGAAAGAGCAATCTTGTTGGCATACTGAGGATCCCAAATAGTGCATGCATACTAAAGTTTTGTAGCTACCAGGGATTTATATAAAGTTATTATGGCATTAACATTTTTAAAGTATTTACAAGTTCTTATTATAAATCCTAGCATATAAAGACCATGAGCTTCTCGAGCATCATATTTAACAATTTATGATTTAAGTAAATAATTATTGGTTTTCTAAAGATAAACTGATATTAAATAAATCAAAGACCGTTATCACCTTGTTTAAGACTAACCCATACACTTTGGAGAATCGGGAAACAGTAACCATTAATGATTGTCATATAAGATTAAAGGAATATACTAAAATCTTAGGTGTGTTGTTGGATAGTAAAATGTCCTGGAAGAACCATGTCCTGGAAGAGGCATATCCTGGAAGAGCCATGTCCAATATATGTTGTAACCAGAAGGTGTTCCAGTTAGATTCACAGTAGGATAATTATCTTCAGGCAGGTTTTGACAGGGTGTCTTATAAGATATTGCATAGGAACGTACCTGCCAAAAAATATAAGTTTTTAAATTATTTGTTTGGCACCTTTACCAAATGACACAAAAGTAACTATAACGTGATACTAACTCTCTTTGTAAAATTTTTTTTTTATATTTTGATATGAATTTCTTTAAATGATAGAAGGTTTGGGACTTGCTTTGAATTTATTTTTTTAATCAATGGTATCTCCAGTCGTCCTCAGGTGAATATTGAGAAAACGTTTCTATCATTCTAGAAACATCATTGTCTTCAGTCTTTAAATATGAATTTCTTTGTTTATCGTACCTACACTTCCATATTTTATTACATTCTTTATCCATGGGTTTAAAATTTTAAAAGTAGATTAAACCAATAAAACATCTAAAAACTTTTATCGATACATAATTTATGAAAAAGTGACAAAGCATTCTGACAAAGCTTCCTCAGAAGGATAAATAATGCAGAATTATTTGTATTCATATTCTTAAGTACCTACCTACATATTTTTGCAATATATTATGTAATGACCCGATACAATAGTTTCAAAACTTACATTTTTTAACCTGGCTACTTCAAAAGTAGACACTACTGCAGTTGGGACCAATCTAACTTTCAATCTTGAGGTTCTGTCAAAGCAATCTTCAGGAAAATGCTTCTAGCAAAGAACTGTATTTCGTGTAGGATCCCAATCACTTCGGTTTACAATTTTCAACCACGCCTTTTTTCTTAGGTAATTATTTGGAAAACTAAAAACCAATAAGTATTTTTAATTTGCTTTTGTAGAAATGGGGTAACCCAGTCGATTAATAAATAAATAATATTTTTCTGGTTTTATAAGACGAACGCCCATGAATGACATGCGAGGTTCGGAGGTTATGTGTATTTTGATATTAAATTAAAATATTTTTTTTTTCTATACAGATTAAAAAAGTTTATATATCTAAACATAAACTTACCGATGAAATGTAATGCCCAGTTTTTTACTTCATAGCGTTTGGGAGCACCCACAAGCAGCACAACTAACCATATTTAAAGCTTATTAATTAACCCAGAATAACAACTACTTAAAATGTTTTAATCGCTGTCCAGCGCTAAAAGTATACTCCACTGTCACACTAAAGTAATTATAAGTTTACTAGTATTCGTTAAATATGGTTGTTAACTAATTAAAATGCAAAATAACTCAAAAACGGCCAAGAAAGCAGAAATCACAGCTCGACCTGTCAACCACGGTCAAACACCAAAACAAACATGGAGTCATATTGTGGTGTCTCAAAATGGCCGACTTCCGTCGGTTTCGTTGTAAGGCGGTTTATGCAAAATCCTACTTCCTTTGTATTCTTATTTCGTTGGTCTATAGCCTATTAACCTAATAAAATTAATAAGTGATAATTTCTCTGTCAAAAATGAAGTGCTTTATTTTTTATGGCAAACGTCACTCAGAATAAAATCAAAATACATTTTGTTGCTAACTTATCATTTTTATTGAGAATAGGTCGCAGGTCTCATCATCTCATCATATTAAAAGAAACTCCAATTTATGAAATTTTCTTACCGAATCTTCAACCCAGCAGAATTAATTCCCGATAATTCTGCGGCTATGGAGATTATAAGTGATAATTCTTAACTACCTCCCCATCCTAGTATTCCATAATTTAAATGGGTTTCTACTAAAGAATAATAAAATATTTTTAATTCTTTTATATTTAGAAATTGTTTAAGGTGTTTAAATTTTGGTATAAGAATTCTTAGTTTTTTTTTAAATGTACTATGTAAATCCCATTTCAAATGTTTATCAAAAATTATTTCTAGATATTTAATATTTTCACCTTCTTTTATATTAATATTATTATTATTATATTAAGCATATTATTGGACCAATAATTGGAAGTTTATTTTTGTATAAAGTAAATGGAATGTATGTTGTTTTGTAATAATTTATAGTTAATAAGTTTTTTTTAAACCAGTTGCTTATTTTTATAAAATCTTTTTCAATAGTATTTTTTTTAAATATTCCAATTTAGACCTTCATAAAAAATTACCGTATCATCAGCAAAACTATGTAGTTTTCCTTGACAGTTTAAATTAAAAATATCATTTAGATAAATATTAAAAAGTATTGGTCCTAGGACTGTATCTTGTGGTACTTCATAATTAAATATTTTTGGTGAACTAATATTTTCACCAATTTTAACATGATGTACTCTGTTATATAAATAGTTTTTAAATAAAGTTAATATTTGACCACGAAATTCAAGTTTTTCTAATTTGTTAATTAGAATTATAATAATAATAATGCTGTTCATTTTATTATTAATTAAATTATATATTGGATTTGTTAGGTCACAAATGGCATCTTCAATCTGCCAGGGGTTTGTTGGGAAAATGACGAGGATGGTCTCCTTATACCTGCATCATTGCCTACTTCGGAATCTGAAACTTTGGTTACTGGAATGTTCTTGCAGGAACTCAGACAAATGAATCACATACCAAATGAATTCGATAGGTATCTTGATCTTGTTTTTTTCAGTGATTCTCTGGAGGTATCGGTGAGCGGTTCGAAACAACCACTAAGTAATATAGTTCAACACCATGTTCCAATAGAAGCACACATCACTGCGACCTTCAATCCCACTGTCTTTGATGTTGACGATGTGTTTTACAGGTTTGACAAGGCTAATTACGATGACTTAAATGATTATCTTGTTAATTTCGACTGGGATTGGTTGAATCGGATCACCGATATTGACAGCGCCCTGGAGAGGTTCTACGAGGTCCTGTGGCGGGCTATAGATGAAAATGTCCCATTGGCCAGAGTGAAACGCAACAAGTATCCAAGGTGGTATACGCAGGAAACTAAGAAAGCAATTGGGTTAAAAAACAAAGCATATAAGAAATACAAATTGTCTAGAAGTCCGGTAGACTATGCCGAATATTCTGCATTGAGGAAACAATCGAAGCAGCTCAGAGACCTTAGCTACCTCCTATACGTTTCCAATGCTGAGCTCATGGTCCCCAAGCACATTAAGAATTTTTGGTATTTTGTAAATTCATTGAAAAAGGACCACGGCATTCCGCATGTGATGGAATACAATGGCAGAGAGCGAACGTCTTCAGCGGATATAGCTGATTCCTTTACCGACCACTTTGAAAGTTGTTATGTGAACAATGGAAATCGGCGGATTCCTGAACCTGAGGAATCTGCTTGTGTTAATCTGCACAGCTATAGATTTTCACAGGAGGAGGTCACAGAATGTCTACGAACTTTAGATATAGGCAAGAGCACGGGTATGGATGGAGTTCCGGCGTGTTTTCTGAGGGGTTGTTGCGAATCACTAGCTAGGCCATTGAATCTTCTTTTCCAAAAATCCTTTGATCAGGGCCATTTTCCAACTGTATGGAAAAAATCTTGGGTCGTACCTATCTTCAAATCTGGTAACAAAAAAGACATCACAAACTACCGTGGAATATCCTTGATATCAATTATGGCTAAAGTGTTCGAGAAGATGTGTTTCAAAGTTTTGAGCATCACATTTCTCCTCTGCAGCATGGATTTTTTAAGAACCGATCCACAGCAACTAATCTGGGAGTTTTTCAGGACTATGTTGTTCACAATGTCGAGTGTGGAGGCGAAGTTGACGTCATTTACACCGACTTAACAAAGGCGTTCGACCGCGTGAACCATCAGCTGCTCATTGCTAAACTTTCTAAAATGGGCGTTAGTGGTTCCTACCTTAAATGGATTGGTTTGTATCTGTCTGATCGGAAGCAGTTTGTCAGAATCGGAAGTGCCATCTCTCGGGAAATAAACGTGGTATCTGGTCTGCCTCAGGGCTCTCATTTGGGGCCTGTTTTGTTTCTGATTTTTATAAATAATGTCGTCTCTATATTTAAAAAGTGTAAATGTCTTATGTACGCGGATGATCTCAAAATGTTTTTCGTCGTAAAATCTATAAGTGACTGTCTACATATTCAACAAGACCTCACCAACCTAGTCAATTGGTGTAATGTGAACTGTTTAGAAATTAACGTCGGTAAATGTAAAGTACTGAAATTTAGCAAATCTACTAGTCCAATTAATTATCAATACTCCATCGGTAACGTTTTACTGGAAAATGTGGATAGTTTCAACGATTTGGGCGTTGTTTTCAGTTGCGATCTGAGCTTTAACAAGCACATAGACAATATAGTGCTGAAGGCCTCTAGAATGTTGGGTTTTTTACGTCGTACCTGCGCTGACATAAATGATACAGCAGAAATTAAAAGTGTATTCAATTGCTTAGTGCGCAGTATTTTGGAATATAACTCCGTTATATGGTGTCCTATTTATAACTGTCATATACAGCGTCTGGAAAGAATACAAAACAAATTTGCTAAATATGTACTCTATAAGCTAAGGTTTCCATATAAGGATGTGCCATATTAAACCCGAATTCAATTAGTGGGAATAGACAGTCTGGAAAAACGTCGAGAAAAAGCATTGTTGTTTTTTCTTTAGAAAATAGTTAATGGTATCGTCAACTGCGATCGCTTATTGTCACTAATTACTTTCAGGCTCCCTGGTAGAGTAACGCGTTCAAGACAACTATTTCATTCATTTTATAACCGGACCAATTACGGAACTCAACGTTTTTCTTACAGACTTATGAATAATTATAATATTAATTTTAAGAATGTCGATATTTTTAGATATCAGAATTTTACAAGGTTTAAAAATTACGTTAACGAACTTTATCATTGATGTATGTATAGTTATTTGTGTTTATTGTACTATTTGGAGGTATTCTCTGTGATGTACTGTTTGTATTAAATAAATAAATAAATAAATAAATAAAAATAAATTTTTTATAGCACATAGCATTGGACCAAAAATAGTAAAATTGTATTTTTCCCAAGATTAATGAGCTAAAATAAGTGATTTTAAGGTATTCATAGCCTTCTAGATAAAACAATAAATTTGGGAAAAAAATATTTTCTTGGTGACAAAAAGTGACTAGTGACACATCGTTGTATTTAGAATGTCATATGGAGTCAAAAAAAGTAAAAATATACCAAGTGTCCCATTTAAAAATCGAAAGTTTATGTCACTTCCGGTTAAACTGAAAGTTTCATAATGTTGAGTCACCTGTCAAAAAATTTAGTTTTATGTCGTATACAAATCCCCGAATTTTATTTCATTATCTTGAAAAACAAAAAAGTTAGAGGGGCGAGAAACCTTCCGTGGACACCCGGTATGTATGTGATATGTATATTATTATTTTCTCATAAATACTACCACGTTGTAAAGAAAAGTACATAATATAAGTATAGTGGGTCCACGGATAGAGTTTGGAAGAGGAAAAACTTTTTTATTAGTAGGTATAGAAGAAAAAGTCATTCTTTATAAAAATGTTTGGGGATGCTGAAACTACAATTTTGAATTGAATTGAATTGAAATTTAGTAAAGATTTATACATGAAGTATTTTTTATAGTTGTTATAATGGATCTTCATCAAGTAACGGCTACTTCTAAACAATTTTTACAATTTTGAATATAAGATTTGCGATTACTATAAAGGGTTCGTCAAAAACAACATTTTTACTTTTTAGGATTTTTTTTCAATTCTAATTTTCAATTCATTGATTTTTTTAATGAATTTTGCTTGTGCTTAAACTACAATTTCAAATATCACATTTGCGATTACTAACAGGATTCGTTAGAAACAACATTTTTAGTTTTTTGGATTTAGTTTAAAATAACTTTACGAAAAAACAAACAAATTTGTTGCTTTCTTACTTCAAATATTATTTTATATCTGGCCAAGTAACGATTTTGTTGTAAAAAAACCATTTTTTATTTGCCTACTTTTGAATTATTTTTATTATTACATGTCACATTATTTCTTCAATTCGTTCAATCATTATTTATAAAATTTTTATTCAAACGTGGTACCACCGAGTTAGCACATCGTTTAACTCGACATCTGAATTCCCGATAACAGTTCCTAACTTGCTGTATTGGGATATTTGCATTAACTACTCTTATTTTTTCTTTCAAGAAATCTAAGTTATTGTTGAAATTGGTTTTATATACATGATATGAACTCGTCCGTTATCCCCATGAATAAAAGTCGATAATTGTGAGATCGGGACTCCTACGTGCCGACTGATTTGTACATTAGGTACCTTCTAATCCATTTGTTCCTAAACTGACAATTTAACCAATCATCAAAAGAATTGAAAAAAAAAATCCAACAACAAAAACTATTGTTTCTGACGAACCCTGTATAGTAATCGCAAATCTAATAGTTGATATTGTAGTTTCAACTCTAGCAAAATTCATTTAATAAATCCAGGAATTAAAAAAAAATATCCCAAAAACTAAAAATGTTGTTTGTAACGAACCCTGTATAGTAATCATAAATCTAATATTCGAAATTGTAGTTTCAGCACAAGCAAACGTTTTTATAAAGAATAGCTTTTTCTTCTATGCCTACTAATAAAAAGTTTCTTCTCTTCCAAACTCTATCCGTGGACACGATGTGTTATTATTATTATTATTATTATTATTATTATTATTATTATTGTTATTATTATTATTATTAATATTATTATTATTATTATTATTATTATTATTATTATTATTATTATTATTATTATTATTATTATTATTATTATTATTATTATTATTATTTGTTCTTTTTTACAGGTTTCTACCCTGGGTTTAGAGCTAGAGCACATCGGTCAGTGACAATGTGGCCTGCTCGTTGGTGTGGTTCTAAACCACTTAAAGTTAAGTTTCGCCTAAAACCCTACGGACTATGCTGCACGTGTCTAACAACACAGACTTTTGCATGGGTAAGTATAAATCTACATCTAAACCAAGTTGACCTAAACTCTTCTTAATTGTTTTAGGTATTTCACCAGTCGAGCCGATGACTTTTGGAACTATCGCCACTGTCTTCATGTTCCACATTTGGCGTATCTCATCGCTCAAGGGTAAGTATTTATTTATCTTTTCAGAGTAAGTTTTCTCGATGTTGGTTGGAAGGGGAACGGCAAAATCAACAATGAGTGTTTTATTTTCAGCCTTGAAGGTAAGTACTAGGTCGGGAATGTTGTTTGTTATTGTTCGGTCTGTGATTATTTTTCTGTTCCAGTAGAGTCGCATGTCATCGTTCTCACATACTGGGGGCGGCTCGTATTGATAATATGGTGTGTGTTCTGTGAGACCTAGGTATTTTTTCCGTAGACTTTGGTGGATAATTTTTCCGACTCTATTATGCCTGTCTAGGTATGCTTTGGGTGCAAGCACTGAACATCCAGCAATTATGTGGTCTAGCATTTCATCCTTCTGGTTGCATATTCGGCATTTGACATTGTCCTGATATTCTTTTAGGATATTTCTTCTATAAACCTTTGTCGCAATGACTTTGTCCTGGATAGCAGCGATGAAGCCTTCCGTTTCCAAAAATAAATTACCAGTTCTGAGATATGTTTTAGATGCACTCCCGTCGATATGTTCATTCTCTATTACAGCTAAGTATCTACCGTGGAGTGGTTTGCTTTTTCATTGTTCTAATTGTTGATCCGGAGTAGAAGTATCTTCAGTAGGGTGGTAATCTGTTTCTGACAACTTTAGGGGTGTAGCCTTTTTGTCCGCTCTCACCACAGCACGGTGCTTCTCACTGGATATTGCTTTGATATGAAAGTATTCCCTTAAATTGGTAAGTTGGTTAGCATGTCTCGCCACTAGGTCGGAAATACCTCGGCCTTCCATTTTTCAAGGTAAGTGAAATCTCTCTATAGAGGAACGAGGGTGGTGTGCTCGGAAGTTACGGAATTCTTTTTTTGTTTTTATATTAAGGTCATTGAGTCTTAGTCCAGTGAATGACACCAAAACTGTAAGCGATTGCAGACGTGGCATAAGTATTGACTGCTTTAGAGATGTTCCTTGCTGACAGTTTAGAGCGTAGAATGGAACGTAGTCTTTTCAGGTAAGTATCAGTAACCGTCTGTTTTGCTGCCTTATGGTCAATACCCCTAGCTTGCAGATAACCCAAGTATTTGTAGCGTTCTCTCTACTCCATTCCTTCGATCGTGCCTTGGTCCACACTGACTTCATAGTTCTCATGTTGTATCCACTTACCTTTCACCATTCCACTCATTTTGCATTTGTCGAGGCCAAATTTCATATTGATATCTGAGCTGAAGCGTGCAACGCAAGAGAGAAGATTGTGTAGGTGTTGTTCAGATTTTGTGTACAGTTTAAGGTCGTCCATGTACCACAAGTGACTTATAGATCTATCTGAATGTGGGAGAGTATAACTTTTACGCTGTTTATTCAACATGGTTGTCAAAGGGCGCAAGGCCAAACAGAACCAAAGGGGACTTAGCGCGTCTCCTTGAAATATCCCACGATTGATATTAATTGTGCCTATATCCAGTGTGCCATTGTTTGTATTGATCATGCGTTTTGTCTTCCATTGAGACATTGCGTGACCAAGAAGCGTACAGATGTGGCTTTCTATTTTGTAAATTTTTAGGACTTCTGATAGCCAAGAATGAGGAACACTGTCAAACGCTTTTTGATAGTCAATGTAGGCAGTGTGGAGGGAGCTGTTTGTACGTTTGGCATTGGACATTATCACTGAGTCGATGACTAATTGCTCCTTGCATCCTCTTGAGCCTTTCCGACATCCCTTTTGTTCTTCGTCTAGCCGTTTATTAACCTCGAGGTGGGTATAGATCTTCTCGGTAAGTATTGAAGTCATTATTTTATAGATCGTTGGAAGACATGTTATCGGTCTATATTTTGCAGGGTTGTCAGAAGGTTGTTGCGTCTTTGGAAGCAGACAGATTACACCATTTGTCATGAAGTGAGGCATTCGTTCAGGCTCAGAGAGCAGGTAAGTATAGCATTTTGCTAGGTGATTATGCGTGGCCTTGAATTGTTTGTACCAAAAATTTTGGATTTTATCTAGTCCTGGCGCCTTCCAATTTAATGTTTTGCTTGTGGCCTTTATTACCTGATCTAGTGTCACTTCCCATTCTGTCATAGTGCGGAGATTATTAGCAGCTGTTTTCTCATCATAGAGCCATTTTGTTCTTTTGTGGTTTACAGGGACACTCCAAATTGACTCCCAGAAGCCTTTAGTGATCTCTTTAGTTGGGAGGTTAGTTTCAGTTGGTGCTTTATTATCATTCTGACTTGAGGAACCTAGGTGTTTGTAGAATACCCCTTCACTTTTGGCGAATAGGTTGTTTTGTTGCCTTCTGGTGTTGCTTACCTTGTATCGCTTTAACCTTTTTCTAGAGCTGCTAGTTTCTGCTTTAAGAGGTCTAATATATCTACAGAGGAGGGGTTATCACGATGTGTTATTATTATTATTATTATTATTATTATTATTATTATTATTATTATTATTATTATTATTATTATTATTATTATTATTATTATTATTATTATTATTAATATTAATATTATTATTATTATTATTATTATTATTATTATTATTATTATTATTATTATTATTATTATTATTTGTTCTTTTTTACAGGTTTCTGCCCTGGGTTTAGAGCTAGAGCACATCGGTCAGTGACAAGATGGCCTGCTCGTTGGTGTGGTTCTAAACCACTTAAAGTTAAGTTTCGGCTAAAACCCTACGGACTATGCTGCACGTGTCTAACAACACAGACTTTTGCATGGGTAAGTATAAATCTACATCTAAACCAAGTTGACCTAAACTCTTCTTAATTGTTTTAGGTATTTCACCAGTCGAGCCGATGACTATCGGTACTATCGCCACTGTCTCCATGTTTCACATTTGGCGTATCTCATCGCTCAAGGGTAAGTATTTATTTATCTTTTTAGAGTAAGTTTTCTCGATGTTGGTTGGAAGGGGAACGGCAAAATCAACAATGAGTGTTTTCTTTTCAGCCTTAAAGGTAAGTACTAGGTCGGGAATGTTGTTTGGTATTGTTCGGTCTGTGATTATTTTTCTGTTCCAGTAGAGTCGCATGTCATCGTTCTCACATACTGGGGGCGGCTCGTATTGATAATATGGTGTGTGTTCTGTGAGACCTAGGTATTTTTTCCGTAGACTTTGGTGGATAATTTTTCCGACTCTATTATGCCTGTCTAGGTATGCTTTCGGTGCAAGCACTGAACATCCAGCAACTATGTGGTCTAGCATTTCATCCTTCTGGTTGCATATTCGGCATTTGACACTGTCCTGTTATTCTTTTAGGATATTTCTTCTATAAACCTTTGTCGCAATGACTTGGTCCTGGATAGCAGCGATGAAGCCTTCCGTTTCCAAAAACAAATTACCAGTTCTGAAATATGTTGTAGATGCACTCCCGTCGATATTTATTTATTATTATTATTATTATTATTATTATTATTATTATTATTATTATTATTATTATTATTATTATTATTATATCCATAACACCCTGTATAAAAAATAATTTATCATCCAGTATCTACCCTTTAAATGATGTAATAATAGGTTTCAATAAAGCAAATTTATTGTTTTCGAGGAAATAATCTGAAGGTAATAATTAACCAAGTCAACTTAATGGAAGTGCTTAACCACTCACAAATTCCTATCTCGTCAATGGCATGTGCGTATTTGGAAAGGTAATTTATTGAGTGCTATTTAGGGGCCAATGGAGATAAGTGTTAGGAATAGCTCGTAGGAATTTCAATAATTACCTTCAATTATTGTTGGTTTGAAGAATCTCTAAAGATAAAGAGATTTAAATGTTTATATCTACTAATACTATTACAAGAAGAGTCCTTAACGCTTGTTGTCAGTATCTAATATGTAATTTAACTAGTGTTAAAAGCCGATTACTTTAACTAGTGTCTAAAATACAAGAATACTTTTAACTTATTATTAACATTAATATTTATTGCCCAATTTAGGCAACCTGAAATAATAATTCATTATGCAGATTAAAAGGATTAGAAATGAAAAAATAAGAAAATGCAATGGAATACTTTTTACTACGTCTTACGGAAATTCAAAGACTGGCTTGGCTATTGCCTAGCTAATCATCTAAGAAAGTAGTTTTTGTTCAACTTTTAAGTATGTTTATTTACGTTGTGTTCTTATTAATTCATTTAAAACAATGAATCCAACAAATTCAATATCGTTCAAATGGTCTTTAAAATGTAAATAATATGTGTATCGTCAAACATATAAGTACAGGATATTGTATTTAAAATTTAAAAAAGTTAATATTTTTGCTGACTAATCCTGCACAATTACAGAAACGGTTGGGTCATTCCCAGGAGTGCCATTCGTAATCATGGGAATGTGCCAATTTTCAAAAAATTATATTCGGTATTTCTTGAAGTATTTGCAATATCTGAGATTATTTTAACACCTTTTATAATAAATAATACTCTTTGATGCAATTTAACAAGTTTACAAATATTTCCTTATTTGCTGATATTATGTAGCACTTATTTTTGTTTGTTAAGTTCGTGCTTGCTAAAAAATATAAATAAAACTTACCATGTTATAAACATTCTCCCAATAGTCAAGCGTAATTAGCTGAAATGTAGTCAGCATTGACCACAGGAAGTTGTCAAAACTAGTATACCCGTGGTTGGGGTTGTCACCCACGCACAGGCAAGTATGAGTCGGTGGGCAGTGTCGGGACCCCGTGACGTTTCCACAGAGCAATGGATCTTCTGTGGTGTTGTGCCTCATCCAGTTTTCTGGATCTCGAGTCCAGCTAAAAATAATTTTTTCATTATTTTTTTTTGCTTTTTGATGAAGTACTTATGCTAATTTATTTAATTTTGCAGGTTTTGTTTTTCTTTCTTCTCCCACATATACAGTGATCGGCAGAAAATGCGCAGCATATGGGTATTTTTTTAATCTTTGATTTTTAGTAAATTTATTTTATTTTAGAGAAGTGGTATGGTATACAAAGGAGGATCAAAAATTTAAAACACCTCAAAAAGTAAAGTACCACCATTTTTCATTTTATATTTTTTTATAAAGAACTAGCGTGTATCCGGCATGCGTTGTAACCCGCTGGTATAAATACAAACCCGAACAAACCCGATATATTAGTACCCGGCATGCCACTTTCTGAAATTGCACCCGTGCAAAGCCGGGGCGGGTCGCTAATTATACATAAAAACCTTCCTCTTGAATCACTCTATCTATTTAAAAAAACCGCTTCAAAATCCGTTGGGTAGTTTTAAAGATTTAAGCATATATAGCTGGTAGGGACGGACAGACAGCGACAGCGACTTTGTTTTATACTATGGTATTAAGAAGATTATTATTTTAATTTTAAGGATATAACCCAAATAAAAAATCTCGACGATTTGATCGTTTTTTCGGAATTACCCTATATAAAGAGTAAATCAGAACCATACAGTGATAGGCCGTTGGTCTACTTGCCAGGTTTTGGAACCGCCCCTCCATTACTACTATTTTTTAGAGACAACCCGAAATAATATGTTAGATTAGTTTGTTTTAACAATATTATGACCTTTCCAAATAAAAATATAAAAATATTAAATATTTCATGCTGCACACCATATTTTATTTTTAAGGAAACAAATTAATTTCATCTAACTTATATTTTATGATTCACTTTAGCGTAAAGCATTTCCTTAATAATATAATGATATATTATAATAGGTTGTATGTTATCAAATGCCATAATATTGTTCAAACCAACTAATCTGACAGATTATTTACGATTATCTCTAGCCCAGTCTGCAGAAAATATCATCTACGTCCTGTATGGTGGCGATTTACTTTTTATGCGACACCTTCGGTGTCGTGCTCGTTCGAACATATTAAAACAAAGTCATGCACTTTTTAGAAAACACGATTTTATGCAAAATTATCGATAGTTTTAATGCATTTATGCCATTACTCCTAACAATGTATTCCTGCCTTTTGTAGCTAATCAAATTCTGTTAGTTAAAAACGTAACAATGACAACGAAAAAAAATATCCGGAAATTTCACTGTTAAGGCTCGTTGCACACCTACACGGCCACCGTCCTAACGACACCATTACACCGGTTAAGGGATTAGGCAGCATAATATGTGACCTTTCACACGCACCGGCACCGTGTACACGGTACCGTGCTGACGGAGAGACATGCCCAGTAGAGTTGAAGATTTAATTGATGCTTGCACATGTACCGCGCTTACGACATTTTCTTGATTCATTGGCGGGAACATTGTTTTATTTAGTATATTTTATCCTAATCATATTTAATTTGAAGAAATAGTCCATGCTTAAAGTGGAGTTAAAGTATAGGAAAGAATGAAAAAACTAAAATTCTTTCACCACAAAATTTAATAGAATAAAAAATTATTCAAGTGTCTCTACATGTTTCGAACGTAGAAACGTTCATCATCAGGAGACAGAAAAATTTATTTTATCCTGATGGTGTTAGCAAAAGAGAAAATTAGAACCTTAATGGAGCTGTTATGGCCTTAAAAAATTGAAGTGTAGAAGAGACATGATATGAAGAAAAATAAAACTGATAGAGGTTAAGGTTGAATTCTCAACGTCATTCAATCTATTGCCAACCTATAACCTATTTCGCGTTGATTTTTTTAGTTTATTATTTTAATAACTAACATTTAAAGAAAATCAATATCGTCGGTACATTATTTAGGTAGTATCTGATATATTACAAAAATATCAATTTATTTAATTGCTAATTTTGGGAGATTTGTATAGTGAAAGAACAATGAGTGACAATGACATAATAATGTTAAAAAAAAATCTTACCCGATATTTTTCGCCATACAATTCGCCTAAAATAAATTATGAAATATTTTCATATTTATTAAATATGTCAATTATTACCTATAGAATATCAAGTCGATACTGATTTTCTTTAAATTTTTTATGAAAGCTAGAAAACATAAATAAATCTACGCGAAATAGGTTATTGGTTGGCAAGCATATTGATACTCCTACCTTAAACCATACTGAGTATGTGAAAAAGTTATTAATCGGGGTTTAAGCCAACCAAATAATCTGGGGAAGAATAAAATCCCCTTTCTAAGAAGGTGTCGAAGATTATTTTGGAAAGTTTTTTAAAAGTTTGTTGGATAATTATTTTATTACTGCAGACAATAATGTATATTTGCAAGGACAACACGCGTAAACGGTGCCGGTATTACGGTCGCCCTGTAAGTGTGCAATAAGCCTGAATAGGTACTCTGGGTGAAACTATACTGGAAATGTTTTGACGTTTAAGTGAAATGATTTTATGACATTTGTGTTAAGTATTTTAAAATGCTATTTATTCAATTATTTGCATTTTTTCCACTTTTAGTACTTTAAAGATGTTGAAAAATAATAGATTGTTTTTAATATTTAATTTACTATGTTGATCATCAATCTGTATATTAATTAACTTAATGTATACCTACAAATTACAATTTTTTTATACTGCCTCAAATTGTTTGAAGAAAAATACGTTTCTTTCGGCATTAGTAAAATACAAGTATTAAAAAATGATAGCTTGGGCTACAACCAAATTATTGTTTATTATTTTGTATTACTAAAGTTGGTAATTTGTGGATTAAAAGAATATTTAACAATAACTATTATTAAACATCACCACAAATAATAACTAATAAGTAGGTAATAAGGTATGGAAGGTGAGTCTTCTTTTCAATTTGGATTTTGCCGATTTTAATTTAAAATGTAGAGTATGATTTAAATTTTAATCGGGGTGTGAAATTTTCTTACCGAATACCATACGTGCTTAAATAATTATTCCTGAAAATTTTTTATTGGTCAAGAATATTAATTTAAAGAACATTGGTGAATTTGAAAAAATTTCCGATAGCGATAATTTATTATTGTTGGGTTGCACAGAGCTTTTAATAATAATTAACTAACCACAACTTTGATCGTAACATAAGTGACATTGGCAGGTATTTTTTACCAACAATCAAAGCGCCCCGGTTAGCGTAATTTTTGACTTGCTAAAAAAATTATTAAAATATTCAAGTTAATGTCGACAGCAGTAAAAATGCTCTTTTCTATCCTTAGATCTGTGTAGGGCTTTTGACACAGTAAACCATGATATTTTATTCAGCAAATTATATAGTATTGGGATAAGGGGAAATGCACACAAACTATTTTAAAGTTATTTAAGCAATCGTAAACAAATTATTGAAATTTGGGAAAGAAAATGTTCGGAAAAAGAAATAATATGTGGAGTTCCACAACGATCAATATTAGGTCCATTATTATTCTTAGCCCGTAGCTGGTGAGGTCACTTTATTGAGACGTAACTGGTGAGGTGGGGTTTGACAAACCCCAATTAAAATTAGCGATTTTGAGGAAGACATATCTAAAAAAAATATTTTTTAATTATTTTGTTTGACTTTAATGTTTTAAAAGATTTTTATATGACATAAAAACTAAATCTAAATTTTTACAGGATTTATTTTTTTTGTAGATTACATTAAACATTGTAAAGTTTTACAGTAGGAATACACATTTTTAATTGAAGCTGGTTAATACACACATAGGAAATTTATGTTAGTAGTCTATAACAAACTATGGCAAACAATATGTAGCACGTTTAATAAAAAAAAATATATTTTCATGAAGACCTTATTGAGCACAATACACACATAAAAAGTAACGTATTTAGTGAGATGGAGTTTGACACACCCCAAATTGAACCTTCACGAAAATAAGACGAAAATCCCAATTTATTTCAGCGTATCTGTACCGCCCAGGTACTGACGGTCAACTGAGCGAAAGCTACAGAAGCGGTGGCCGATATCCCACTCCTCTTAACAGCGCAGCAAACCTTTTAAGTTTTCATGGGGTTTGACACACCCCGGCTCACCAGCTACGGGTTAATTTTCATGAATTCCGTTTTTAAATTGAACTTAAAGTGCCAGATAAAGCTATTTGCAGATGATACAACGATTATTTATTTGGCTAAAACTTTCGCAGAAATGTATTTTGATATTAATAATGATTTAAAAATTCTTCTTTTTTGGCTTCAACCAAACTAACGTTAAATTTTACAAAACCTTCTTTTATGTTTATAATTAAAAATAAAGTAAATTCATTCAATAACCCCTTAACATTTAATAATGAAAATATTCAATATTCAAAAACGACAACATTTTTAGGATTAGTTTTAGACGAGAATTTAAATTGAAAAGGCCATATCCAGTATAGTATTAAAGTATCTGTTTTGTACAGAGCTAAACATTACATTCCTTTGAAATACTTAAAAAATGTATATTTTTCATTAATACACTCACAGGTAAAATAATCGATACACGCAAATTTTCCATGAATTTAAATCACAAATAACTTTTTTATTTAATGTCGGATTTAAACAAATTTGAAAGAATATTGTAGATAAATTAACGGAAATTCGCTAATATTTGAAAAACTTACTAAAAAATAGACGCATGTTTATAATAACAGGTTTAAATAAAAATATGTTTTTTACCATAAGTTTAAGACACTCTGTGGAGTGGCGAAACAGCATATTGTTCTAAATTAAGTTGTAGTTATCAAGTCACATCTATTCTTAACATTTTTGTTTGTGGTTCACCTCCATATCTTTATTTTTGTGGAACATATGGATTTTTTAAAAAAGCATTGCACTTTCCAATAATTTTTCTGGACGTGCCATGTAGGATGATAGTGACAGTTTTGTTGAATCATGACTTGACATGATATGTCATTTACGGCTTTCAAAAGCTAAAAAATTATTTTTGGTAAATTAATGTGTGTTACTTCTGGGGTGTCTTCTTACTTTTAAAATTGGATATGTATCCGACTGATGTTGCCAAAGTCATTGCTTTAAGGATGGACGGTCACATTATTACGTGGCAAGAGTTTTAAACGTTACAAGAAGTAAGGTACAAAGGGCTGTAAATCGGTTTAATCAGCATGGCGAGTACAGTAGAAGAAGTCAATGTGGTAGGAAAAGGTGTACGAATGAACGAGACGATCGCTTTATTGGACTAAATGTTTTACGTGACCGAAGAGTAACTTCTGTGGAGGTAAAAAACAGATTGGAGGTCCAAATAAGCGACAGAACGATAACAAGGAGGTTATCTGATATTGGATTACACGCAAGGAGACCTGCAACCGCTCCCGAGTTGTTAAAAAGTCACTGGTATCCTCCATGGCAACCTTAGTTCTTCGTCCAGAAAAATTATTGGAAAGTGCAATGCTTTTTTAAAAAATCCATATTTTCCACAAAAATAAAGATATGGAGGTGAATCAAAAACAAAAATATTAGGAATAGATGTGACTTGATAACTACAACTTAATTTAGAACAATATGCTGTTTCGCCACTCCACAGAGTGTCTTAAACTTATGGTAAAAAACATATTTTTGTTTAAACCTGTATATTATAAACGTACGTCTATTTTTTAGTAAGTTTTTAAAATATTAGCGAATCTCCATTAATTTATCAACAATATTCTTTTAAATTCGTTTAAATCCGACATTAAATAAAAAAGTTATTTATAATTTAAATTTATCAAAAATTTGCGTGGATCGATTATTTTGCCTGTGAGTGTATATTTAAAATTCCAATACTAAGCTTCTGTATCTATGTCTGCTTGTTTATCAAACTTAAAACCATTACAAAAATTGCAAAATAAGGTTATTAAATGCATACACAAATTGCCACATTTAGAACCAACTTACTGTTAATCTAAATAGACCGTAGTTGTATTTACACGTCTAAAACATTTATAAATAATAATTTTGTATTCTAATTCACTCTATTATTTTAAAAGAAAAAAATCAAACAACACTTTAGGAGAATAAGCCATTACATGATCATAATACCAGACATTGTATAAATTATCAAACTATACCAGTAAACGTAATTTCGGTTTCGCTTTTATTTGACGGAATAATAAAATATAACTATATTTCAAAAAATATCAGAAAAATTTACAATTTTTAAAAAACAATTTAAAAAATATTTACTAAATTAAATTATTTATACCATTTTTTTTTAATTGATTTTATTAATGAATTAAATTAGAATAACTTCCATTTTTTATTGTTATTTTTTTTTAATAGTTATTATTTTCTTTATTATATTGTCATTTTCCACATAATGAATTATAAATGTTAGTTTGCAATAAAGGAATTTTGAAAGTTAAAATCCTTTGTGCAACCCAACATAAATATTATAACTGTAACTTTAGTCCATACTTTAAGTGGAGTGTATGTTTAAAAGGAAAAGAAATAAGGCACTTTAAGTCTTCATCCACCAGTATATTAAAATAAGTTTTTTTAATAGCTTTAACTCAAAACTTATTTTAATATACCAGTGGAGGAAGACTTAAAGTGCCTTATTTATTTCCCTTCTATAACTTTTTTGTTATTAAACCGTAGTTAAAAAGTTATGAAATTACACGGAAAGTAATAAATACACTCAATTAATGGATGTAACATTTAAAAAAATATAACCTTGTTACACACTACTTTTTAATCGCAACTTGTATAATTTAAAATATGTTTCAACTGTGCAGAATATCCAACCACTCCATAACACAAAAGCTTATTATCAAATCTTATTTTCAAGGCATAACATTACTCCACGCAGTATTTTTGACTTACCCGGTACACTAACGCATTAAAAGCAAAAGGTTAGTTCAATTTACTCTTTTGATATTCTATTGGCTGCACTTACAATAGAATTGAAATATTTTTCAGTAAGTTTATTTATTTTTTAAACTTATTGATTTTATATTTAATAACCTTTATTCCAAGACCGATCTGAATCGCATTTAATATTAAAGTGACAGTAGCGGCAGCTTTTACCTAACTATATATCGACCGATAAATATCCTGTTAAACCGGATCCTGTGAAGCGCCCTGATATACCATAATATGTTTGTAGTAGTGTCAGTGGCGGCGATAAGGCCCCCGCAAACCCCGCGGCGCGGGGGGCCCCGCTCCGCCTGCCTAGCTGACGTATTTATTGTTGCAGGTTAGTTTATATTGACAAGACGTCAAATCATCTCTGCAAATAAGTACTAAAAAAAGGGTTATTTTATAGTAAAAAAAAAAAAATAACGAAGACCCGATGAGCCAAAAATTAAAAGGAAAAGTTAAAAAAAATAATAGTTCCAATGGAGATTTACAAAAAGAGAAAAATTTATTGCTAGAAAATCAAATGACAGATATCTTAAATGACATATCGAACCATAAAAAGGAAATGAAAGAAAAATTGGCTTTATATGAAGAAATTTTACTGATAAAAGAAGAATTAATTAAATCAAAAGATATTATCATACAAGAGCTAAATGAAAAGACAGTTTTACTACAAGAAAAAATTGATTTTTTAATAAATAATGGGAATAAAGGTAGACAGGATTGGTCTTACAGCGAGATATTACAAAAAAATAGAAAGATAGAAGAAAATGCCACCGAAAACAGCAAGGCGCTAATAATAAACCCAAAAAATAGACAAGAAATTAAAAAAACCAAGAAAGATATTCAAAAATTTTTAAAACCTGCCGATCTACACGTTAAAATACCTTTTATACGTCAAACAAATGAAGGAGGACTAATAATTAAATGTCAAAATGAAGAAGAAATTAAAAAAATTGAAGAAATAAGTCGAAAAAATATTGGAAACGATTACAACATAAGTTTGGAACAAAATAAATTTAAAATAAAAATTGTTGGTTTAGAACGAAATTTAGGTAATGAGGAAATCATAAAATTTATAAGAGAGGAAAATAATTGTACGAGTAAAGATTCTGAAATAAAAGTAATCAAAATAAGTAAAATGGTTAATAGATGGCTATTATAGAATGTGATAAGAATACTTACTATAATATTATAAAAAATGTATTGTTATGTATAGACTTGTCAATTTGTGCTGTATATGAACACATTAATATTTTGAGGTGTTACAAATTTGCAGGATATAACCATATGGCAAACAAATGCACTAAATAAGCCGTGTGTTAAAGATGTGGAAGTAAATCGCATTTAAGCCCAAGTTGCACTAGCAATCTTAACGATCTAAGATGTCCAAATTGTGAGGAATTAAACATAAAATTTAAATTAAATTTAGATACTAAACATTCACCATTTGAAAAATCATGTCAAGTTTACGTTAAGAACGTAGAAAATTCAATAAATAATAAGTAGCAATTAAATCAGAATAGTAGGATTATTTCAAAGAAAGAAGAAAAAATATATTTACTCAATGCTCAAGGAATTTTAGGACATTTGGATGAAATAACAAATTTGATGAAGATACAAAAACCTTTAGTATTTTGTTTTACGGAGACCCACATAACAGAGGATATTGAAAATTTTGAATTGTGAATAAGTAATTATAATCTAGAAAGACTAAATTCCAGCAGTCGACATACAGGGGGTGTAATATTTTATATAAGGAAGGATCTATTTTACAAAAAAAATTTTCATAAAATTATTCCAAATAACCTTTGGTTATTACAAATCGAAATTAAAATTTTAAATAAATCATATACGTTAGTGGGTATTTATCACTCGGCAAATTATTCTCATGCTGATTTTTTAAATTATTTTGTTGAATGGTATGAAAGTTTTGGTATTTTAATTAAAAATGATATTATAATTATGCGAGATTTCAATATGAATTGGAAGGACAATAGTTTTTATACAAAAAAACTTAAATGCATTCTAAATGATAGTGGTCTGGTGAATCAAGAAACACATTTGACAGTTAACAATGTTCCTATAATTGACTTAGTAGTTTCAGATAACAAAAATTTTATCACACACAGTTTAACAACTCCCATAATTAATGATCAGTGTATTGTTGAAACGATTCTTTTAAAAAACCTTAAAAATAATAAAAAAATTAATATTCGTCAACGAATGGATGATACTGCAAATTTTAAAAATTCTTTAAATAATATAAATTTAATGAACCAAGTATAAATACAAAGTGTGAATTTTTTGTAAATAGTGTAAGAAAAGTAATTGACACATATTCCCCTAAAAAAGAAGTTTTATTATATTCTAAACAAAAATTTTACGTCAATAATGAAATTATAAAATTAATTACATATAAAGAATCCAGAAATTTAGTAACATTAAAAATTAGAAATGAAAAGAAAAAGTTTTTTAATCTAAAAATAGATGAATGTAAGTATGATTCAAAAAAAATGTGGAAGACTTTAAAATTGTTTATTTCGGAAAACAAAGTAGAAGAATATAAAGAAATAAATTTTAATAGAGTTAATTTAACAATAATATTGAAATTGCAGAAAATTTTAATAAGTTTTTTATAGAAAGCATAAACCATATAGTTAATTCAATACCAAATTACAATGAAAAGTTTACTTTTAAAGAAAATTATACTGGGTTTGATAAATTTAAATTGTTAAACTTAAATGAACTAAAAAAAAATCATTTTTAGTTTTTTAAATCAATCCAGTACAGATGACATATCAATAAATTTTTTAAAAACATCTTTTAATGATATATCTATTCAACTATTGGATACTAATTCTAGTTTGAAATTTGGTATTGTCCCTGAAATTTTAAAAATAACTACAATAACGCCAATAAGAAAGGTTAAAAATACATCAAAACCAGAAGAATTTAGACCAATACATACACTTGTAGCTGTCGAAAAATTTTTGGAAAAAATAGTCTATTATCAGTTATTAGATTTTGTAGAGGAAAATAAAATATTATCAAAATTTCAATCAGGATTTAGGAAGAAATATAGTTGTTAAACTGCTGTACAATATGTTTCAAATGATTGGAAACTTACAATTGATAAGGGTGATATGGTGGCCGTTATTTTTTTAGAATTGAAACGTGCATTTGAAACAATGGATAGAAAAAAATTATTAGAAAAATTACGACATTATGGAATTGGTATACAGGCACATAAATGGTTACATGACTATTTAATGAATAGATGGCAGGTAGTTAAATGTAACGAGTATGTGTCAAATAAAAAAGGTATAAATGTTGGTGTACCTCAAGGCAGTATACTTGGTCCTTTATTATTTATAATTTATATTAATGATTTAGCCTACAATCTACACATTTGTAAATATCAATTTTTTGCTGATGATATAGTAATTTATATTTCAGATTGTAATTTAATATCTCTAATAAATAATATGAACAATATACTAGAACATATACACTGTGTCCACGGATGGACCTAACTATACTTGTAAAAGACTTTATTTTCAATTTTTCGAAAAAAAGTCATTCTTCATCATTTCTTTTGCTTATTAAATAAATATAAGTCATGCAAGAAAATTTCCATTTTTTTTATACAGGGTGCACAAAAAATGTAAAAATGTAGATTTGCAAAATAAAAAAATTTTGATATAACTTTTTGAATGATCAAAATAAAAGAGATTGGAAAGATAATTCGAAAAGCCGAATAAAGTTTTGAGATATGACCTGTGGTAACTACGATATTTTATATTAAAGGTAAATAAATTATTGATATTTTCCTTCAGTTAAAGTTTTAATATAAAATATCGTAGTTACCACAGGTTATATATCAAAACTTTATTCGGCTTTTCGAATTCTCTTTCCAATCTCTTTTATTTTGATCATTCAGAAAAGTTGGATCAAAAATTTTTAATTTTGCAAATCTACATTTTTACATTTTTTGTGCACCCTGTGTAAAAAAATGGAAATTTTCTTACGTGAATTATATTTATTTAATAAGCAAAAGAAATGATGAAGAATGACTTTTTTTCGAAAAATTGAAAATAAAGTTTTTTACAAGTATAATTAGGTCCATCCGTGGACACACTGTATATAAATGGATGTGTGAAAAGAAATTAAAAATAAATATTGATAAAACAAAATGTTTGTTACTAAGGTCTGATAAACAGTATAATGAGTTTCAAAATCAAAATCTTTCTTTTAAAATAAATAACGTAGCTATTGAAATTGTTACTAAAGTTAAATATTTAGGAGTTATTATCGACAAAAATTTAAAATTTTATGATCATATGGATTATATTTGTAAGAAAATTAAAAAAAAAATAGAAGTACTAAATAAATTAAGCGGATACTTAAGCATTTATAGTAAAAAAATTATTTTCAATTGTATTATTCTACCTCATTTTGTTTTTTGTAGTTCAATTTTATATACAGGGTGTCCCAGAATATGTGGGCAATCTCCCGGATTCGGATAGAATATGAAAAAATAATATGACAAGTTTCCATAAAACATTTTTCTACAGGCCCTCCCTACTGAGATATAAGCCCCTGAAGGACGCCTCTGAAAATCGATTTATCTTGAATAATTCTTAAAGTACTTGGTGTAATTTAATAATTTTTCAGTATGATGGTTGCTAGGTAGGTCTCCTCAAAATGAACCATTTTAATTTTATTCGGCTTATTGAGTTTTCCAGGGACGGACTAGCTTTAACAGAATAATGCTTATTTTTTTTACACCCTGTATGATAGAGGCATATCAATAATACTATTGAACAGCTGAAACCCTAAACTAAAAAAAGGTACTCTTCATCGACATCAATAAAGTAAACCGTTTACGAGAAAAAAATTTTTGTTCCATATGCATTTTTTTATAAAATATTCGATAAAATTTATCGGTATTTAATACCTTATTTTGTTGATATGGTTTAGTTGATATGTACCAGTTAAAATAAACAATAATTACTTCAGTGTCAGTTGGAAATTGAGTGTGTTTAAGTTTTTGATCTTATTTCTTCTGCTTCTTTTTAGTATGGAATTTACGTTTGAGGAATATGCCGACATGCATTTAATGTATGGGCTTGCATCATGTGATGCCTTAGAAGCCCGAAGGCTTTATGAAGAACGATTTCCAAACAGAAGAATTCCTGACAGAAAAACCTTTAAAAGAGTAGATCGTCGTTTAAGAGAGACAGGTAAAAACTAAGTTGTTTTATTTTTAATTTGTACTTATCGGATGATAAAGATTTGATTTAAAGTATTTAGGTCGTAAATAATTGTAGGAAAGTTTGACAAAGCCAGTCACAATTGTGGAAATCAAAACCATCGCATTGATGGTCTTGAAGAAAACATCCTTAAAATGCCGTACAAGTAGATCCTGCTGCAAGTGTTCGAAAATTGGCTGCTAAATTTGATTGTTCAAAATCAATGGTCTTTAGAATCCTTAGAGAGCAACAGTTACATCCATACCACCTTCAAAAAGTCCACGCGCTTCTTCCTGAAGACTTTCCGCGAAGGATGAAATTTTGTAACTGGGTTTTAGAGGGGCACAGAAACGATGCAAATTTCATTGGTTCAGTTCTCTTCACGGACGAAGCTGGGTTTTCCAAAAACGGCATCATAAATTCTCATAATTTACATTTATGGGCAGAGGAAAATCCCCATGCTTCTATTGTAACGCATCATCAGCACCAATTTGAATATTTATCGAATATTTTATAAAAAAAGGCATATGGAACAAAAAAATTTTTTTCGTAAACGGTTTACTTTATCGATGTCGATGAAGAGTACCTTTTTTTAGTTTAAGGTTTCAGCTGTTCAATAGTATTATTGATATGCCTCTATCATACAGGGTGTAAAAAAAATAAGCATTATCCTGTTAAAGCTAGTCCGTCCCTGGAAAACTAAATAAGCCGAATAAAATTAAAATGGTTCATTTTGAGGAGACTTATACCATCATACTGAAAAATTATTAAATTACACCAAGTACTTTAAGAATTATTTAAGATAAACCGATTTCCAGAGGCGTCCTTCAGGGGCTTATATCTCAGTAGGGAAGGCCTGTAGGAATTTTTTTTATGGGAACTTGTCATATTATTTTTTCATATTCTATCCGAATCCGGGAGATGGCCCACATATTCTGGGACACCCTGTATGTGTTCACAACAAGATAAAAACAGATTACAGATTTTACAAAATAGAGCAATAAGAATAATATTGGGATGTAATAAATATACACTAAAATAACGGAAATGCTAAATTGTTTACAATGGATGAATATAGACTTTTTTTTATTATTTCGTATGTTGATTTTTATTCATAAAATAAATTTAAATATAACAGCACCATATTATGAAAATTTCTTGACAAAATTTAATGACGTTCATATTCATGAAACAAGAGGAAAAAATAACTTTATTTTGGATCATACAAATTTGAAATCGACTCAAAAATCAATATTTTTTAGTGGTGCTATAGAATATAACAAGTTAGGAAATGAAATTAAAAGGTTTAATTTAAAACTATTTGTAAAAAAATTAAAGAAATAAATTTTATGTGAAAAAATTTAATAAAATAGTCTTTCTAGATTGTAATTATCTATCAGGAGGGAAGAAAAAATTTACAATTTGAAATGTACCTAAATAGTTCAATGAACTAATAAAAATTTGTTATTATTATTATTATTATTATTATTATTATTATTATTATTATTATTATTATTATTATTATAATTATTATTATTATTATTATTATTATTATTATTATTATTAATATTATTATTATTATTATTATTATTATTATTATTTATAAATTTTAGATTAATATTTTCCATTGTTTCTTAAGTTTTTTTTTGTAAGTACATTATTTTCTATATTTTTTGCATTATTTATAATTTTTAATTTTATGACCATAATAAAAATTAGTTTTTATGTATGTTATCACATAATTTTGCGGGGGGGCCCCCAAATGTTTACCGCCGCTAGTGAGTAGTGTTTGCTTTTGATCCGATGCGATTTTTTATACTGAGTTCCCTTAACTATTCGACTTTATATTTAGAAAACAACGAGATAATACTATGTTATTTAACTAACAATATTATACTAACGTATAATTTGGTTATATTATACAAGATTGATTATAAAAAGAATCGAAAGAGAGTCGTTCATATGAGCTTTCATATTATATTATTACTAACTAATAAATTGTTTATTACAGGTCTGTAATTCGGAACGGTACATTATAGATTTTAAATTTCTTTTTCTTAGAAAAAAGTTGGCAACCATTTAAAATTATATTAAGCCAATCAAAACACAAGTCTCGCCGAGCGATGCGAGCCAATCAAGCTTATTGTTATTAACTTGTTCGCGTGTTTATTGTGGTATTTATTAATATTATTGGATAATTTATAATAATAAATATGTAATATATTAAGATATATTATAAATATCATAGAAATTTTAGGAATTTCTTTATAATAAACTGTTTTGCTTCCTTGTGATGTCCAGATTAGGGCTGGGCGATATTGAAATTCCAATATCAAATATCGATATTAAAAAAATATCGATATAGTCGGTATATCGATATTTTATTTTTTAAATATCGTTATTTGATATAGGTATCGATAATATATATTATCGATAAAAAATAAAAATATTATATTATAAATATGTAAATATTTTTTTATGTGCTCTGTAAAACTCCGTACCTTCATTTCAAGGGGAGACTCTAATTAAATTATGAAATCATAAAGAAAAAATATTAAATTAAATATTGGTCCTTAAATGTGTTATAAGTAGGGCTAGGCGATATTGAATTTTCAACATCGATAAATATCCATAAATATCGATATACCGTTATTTTATTTTTTAAATATCGTTATTTGATATATTGATATATCGATAAAAATATCGATATATCGAATTTTTGCCCATTCTAGTCCAGATATTATAAGTAATTTTTTTTACCTTTCAACAAACTTAAATAACATAACCCTGTATTTTCAAAGTTAGCGTGCATCAATCCTTACCATGCAAGTTACAGTCAATTGGAATGATGCTGCCAACTCAAATTAGTGGATGGTTCCCTATAAAAACTAAAACCCTATTAAAATGGAGATATTATAGTGTTCTAATTATACAGCCTAATAAGTATTCTACTTTTTTTATAGTTCTCTATTCTATACCTCTCAATAGTCACAACGGTTTTTAACAACCGATGGACAGGACCTAATGGAACCGGATATCCGATATACAACCGACCTTAGGGTTTCTCTAGGTTACGAAAAGCATGTTTTTTTTTCGTTGGTCTGTCGCTTTGTCTGTCTGTCTGCTTGAAAGCTTAAACTACTTTAAAGAGAATGGCGAAATTTTTTATAAGGATTAGAAACCCCCAGGCCTATAAAAAAAGTAGAATGCTGTATAAATGGCACGCAATAATATCTCTGTAAGAATGTTTTTTTTTGTTTTTATAGGTTGCACTAATTTGAGTTGGCAACATCATTTCAACTGACTAACTTCGTAGCGATCGACGTGCGCGTGAAAATACAGGGTTATGTTATTTGGTTTGTTAAAAGGTTAAATAACTAATATCTGGATATCACCAGACAGCACAACAGTTAGCAGCGTTTGAAATATTGTTTCTTGCAGATTAATTGTAGGGCATGTCTATGACGTAATCAAGGCGCTTCAGTGTTACAAAGGATGAGAAAGAAAGTCATGCAAGAAATCAAAAATTTGAGAAAGTCATTTTGTTTGTAGTGTTTTTTATGGTATTTTACGTCAATATCTCTGGATATTTCTTGTATTTTTTGTTTACTGCTTTAGTGCAAGAAATATCCTAATTTTTTAAACAACACAACTGATGATATTATAGCCTGTTAATGACTGTTTGCGCCGTGTGTTTTCTATTTAATGTACTAATTTGGTTTATTTCTTAAAAACAAAAATAATAAATAATAATAATTAATATTATTATTAAAACAACAATTAACATCATTTCTTAAAAAAAAAAACAATAAGTACAATTCCAACGATTAACTTGGCGGGTTTGTTCTTATCTACGTCCTGTAAGGCAGACAATCAGAAGCGGGGCGCATTCTTGCCACAGCGGCTACTCTACTGAACTATGCCCTGCTTGTTGAAATAATTAAAAAATATATATAAACAATTATGAATATACAGGTATTATACAATTATCGTAGAAAGGAGAAAATAATTATTGGTTCAAATAGTTGACATTCTAGAAATAATAGAAAAATAGGCTACACTATAACCTGATGGAGAAAATGACAAATATATGATTTCATGCATAACCAGCACAATATTGATAACTTCAGAATTTAGCAAAGATAATTAAAATGTTAAACTAACAAAGTTGTTCATTTTGAAAGGTGAGTAGATATTTTTATGTTTCAATTTAATTTTGTTAGTGTCAAATAAAACAATTTCATTAGATAAGGAGTTATAGAATTTTATTCAGTTGTAGGTAAATGATCTCCGAACCATGCAAATTTAATGCTAAAGCTCAGTCAACCTATTAGGAAACCGCATATAGCGGTAATGTATAATTTAACGAAATACAAAATTACTTTTTAAGGAAAGATGCCGAACCGGATTATAAATAGTTTCGACGACGAAATTTCCCAAATTTAACGTTCTTCATTACTAACCACTTGAGTTCTTTACACGTATGGGAAATATGATCAAATTTTTTAAAGTCCAAAAATAAGGTGGGAGCAATATTTTCTGTTTTCTATTTCTATCTGCTACAGCAAAACAAGGCTCATAAATGAAATAACGGTAGTTAAAGCTGGACTAAATGAGACTCACATAGCATTTTCCGCAATTTAAAATTAACGACTTGAGGGTTGCTGTATAACACCATCAATAAATGTATAACTGTATTGACATTATTATTCAAAAAGCAAATCCTATTTTTATTCCCATAAAGTATCAAGGATGACTTCAATGGATACAACTTTAGATTCTATTCTAAAGAAACTTGGTTTAACATGTTTAAATCTTTGTTAAGCAAATTTGGTCCTTTACTACTTTAAAGATTTAAAAATATAGATAATAAATAAAAGAACTCCAGGGATCGATCCTTGAGGTATACCAGACAAAATTTGTTCTGGGTAATTGATTTTATCAAAAATTTTTTGGAACCTGTTGTTGAAGTATGATCCAATACGATTGAAGGATGATTCTTCAAAGCCTTAATATCTTAATTTTGCCAGCAAGAGTGAATTATTCAGGGTGTCAAAGTGTTTTGAAAAATCTAGAAGAACTAACGCCCTGTTTAATTTATTATCAACTGCTGCCATCATATATCATCTATGATTTTACCAAGAGCGCCAGCTGTAATACAGTCATTTCTAAAGCGACATTGGTTCTCCGGAATTACTTTATTGATTTGTTGTTATTGTATTATACTTATCAATCGAAGATCATTAAAAGTTAAAGGAATATTAGTTTTGGGTAATGGCTTTCCAACAGAAATTTTCCATTGATCTGGAAAATAGTTAGCCTCTAGATAACGGATAGTAATATGTGTGACATACTGATCAACGTGCAATATTTTAACATTGTTAAAGCCATACCATCTACAACAGATGCATTGGAAATGATCGAGTGAATTATTTTGAGAATATGTGGTATTTCAGCCATTCTAAGAGATAAAGTGAGTTCATTATTGAATAGTTAATTATTTCTAAGGCTGCAGTCTTGAACAGTTTTAAGATACCAACCAAAAAATGTAGTTATATTATTAGCATCAAATAAGTTATCAGGAATATTACAATTTGTCTCAAGCTTATATAAAATGACCTTAAGATTTTCCACGTTTTTTTGGAATAATTATTTTCCCAAATAGAAGCATGGTACTGTGTTTTTTTTTTATTACCACAGACACAGTAAAGTTTCATATGCGTTTATAATATTCCCAATCATAAAAGGACCGGGTCCTTTTACATTTCTTTAATGCGCTATCACTGTTTCTCATGAAAACTCAATAGGTGTAATCCATGATACACTAGGTTTAGTAATTCTAGACTTCTTGTAGGTGGTATGTTTATCAAAAAGAGAAAATACAAAGTTATTAAACAAGATAATTTTATTATCTTTATTTTGTTCGTAAAGAACCTCATTTCATTGAAGTAATCGAAGATCAATAAGGAATCAGAAGTTTTTGAATATCCTGTACTTTTTTCGGGGTTTCTTCATAAGCGACAAACGTCGCGTGATGACGTCAGTAAGTATGGGAGAGAATGCAATGTACGTTTTGCAAGCGGCTCCGTAAAACCTACTCATCTGCGTTATGGCGGGTTTTTCGAAATTTGAATTGAACGACAATATTATATCTCTATTGTTGGGTTGCGAAAAGTTTATAAATAATAATTTATAATAACTAACCAGACAACTACTATGATTTCGGCATAAATGACATTGACAATTAAAGTTGCCTGGTTAGTAACTTAATATTTAGGATAACGGGGAAATTTTGATTGTAAAAAAACATTGCCACCGATATCATTTAGAGTGAAAGATATCTGGTTAGTTAATTGTGGCTTAAAATAATCGTGCAACCCAACAATATAATACAAAGTATTCAATTAGGAAGAAATCGTTTTGTAAATAACAGCTTAGTATCTTAGTAGTGTTTTCCGAAACTAATTTTTATGAAAGTTTTCTATTCCGTAGGTACGTGCTAAGTTTAAAATTGTGCAATTTGGGTTTTATCTCTTTTGGACCAAAGCCAGAAACGGAGTTAAGTACATCGAACACACAATTTCTGGTGCAAGAAAGTATAGTGGTTATGAATGATCTACGTGATTTTTACACAGAATAAAGAATTTAACTTCTCTGATACTATTAAAAATATATTTACTTTTAAAATACCAATAAAGGGTTCTGTTGTAATTAAAAGTTGTTAACAAATATCTTATTATTTTAGGCTGTTTTGTAGTTTATTGTAAATATTTTTACGTAATGTCCTCAATTTCGATTCTCGGTTCTGTTATAAGGCCCTTGGTTGTTATTAGAGTTGGATGGATCATTAAAAAAAACTTTTGTAAAGTTTATACCTGGCCAAGAACCGGTGAACAAATTTCAATGAATGCTGTGATATTGATTAGTATGACTTTTAAAAAGACTAATCGAGGTAAATGACCTGATATTTCAATAGTGCTATAAAGATATCGATTGTAAAAAATGCTACTTGTAACCTTTGGTGCTTGTGCAGTTTTAAAATAAAATTTTCTATATTTATATATATATATATTATATAATTAATGCAGTTATAATTAAACACCTATAGGACACCATAAGTTTTTGAATTTGCTGTCAATTTTGCCTAAAATATTTGCAACGCCGAAATAATTTGGAATATGTACTAATTGGTATTTTTTTTTATAACTATGATAATCATTTCAGTTAGTATCTCTATAATGAATTTGTGTTGGGCTACATGCTTGGTGAAACTGTTGTTCTATTGCACAGGAGGTAAAAATAATACCTACTTGTTTTATTTTTCACAATTTTAATCAGTATACTGACACGTGTTTCAGCTCTTGCGGGTCATTGTCAATGGAGTACAAGAAGATACTAAATTCTTCATGACATTACAAAGGTATTTATATCATATTATGGTAACTATAAACATGTCATAAAATTAAAATTAGGATTAGAAAATTGAATGGTCAACTGTGGGTTTTCCTAATTTTTAAAGGTACAGATACCTATTTAGTCCTTTTTCTCTTCTTAACCCTTTCGCGACGGTTTTTTGATTATACATTTTGTTCACACAGACGGGTGTTCTAAACTTGACTAAGAGACCATCGTCGGATAAGTCCGACAATGAGAGAAACATCATTTAATTTTTTTTTAATTTAATTTTAAATGTTTAAAAAGCGGTTTGACAAAGCTCATTTATGTTTGTGTCTGATTTAGTGATAATAAATGAAAATCAGTGCAGTTCTAAATGATTTATTAAAGTGAAGTGAAAGAATACTCGAAAACACGTCCATACCTATCTAATACGCTCTACGAATGTCGTGTATATCCGTCGGGACCGGATTTTTCCGACAATCGTCTCATGGCCAAAGATATTAGGACGGAATATCTCAACGGTAGTTCCACGGACATAGCAAGTTCTAAATGGTGTCGGATTTAAACGACAACCGTTTCTTGAATTATAAAAAAGTAATACGGATATATCCGACACACGTCTGGGAGCAAAATTATAATTAAACGGATATATCCGTCCTTCGTATCGGAATGGTTAATGGCACACTTATTTAGGACTAAATATGTATCTGTACCTTTAAAAGTTAGGAAAACCCACAGTTGACCATTTAATCTTCTAATCCTAATTTTTACTTTATGAAACTTATTAAAATTGTGAAACATCAGTAGTTATTATTTTTACCTCCTGTGCAATTTAAGTTAGTAAGTAAAAAGTGTGTAAATGTTAAATATGGATCCATTTTGAACGGTCTATATACCAATCTACCATCGCTTTCGGGTATTTTGCACTATCGTCTCTCCTTTATATTGTTTATTTATAAACGATAATTTTATTGAATATGACATAGATTAATCAGACACCACTTTTTTTAAATAAATTTGGTTCAGATAGGGATTAAATCCTTAGACCCCCTTAACAGCAGTTATCCTGTCCTATATATTGGTTTTCATTTTGTCGTTTATTACAAATTCATTCAAACAAAAGTCACAATTTTCTCTATATTATGTTCTTATAACCAAAAATATTAAATTTAGGATTTGTTGCTTGTAAAAAAATTGTTAGAAAATGTCTAATTTTATTGTCAATAAAATTCTTTGTTGTTGTTGTTAACTTATTCAGGAAGTCATCTAGCCGTACACTATTCGACCTAAAAATTTAAATGGAATAAACTATCCAAATATATTTTGCATGATTGAGCTTGGAAAATAGTTTTTATTCACAATAATTTTCAGAGAAAATCCTTCGACCGGTTTGCGGTCTCGGGTTTTTATTAAGTTATTGTACATTCAACTATTTTCCAATTAAGCATGATTATGCCCCAAATATGTTGGATAGTTTAATCAATTAAATTTATAGGTCTTGAAATATAAGTAATTGAATTTATTTCAAGACATATTAATTTACGAAAGTTTATTCATTAATTTTTGACATTGGACTTTTCGGCTATTCACGAACGCCAAGATAAATACTCCAAAACTAGATGCAGATGTTCGGCTGTTACAAAAAATCAACAGTTGAGCTTAAAAAAGTATAATTATTATTTTACTAAATACCTAAGAACAGCCTGTGTATTTTTACACATTTGAATTTTCAATACTTTTTCGTAAAGAGCGCCATATCGCTAATTTGAGTCGTTTTTGACATAGTAATAATTGAAAATTGCCTTTGGCGACCTGTAAATTCGAAACGATTAAACTAGTATTGCTTACCAGAAAAAAACTCTATACCGGGTATACAACTAAAAAGATACGCGGATGTATCTCGAAAAACGTTTAGTGCACTGCTTACGGAAAAAAAAATATTACAAAAGTGACTAAGAAATAGCTGGAAATTATTTATAACTGTCTAGATCGCTAGGCGACCTAACTATAGTGGCAAGCATAAAGCGGAATTATTAAAAATCTTCATAGTAAACACGTATCAATGCATTTTTTCAATCTAATGAAAAATCTAGAAAACTTTTGTATTTTTGTTTTTGCTCTAACTTTTTGTTTAAGGGTGGTAGGGAACAAATATTGCTAAGAAAAAATATTAATAACTTTGGTTGGACTTATCCGAATTTGAGAAATTTAAACAACCCAAATAGGAATTGTTTTGTTTTATTAATTTAATAAAAAACGAACCCAACAAACATTTAAAGCCTTGGCGACCTCTCATTTGGAGAAAATGACCTATTTAAGTAAAAAATAGTCTATTTTTTACCTCCAAATCGGCTTTTTAGACGAAACGGCCAAAGAGACTAACTGTTTGGTGAAAACAAAGTAATTCGAACTTATTAATACGTGTTCAAAGTGGGAAAATATAAGAGGCCCAAGAGATGGTCCAAAAGAGTAGATAATTACCTTGTAAATCGACTTGATAGTTAGGTCTAAGGAAAGTCAGTAATAAACGCCCAACCAGGTTATTTTTTACCTTAGATTGGGCCTTAGAGCCCAATAATCTTTTAGGCCCATAAATGAAGAACAAATTACTTCGTTTTGTCTTTAATATATCTTCATGGTCAGGTTATAATGTGAACACTTTCTGAGGTGATGTATACCCTATATTAGTCTTACATTTTGTACTTAAAGCCCAGAAGGCTTTAAAGTATAAAATAGGTTATAGTTATGATTTAAATAATTTCTTTATAGCCCAATATTTTGTCCTCAAAGTGATTTTTACCGGATATAAAGCCGTATCTTCCAAAAATTATGTCTTTAAAGAGATTCTGGCTTAGAAAACTTGAATGATGATTGTAAAGTTTATTGCACTGTGGTAATCTTCCCACTTGTGGGGAACATAAGAATAATCCAAGGAGGAGCTTGACCCTCTCCATTTTAAAATAATCAGTTTCTATTTTTTCGGCGAAATAAAAGGGGTCGCGTAGGAGCTATACAAAACGCCGGAACAAAGAAAAAAAACGTTGTACGTTTATATTCGAACTATTCCAAAAAGTAAGGTTAGTTACATTATAATAGTGGCTATTAATCCGTTGCGAGACATTAATTCAGCAACCCCGATAGAAACATTTTATGGAGTAATTGGCCGTACATAGGGCCTGCAGAATTCTTAAAAACCAAAAATTAGGCTTCATAAACACTTATTATAAAGTTATGCCATATAAACGAATATTTCTCCCAATTTAGACCTATCAAGACGGAAGATACAAAATAGGAAATTTTCTCCTAGCGTAACCTAATACGGGTTGACTTATAGGTCCAATTTTTTTTAAGGCCCAAACCACAGGAAATCACGACCTTTAGGAAAAATATTTTACTGACGCCATATTTTTTTCAACATGGTGTATTATTTTCAATTAATTTTGTTAGATTACTTGTAACACTAAAGCAACAACAAATATATTACAAAAACCGAGCACAGAAACAAGCTAACTTACTCGTCCAAGCACTAAATATTGGCTACATTTTAAATTTTTGGTATTTTCAATTTTAATTTACCTTGTTTTTTTTAATTAAATGCCTTTTTTCTGGGGCGCGGTTAGTTTTTCTAGGTAAAATTGAAATCTATACAAAAATTTTTTACGCGCACCCATTTTTTCACTTCACATCGATGAAATAATGATTTTTATAAGTACATACCTATCTATATACTACCACTCCATTTTAAAAATCAATAGCGGCTGACATGACATGTTCTGATTTAAGAACCCTCCTGCCTCCTGTGCTTTGATACAAATAAAAACAAAATACTATTTTTATCTTTTTCTAAAATTGTGGTTATGATTTTCTATAAACTTCATAGCCCATAACAGGCCCAACATAGGCCCACATAGGTAAAATACGGGTAAAAAACACCTCTTTACTACCACGGAGAAGACTACTTGGCCTCGTCTATGAAGAACAATTCTCCTAATGACAGGTGTTTCTTACCACTTTATTACCTTGGTTTTATTCCCCACTAGGTGATAAAGTGGTATAAATTACTAACTTCTGACTATGTAAAGCGGTCCGTCGAGCTTTATAGTTAAAATATTAGGTAAAAGTCACCTTTTTTAGACTATAATTGTTTGTTGGGAAGTCGTTCTGAATTCCATTGCAGCAGCTAGAGGGCGCTCTTTAGCAGAATTAACAATTTCTTCATTTATATATATCTTCGGCTTTTATAGAATAGATTAACCAAAAGAAACCCTAGTTAGATTTGTAAAATTCCGATAAGCCAAACCAAAGTTATTAATATTTTTACATATCAATGTTTGTGCCCTCCTACAAAAAGATATAGCAAAAACTCTAGAACCAAAATTAGCAAGAATTTTTATTAGATTGAAAAAATGCTACCTTTGATTCCTGGTTACCTGTTGTTTGGCCCCTATAGTAACGCCCCTAGAGGTCAACCTAGAAACATAAAAATTATTTCCAGCCATTTCTCTTAGTCACTTTTGTAATAAATATTTTTTTCGGCAAGCTGTACGGTAAACGGTTTCCAAGCCAGCCTGCGTTCCTTTTAGTTGTACACCCGGTACATACCTCAAGAAGAAAATGCGTTTCCTCCCTTGGATATTAATGTCCTTAGCCTCGCATAGAATATTAAATTATCCGCGGGAGGAAAAGCACTATTTCCCCCCTTGGTATTGAAGAAAATTGTGTATAACCAATAAAAAATGGTTACATGTGTTTCACCCTTTCGGGCATCATCAGACCTAAAATAAGAACCTAACTAACGTACATAATTAAACAAAATAATTTAAAATACCATACCTTACGGTTCTAAAATTAAAATTCAGAAATACACCCACTCTACATTTGGAAGCAATAACAAAACGAAACAAAACGTCATAGGGAAGTCAAAGTAGTTAGGTCAGATTAGGTGAACAAAAACATTTAAAAAAATATGCCAATATAAAAGTATGTTTGTTTGGTTGCATATTTTAAAAATACAAGATAAAAGTGCATTAAAATTGTTAAGAAGTGACAGGCTATAGACAAGAAAAACAAACACCAAATTATTTAATAATAATATTAGGTATTAAATTGTGTTCGAAATAAAATATATCATTAACACAAGTAAGTATAGGGCTGTTTTTAGCGTTAGTTATTTCCAATTTTTCCAATAGCTTTGGAACATTCGTGTAAAATTAAAATATTTGTAGGAGAAGAAAAGTGTTGTCCAGACATCTTGACCCCGATAAACTGATATAAACTGCTGGTAATTCAAGACGTCAAAAGCGGATTTAGAAAATATATCTGTTTTGTCCTTAATTTTAACCAAGTGAATTTGTTAATTGGGTTTAAAAAAAATTGCTAGTAGTTGTAAGGATATGTTACCGAAAAATGTAAAACTTCTAAATATACCTTTACCATCTGAGGGTCTTGCACAATATATGGTAAGAAAATTTTCACGAATTTATAATAAAGTTTAATTATAGAATTGATCGTGAAACCAATATTGAAAGCGATTTGTTTAATTATATTTAATTATTTAATAGGTGCTTCCTTAGATAGTGGTAATTTAAATAAAATCCATAACAGAAATAATTAAAAGCAGCAAATTAATAATAAACGGGGAATTAGATGAAAACTGAATAATGATATAGGTAGGTTTTCTGTATATTTAAAAAAATTGTTGGTTATTACCCCGTATATACCTTTCTAACGTAACCTCAATACTATCGTGTAGGGTATTTATATAAATTAAAAACTTACCCAATTCAACATCGTTGCCACCACACACTATGCAATGGTCATCTACATATCTTTTTTTGTGCAGTTAAAGGAAGTGCAAAATTACTATTCAATAATAAAAACTTACAAATAAAAGTGCTTCACACACATCAAACTAGTCAGGACTTGGTTGTTTCCTTTTGGGATGGTAACCAAAGAGAAAAGAATGTGTAAGCCAGTTATTTTTGCTAATTATCGAGCATTCCTCGATCTGCTCTACCAAGTTTCAACATTTTTACTTTCTTGTCTTTTTCAATCATAATAGAAACATTTTATGATTTTTGGCACATACATTTTGCTCGTGATCTAGGTGCAATAAATATTAATATTTGTAGTTTCTTGTACTGTTGCGATTTATATTAGTAAATTGTATTTGTTAATTGTTATGTTTTCTAAATTGAATTATTTTATCTTCCAAGTTATTCAAAAATACCTCGCTCAAGAAAGGATAAAGACACGATCCCATAGCCAAACCGGAACTGTTCTGTGAAAGAAGCAAAATCAGATTAAGAGAAGTCTAGGCAGACTTTTCTCTCCAGTTAACCCCTTAATAACTCGATGCATTCCGCAGGAGGAATGCTGGAAAACAACATTTTTTAACGTCAAGCGAAACTAATATAGCAGCTATATCTTCTCTTGTAGTTTTAAAATATGCAACCAAACAAATATAATTTCATATTGCAATATTGAATATAGGTACACAATTTACGCATTTTGTACTTTGCTTTAGCTCTGCGCTTTGCGGGGGGGGGGGGTACAAAAATACATTAAAACCTTGAGAAATTATTCAAAAACGTATACCGATCAGCTCTTTTAGTATGCGAATGTGTTAAGTATTATAACTCTTTATTATAGGGCATCTCTATGACAACTGATAAAAGATAATACCCTTGTCAACATTATCAACCCAATTTATTTACATTGTATTACCCAGGATGCAAAAAGCAATAGGCCAACTACATATAATAATATTGGTAAAAAAATGTATATATTGCAATTCCTCGACTTTTAAAAAATAAACTAAAAACCAGAAAATTCAAAAAACTACTTATGGAATGGCTTATTGCGGAGGCTCCTGTACTGCTATAAAAAAAATAATAAATGTATGTTTCTTGTGTATAATTATTGAAACCTGGTTTTCTTGGGTTTTATGGATTTTTTTTGCATTGGGTAACTGCCAACAGTTTTCTTTTCTCTCACTCTACGTCATATTTTTATTTATTAAATTTTTGTGAATCCTATTTTTTTTCTTTTTCTATTGATATAGTGGGTTAAAAACGAATGCTGTTTATTTGATTTGATTCTATGTTTTATTTTTGCTTGGGGTGAAGATTAAAAATATTCTGTGGCAGGGTATATTCGACGAAGAATGAATTTACACTGCATACAAAACAGACATTCAAGTTTGCAGACAAGCTTTTAGCTTTGTGAGCTTGTATAATTTCTGTTTTCCTTCCTTCTTTTTTTTTGCTTAATTCATTGTGGGTACAACAAACTTCGGAATATGAGAAAGAGCTTAATATATTTAATGTATTGAATGATATAAAATATATTGTTACTTGTTTTAAAAAAAGAAATAAATACATTTTTTGATTTATTGATTGCTATTGCCATATTCGTGTCATCTTTTTTGTTGATCTAATTTGACTTCCCTCTCTGACATTTTATTCTGTTCTTTATTGCATCCAAGTGTAGCGTGTGTGTATTTTTAAGTTTAAACCTTACGGTATGGAATTTTAATTGTTTTGTTTAATAATGTACGTTAGTTTGGTTTCTTATTTTAGGTCTGATGATGCCGGAAAGGGTGAAAAACGTGGAACCACTTTTTTTATTTGTCATACACAATTATGAATAAATTTATTATTGTTTAACATTTTTGTGCACCCCAACAGTAGATATATCTGAACAAATCTACCACTAATTCCCATACCTATTTCCTTAACTTTTTTATCAAATACAGTGCCTGTGAAGCTATCATTAGGCAATGCATGCTTGTCTTTTTGAAAAAAAAACAAATTATGAACAAAAATAAAATTATTTTTATTATTAGCCTTATCAGGTATATATATATATATATTCCGGTAACCCTATCGCTACACGAACGCTGCTGTTTACTACCACTACAGATGTAATAAAATTAACTATGTCACTGCAGTAAACCGCCAGCCAATAATTGCTTACAACATTTTATGTTTCAAACTTTAATTAAGACTTGATTTAACTTCTATTTAAGTTTTAATTGCATTGCCGACTATTGATGTCTCAATTGACTTAGATTGCCAAAATAACAGTGACGAAGGATAAATCTCGCGAAAACTCGTTAAGTGTAGTCCTAATGTTGTTAGAAATACCCTGGTTTTATTTGATTTTGTACTTTGGAAAATTGAATCTAAATTAAATGCCAATAACACACGCCAAGTAGATTTATGCCTTTAAGATCATATTTGTCGATAATAAGCTTTTCTGTTAAAATATGGTTGCATATTCTGCACAATAAAATTATACAGGGTGCGCTCAAAAAATTAGGTATCACAAAGTTTGATTTTTATAATTCAGTCCATTTTTTAATTCTATGTGCTATTTCATAACTATTTTATTTTGTATTTAATAAACGAAAAAGTTATAGTTTTTAAAATAACTACAGGGGATAAATTAAGTTAATGCTAACCTATTTATAAAATAACTTATTATTTCGTAGAATTATTTTTACGAATGAAAACAAATTTTTAAAATTTCTATTTTGTCAGGTAGGCAATGCTTTTTGGTCTATATTGATTTTGCCGTTGTTATCATGGTAACGATGTAAAGAAGGTTTACAACTAAACATACTTAAAAAGCTTAGCTTCATTCTACGTTAACCGAATTTTAAGTTATGGCTTATTTTAAGGAACTTTTTATCCATATTGAACGTTTATATAAATTATATTAAAATCGATTCTTGCGGTTAATAAAGGGGGCACTTTTCAAAATATATATTTCTAGCTTCGATTTCTCAAAAAATTTAAATGCAAAAGTTTTGCAATTTTCCCTTTCTCAGTTGAAATCCTGCAAAGAATACCTAACCTTTTTGGTATTATGGGATACAGTAAAACAAAGTTGAACTTGTAAATTTTCACTATATTAACTAGAAAAATTACATGTTTCGCTAACACTGTAGCTTCGTCAGATGACAATGATTTAATAAAGGTGAAAATTAAAAATTTGGGTGCAATAAAATTAAATTATTGAAGATGCAAATAAAACAGTTGAAGGGTTACAATAGCGAAAAAATCTAAGAGAAGGTTTAAAAATTAAATTAAATTAGGTACAATATGGGTAATTTATAAAATCTTAAGTAGGTATATGGTCAAAAGAATAAATTTAACTAAGGTGAATTATTTAAATCTAGTTGATCATTAAGTAACAAGTCCGTTTTTTCCCGTTATTGTAACTCTTCCACTGTTTTAGTTACATCGTCAATAATTTAATTTTATTGCACCCCAATTTTTAATTTTCACCTTTATTAAATCATTGTCATCTGACCAAGCTACAGTGTTAGCGAAACATGTAATTTTTCTAGTTATTATAGTGGAAATTTACAAGTTCAACTTTGTTTTACTGTATCCCATAATACTATAATTATGGATTTCCACCTAGTATCGGCTGAATCAATTAATTTTAACCTTTTTGGCTATATACAGGGTGGTCCTTAAGTAATGGGACACAGAGCAGCAGTAAATTATTCACTTCAAAACATAACGATTTAGCGCAATTTTTATAATCCGAAAATTTATATTAAGACAGATACAGGGAGTCAAAGTTAAAAAAACTATTTCGAGTTTTTTAGATATTTTTAAAAGTTTTCGGAGCATTGGGTTAAAATTTGGTGTAGGGGTTTTTTTTTGGGGCGGGAAATAACAATCTGGGCTCATTTTTCTGTTATCGGATAGAGGGCGAAAACTATCAACTTTAGCGTTATTTGACGAGAGTACCTATTTTACGTAAAAAAGTCGTAAGATTATTAATTAGGAGTGATAAGTCTTATAATACCTAGTGACAACAAGTTATTGCAGTTCAAAAGTAAGAAAAGTGCTGCTCGTAGCGCCCTCTAGGCGATAGAAGAAAAATGAGCGGAGATTGTTATTTCCCGCCCAAAAAAACCGCCCTACACCAAATTTTAACCCAATGCTCCGAAAACTTTTGAAAATATCTAAAAAACTCGAAATAATTTTTTTAAACTTGACACCCTGTATCTGTCTTAATATAAATTTTCGGATTATAAAAATTGCGCTAAATCGTTATGTTTTGAAGTGAATAATTTACTGCTGCTCTGTGTCCCATTACTTAAGGACCACCCTGTATATTAATTTTGGGTGATTTAAAAATATAATTCTTAGTATTTAGTTATTTATTTTAGTTATTTAACAAATGCAATAATAATCTAAGTATTACATTTATCCAATATCTAATCATCTAATATAATCTTAAATAAATGATATAATATCTGACGCTATCGTGACCATTATGGCTATTTTTGTTAGATGTAATATTGCCTTTTACAAATAAGAAAGCCTGTGATATTTATGTAAGTCATTTGCGTTTCAATTATTTCTGGTGTATATCTCTGGTCGGTCTGGTTTCCCGACTGAATATGTTTGAATTTTTATTTACGGGGCAGAGTAAAGCCGAATTTATACGGTTCGAGAAGCTAAATCGAGTCACTTTCATTAAATTTCATATTTGGATTGTTTTAACATTTTTTGAATAAATAACTAAAATAAATAACAAAATACTATAAATTATTTTTGAAAAACGTCTATAATTAATAAATATAGCCAAAAAGGCTACTCCTGTAGGATTTTAATGTTTTAATAAAAGGAAAATTGCAAAACTTTGGTAAGAGTTGAAATGGATTCCGCCATTTTTGCGACAAGTTTTAAAAGACAAAAGGAAACGACCTGAGGTTTTTGCAGTTCTCTTTATTTAGTTGAATGGTTGCATTTAAATTTTTAAGAAATATATGTTTTTAAAGTGCCCTCTATTATCAACCACACGCAATAATTTTAATAATATTTATATCAACGTTCAATCAGGATAAAACGTTCTGTAAAATAAGCCTTCGTTTGTTAAATTCGGTTAACGCAAACCAAAGTTACAGCCTTTTAAGTACTTTTAGTCGTTACCATTTTCCACGCTGTTACTATGGTAACTACTAAAAAATTCTATTACATAATTTATAGAGGATATAACTGAAATTATGAAAACTTAATTACTGATCTACTTTAAATTGAAGTTATTAGTAAAAATTAAGGACTTTGTATAAAATCATAGGGACTACGCCGACTATAGCAGTAGAATTAGGAACGTAAAGATTATTTTCAGTGATTTTTTTTATCACCTTTTATAATAAGTATTTTACCCCAAAGTATATGTATGGTTTTCTAGATACAGTCGCTCGATGCCCTTAGTGAATCACCCTGTAACATACAATTATATGTTACCTTCTTTCAACAATAACTGTAGCTTCATAAGGTAAAAAAGTTATATCACACCTTATCAAACATAGGTTTCGAATCCGGAATTATATCTTGTTATAATAATTGTGCTATTATTTCTTTATCATAAAACATATGAAATTATGATACACATTTTATTAAACGAACAATAAAACTCTCGGATCAATATTCGGATGTATGATTTACCATTAATTTAGATTATATTATATTTATTTTCTGTATGTTTCTACTAGTTTATTATAAATAAAATAATAGGAGATATTTGAAAATAAATGAAAACCTAAGACTTGATCAAATCCCTAGATCTCAAAAATAAGTTATGTTTTTTTTTAACTTAAACTTTATTTTGCACTGAAAGTAACTGTAAACTTGTTTAAATGTTTCTTGTCACTTTTCTGTTAAATGTCAATTTTTTTTTTGAAATTTGTACAGCGACCGTTACCATGGGATAAATGATTAATTATGGAATATTGAAAAAAAAACGGTTTATGTCCAAACATCACTGCATAATTGTTTAATTTTGGCATTTTGTCACACTATTCGTTTACATTTGCGGGAAAAATTATAAAAAATATATTTTGTCTGGAAAATAATTGGTATTGTTTTTCGAATATTTAACCCAAGTAGCAATTATAGACACAAATTGGACACAAATTCTTTGCTGAGAAACGTTTCGAAACATTTTCGATTAAAATTATTTAGATTGTGTGGAGACACATGTGTTTCGAAACTTTTGCGACACATTTTCGAATTTAGTTACTAGAAACGATTAAGAACTGTTAGTTTCGAAATACTTTCCAAACTACAGTGTCGATACATTTAGGAAATGCACAAAAGAAAATTTTTCGAAACATTTTTATATAATATTATGAAATTGTGTTTAGACACATGTGCTCCCAAATTGTAGCGACACATTTTCGAATTAAGTGATTCAAAACAAATTGGTATTCTTCTGCTTTGAAATATTTACCAAACAGTAATATCCATTTAATTACGAAACTTGCGCAGAAAATAATTTTCGAAACTGCCAGAAACCTTTACTCTACCGCACCCGGACAATTATTATAACCTCAATTATAACGATTATAACCTATAAATTGTACATTTTTGTTTTATTAATATGGGAAGAAAACAACAGTTTAAACATTCTTCGAGGTTTTACAAAAGTTTTATTAAACGTTCAACAAAGTACAAACCAATTTTGTAGGTTATATGTCACAGAAAGTGTAAAGTGGTAGTGTATACCGTGACGGTATACAGAAGTTTTATGCTTCTAAGCTTAACCTTCCTTTTGACGGGACTGTGCATTTTTTACTTTAGCGACGTTTGTTTCGCATGTTTTCAGTACAATATCGAAACATTCTTCATGTTTCGACACATTTTCTATGAATTATAGCTACATGATTATCGAAACATTATAGAAACCAAATACTAGAAATTGTATGTCGACTCCATTTTATACCAGAATAATTCTCGCTTTCTGGCGGCCATTTTGACAAATTCATTTTTATATTATTAAAATGGACTTTAATTAACTTCCTGCGTCATTTGAAATGTAAAAAAGTGGTTACATTAGTTCCATTTTGCTAGCTTAATCAATTGAAAGAAGAATTAAGTAAAATTTTAAAAATATTTAAGATTTTATTTTTTGACAAAGTATTTATTTTGTGTGTAAATGTCAATATATCGGGAGCGTCTTAAGAATATAAAGCTAAATTACTAAATTGCACGATAAAATTTATTTCGTTAACGATTTTTGAATCTCCTCTGCAATAAACCATACGAAAAAAATTTATCACTTATAGAAAATACTCTGGTGACAAATTCATTATGGCGAAATTATGCTGTCATTATATTGTTTACTTTCTTTTATTTTACAACCTGCAGAGAGATAGATATTATATATCTAATTATTTGTTTCAATAATGTTTCCATTTTGACAATTTACAATTCCAACAGTCAGCGCCCTCTTTGTAAAATGAACTCTCACTCGACACATTTATGGAAACATGTTCCAAACATTTCTGAAATATTTTCGATAAAAGTTTCGATTTTGCGTCGAAACAGCAAAAGTCACAGCCCGTACCAACCACTTGGAAACACGTGCTAATGCGCCATTTAAAATGTATACGTTTCGAAAATATTTCCATACATGTTGCCAACAATTTCCAATTTGTGTCGGAAACAGAAACAATAGTTTAGACACATTTACCGTAATGTGTCTAAAAATGATACTTGGGAACACATTTTGATTAAAGTCATGAGAATATGAAAGTTAAATATATTGATTTTTTTATCCTAAAATGTTAAAAAAAATTCTGGTTCAAATTTTGTAAACGAGCGTTAAATTAAAATCTAAACACCTTTTCCAAACTAACTTTTTCAGTATCTCGTTATCTAATAGCAATTTTTATAACAAAATATATATGTATACACTATACAGTATACATATACACTATTACAGTGTGTCTTCTTAAGTTATTACCTAGGTATGTCATTGCCTGATGTAGTTCAAACCAAAATAGAAGAAATAATAGATAAAGTGGACTATTCAAAAGCCCCAGGATGGGATGATATTGATGTGGCATCGGATAAAAACCGGTAAAATTTTCGACTGGTATGAAAGTTGACAATTATTTTGCGAATGAAATTTTTGTCAAAAATTCATGAGCGAAATTACCAAAAAGTAACAAAATTGAATAAAACCAAGAGAAAATTTTGGGGGGTAGGTACACAATTTTCTCTCGAATCATATTCGACAAGACTATTTCACGAGAAAACAATAAAAACACACCGTTATAGTTTTATTAAAACTAGTCACTGTAGGTCACTTTTGGTCGGCCTTAGCTTTATTATAAGATGAAAAGAAAAGAAAAACACAAAGTCTTCCTTCACAAAATTTAATAGAATAAAATTCTCAGTTTAAGGGGTTCTACATGTTTCGAACGTAGAAACGTTCATCCTCAGGAGACAGAATTTTTTTTTATTTTATGCTGATGGTGTTAGCAAAAGAGAAAATTGAAAATTAGAACCTTAATGGAGCTTTTATGGAGTTAAAAATTGAAGTGTAGAAGAAACATGATATGAAGAAAATTGATAATGGTTAAACTATACTGAGTATTTGAAAACGTTATTAAAGGGGGTGTAAACCAACCAAATAAAATGGGGAAAAAGAAAAACCTTTCTAAGAAGGTGTCGAAGATTATTTAAATTTAAAAAAAAAAAACGTATCGAACATAATAATATGTCTGTAAGACATTATGAGGGTAAAATTGTAGTACCACATTCTGTAAAAAATTGAAGTAGAAATTAAAATCAAAGAGTGAAGGAGTACAGAAGTTTTTGAAATATTTTAAAGAATTTTTTTTTTAATTTTTAAATAAAAAGTAGTACTTACAATATTATTACGTAGTAAAAAGCATTTTTGGGATACTAAGGATTAAACCTCAGTAACCCCGCGAGAGGTTAATTTGAAACCAATAAAGTCGATTAAAAAGTTACATTTTTAAATTTTTTATTATAGGACATTTAAGAACCTATATTCATATGAACCGGAATAATATGAATAAGTTTTTATCATTCCTCGTAAAGTAGTTTCCAAGATTGTGAGCCAACAGACAGATAGACAAATAGACAGAGCGGGAGAACAACGGATAGCAGAATCTAATTTCTCGTGATCTAAGGTCCTAAACCGTCGATATCTAATAATATTTCAAAAATTATTTTTTTCGTGATTTCAATACTTTTTTTGTGAAGAAAGTAATGCTAGTTTTGCCTGTAATAAAGCAAAAGCATATAAAAATAATAAATTTTACTCAATTGTTGATATACCTTACAGGTTAGTTGGCATTCGTCCAGCATAAAATACTTTATAATGGAGATAAAAAGAACTTGGCACCAACAGTGGCAAACAAATTTTATTTGAAAAGCTCGGTGAAAGGTTAAATGATGGTAACTGCAATTGGAATTCCACTTGCTACTTTGCATTCCAAATTATAAAAGAAGTTATAAGGTCTAATGGCTCTGTATTTTAAATTGGGAATAAACTTTTTAAAAATTCTTAAACGACCGTCTATTTTTCTCGTTTAACCTAAATTTTAATAATAGTATTTTTTAACCAAAATGTAAAATTACAACTAAACAAATTTTGCTCTTGAGTTAATTAAGGGTGTCATTTTAGATTTTCTAAGAAGGCAAAAACCTTTATTTAATACATATCAATTTCGATTATTAAACCCTATATTGACAGAATGTTTGGGTCATGAACATAATATGCGGGGCAAAGAGAAATTACCTGAAAAAAAATACTTCATGATTTTCCGTGTGATACAACTCTTGCTTAAATTGATTTCTAGGAAGGGATAGGGGCTAAACATCAAGCTTACCTCCCCCTATAGTATACCTGCTTGCAATAATACTCAGATTTTTTTAATGACATTTAAATAATTTGCTTTCTGTTCATGTTCTGATCATATTTAGAAAGATCACATCAGAACTTTGCTTTGTTCTAATTGCATAAAAATATTTTTTCATATTTTAATTCATTTTTAGGCAAATCACAAAAGAAACATGAAGCCTGCAAAGTTAACTTAAGGCAGTTCTTATAAGAAAGCTTTATTTTATTAAAAATTACCGTAATAATTGCAGGAAGTATATACATTTGCAGGAAGTATATACATATGCACGCCATGTAGATTTGATCATATATTTTTCGTCTAGTGCATCAGTCTATAAATTTTGTTTGAAATATTTTCATCTTATTTATAAAATCATGAAGAATAAAATATAATAAAAAATGACAACACAACAAAATACAGTTTTTTAATAATTAAAATAAATAATCTCCGCAAGGATCATCATCATTATCAGATTCGTCCAAGTTAATAATAAGGAGAAGAATATCTAAAGCATCGATAAATCGTTTCCGTTCCCAGTCATCATTTATTCGACTGTTACCTTTTCTACCATGCGAGCAAAATTTTTTTGCCTCAAAGAGGGCTTGGATTAAAAAACGTAGGGCTTGGTTTAGATCACAATGATATGGGGACGATATATCTAACCAAATCTAGGTTAAAATTTTTTGTTTTGTTTTTGTTGTTTTTACGACAAAATATTGATTATTTTGAAAAGCGAAGAGCAATTTATTAAGCACTTTTTATGCTTTTGAAGGAAACAATTTTATTTTTCAGATACCACATTTCTATTTTTAGATACTCACATCAACTTAATTTTTTTAAATATGGACATGAATTTTTTAAAAATTTTGAGAAGTTTTTGACCTCTCAAAACTAATAATGCTTTACACTTTTCCCTAAATTGTAGGATCGCTTTTGTAAGGCAATTTTTATGCTCCTCAAGAAAAAATCTGCCTTTTATATTCAATCACCTCTAATTGGAAAAATAATAATACCAATATTATGGACCTTGTTGAGACGACATTCAAAATTTTCCAAAAAATATATTACACATGAATTTAAATTGTTTATGTCGATAATTATATAAAACAAGAAACGGATCTTAAAAAATAATACCTATTTTCTTGAGAAACATGAAAATTGTCTGAAGAAAATGCTCTTACAATTTAGGGACAAATGACATTATTGGTATAAATTGGAAGAAGTTGGGGACAATAGGCCGATTTTTTCGTGAGGAGCATGAAAATTACCTAAAGAAAGTGACCTCACAATTTAGTGACAAGCGTGATGCATCATTAGTTTTGGAAGGTGAAAAGCTCCTTAAAAATTTAAAAAGAAAATTAGGTACCCATGTATTTAAAAAAAGTAAGTTGGGTATCTAAAAAACGAAATGTCGTATCTGAAAAATAAAATTATATCCTTGATAAGCTTAAAAAGTGTCTTAATAAAGTACCTACTCCCAAAAGTAACCTTTTGTAAAAATCTTAAAAATTAAATATAACTCTAAACTGACCTTAATGAAACCACCAATAATTATTATAATAATAATGTCAAAAAATGTTACTGGACGTTTAACAATATTTAAGAAAAATAACAATGATTAAAATTGATTTTTTCGTTTTTTTTTCGGATATCTCCGGAACCCATAGGAGTTTTGTTAATTTCTTTTTAAGAAATTATTCAACATTAAAATATGCATTTTTGCCTGTATTTAACCAACTCTGTATCCCTTATAGTGACCGTGATGACTCTAATGCATCGAATTTGTAACACCCTGTATAGTAAACTCAAACTATACCCGGTTTTGAGCAGACAGACCGATGAGAACAGGAATCATGCTTTTTTGGATCTAAGGACCCTAAAACATCGACATTTGAAGATACGTCAAACTGAAAACGCCTCATTTTGCCATAAACAATGTTTTATTATAAATAAAATTTATGAAATGGCTTCCGATTCACGTGACAATTCGTCTTTTGTTTAATATTGCGTTGTTTTTTTATTTTAAGGAAAAAAAACTACTACCTACGCTTTAAAGTTTAAATATAGAAAACCGCACGAATTCTCTCGTTTTAAAACAGATGACAGCAGAAATTTGTCATCGATCAGCTGATATTGGGACATAATAATATCCCTAGATTTGTAGTGGACCGTAATAAGTCCAAATACCGAGTTATGAATTGCATTTTTTGTGGTTTTTGTTACATTTAATTACATTTTTAAAGTATTTTGTGGTTATGGTGCCGTTAATTTTTACTTTCATTGAATTTTAAATACTTTTTTATATTTCACGTTCATAATAAGCTCAGTACGATACGCATTTGCGTATCGTAATGAAGCTATTTCGATACGAGTTTTTTCTTTATTTGATGTTGGTAACATTTAAATGTTTTATTTCATTCACTTGCGCGGCCTTTGTGATTTACGAGAAAACCCATTTTTCGCAGAGGAAAAATAGCTTGATAACTTACTTTTTTATTCTGTGTGGATAACAGTCATGTATATTGGTTGCATAAATCTATAAATCAATCTTTTGCAGATGCTTCAAGCTATCATTTTCTGCCAAATCCTATCCAAAATTCAATCTACTAACCTTCCAATGTCGATTTTAACTTCAACTTTATTTGAATTTTCCATATTCCCTATACTAAATTGCAATGCCGTGACGTAAAATCACGTCTTTTGAAATTCGAAAAAAAGTAGCAAAATCTCCCGAATTTCCGAACGCTCTGTATATGTACAGAATGTACAAGGATCACACAACGTATTCCGTCCAATTTCAAATCTCATATCGCTAAAATAACTTTAGAATCTCGTGGTGAAAATGGGTCAATAAATTAAAAAATTACAGTTCGCCAAATAATTTTTGTTGTCCAGATAAAAAATAGTATTACCAACATAAAATTTAGACATAAAAATTTACAAAATTTGAAGGATTTGTTTTATTTTTAAAATGTATTTTTCTTGATTATAAAAGGTGAAATAGAAAAAAATGTATTAAGCACATTTTTCATAAGGCGTTTTAGCGCATGTGTCAATAAAAAAACTCGCCGCTTTGTGGCTCGTTTTTTTAAAATAGACGCGTGCGTTAAAACCGCTTCTTATGAAACGTGTACTTTAATATACTATTATGTGGCCGGTAAGTACCAACAATTATTATTCATTTGACCAAAAATTTACAGGTTAAAATTTTTTAATTCTTTTTTATTAGGGATCATAATTATTAACCCTAGAACCACAAGGTGGCGTCGCCGGCGACCAGCAAAATGCAATATCCCCATTCGTATTGATGTCATTTTAGTCTCGTTGCTTAGCGCCTAAGTACCTTGAGCATTTTTAGCAATCTTTTGATGGCTTAGTGAGACGGTGCGTGTAGTTTTGATAGTTTTGAGTTATTTCGTCTCGGTCGCATACGACTCCAACTTGTGCTTCATGATAAAAAAATTTCGAAGGTATGTGTTATGATTTATTGCATGTTTTCAAACCTTGCTTATTTTTTTTTCTATTTTATTTACCTGCGCTAAAATGTAGTCAAAAAAACCTCGATTAGATGATCCCGGAACAAGTTCTGGTACATATTATGAAAGAACAGGCCCTTTACGAGATTCTGAACTGGAGAAATACCTGTATGAAGATATAAATGAATGTGACATATTGGAAACCTAGGAGAGTGAAAACAAAGATTCTACAGAAACTGATGATATCGCTGATGATGAGTTTGATGCTATAATACCAGATATAGACAATCCCATTTTACCTGACCCAGCTGTGCAAGCAAAAAGTGTGATGTACTCTAAAAATAAGCATAAATGGTACCTAACTAGTTTTCATGCCAAAACCACCTGAACTTCCTAGAAAAATATAGTTAATCATTTGCCTGGTCCAAAAGGCAAAGCTAAAAATATTACAGATACAAAAAAAATCTGGGATTTATTTTTAACAGATGAACTTTTAGATTTTATTGTCAAGTATACTAACAGTCAAATTGAAATTCAAATATACATAGATATAGTACACTTTTTAATTTTCCAATGTTATTTGAATTTACTATGCCATAAATAAAAAAAAATATATATTTTTGGTGGCCATTTTTACGTAATATGTAGAAAAAAAGGCTATTTCATGTAGGTGTCGCATACGACGCCACCTTGTGGTTATTGTTCCATTAACTCCACCTTGTGGTTCTAGGGTTAATGTGTGCATTGCTCGTTAGTTGATTTTATCAATAAGTAAGAAGTTTCATTTCATCTGAACGCCGTTTTTGTCGAAAAGTTAGTTTGTAAAATTTTTGTTCTTAAAATGTTTGTTCGTAAAGGTTAGATTTATAATGTATAATTTTTACATTTTGCATTATCTGGGTATCCTATTCTGTTTCAAGAAAAATAAGTAGAAATTATTTCTCTGACTTAGGTAGGTAGGGGAGAGTTGGACAAAACCGCGGGTAGGTTGATAAAACCGGGAATCGCCTACTTCTGCCAAATGCCTAAACAGCTTTCCATATTATTAACCTTTAAAAATCAGCTATTTGATTTCGAAGGAATTATTTTTATTATTAATATTATTATTGTTTGGCAATAGTAAGATTAAAATAAACTATTTAACATTATGTTAGCCAATATAGTAGTTTAAATAGCTATCCATATGAATATGTAATAGGGTAGCGAACAAATATATAATTCTATTTTCTGGGTCTACGTACCTTACATAAGTGAAATTATTATTAGATATTACTATTATTACTGTTTATATGGCAATAAAATAAAGTTTTTAACATTAAGTTAGCCTACATATACAAGTTTAGAAATGTAACCGTATCAATAAATTGCATTTAACGAACAAATTCCATAAAAACCACTTTTAAGTCTACGTACCTTACGTAAGTCAAAAACTGATTAAGTAGGGTTTTCACTGACAGAAAAATTTAATCCCTGGCTAAACTGAAGCTTTTAACTTTATGTTAGCCTACATACAAGTTTAGGAATGTAACTGTATCATAACCAACAAATAGTATAAAAACCGTATTTGGGTCTTCGTACCTTACGTTAAGTCAAAAAACTGTTAAATTAGGGTTTCCATTGACAGAAACATTAAATCCCTGGCAATATTGATACATTTAACTTCATGTTAGCCCACATACAAGTTTATAAATGTAACCGTATCATAAAAAATAAAATTTCATGTTTATTATTACCTACCTTAAATTATAATATTTATAAAACAAAACGTTCAAAAGAAATTAATATTAGATATTATTTGGCAATATTAAACAGGTAGAACAGATGAGACTACTGCATCAATTGTTTTAACAGGTATCACATGTTTAATTTTCAAGTCCGGTCCTGAAATTGATGCCAACTTATAAAAATTTAATAGACCAAAATTGACAGAGTGTCACGTGACATTGCCTCTATCTTGCGAGAGTATTCAAAATTTTTACTATATCAAATGATGTAGATTTGGACACACAAAACTGAAAAAATTGAGAAAAACAAAAAGATAATGAAATATAAATTTGAAAAGTTAAACATGTGAAGCGAGAAATAATTGACAATAAAAAAAAACTATTTTTAAAATTATCCATAGACAGTTCCTTGTAAGTCCCTCAGTTTACCTTCTTTAGATCAAATATGTCATGATATTATAATAACTTATTAGGCAACAGTATTAAAGTAATAAAATCAGTAGAAAACTTATTATGAAATGCCATCAAAAAGCCTTTATCAGTACAAACTTTTTACACTCGCTTTCTGTATCATTAGACGGCAACTTTTTGACCTACATTCAAAATCCTTTATACTTACTTAAACCACGTTTCGTACGAGGCGTTGTTATCGTCCATCTTAAGGACGCATTTGTTGCGAAGTTCTCCCTTGTAAACTTGTAGAGCAAACAGGGCGAAAACCATCAAACAGAAAATGGTTAGTGTCATGACCTCTGCCAATTGTTTGAACGAATGCAGTAGAGCGTTAATGATAGTTTTAAGGCCTGAAACATAGAAAGGATAGTATTATTATTACTGCTAACGATAACGCGAAGACATTATAGTAAATGGGCCATTATTTACCATAATACATAATCAAATGTTAAAATACTAATAATAGGTACCTAATTATTGTAAATATTATATCTTCTTAACCCATTAAAAATCATTTAGAGTAACCTTTTGTAAAAATCTTAAAAATTAAATATAACTCTAAACTGACCTTAATGAAACCACCAATATTAATTATAATAATAATGTCAAATGTTACTGGACGTTTTACAATATTCAGGGAAAAAATACCAATGATTAAGTGGTACTACATGGAAAATAGTTTCAGGATGGTATCCGAAATGTTTTCTGCGATGTTTCCTGACAGACCAATTGCAAGCGACAGTCCTTGTTCGCAATTTTGAGAGTTAAGGCACTATAATTAATAAATACAATTGCTTAGATTCAAATCATGATATACTCGATAGTAAAACGCAAGAAAATAAGCTGATTTAGAACTTTAATCCACGTGAAAGAAAATAATGGAAAAGCACAAGGCTTCTTGGTAATTATGTAGGAAAACATCACTCCACAGTACTTCCCAAATTACATAAGTTTAAATAGTATCCGTATAAATATTAAGAAGACCAGGAATTAAGGGAAGGTGATAAAATAAGAAGAGCAAACTTTGTTCGAAATTATGGAAATGGTAAATAACAATAGGAAATAAGGATTAATTATTTTGTAATAAATTACCAGAATGTGTCAGAAGCTTGGAAAATTTAAACAAAAAATTAAATGCGATGACCAAACTATAGTTCCATGTTATATTGTCAAACTTGCCAGTCTGTAATAGCGTAGGTATACACCTACTTTTAATTGAAATTTATTTATTTATGCATGTATTTAGTGCTTATTTATTTATTGTATATGTGTTTTCTTGTAATGTTATACAGCATGTGTATGTCCTAGGCTGATAGTGAAATCCGTCATTTCATGAAAAGTCTAGTCACTTCATGAAGCGTCGGCAGATTGTGTAAAAACATGAAATTACACGATCTGCCGCGTCACTTCATGAAGAGACCTTGACGTTTCGGCGTATTATGTATAACACAATCTGCCTAATTTTAAATATCGTCACTTCATGTAGTACCTAACGATGTCATGTCAGTCGGCAGATTGTGTAATTCCGTCTAAAAGGTATATTGGCAACTGGTTTGTTCGTTGTTTCCCAGAGCATTTTTTTTTAATTTAATTTTTTCAACTAATATTATTTTATAAAAATTTAAAAAATGCTCTGACAAACCCGAACAAATCAGTTGCCAATATACCTTTTAAACGGAATTACACAATATGCCTTGTTTTTGTGGCATTTCATGAAGTGACGATATTTAAAATTAGGCAGATTGTGTTATACATAATACGCCGAAACGTCAAGGTCTCTTCATGAAGTGACGCGGCAGATCGTATAATTTCATGTTTTTACACAATCTGCCGACGCTTCATGAAGTGACTAGGTTTTTCATGAAATGACGGATTTCACTATCAGCCTACGACATGTATAGGTTTTAATTAAATAAACTGAACTGAACTGAATTCTCAAGCAATGTTCGTTTTACCGACGAATGCATCTTCACATTAAACAATTAATAAAATGTTCAATGTTTTCGAAATTGGAGTACAGAACATGAACAAGATTAATACAACCAATTATTGAATACAGTCAGAAAGCAAGTGTTTGGACGTGCATATTTGGACATCGGCTTATTGGACCTTCTTTTGGGAACAAAATTTTGGAAAAAAAATTTTTTTGCAACTTTTTTAAAATCAATTTAAAACTGCATTAGAAGTAGCTGCTCCTGTGAGGATGAAGATAATTGGTTAGTCTCCTGATTTTTTACCAAATGACTTTTTCCTGTGCGGTCACAGTGAAAGTATATTAATAAAAACATGCGTTATCAAAATTTGGAAGAATTAATTTCAGGGATATATACAGGGTCCTGCAATAGTGCGTCAGGCTTCCATCATAGCTCCTATACGAATTTAGTTAGGAATTTCATTCAAACGCTAACTTATACTGTATCATACGGGGTACTTCAGGAAAATATTATTTTATATACAGGGTAGCCCAAAAAAGTGTGGTCATAAAAAGTTGTGATTTTTTAAATGGCATACCCCATGTTTTTTGCATATTTAGATTTATGCTATCGTCCCTTATAAATGCCAAAAATTTTGTTTGATTTGCTTTGGTAGTTTAACAGCAATCAATTAAAAACTAAAAAAAAATTATTTTGAAGTCGTGGAAAAAATAAAAAAAAAACAATCTAAAATTAGTTTTTTAAACACGGTATTAAGTGAGTTTAATGACATGAGGTTTAAAGGTACTATGAATCGAATAGTATTTATTTATTTTATACCCGAACAATATATAGGGAAAAACAAGAGTTACTTTTTTATCTCTATTTTTTTAACGCCCTGTGGAAAAATTGATCGGTAAAATGTAGCTTTGTTACGTTTTGTTTTAAAGTGTAACCCTTTTTTGACAGAATGTTTTTTGGTTCACCCTAATATCTGCTTTTTAAGAAAAGATACAGACGTTTAAAAGAAGTGGTGCAATTTTTTAAATTTATTTTTATTTATAACGTTACATTATCTTATAGACTATAAAGAAAATCCTAAAATTTAATAGCGCGTGTTATAACTTTTCCCATGCGACGTGGCATGCTTGCAACGCAGTTTTGAATGACTTCTTGAGGAATGTTTTGCCATTCGTCAAGAAGACCTGCTCGCAGATCTGGTAATGTTTCTAAATTTCGATTTCGAACACGTCTACCTAACATATCCCACACATGCTCAATTGCGTTTAAATCTGGGCTATGCGGGAGCCATTGAAGTCGTTGAATGTTAACCTGATCTAAATATTCCGTTACAATCCGTGCAACGTAGGGCCTTGCATTGTCTTGCATTAATATAAAATTCGGCCCAACGAACTCGGCGTAGGGTACCACGTGTTCTGCCAAGCATTGGTTGATGTATCTATCAGCAGTTATAGAAACATTTTCAACCAACACTAGCTCTGTACGAGCATGTTGTGATACCCCAGCCCACACCATGACACTACCGCCTCCAAACGGTATTCTTGGAGTTATGTAACATTGGGCGTATCGTTCACCTGGTCTCCTCCAAACCCATTCACGTCCGTCAGGTGAGAGCAGACAAAACCGCGATTAATCTGTAAATAGTACCTTGCTAGTACTCTTTTAGTCCCGAGTTTGCATGTTCTTGTGCAAAATGTAACCGTTGTGTACGGTGAGCTGGGAGTTATTTGGGACATGCAAGGGGTCTTCTGGACTTCAATCCCGCTTCATTTAACCTGCGTTGGATGGTTCTTGTAGAGATTGTGGTACCACGTACGTCTTGAAGTCTGCGAATAATTACAGTAGATGGTACATTACGATTACGTAAGGCAATTAAGTTTAGAAATTGGTTATCACGTTGATTAGTAGTGCATGGTCTCCCTGAGCCTCTACGTCGGGTGTACTTACCAGTTTGGCGAAACCGGCTAATCGAGTCTTGTATAGTACTTTTAGGTTTGCCTAAGAATTTCGCAATATACCATAAATTGCGGCCATCATCATTCAGTGAAACAGCACGTGCCACATCTTCTGGTCTCATTTTTTTACAACAAAAAACTTTAAATAATGTCTTCTGCAATGGCAGTTTACTGACAATACTTATAACGTTACTACGCAACCAAAAGGGAGGCGACTAGATAAGTAACGTTATAAATGTAAATAAAATTTAAAAAATTGCACCACTTTTTTTAAACATCTGTATCTTTTCTCTCAAAAAGCAGATATTAGGGTGAACCAAAAAACATTCTGTCAAAAAAGGGTCACACTTTAAAATAAAACGTAACAAAGCTACATTTCACCGCTCAATTTTTCCACAGGGCGTTAAGAAAATAGAGGTAAAAAAGTATCTTTTGTTTTTCCCTATATATTGGTCGAGCCATCGGTATTTTTTTAAATCTAAAATTTAAGCTAATTTGTCAAAACATAGGGCTATACTTTGCTCAAAATTTCAATAAAATCGGAAAAGAAATAAAAAAGTTACAAGACTATCAAAATGACTTTAATTTTTCTTGTCCGAAATTTATTGTCAGGGAGTGTGGTATATTATTTTTCCTACTCGCGTGCGGTAAAGTACACTTTACAGCACTCATTTTCATGTCGTAAGTAGTACTTTACCGCACTCAGTGCGGTAAGTGCGGTAAAATTTCTTTACCGCACCCAATGCTGTAAAATTTCTTTACCGCACTCTTGATATTCAAAGATTCTATAAGTTAACATCATACATAAAGCGACTAAATGTAGGTTATAAGCCTAAAAAATCCAAGGTTTTGGAAAAAGAACAGACAGAGCAGTTTCTAATCGAAGCACCCAATGAAGTTTACCTTATGATTAAGGTAGCTGCCATTTTCGGTATTGCAGGCGCCTGTCGCCGTGAAGAATTAATGAAATTAACGGTTGATGACGTTGAAGATAAAGAAGATTTGCTGGTTGTATCAATAAAGGCGACAAAGACAAATATTTCACGAAAATTTGTCGTCTGCGATCCTGGAAATATAAGAATAAGTTACCTAGGCTTATTCAGAAAATATGTAGCTTTGCGCCCTGGTGCCACCCCGCATAGACGTTTTTTTATACAATATAAAGCTGGAAAATGCTCACAACAATGCGTGGGCATTAACACTATCGGAAAAATGCCAGCAAATATTGCTGGATTTTTACATCTATCCAATCCAGAGATGTATACCGGGCACTGCTTTAGAAGATCATCGGCAACTATGCTTGCAGAATCTGGCAGCAACATAACAAACATTAAGAGGCACGGTGGATGGAAATCCACCTCTGTAGCAGAGTCGTACATAGAAGATTCCTTGCAAAATAAAAAAAGGATTGCTCAAAACATTCTGCAAAGCTCTAGTACCCCAAATAGAAGCACTGAGCAGTGTTCAACTTTAACATCAACGTCAGTAGCAGTGACAGAGACTTTAGAGGATGCTCCTGGTCTATCAACACGAAACAACCCAACGCCTACACCTTTAGCAATTTTCAGGTCACAACAATCTACTGTACCATGCATGGCGCAAGAAAATAACGCTTCTGTAATTTACAAAAACTGCTCAACTACATCTGATGAACAAAATCAAGCTCGCTCAGCACTTAATTTGCATTGCGCTACAAATTGTACATTTAATTTTAATATTTATCGTTAGCTATATTTTTATATTATAATGTTTGTATGTAATAAATATTTTTAAAAAATATTGTTTCTTTTTGTATTAATTTTGTAATATAATTCTTTTTTTTACCGGTGCGGTAAAGATTCTTTACCGCACTCAGTGCTGTAAAGATTCTTTACCGCACTGTATTAATTTTATTCAAAAAATGCAATTGATGTACTTGCATTCGCGCAATGCATAATATAAAAATATTTATAGCTTTTAACAATTAATATTTGTTACTTTTTATAAATTTTTTCTTTTAAATTTGATTTTTGTTCCAAATATTATTGCTCGAAGGAAAAATTGTGTACCTACCACGTGCGTAAAGTGTCTTTACCGCCCTTAACGGCTTGCCCGAACTCCGCTTCGCGTCGTTCGTGCAACTGCCGTCGCGTGCGGTAAAGGACCACTTTCCGCACTTGTTAGGTAAATAACTATAAACAAGTGGGAATTTTAATCTAAAAGGCTATCTTTGGTGCCCAAGCCGTACACAAGGGCGCCAATTGCGGTATAGTTTTTCTAAGGGATACGGGGATGATGCGGACTCTACGTATCACAACTGACCGATTTGATTGGATTAAAATGAAAAAACACATATTTTACGTATCGTTTTTTTTTTATTAAAGTCGTTAGTATTAGCTTTAAATATCAAACTATAAGATGGCCATATAAGCAGATTTCCTAAATCTGCTACGTTAAATTCATAGATGGCACAATGAGTCACCAACAATAAAGCGTATTAATGCAGCCACTAACGACAAGCTTTTTCACTGCTAAATTAAAACATTGTTGCCGCCTGTCTGTTTGCACAAACATAACTTTTAATTGGATCCTAAGTCGTTGAGTTTTTTAATTTATTTTTATAGCTTATCGTAAAACTTGATTTCACATAAGTACCTACATCTATCCTAGATTTAAGTAGCTTACATTTATTTTCCTACCTATAGTATAGTCTAGACCTAAAAATGTCCCTATTTTTAATTGCTTTGTAGCATATTATAATATTTTCAACCTTCTGACGTTCCAACGTTAATTACATGAAAACATATTGACTGCCATGTTTTCTATTTCTAACAGAATTAAATAACGAGTCTCACTATTCAATACATACCTAGGCTACAACGTCTATGAAGGGTAAAATATGAATGATGTGCGGTTTGTATAACTTGGTTTTTATTTGCAATTATTACTACTTTTCAAAATGGTTAAAATAAGTAGGATTTACTGTCTTACTTAAGAATATCCAGTTTGTTTGTATTAGTGTATTACGTATTTTGCTACTTTTCGACAAAATAAAACATATTTTAGTTATACTTGCTGTGGCTTTTTATTTACTTGTATTTGTATAACATTTAACACCTAATGCAACGGTAAAATCATTATGAAAATCGGTCCAATTACCCAGGAGTAATCAGCGTACATATTATTATCAAAAACATACATTTGGCTGGAATTGAGCACCTCCTATTTTATTGTGTGTTAAAAATGCTTCAATCCTTAAAAATTCCAATAAAAGATGATATGCGGGAACACCACGACATTACATCAGTGAATTTGAGACATCTGTTGCCGAGGCGCTGAATTTATAACTATAGATTTACGATCAACTCCACAATGGCGGCCAAACCGTCTCCAGATCAAAATATAAAATTGCCTCCGATTTAAAATTACCACGCCACTAGCGTTTTTTAAAGGATACTATACTGTTTAATGGCCGCTAACAGTTACGTCATATTCTTCATATTTGCGTTACGTCGTAAGTTAATTCAGTCAGTTATGGCCAGTGCACACCACCGGTTACGATCCGATCACGGTTCACGATTGCGATTCTGTTGGACCCATCGACCAATCAGAGCGAACCAGTCCACGATTACGATTCGGTTGGGACGTTTAGGTTGAGTTCTATTTTCACTCGGATCGTAGGCCAATAGCAATGCCGCGTGCAATCACGTAATCACGCGATCATCTGTTGCTGCTCCTCATCTTCATGTTCGAATTAAACCCTTTATTTTTCTGTGGTTCGAATCATACCGTTTCAGTTTTCAGTCAAAAAGTCGTGTGCAGCAGTTGCGTGTATAATAATAAAGCAGCACCAAAAATGCCACCCAAGTCCAAAAACTGGACTATTGATGAGGAATTAGCATTTATACACGAGGTACGAGGCAGGCCTCTGTAATTTTATAGGTTAGATTTAGTGCAATCGTGAAACGAATCGTAATGATTGTCACTGTAGTGTGAGTTTAAAAACGTGCAATCGTAACCGTAATCGTGAATCGGGTTCGGATCGTAACCGGTAGTGTACATTGGCCTTTAGACTTGTCGGCGGTAAAGGTTATGATTTTTCTTAGGCTTGATCTACACAAAGACGGATGCATGTGAACAAGTACGATACAAAGGCGTTTTTTCGAATTTCTTCTTATTATTTTTATACTGTTAATAAAGTCAGAAATAAGTATTTATTTAGTGTAAAAGGCTCGGTAAAAAGTATCATGTGATAAAATATTTTGTATTTAAAAATTAGTATAATTATTAGAATTTTGCTTCAAATATTTTTACCTTATTTATAAAATCATAAAGAAGAAAATATAATAAAAAATGACAACTAAACACTATATAATTTTTTAACAGTTAAAATAAATCATCTTTGCAAAGATTATCATCATCAGATTCGGCCAAGTTAATAATATGGGGAAGAGTCTCTCTATGAAGCATCGATAAATCTTTCCCGTTCCCACACATCATTTATCATTTTATTAGTGTGTGTAATTAATTTTTCCATTTTTCCATTGTTACATTTTCAATGGCTTTAAACAGACCACAAACTATATAATTTATTACTGGATGCATGGAACTTATTTTAGCATTATAATAGCGCTTACGTTCCGACCAAACCATTTCAATAGGATTAAAGTGGCAATGATATGGAGGAAGTCTTAAAACTCGATATCTATGTTGCAATGCTGGTTCGTTCGTCCTATTAAAATAAAACAAAAATAATTAAAAAAAATAAAATAAATAGCGCTTTTCAGATTACTTGTAACGTTTGGGTGAGATATGCTGCTTCACCATTGTCCAGATCTGATCCTTTATTGCAAATTAATGGTGAAACCAGAATTTGTCTTTGTTCTAACTAGGGCTGGGCGATATTGAAATACCAATATTGAATATCGATATTTAAAAAAATATCGATATAGTCGATATATCGATAATATCAATATATCGATATTTAATTTTTTAAATATTGTTATTCGATAATATCGATATTTTATTTTTTAAATATCGTTATTCGATGTATCGATATTTTATTATTATTTTTTAAATATCGTTATTCGATATATCGATAAAACATAAAAATATTATATTATAAATACAGTGTCACCAGTAAAGTCCGCATTATATGGGATTTTTTTTATTTATAGCTTAATTCAAAATTTGACTTTGGCATCCAGTTCTGCTTCGATCGAGATCAAAATTAAGCAAAAAAAATAGTAGGCAATGCGAATCAGGCATAATGTGTCAAATTTTAATTTTTTCCAGAAGATAATTGAAATGTGGGGTTATTTCTGAAAAAATCGAACAAAGTTATTAGAAAAAATTTTTCTAAATGCAGTTTCTAGCCCACATGCAAAATTTCAGTTGCATAAGATTATTTTTATTTTTACCTGTAAATTTTCCCACTTTTGCAAAATAAGACTCAACGCAACCTACATAAAACTTCTTAGTTTTGACAATGCTTTATTTCAGATACATTTTCTTTAAAGTAGCGCCATATTAAATGTGTGTTTTTCTACAAAAACGTTATTATGGCATAGCTTAATAATAAATTATAATATAGGAGTTCTAAATTACATCGTTGAAAATAAAAACTTTTCGTTGTTAAACTAAAATTTATTTTCCACTTAAAAAACACTTTACTGAAGACAATGTGTTCTTTTTTGTCTTAATATTAAGGTGTATTACTTTTAGACACAAACTATGTTTTCAAAAATACTTATTTTATGAAGTTACCTAAGCTATTATTAAAAAAAAATCCCATATGATACGGACTGAATGATGAAAACATGAAGAAACAAGGTTAAATTAAATATTAGTGCTTAAATGTGTTATAAGGACGATATTGAAATTCCAATCGATTATCGATAATATCGATATATCCATATTTTATTTTTTAAATATCGTTTATCGATATATTGATATATCGAATTTTTGCCCAGGCCTAGTTCTAACCATGCAATAAGTAGTATTTTTGACCAACTTGTATTTGGAATTTTTTCAATTAGCCCAGAATGATAGGTGTCGTTATTCATGAATATAAGCGACGCCGACGATTCTTCCAAGTTTGGTAACAATTTTTCTTTAAACCATTTCTCAAAGCTTTTACTATTCATCGAATCATGATAAACACCAGATATCAGGCCATACTTGAATATCAAACTTACATTATTCACAAATCCATTTTCTAAACCAGCACGTAGAAAAATATACCTTACACCCTTTGAGGGTGTCTATGAAGAATATCATCTTGCCAACTTTGCCTAAAAACCCCTTTACTGTATATCCAGGTTTCATCTAGAAAAACAGTTTTAAAGGGAAATTGAGAATGGTCGTTATTCTTAAATTCTCCTTAAAATTATACTTGTTTCTGGGCTATATGGGGTTGCTCTATTAAAAAACGGCTGTTTGGTACACTACATTTACGCCATTTAATTTTTAATTTTTTTAAACGGTCCGCTAATGAATCAATGAAAATTTGAACATTGAACGAATGGTAATGTGTTCACCTGCTCTATATATCTCACAAATATGCTCTCTAATGGTATATTCATAAATGTTACATTATTGCGATTCTTAAAATCGACATCCTACTCTCTCCTTTTTGCGTTAATTCGTTGGATTGTTGAACACGAAACTGCCGGAGCATCAAAAACGTTCTAAAACAGATAGGTGATTCATAAAAACAGTGCCATATATTTTTCATATTTATTATTGACGTTTTCACAATTCCTGCTTTATTATATTTACTTATCTCGTAAACTGCGTTAAAGGGTACAAGAGTCTTTCCGGCATCACTTTCTCTTGGAAAATAATCAAATAATTTCAAAAGTTATGCTTGTTCTTTTTTACAGTACCCTGATATATATTAAATAATGTTGATTGAAAATGTCAGTGTCAAAAATTACAATAAAAATGAAACCCTAAAAAATAGAAAAAATATTTCGTGACTGTATTAAAATGGTACTCGAACTAAATACCTAGTATCATTAGGCAACAACTTTGAATCTGCAAATATTTAAGAGAAAATTAAAATCGTCAATTACATAAATTTAAAATTATGTCAGGGTAAGGTAAGCCTACTTATAAATTTAATTATAATATTTTTATTGTGGTTTATTTCTTTTATTTATAACTTTTCCTTTTTTTTATAAACTTTTTTTTTAATTACTTATACTTTTAAATATTTATATTATTAATATATTTAAAATTATATATAAATTTGCATTACAAAATCTGACAGGTTATAAATTTATGATTTTGTAATGACGTTTTTATTAGATTTACTTTTATTAAAAACAAACAACTGCATCAATTTTTGATTGATTATTGTAAAAATTCTTAAATAATATAAACATTCAGGCGTGGTATTTAAATTTGATAAAGTTACCTTATCCTAGAAACAATTTTGCCCAAACTACAAAACTATTTCACAGGGCTAAAGTGACATTACTGCACTTCCGGGCCCAGCTATTTATGTTTTTAGAAGCCTTAAGAGGGACCAAAGGAGTACATTTAATCCTTTGGGACTAAAGTTTGTTATAGCAACTTATAATCTAAAAATATCAAATTAAATTGTTATATTGGGAGTTGTGTTTATTACTGTGGTAATAATTAAGTACATGCTTCAGAAGAATTAAGCGAATTTGAAATCCCGCGGGGGATTAAAAGTTTTGTACTGATTTTAGGGGAGTAAAATGTGCAAATTTTTTTTTTGCTTTCCATAAATGAATTTATTTTATTCTATATTTTTAGACACTTTAGCGTCACTGTTTATTCCTGAGGACCAGAAATACTTAATTAGTTTATCTGCAGGAACTTTAACAGAACTATTATTTTCTTTATGAATAAAGAATGTGCTTAGTCAGTATTAAAGGTATTTAGGTATCCCTCACACAAAAACAACATTGACAGCCTATGCATAATATCATAAATTAAAGTTATTATAGGTGTAAATACTTTTGTAATTTTAAGTATTCTATAAACTTTGAGATGCAATAAAAAATTGTTTATGCCACTGGACGAATGGGGTTTATAAGGTAATGCATCTTATAAAATAAAAATACATACTTTAGTCTCTTTGCATACATAATATCCCAAGCAGCATTTTTAGTTGTTGCTGTGTCCCGGCGACTATTGTTGGTAACTGTAAACTTGTGACGGAAACGTTATTACAACGTTTCAATTACGTGCCGACGACCAAAATGTGAAACGTTTTAAAGGTTATAGTTTCGTAAAAATTGCTACCCCGCAACTTATACTTCCACGTCTCATTTACGTTCCAATTGCGTGGCGGGGACATGGCGGCGTGGTTCCCATAAAAAGTGTTTAAAAGTTTTTTTTAACATTTTAACTAATTATACCGTGCGAGCAAAAACTATTTGCATCAAAGAGGGCTTGGATTAAAAAACGTAGGGCTTGGATCACAATGATATGGGGACGATATATCTAACCAAATCTAGGGGAAAATTTTGTCAAATTTATATTATGACATGATATGCCAAACTAATGAGTAATAAAATAAGTAGACAAATACAAATTTATTTTTGTTTTTTAGAAAATTAACAAAGTAAGAATATGCAGAAAGTAAAAGAAAATTAATTACAGAAATTGCTAAAATTGGCCACCGCCATGCTCCAAGCATGAATTCACACGTCTCTTCATATTTTCGACAGTGTTGACCAGCATCTCTGGAGAAATGTTACCACATTCTTGGATAATCCTTTCTTGTAATTGTTCTAAATTTGCAACTGGTGTTTTAAAAATAGTGTTCTTTAAATGATGAAAAATGAAGTAATCCATAACCGTTAAACAAGGTGATCTAGGTGGGAATTCAATGGCTGATCGAAAACTGATCAATCTGTCGTCGATAAAACTGCCTAAGTAGTTAATAGTTTCGGCGGCTGTATGGGCGGTTGCACAGTCCTATTGAAAATATCCAAAACGTAGTTCGTCGTTAAGTAAAATTTTGAAGTGATATGTGAGTAACAAGACAAATTTACTGGGTCTATCGAATATCACTTTCAGGGACGGACTGGGTCTGAAGAAATGTGGCGGGCTATATAAGGGCAAAGGCGCCGATTCAAGGAAGAAATATATTACTGTATCATAATAATGACCTGGGGACTTAAACCGCAGATAGTGCTGTGGTTATACGTCACAGTCATCAGACCCCTGATGACATATGGGTCTGTCGTTTGGTGGACAAAAACACAGCAAATTACGACAGCCACAAAACTCAACAGTGTACAAAGGCTGGCCTGCTTGTGTATCACCGGTGCAATGAGAAGCACCCCCACTGCAGCAATGGAAGTCATACTAGGACTAACACCACTAGATATACACATCAAAATGGAGGCTAACTGCAGCGCCTCCAGGATGAAAGCAAACGGGGAATGGAAACAACGCCCCGAGAAAATAGGGCACACAAGAGCCACGGACCTTATCAACGACGAGCTCCTGGAGATGAAAACCGATCGCATGAAAGCGAAATACAACTTTACAAAACCATTTAATGTCAGGTGTGACCCTGATATGTGGTCAAAAGGAAAATCTCCGTCACTAGGCAATGGCCTAGTCTGGTACACTCATGGGTCGAAAACGGCCAACGAAGTAGGCGCAGGTATATTTGGGGAAAGACCCAGAATGGAAATCAGCATCCCCCTGGGAAACTACGCCACAGTATACCAAGCAGAAGTTCATGCGATACAAGCATGCATACAAAAGAATCTTGAAAAGGGCTATCACGACCAAAAGATACATATCCTGTCGGACAGCCAAGCTGCTCTGAAGGCTTTGAACTCCTTCCGATTTACATCAAAAATCACAATGGAGTGCCTTAACGACCTAAAAGACCTGGCAGCCAGAAACAACAGGGTTGAACTCCTATGGGTTCCTGGTCATTCAGGGATAAAAGGCAACGAAAAAGCAGATGAACTGGCAAGAACCGGATCTGCTTAAAATTTCAGGGGCCCAGAACCCGCCCTTGGAATATCAAAAAAGGGAACCAAAACAACATTAGACAGATAGGCGCAAAAGCAACATCTATCTCGATGGAATGGTACACCTGGCCAGGCACACGCACGGGCCGTTATTGATAGGCCCTCGAAGATGTTATCAGCTGGAATGCTGCTCTTGACGCGCCCTCAGTTAAAACAAGTGACCGGCCTACTAACAGGTCACTATCACTTAAGAAGGCACCTTCAAAGAATGGGAGTCTATAATGGACCCATTGAATGCAGACTTTGCGGCGAAGAGGACGAAACCGCCTCCCAAATAATTTACAGCTGCGAAGCGCTAAACCGTAAAAGATTCAAAATCTTCGGAAACATTCGACGTGGCGACAACCTCCCGCACGACAAACTTGGAAGGAAACTACTGGAGCTCGTAGAAGGAACAAATATTTTCTAACAAGACTGGGGCGCACAATAAGCCAGAAGGCTGCAGTGTAAGAAGCTTGGGCCACACGATGAACCCGACCCCCGCCTTCAACCAACCAATCAACTAACCAACCAACCAACCATCATAATAATGTAGATAGCTTAGTTAGCAACTCTAGATTGTTGTTTTTTTTTAATTTCTAATGGATGCACTTTCTTGAAATTTTGAAACCAAACCTTTTATGTGGCTCACGTTTTTGTCAGGATGCCTTTTATTAAAAGTAGTGGTAGTTTTCAACTAGCACATACCCTAAGCACCCTAAAGAAAAAATCATTTCTATACGTTACTCCATTTAATACACCACTTCCGAATTTAATTATTAAATTCGAGGAAAAATGCAGACAGACAGAAGTGACGGCAACAGCAAGCACGTTAAGTTTTAAATAATTTAAAAGATGCAAATTTTATTGGGGATTTTAGAAAAAAGAGCAAAAACAAATATTTCCGTTAAATAGACAGTTAAAGTACTACAATAATTTGAAGAAATAGTCCTTGCTTAAAGTGGAGTGGAAAGTATAGGAAAGAAAGAAAAAACCTAAAGTCTTCCTCCACAAAATTTAATAGAATAAAAATTATCTAGGAGTCTTTACATGTTTCGAACGTAGAAACGTTTATCATCAGGAGACAGAAAATTTATTTAGTGCTGATGGTTTTAGCAGAAGAGAAAATGGTGTATAGAACCTTAATGGAGCTTTTATGGAATTAAATAACCGATGTGTAGAAGAGACATAATATTATGAAGAAAATTGATAAAGGTTAAACCATACTGAGTATGTTAAAAAAGTTATTAAAGGGGGTCTAAACCAACCAAATAAACTGGGGAAGAAGAAAAACCTTCCGAAAAAGAAGGTGTCGAAAATTATTTAAAATTTTTTATAAAACTTAAAGTGTAGGTCAGTTAGACATTATAAGGATAAAATTGTCATAATTATGCAGATATCACAATCTGTAAAAAATATAAATTGAAATTAAAATCCAAGAGTGAAGGAGTAAAAAAAAATTTTGGAATATTTTTTTGAATAAAAAGTAAGTATGTACTCAGAAAATTACATTGCAAAAAGTGTTTTGTGGGATACTGAGGATAAAAGCTCAGTAACCCCGCAAGCGGTTAATTTAAAACCAATAAAATTTATTAATAAGTTGCACATTTAAAGAAAATTAGAGGTCAAAAGGTTGTTCACGTCCACGTGTTGGGACAACCACTTAAATAAATCTCTTAACAGAAAGCTCTTATCTATCTAAATTCATACTGTAGAATAAACAGGCGTAAAGATCTTTTTATTGACCCTTGATAAAGTTTTTATATAAAACAAAACGTTGGGATAAATACAATTGTGTCATTTCATTGTCGGCTCTCATTCCCGCTAAACTTATTCGAGTCTAATTTAAATTTTAGGAAATTTACATCTACACTTATTTGCTACCTGGTACAATAAGACGTATCTAGATTTAAACTACTACTCTGCTTTAAACTTCAGAATCTTATTTCTGTTAAAAGTTGCTCCTCCTTCCCCTTCCCAGAACCGCTACTGCATAGTGTATGTTTTATTACTAGAACAATCCCCATTTTAAAGATAGAGCGTACAAAATAAAATAATCGCCGATAAATTAAATTTTATAGCAACCAACGTTTTGTGACAATAAAACATGTGGAACAACTAAAACCATTAAATAGAAAATGGTTGTTATACAGACCAGTGTAAATGTATGACCGAGTGAGTGCATCAAAGCATTTTAAGCCCTGTAATATAAAGGAAAGGGAAAATATTATCGTAACACTTAACGAGAGGACGGAGGCTTAAAGATAAAGACCCGTTTTAGTCGTTAGTGCCACAGAATAGCTAATAGAATCCTCTACGTGTAAGATAGGTTTGTAAAGTTGCTCAAAGATAAAACTATAGTTACATAAAGTTAGACATTTTTTTTACGTTTCACTTATTTGTTATTATCGACATACTAAATTTAAAATTATCCCTTAAATAAGATTTTAATCTTATATTACAGACAAAATAAAAATTGGAAAAATCTATTCCATAGAATGTGATTATTAGATTAGATCAGTATCCAGTCGTTAAGTAGTTAATTTGACGAATTTTTAACCAGATCATGTATTTTTAAATAACTTGATGATTTTGAAACAAAGAAAATGTTCTTAAAAAGATGTGTAAAAAAAACACTAGTTTTCATTATATTTTGCAGAATTTATCTGGCATGATGACCAGCTACACTGATTGGCAAGACAACTGTTTCTTTGTGTTTGGAGATGGAAAAATGAATATTAACAAAATTCAACTTTGTTTCGAAGCCTGAAGACGATAAATTTTGTGAAATGTCGCGCAGTAGGTACACAAACTAAGGAAACTAGTATTTTTTGAACGTCCAGAAACATAATAACTTTCTTTTAATAATTACTCATAGATAAAAATAAACAATTAACATATACATACAGTACCTACAGCCAAGCTTGACCTTACAAGCCGGCTTTTAAGGTAAAGAAATGAATACAAAATGGAGCCCCACTCAGTACCCCACAAAACACTTTTCCTGAATGTAATTTCATTGTGATACTTTGATAATTACTACAATTTTACCCTCACAATGTCTTATTGACAAATAACTAAAAATGTTTTTTATAAAAAATTTTAAATAATCTTTGACACCTTCTTTTTAGAAAGGTTTTTTTTTCTTCCCATGTTTATTTGGTTGGTTTAAACCCCATTTACTGACTTCTCACATACTCAGTATGTTTTAATTTTTATCAATTTCTCCATATTTTTATGTCTCTTTTAAACATAATTTTTTAATTCCCTAAAAGCTCCATTAAGGTCCTTCACCATTTTCTCTTCTGCTAAAACTATCAGCACTAAACATATTTTCTGTCTCCTGATGATGAACGTTTCTACGTTCGAAACATTTAGAGACCACTGAATAATTTTATTCTATTAAATTTTGTGCGGGAAGATTTTTAGTTTTTTATTTCTTTCCCATACTTTTAACTCCACTTTAAGCATGGACTACTTCTTCAAATTATACGTTTGGGTTTTCGATATTATTATTTAGGTCATGTTTCCCTCATAATTTAAATAAAACCCAATTTAAAGTCTATTTAAAGACCGCTGCTGTCAGGGCCGATCCTAGGGTGTCGGCCGCCCGCGTGCAAAGACCTATTATGCCCCCCTCTAAAGCATTTTTCCTATTTTGAGTAATACTTAACATTGACGTTATAAACTCATCTACATGTACATAAGAGTAAAAAGTTAAACATTAATAAAAATGCAAACTACAAATAAAATTTTACGGGAAAGACTTTATTTTTGGGCCAGCTAATATGTTATATTAGCGACACCTTTTTTTCTTTTTACTTTAACAAAATAATAAACCAACAAAAATATTACTTTTGAAACAAAAATAGACATTTTATAATTAGAAATGTAAAATCACAGTATTTACCAGAAAATATAAAATAACAAAAAGTACTAAAGCATAAATCTCGCGAAACGAAAAGTATATAAATCAGTCCTTCTTCGAAGGCTACCTAATAATTAACTAAGTATAAAATAATTATTCTGGCTTACTGAGAAGCAAATTTGTCAATAATTGCGGTGAGATCAATTTTTTCAGAGTTTTCGGATTCAGTAGAGATGATAGCCAAATCTGAAAGTCTTTCTTGTGTCATATTATTTCTCAAGTAATTTTTAATAATTTTTAATTTACTGAAACTTCTTTCACCTGAAGCCACAGAAACAGGTAAGGTTAAAAAAATTCTTATTGCTAGAGCAAAATTTGGAAAACAGGGAATGGGATCATTTTTGACTAAAATTTTTAATCTCTTTATTGGTTGTTTTTTACCTGGAAAAATATATTTAAATGAAGTTATTTCATTAAAGAGTTGTATACCGTCTATATCTTTCACAATAGTTCCTTCCTCCTGTACCTGTAACTTAATATCTAAGTCCATGCAGTCTTTCATGAGGTCATCATTAGAAATGGTGTGAAACTCATACAGAAAGCAGAATATTGAATAGCACTCAGATAATAAGGTAAATAATTCATTTATCGAAGAGATCGCGTAATCAAGAACTGCAAAATAGAAAGCAATCTTGAATTGCAGGAAGGGATTTAAAACTGGTTCATCACTGCCCTCGTAATCAAATAAACTAACTTTTTTCTAAGCTTCGAGATGGGAAATTCGGGATCAATACCTAAATCTCTAGCAAGTGTTGTTGCTGAATCGACAAATATTTTAAAATTATTGTCAGGTCTTGGGGAAACTAAATATTTTTTAAGATTATCCAAGCCTTTAATGCATTCCGCGATGTTTAATTTAGGATTTTGAAGCATTTTACTCAATACATCAATTCTTGATAATAAATCATGCCAAATTAAAATTGAACACAAAAACTTAAATGTTTCAAGACTTTTAATTATTGATTTAGCACCCATTTTTGTTTTCGTGTCTCTGGTGGTATCTTTAATTAAGGCCTTTAATGCGGTAATAATGTTTTTTAGCTCTAATTTCTAATAGCATTGATACGACTTTCCCATCTCGTTTCACTTAACGGTTTTAAAGTAAGAGTTTTCACGTGTTTCAAAAAAACTAGATATTTCACCACTGGCGCTGGCTGGTTTGATTGAAAATCTTTAGTAAATAAATCCATTTGAAATAATTCACAAAAATATTGTTTTCTTCTTCTACATTAATTTAAAGTTATCTTTTATAGTTTGATAAATGTCACTTTTATTTTTATTTCGAGAAATTCGTAAAAATTTTTGCTTGATTGACAGAACTATCTGCGGCCTACGGCCGCCCCTTGTTTTGGCCGCCCGCGTGCGGAGCACGCGCTGTACACCTGCTAGGATCGGCCCTGGCTGCTGTTACGTTACGACTAATGCTTATCTTTCTAACATTCGTGAATAGGTAAGATAGTAAGTTTGCGTCAATAATGAATGTCGTATCATTTTACCAGTCATTTATATTATTGTCATTTTTAATCAACATGGTTTTAAAAATATCACGGTATTGTAAAAAGAGAAAACCATAATTTTAAAATTATTTGATTGTTTTCAAAGAGAAAATGATGCGGGACTCTTTTACCCTTTAACTCAGTTTACGAGGGAAGTAGGTAGATATAATAAAGCATAAATTGTAAAAACATAAATAATAAACATGAAAAATATATGCGGCAATGTTTTTATAAATACTAATCTGTTTTACAGTGTTTTTGATGCTTTAGGAGTTTCGCGTTCCACAAACCAACGAAATAAGGCAAAGGACATAGGGAAGGATGTAGATTTTAAGAATCGCAATAATGTAGCTATTTTGTCATCCCGTGCTCGAAAACTTTACGAGATTCATGAACATACCATAATTGAGCGTACTTATGTGATGTATAATAGAGCAGGTGAATACGTTACCATTTAACTCAATACAATTGAATCTTAAAATCATTGATGGTATTGAAATATCCACTGGTTCATTAACGGACTGTTTAAAAAAATTAAAATTAAAATGTGGTAAATGTACTTACCTAATACCTATATCAAACAGGCGATTTTTAATAGAGCAACCCCATATAGCTTAAAAACGAGTCGAATTTTTAAGAGAATTTAAGAATAACGGCAACTCTCAATTTACCTTAAAACCTGTTTTTCTGGATGAAACCTGGATATACAGTAAAGGGCTTTTAGGGAAAGTTGGTAATATGATACTTTTCGTACAGTTAAAAAAAAAGTCGTCAGAGGGTGTGTACGGTATATTATTCTATTTGCTGGTTCAGAAAATGGATTTGTGAATAATGCAACTCTGAGTGTAGTATGCCTGGCCTGAAATCTTGTGATTGTCATGATTCGATAAATAGTGAAAACTTTGAGAAATGGTTTCAATATCTAATAATAAGAATATTAACGTGGACGAGTCTGATGATGATGATCCTTGAAAAGATGATTTATTTTAATTATTAAAAAATACATGCATCCGTCTTTATGTAGATCAAGCCTAAGAAAAATCATAACCTTAAGGTTGGATCCATATACATCCGTGATACGCATCCGTTCTGTATCACATGATTAATATGAACCAATGAAATTTTAGGGAATAAAATTTTATTGGTTCATATTAATCATGTGGTACACAACGGATGCGTATCACGGATGTATGTGGATCCAGCCTTATCATTGGTAAGTCAAACTAACTGAAATAATTTATGACATACCGCAAATATAGAGAATATGACGTAACGGTCAGCGGTCATTGAACAGACTTGAGCGTGGTCTAGCTTCATGCAATGACGGAAATTGCCCTGATAGCAAACGAAAAAGAAAAATTGGAAATAAAAAATCTTGATTTCTGTATTTACATCGATGGGTTAAAAATGCTACTTAAACGCCATGGTTTCTGACCTCAATTAACTTCGTTTAGCTTAATACCGTGCGAGCAAAAATTATTTGCATCAAAGACGGCTTGGATTTAAAAACGTAGGGCTTGGTTTAGATCACAATGATATGGGGACGATATATCTAACCAAATCTAGGTTAAAATTTTGTCAAATTCATATTATGACAAAATGCCAAACTAATGAGTAATAAAATAAGTAGACAAATACAATAGTAATTTACGTTACAAGATCGGAAAGTAGTGTTTTTCAGGTCGAGACAGGCATTTCCAGGGCAAGCCATAGGCGAGTCCTGGAAGCTTGGAGAGACCTGGAAAACACTAATTTTCGGTTGCGTGACGTACAATATTTTTTTTAAGACCGACACTTCGATATATTTTATAATCTACGCGAAACAAGTTTAACATAAAGAACAAAATTAAAAATCAACGAACTGTCACTCGACAATACATCGAAATGTAGTTGTCATAATAACGAAATCAAGGTATCTTGTATTATCAAAGAGCGATTGGAAAAACAAAAAACAGGGTGACAGTGACATTAGAGACCGGAAAAGTGACATTAGAGTCCGGAAAAGATTTTTCCGGTCTCTAATGTCACTTTTCCGGTCATGCGATTGGAAAAACGTTATTTTCTAGACGAAAAATTGTCCAGAAAGTGAAAATTTTCTGGTTGGTTTTAAAAAAAATTATTTTTATTGTTTACAAAATTAACAAAGTAAAAAGTAAGAATATACAGAAAGGAAAAGAAAAATAATTACATAAATTGCTGAAATTGGTTTTCACTACTCCACATGCGCGTATTCTGAGAATTCATTCACATGAACCAGGCTTCATCCGAAAAAAATGTCAGGTCTAATAAATCATTTCTTTCCAATAAATTTTGGGTAAAACATTGAGAGTAATTCCTGCGTCTTTCAAAATCTGCGGCTTGTATTTCTTGGAATACTTGCACTTTATAAGGAAATAAATTTAGCTGCTTCTTAAGAATAGTCCTGCATGTTCCATAAGATCTTCCCACTTCTTGGGACAGGCGTCCTATACAATTTGTTGGCGTATTTTGCATTATTTCACGAACGTTTGCAACAAGTTCTTCTGTTTTTACAGATGGTCTATCTGCTCCTTTTTTGTGTTGTATAGAACCTGTTTCCCTAAACACAGCCACAGTTCTTTTCAGGAAATGATAAAAGTCCCCAGCAATAAAAGCAACGTTAGGAAAATGTTGGTGAAAATCGTCCATGCACAAACCCGGCTTGACTTGCCACTCACCATTTACTCTAACCCCGTTTCGAAAATACGCTTCAACCATGAATGTTTTGTGCTGTTCCGTAAATCCCATTGTGTGAATTGTTCAAGAAATTTTTAAAAATTAGCGATGAATCAAATTACTTGTAACGACTGTCAAAGATGACAGAATAACTAATTGATTGTTAATTCAGGTAGTTACTGACACCCAACAGGTATTAAGCTCTACGGCTAAGCATTACGTCCTTAGATGCAAGGCCCTCTTTGATGCAAATAATTTTTGCTCGCACGGTATAGGCTAATTTTTCCAACCACATATTAAACAATATTTCTAATTTCTGGGAATTACGTTATTTTAAATAAATTTATTGATTTTAAAATTTCAGTATTGCTTTTATAAATTTTGGATATTTGGCTAAATAGCCAGGTATTTTAGCGAAAATAGGCTATTTGTTAGAATTACTGGCATTTAGCATTCGGCCCAACTTCCTGCTATTGTTTGTTCCTTGTTTAGAGCAACAAGTTTTTAACGGGATTACTAACGCATCAATAAATGGTTGGTTGCCAAATAAACCTATTTAAGCCTAATTCCTTAAGCTTGACCTATTGTTTACTAAATCTTAATTTTTGAATACCTCTAACAATAAAAAATTATTCAATAATACTTTACGTAAAAATATCTAATGTAATTTTTTGGCTACCTGTATCCTATAACACTATATTATACAGTGTGAGTGTGTAATTTGGACTTAATTCAGTAAATGCAGTACAGTTTATTTTTTGGAAAAATGTGCAATAATATCCTAAACGCAAGTAAAACTTCTCATAACATTTGTAATTACTTCGGGAGAATAATGCAAAAAAGTAAAATAACTTCTTCGTGATTGGTGATATAAAGAAATGTTAAATCGAAGAAATATGCTGGGCTCTTAGGGGAGTATTTTCCAATTGTTAGAAAATATACTGGACGTCCATTTTTAATGGAACAATTTGCATTTTCGAATATATTAAACTGTCTCACAAAGATTTTTAAAAATAACTAATCAGGCAACAATGACTGAGACATAATATGACAATTACCATAATCACTTTTTTACAATGAAAGGTTAAGCTTAAAGCATGAACATACTGGCCAACCTATAACCTAGTTCGCGTAGATTTATTTATTTTTCTAGCTTCGACACAAAATTTAAATAAAATCAATATCAACTGCATATTTTATAGGTAGTAATTGACATATTAAATAAATATCAAGGAATTTTGTAAATTATTTTTAAAAAATAGTATAGCGAAAAATATCGAAAAGATTTTTTTAAACATTATCTTATTGTTCTTTTATATACAATTCTTCCAAAATTAGCAATGAAACCAACTTATATTTTTGTAATATGTCAGATATTAGCTAAATAATGTGCCGACGATATAGACCGTGTGCCGCGAAATAGGGTATAGGTTGGTAATAAATTGAATGATGGTGAGAATTCCAACTTAAAGATCTGTTCATAGTGGGAGCGTCGCGCTTCGCGTCACATTAGCGTTGCGTCAAGCGTCGCGCCGACAGTTAAACAAATTAGTGTTACCAAATACAATAGAAATAGGAAGACCCGGTTCTTTTTCGTGACTCGGGTTTCAGCAGAACATTCATTAGAAATACCCGTTTATATGAACCTGGTCTTCAGGGTCATATGAACGATAGAGTCACAGAGCGTGATTGATTCAATTACAGAGCTTTCGAAAGTTTCGGTTATTGTGAACGGCCGTTCATAAACGACTTATCCCTGAAATGCTAACACAGAGTGAGAACGTTAACGGTTCGTTCATAGTGGGAGCGTCGAGCTGTGTTGCGCCAGGACATTCATAGTGGGAGCGTCGAGAGTCGTGTCCCGCACAGTATGTGCATCGTTTTTGACGGCGTCTATATAATATAATTTAGTTCATAAAATGGCTCCAACTGGAGCACTTCGGTTATTCCTTTTACTAGAAACTCCATATTGTTTGAGAAGTTTAAAAAAAAAAAGCGAATTGGAATTCACCCCATTAATAGAGAGACACAAATTTGGAGAATTTCATCATTTATACCCACAGCTAAGACGGTATCCAGGCCGATTTTTTAATTATTTAAGAATGTCTATTCGCATTTTTGATTATTTGTTGGAAAAAGTTGGTAACCACTTGGAAAAAAATACATCAAATTTTGTGAAAAATATATATATTTCACATATTGCCTAGCGAGCCGCTCCAAAAAAACAATCCCGATTGTTTACGACTCGGACGCTCTCGGAACGCTCTCTGAACGCTTGAACGCGACGCAGAGTGAACGCTCTTACTATAAACGTTTGTATTTAAATAAATAAGATGGTTTTTTTAGAGACGCGACGCGGACGCGACGCATCGCTCGACGCTCCCACTATGAACGAACCTTTCGCTACACCGCGTCGCGTTGCCTATTAGCGTCGGAGTCAGCGTCACAGAATCATTTTTTTAATGAGTCGTAATAGCGTTCGGTTGCTGAAATGAGTTGAGTAACATCAAGTCGCACTGCAGGTGAAATGTAGCTCTTTTGTATAAAATTTCTTACTGTTTTCTCCCGGTGATGACCAACTTTTGCCAGTAATCAAACCTTCGGACAGACATTCTAAGGTTGTTCCAAAATCGGTCTGCAAAATGTCTTTCCCTATTTATAGGGTGAATTCCGACTTTTTTGTTTAACCGCTTAAACGTATGAACTAGTCTAAAAATAAAAAATATTTTTCAAATTAGAGCAAAATCTCTCTAAAAATGACCCTTGGGTGGTTCAGTTATTTTGCCTGCAGCTTATTTAATGTTTTTTTCTCCAACATATTATGTCATGATGAGTGCATGAAGTTTAGCCTTTGACTAATCAAGAACGAACCCTAATAGAGAATTTCTGATAAGTTATTGAAGATAATGACGTAGAAGCTGGTGGTTGAAGAGATAGTGAACCCGAACAAACCCGCACTACGAATCCTCAGCACAGCTTGGGCTTGGGCTTTTTATGAAAGATGAACGTGCTTAACTACTAAAATCAAAAACACGCAGATGGGGTAATTGTTCCTCGAAAAAAGACAGAAAAATGAACCACTACTGATCTGGAATGTGTCATCACTGTCTCTTTGAATTGTAAATAAAATGTTCCAATTTCTATTTCTAGTTTTCTAATGTTAATGTCCCTTTTCTCCTAATTTATTTTAAATAAGGTAGGTGAAGGGAATACGCCCATGTTGGTTATATGCCCAGCCGCTGTATTTTTAGGTAGTTTGAATTTTCGACGACAGATGGCTGACACGGTGCTTACGATAACCTTTACGGCCAAAGTTACGTGAATCCGATGTCAGTTGCATTCAAACAGTCGTGAGTTTCGCATGGTGTTTGATTAGAAGGTATCTGTTATTAAACAGGGTCAGTTTAAATCGCTTGATAATGTGCTATAATCTAATATTTATATTCAGATAAATATATCAATGGAAAGCTTGTTTCTTTATGATTCTTTTGACATATATTTGTCTTTAAAATAATTTGATATTATACCAAAAATTAACAAAAATGTTGTTCACGTACCATATAGGTAATATGCCCATACCCAAATGAAGTTAATATGCCCCTGGGCGTATTACCTGTACTAATTTTAAATTGGTTATTTCAGATGTTTATAACATAATTATATGATATTATTATGTGTCTTTAATTTTTATTTAATAAGTAAAAATGATTAAAAGAACCTTGATACGTTTCTCTTACTTTACAGAGCTGCGCATATTACCAACATCCCATGGGCATTTTACGAACATGGGTTGCTAATATGCCCAGTTTGATTGTTTTTAAAAAAGTTGTAAAAAGGGTAAAAAACAAAAAAATAATTAAGAATTATTTCCAAAAACTGTTACAATAGCAGAAAATTAATTTATCTCTCATAGAATAAAAACAACATGTATTTTTTTCTATTTTTTATTAATGAAAGCGCTTAAGAGGGGCATATTCACCTCTCCTACCTTATTGCAAAAAAAATTATTAGTTGTACTATTTAGGACCCAATAATTGGGTAGTAGTAGTTACCAGTTAATTAAAGGCTAAGTTAGTTTCCAAATCTTTAATGTCTTCTAAATTTATGTGATATAGTTCTTCCCGCCTACATGACCCGGCAATACCTAATATTAGGGCAACCTAGTATGGAAAATATAGGTAAGTGTATCTTAGTTTATGTAAATTCACATTGGTTATTAAATAATTGAAGACATAAGTGGATAAAGGTGTCATATCACATTTTTAAACTTCGAAGTTATTTAATAAAACGCGTTAGGACTTAGAACTTTTTAAAATATTATTTAATTTTATTTACTAACACCGCATAAATTAGGTAAAATTAACTAATTTTATTTGGTGCACTTTAATAATAAAAGCAAATTCATAGTGTCACGTAACAAAATTGTAACATGACACCTTTATTCACTACGACATACTAGATGTTTGAGTGACTTAACATTTTTATCCTTAAAAAAATCTTTTATTATGAAGAATGCTGCATTTAAGGTTTACTAATAGTAAGATCTATACCAGGGATGCTCAAAAAGTAGGAAAAGTAGTTTTAAAAAAAATGCGACATAACACCTTTATCCAATTATGTCTTCAATTATAATCATAATCTAATGCTGCCGGTAACATTTTTTGTATTTCTTTCAGAGATAAAAACCTTACATTTACTTGCCTTGTAGCCATGCGATTGTCGTTTGTACTTTGTGATATTCTGAAATGTTAACAATTTCCTTATACAGTGTGACCAGTAAAGTCCGCATCATATAGGATTTTTTTTATTAATAGCTTTATTCGAAATTTGACATCAAGTTCTGCTTCGATCGAGATGAAAATTAAGCAAAAAAAAGTAGTCACGTGATTCGCATTATCTGTCAAATTTTAAAAAATATCGAAAAAAATTATAAGAAAAAGTTTTTTTAATGCAGTTTCTAGCCCACATGCAAAATTTCAGCTACATAAGATAATTTTGATTTTTTACCCACCATCAAAATTTATTTTCCACTTAATGACCACTTTACTAATGACAGTGTGTTTTTTGTCTTAATATTAAGGTGTACTACTTTCAGACACAAACTACGTTTTCAAAAATACTTATTTTATGAAGTTACCTTATACAGGGTAAAAAACAAATAAACTTTGCATCACATGCAACCAAATTTTAATAGCCCAATTTTGATTTTGTAGAAAAACACACGTTTAATATGGCTCTACTTTAAAGAAAATGTATCTGAAATAAAGCATTGTTAAAGCTAAGAAGTTTTATGTAGGTTGCGTTGGGTCTTAATTTGCAAAAGTGGTGCAGTTTACATCTGACCATCTACCGGTTCTAGTAAAGTGGGAAACAGAAATAATAAAAGGCTCAGAGCCTATTAAGTGGTTATATAACAACGTGAATTGGAACCAGTACAGACAAATTTTAAATAATAGTACAGTAATAAATAATAACATAACGACAATTGAACAACTAGAAAACGAAGTAGACACACTAACAAACAAAATACAACAAGCCAGAAATCTTACTGCCAAAAGAGTACAAATAGTACCAAAAGAAAATAAATTACCAGACTTTATTTTAAACCTAATAAAATACAGGAATGCAGTAAGAAAAAGATGACAAAGACACAGAACAATACAGGACTTAATGACATTAAGACAATTAAATTATGAAATTAAAACTAGAATAAATGAACATAAAAATTAAACATGGACAAATATACTAACAAACTTAACCATAACTGACAATTCATTATGGAAATTAATTAGACGCACAAAAAAGACTAATACACAAATTCCATCATTTACGTATATACCACAAAATAACAAAGAAAAAGCTTAGACGATAGCAGACTACTATGGACAAGCATGCGCGGGAAAACCCAACATTAGTATGGAACAAAATTACATAACAGGTTTTGCGAATAAATTTACTAAAAATAAATACCCTATACCACCATCTGTCCTGCAAAAGCTATACACTAAACTATCAGAAATAGCTAAAATAATCAGAAATCTCAAAACCAAAAAAGCGCCCGGTGAAGATGAAATCGCTCCTATTTTAAATAAAAATTTTCCAAGAAAAATAATAGTACAGTTCGCCTATATACCTAGTAAATGCAATTTTTCTATTACAGAACTTTCCGAGCGCATGAAAGAGGGCAATAACAATACCAATTTTAAAACAGGGCAAACCTGCAAATAACCCAGCGTCATATAGACCTATTGCCCTCTTAAGTGTGCTCGGGAAAGTAGCGGAAAAAAATAATACATAACAGATTGAAAATCAGCCCATTAGAACAAAAAATACCAGAACAGCAATTCGGATTTAGACCAGGCAGGAGTTCCGTACTCCTGGTAGCGCATGTTGCGCAACAAGCTATAGAAAAGTTTAACCAGGAGCAAAATACGGTGCTCCTGACGCTGGACATAAAACAAGCATTCAACAGCGTATGGTATAATGGGCTGATTTTCAAACTAATTAAAATACACGAATTTCCATTGCACTTAATCTCACTGCTATATTCTTATATAACAAATAGAACCCTAAAAGTTAGAATAGAGAGCGATTTTTCCGAGCCGGTGACGCTACATGCAGGACTTCAGCAGGGCACAAATTTAGCGGCCCCTTTGTTTAATCTTTACACGGCGGATATACCACATTTTCCGAATTCCAACCTAGCAATTTTTGTAGACGATGTGCTTGTTTAGGCGCATTCATTTTACGCCAATGTCGCAAGGCAGATAATAACAAATCACTTAAATTTACTTATTCCATGGTACAAGAAGTGGAAGCTGGAAGTGAATCAAAACAAATGCGAATGTCTGGTAATGGCCAAAAAACGTACAAATATAAAAATCAATCAAAACATCAAAATAAATGGTCAACAAATCCAACCATCTGCACATATGAAATATTTAGGCGTAATTTTAGATAAAAAATTAACTTTTAGAGAAAACACGGATAATATCGTGAGAAAATTCTATGCAGTAACACATTCCTTAAATAAACTAATCAAAAATAAATCAGCACTATCACCACAAAACAAATAAATTATTTACAATCAGATTATAAAACCAACGATAACTTACGCAAGTCCGGTATGGTGTAGTATGGCAGACATGCATTTCCACAAACTGCAAGTGCAGCAAAACAAAATTTTAAGGCAAGTGCTAAAAGCTAACAGATACACACCAATACGCCACCTACACCATGCTACACAAACGCCGCTAATGTTTCAATATGTTCAGGACACAGCCACTAGATTTTATCAAAACCAAATTCAAAACTCAGTTTTAACACAAAATATGACCAATACCAGACAAGCTGATAATCCAAAACATAAACCGTTATACGCCAGACTACCGTTTTACTTCCAGTGACCATTTTGTAAATCCAGGGTGAATCCAGGGAATAGGTGCATCGAACACAAAATTGCATAAAGTTTTAAATTCCGCCCCAAACAGAGGGAACATGCCTACTGAAGAAACTGCAAGTCGAAAGACAAAATACATGCTACCTTGTACCTGATAAAATTAAGCTGGTTTTTTCCCTTAAAATTTTTCCAGCAAACGCAGATCATAAACATTCACATTGAAAAGTCCTAGCAAAATATTTCAAATTTTTTTTTAAAAATAAAAACAAATTATTTCATGGCGGTAGAGGGTTACGGAACCGACCAACCCAAGTTTAGCTATACATTGCTCAAAGCTACCAAGGGCTAGCAACAACCCCGCCGGCGTTGCCAGTGTAAAGTCCTGGGCAGACCTGCTCAGTGAATCGTATACATATATATTATATCATATCATATATTGGAAATGTAGTTTTGGCAATAAGTTGTAAACACTTTAAACAATAAAGATATTTTGAAAGCAAGCAAGCAAGCAGTACAAAATATGGGTAGAAATTCTAAATTATATTATGCAGCTGAAATTTTGCATGTTGACTAGAAACTGCATTTGAAAAAACTTTTTCCAATAACTTTTTTCGATACTTTCAGAAATAACCCCACTTTTGAATTATTTTCTGGAAAATATTAAAATTTGACAGATAATGCGAATCACGTGACTACTATTTTTTTGCTTAATTTTCATCTCGATCGAAGCAGAACTTGATGCCAAAGTCAAATTTCGAATAAAGCTATTAATAAAAAAAAACATATGATGCGGACTTTACTGGTCACAGTGTATGTTAAATACTGTCCTCCGCATCGAATAATTCGACCAGAACGTCGATGGTTTTATCTTTTGCGATAAGTGAGAAAAATACGCAACCATTAAATTATTTTAAAGGGAGGACAGGACGTATTTATTTCGTTTAATCCATAAATCTTGTATAAGTCATTTTGTATTTCTCTCTGGCAACAAGATTAGTCACTAAATCTGTAATATCCTTATCGTCTGGAAAAGTCCCCAGTTTAAGACGTCCTCATTTTTAATCTTTTCGTCGTTTTTAGGAAACAAGCGAAATTGGTACTGACACAGCTTTTGATAAAGAAACAACAATAATTAAACAACGGTAGCAAAACAACCGCAAAACTAAGCATTATTCGATCTATTAGGTCATATTAATAAATTTTAAATTGAAAAGTTGAATTTTTATTTGATTATTTCCTTCTTATCAATTTTGACCAATCACTGACAAGAATTCGTAGGTCATATTTAATTCTCAAGTGGAAAAATTGCATGACAGCTCCTGTCAGTAATTTTTCCGGAAAAATGTTTGATAGGTACTGTCAAAATAAAAAATTGTTGAATTTCTATCTAGTTATCAACGAATGACTTTAGCAAAACAATTCCACATAGCAACTTAACAAATTGTAACTTTAGTAATAGTACCCAATAAAATGCTTTGTATGTTGCTGGCGAAAATCCTCGAAGAATACGCCATTAATATGAAGAAGGGTAATGGCGAAGAATTTACCAGACGAATTGAATATAACAGCATGTTTTCCAAGACAGCTCAAGGTGGGTCAAAATAAGGATTGGCAAACAGCAAATGCTTGGTAAGAAAGTCATCAAACAAAGATTTATGCCCTGTAAGATTATTTTTAAAATTATTGGAAAAAAGAGAGCCAAACATTTCCACAGACTATTTCTCTCCGTTCATCCAAACTGGCAGAAGGTATGTTGGTGGTTCAAAAATACTCCACTAGGAATAAATACAGTATCTAAGTGGACCAAAACTTTAGTGGACAGAATTGGAATAGATACGAAGAAGCATAAAATAACAAATCATTCTAATCGATCTTCCGCTGTGTCTGCCCTATTTAAACAAGGTGTTGCGGAACAAGAGTTGATTAAGTTAACAGGCCACTCAAACGCAAATTGCCTGAAACCATATCTGCAGCTAGATCCTAGTCATCATCTGAAGCTCATCGAAAATCTCAGAACAACAAAGCATGTGGACCTTCGTCTTCTCAAATGCAAGTCAATCATACCCAAAACCATGCTTTGATAGAAAAGAATGGACAAACTATTACTTACAAAAAATATACGTTTAATATTAGTAATAAATAAATAAAGTTTCTAGTTTGCTAAATAAACAGTGTGTTTTATTGTTTTCTCGGGAAATAGTCTTGTCGAATATCACGGCAAAATTTTCTCTTGGTTTTATTCAATTTTGTGGCTTTTCGGTAATTTCGCTAATGAAATTTATGACAAAAATCACTCGCCCGACGGCTTTTGATTTTATTGTGTCAAAAATTTCATTCGCAAAATTGCCAAGCAACAAACTTTCATACCAGTCGAAAATTTTACCGGCAAAATTTTCTTTCTTATGATATTATATACGATTATTTATTTATATATAATATCACAAGAGATAAAATTTTGTCGGCAAAATTTTCGAAAGGTATGAAAGTTTGTTGCTTGGCAATTTCGCGAATGACATTTTTGACAAAATCACGAGCCGTCAGGCGAGTGATTTTGTCGAAAATGTCATGAGCGAAATTGCTTAAAAGCAACAAACTTAAATAAATCCTTGAGAACAATTTTGCTTACACAATTTTTTCTCGAGTGGTATTCGACATGACTATTTAACTAGAAAAAAGACAAAATTTTGCCGCGGCAAAAATCACATGTGAATTTTGTCCAGGTAGGTGCAGGTAGTAATTTTGCCAGTAGAAGACCGGCCGTTGCTATGACATTTTGCCAGTGTAAAACACTCTAGTTAAATAGTCTATGTTATTTTCGCTCACAGATGAAATAGTATGTACCGGGTGTCCCACTAAGTATAGCTCTCGGCCGTATCTCAGAAAGTAAAAGTGGCCATGAGAAATTGCTGGAAATTATTTTTGAGTTCCTTATTTCGCCGCAAGAGGGCACAATTAAAAACTTTTTTTTAAATTCTAAATTTCTCCGAAAATTCCCATATTAAGGTATAACTCTGATTACATCGTCGAAAAGCTTAGATAATTCTGCATCAATTTGGTTTAAGGCTCGTTGGCGTACCGACCTTGATAAGAGTGGGGGAAGCTATTGAATGTGTAAACATTAAAATCACTGTAACTTCTAAACGACTTATCCGATTTTACTAAATTTAAGCGTGTTTGGAAGGGAAAGGTAAGTAACTTCAATTGACGTATCCAATGATACACGATAGTTTCTAATAAAATTGCTAGAGGTTGCAATTTGTAATAATAACAGTTTTTTCGATTTTATCCCGAAAATTCAAATCATACGGTATAACTATGACATCATAATCGAAAAGTAGATGAAATTTGTATCTAATGCATATGTAAAGCCCGCAGTTCGATATATTTGTTCGTTTCAGAGTTTTTGCGAAAACAATAATTTTTAATACAAATTGCGCCCTCTAGCAATTTTATTAGAAACTATCGTGTACCATTGGATACGACAATTAAAGGTACTTCCAAACAAGCTAAATTTTAGTAAAATCGGACAAGTCGTTTAGAAGTTACAGCGATTTTAATGTTTACACTTGCACTTGATAAGAGTGGGAGAAGCTATTGAAAGTGTAAACAATAAAATCGCTGTAACTTCTAAACGACTTATCCGATTTTACTAAATTTAAGCTTGTTTGAAAGAACCTCCAATTATCGTATCCGATGGTGCACGATAGTTTCTAATAAAATTGCTAGAGGGCGCTATTTGTATTAATAATTATTACTTTAGCGATAACTCTGAAACGAACAAGGATATCGAACCGCGGTCTTCACATTTTTCATCTACTTTCTGATTATGATGTCATAGTTATACCGTATAATTTGAATTTTAGGGATAAAATCTAAAAAACTGTTATTATTACAAATTGCGCCATCTAGCAATTTTATTAAACACTATCGTGTATTGTTGGATACGGCGATTAAAGATACTTACCTTTCCCTTCCAAACAAGCTTAAATTTAGTAAAATCGGATAAGTCGCTTAGAAGTTACAGCGATTTTAATGTTTACACATTCAATAGCTTCCCCCATTCTTATCAAGGTCGGTACGCCAATAAGCCTTAAACCAAAATGATGCAGAATTATCTATTATTTCTAATGATGTAACTAGAAGTATACCATAATATGAGAATTTTCGGAGAATTTAAAAAAAATTTTAATTGTGCCCTCTTGCGGCGAAATGAGGAACTTAAAAATAATTTCCAGCAATTTCTCATGGCCACTTTTACTAAAAAAAAAATTTCCGCAAGCCATACGACTAACCCTTTCTGAGATACGGCCGAGAGCTATTCTTAGTGGGACACCCGGTACAACACAATATACACAATAATATACTCTTTTTATAAATAAATTAACCCTGAGGAAATAATGCAATTTTGTCAATAAAAGTTGCACTTACCTGGCAAAATTGATATCGTTTTCAAGGCACGCAAAACTCTGAAGGTTCTAAGGCCGGCTAAGTTGGCACCCTCTACCCCGATCGTAGCGTACCCGCTGGTGATGACGATGAAGTCCAACCAATTCCACGGGTTGCGTAGATATGTGTACTTATTTAAAATAAAACCTTTCGCTATGGTTTTTATTATCATCTCGAGCGAATATATTGCTAAAAAAATATACCTGAAACAAACAGGATATTGTAGTTACAAAAAATAACGACATTGATCAAATAAAAAATATAAAATGTTTAACAAACTGAGTTGCATAATGGACAACGAGAGTAATTCCAAATTTGGAGTTAAAGCAGTAGCGGGTGTACAATTAAAAACGGATGCCGGATAGAAAGAAGATTACGGAAGAAAATATTTATAAGAAAAGAAAATAAGAAATAATTTAAGTTTCTTGGTTGGCCGCTAGGGGGACGTAACTATAGTGGCCAAATAAAAAGCAGGACTTTCTCAAAAATCCTCGTAGTAAACATGTATCAAAGGTAGCATTTTCTAAATCTAATAAAAATATTGGATAACTATTGTATTTGAGTTTTACTCTACCTTTTCATTTAGGAGGGAACAAATATTGCTATGTAAAAATATTTACAACTTTGGTTTGGCTTATCAGAATTTGATAAATTTGAACTTCCTAAATAAGAATTCTTTTGTTTTATCAATTTAATAAAAAACAAAGTCGTTCTAAACTCGGTTGCGACAGCTAGAGGGCGCCATCTAGCAGAATTAAGAATTTCTTGATTTTTCTTATTAATTTTAAATTAATTTAATTAACTTAACCAAAAATATAGTAAATAAGAAGAATGTCTGAGAAAGTCGCAAGCCAATATATTTTTTTAAATAGAAGATATGGAAAATATAATATAAAAATGAGCTTCATAAGAATAAACTGACGTCTTAAAACTGTATTTGTAGGCAAAAAGTGGCTTATACAAAGCTAAAATTAACAAAATACTTGTATAAATTAATGTTCTTAAATTTAAATTATTGAAATCAAAAATATTATACGACGGTTGTAATAATAAAACAAATTGTAAGTGGGCTGCAAAACAAAAATAATGCAAGAATGCTTTGATTTAAAATATGAAATAGTACGTGTCAAGTTCAAATGGGCTAAATTTTGATTTAACTCCTTAACATTTTTAAGCACGTCAAACGCCTTTTCGTTTGAGGTCAACATTTTGACGCAGCATAAATTTTTAAGAAACAAATCAAAATTTAACTTATTAAAACATGCACTTTTTCATATTTTAAATCAAAGCTTTCTTGCATTTTTTTTTGTTTCACAGCCCAATTTTACTGCAAACACATTCTTTTATTTTTGTTGTAAATAATTAAAATTTACAGAACATTAATATAAAGATATATTGTGTTGATTTTAGCTTTGTAGAAGACGCAATGGTATGGTATTTGAAACTTCTTATTAACAAATACCGTATTAAAATATCAGTTTATTCTTATGGAGCTAATTTTTATATTGTATTTTTCATATTATCTGTGGTTAAAAAAATGATATTGACTTGTGGTTTTTAGAGATTTTCTTCTTATTTATTCTTCTTTTTGCTTACGTTAAAAAACATATATCATTCCATTTAAAATTATTCAGAAAAATGAACAAATTGTTGATTGACCTCAATAGCGCCATTTAGCTGTTGCAACGGAATCCAGAACGGCTTTGTCTTTTATAAAGTTGAAAAAACATAAAAATCCCTATTAAACGAGTTCAAATTTGTTTAATTCCGATAAGCTAAACCAAAGTTGTGAATATTTTTGCATAGCAATATTTGGCTCCTCCTTCCTCCCCTTAAGAGGAAGTAACCCCTTTTACCACAATAAAAATTGCCGAACGTTTTGTTGGTCAAACGAAAAGAAAAAATAAAAATTGGTATTTAAAAAATAAATTCTACTTTAAATACCCCATCCAGAAAAGTAAATGACAATTGAAAATATTCCCAAAATTTTTTTTAGAATTTTTTTTTATTTTTAGTAATTTTGTAATATCTTAAACAATTCTTTATTGGTCAAAAGCAAAATGACTTTCCCGGGTGTAGAATGTTGTAACAAACAATTTTTCTTAAAGCCATTTTTCAATATCGGCCTTACTTTTTTCTCAAAAACGTTGGGCGCGTAAATCCACTTGACACGCTTAAATTCACTTTACGCGCCCAACGTTTTTGAGAAAAAAGTAAGGCCGATATTGAAAAATGGCTTTAAGAAAAATTGTTTGGTACAACATTCTACACCCGGGAAAGTCATTTTGCTTTTGACCAATAAGGAATTGTTTAAGATATTACAAAATTACTAAAAATAAAAAAAATTTCTAAAAAAAATTTTGGGAATATTTTCGATCGTCATTTACTTTTCTGGATGGGGTATTTAAAGTAGAATTTATTTTCTAAATACCAATTTTCATTTTTTCTTTTCGTTTGACCAGCAAAACGTTCGGCAATTTTCATTGTGGTAAAAGGGGTTACTGCTCTTAAACAAATAGGCAGAGCAAAAATTCATAAACATAAGTTCTCTTTATTAGATTTAAAAAATATTTTCTTTGGTACATGTTTACTAAGAGGATTTTTGAGAAAATCCTTTTATTTTTGGTTGACCACTATAGTTGTGCCCCCTAGCGGCCAACCTACAGACTTAAATATAATTTCCAGCAATTTCTCTTATTCACTTTTGTATTAAATAGTTTTTCCACAAACCGTACGGTAAACGGTTTACAAGATACAGTGGCGTCCCTTTTTAGTTATACACCCGGTACAATACAGTACAAATTCTGTGTGCGTGATTTGAAGATGGTTAAATTAAGGCTACCCAGCAAACAGTGTTATTAGGCAAGGTAAAGATTTCGTATTGGCAACTACATTTTCTTTGATAATGCATGTGTGAATGCGTTTAACTATTCTATTATTAAAAATTAAATGATAAATTATTTCAAAAGTCTTAAATGTATTTACATTGTGTATTTCCGCCTATGAATTTCTAATAGCAAGCAACCATTAAATGCCCATTTCCGATAACGCGTCAAAGAATGAGTAAATGCATTTTGTTAGCCTAAATATGGCCTAAAAATGTTGATCTTTTTTTAAATTCATAAATCCCGCGCTTTAACTGTGTCACATGATGATGTCATTGGTCACATGTTAATCTGCATTGGTAGGTGATTGGTCGCGAAGCGGGATTATGGGGATGGGGATAAAAATATCTTTTATAGTATTGAAGTATTCTTGTTTTCAGTTTCGCCCGATTTCACGGTAAATTTCCTAATATTATAAGTTTTTCTCTCCGATTTCCTACATCCTATATACAATAAATAAAAAGCGAACTTTGAATTAAAACCAGATACATTATTATCATAAAGTCTTTTACCAACACCAACAGTTAAAGCTTTACTTTTGGTAAAAACCACGTTAAAACGCAGCCGCAGACCAGACGCCATTTCTCGATGGGGGATTCAGCCCGTTATGTGCTTTTTTTAGTGCTTTAATTGCTTACTGCCTTTTTTTCTGCAGAAGAATGACGGATACGTGGGAGTTGAATAATAAATCGCCAAAGTAAGTATTTTTTTATACTTATTGGAAACAGTTATAATATGATACAGGTGTAGGTACCTTTATAATATATATAATTAATATATTTTCCCATGTTGTAGAGACCCTTGAATGTACAGTTGTTGTACTGCTATATAGAAAGTTTAATCAAAAGCAACAAACATTTATATATTATGTTAATATGTGTATTCTTATGGTATGGCCGTGAAGTTTAAAATATTAATTCTATGAATTTTTTTTCAGTTAAATGTTCTGAAACTTGTGGGGGGCAAAGACTCCACAGACACAACTAGGAGGAATGACCAAGTTAATTGGACACGACTTGGCCCCGGTAATAAACTGACCGGGAAGAAATGATAAGAGCCGGCATTTTATTCCTTTATAGAAGAGTCATTTTAAGAACTATTTTACCTACACATAAAAGATGTAATTTAACAGGTATTGCATATGTAAATATTTTTGAATACATATTATGTACAGAATCACTGGTGCTTTATTTTTACCATTTAACATGTGAAGGCTAAAATAATAATTTTCCCTGATTTGCCCAGCAAGGCAAAGTGCCTGGCGGCCTACTGACAGCCACCGGGTCAAAAAGATACATTTGCGGTAATGGCTGCCAATACTGTGCCAATGAACAAGGAGGGCAATGCCACTACTTTGAAAGCGTTTTGCCTGCCTGGCATGTTTGCTGGGTAAGTTCCGTATTTTGGAGCTTAATAAGTTTCTTTCGCTCGTGAAATTGTCACAATTATAATTTCGGTTAAAAATTACCAAGATCTTTAGGAAGTAATTTTTAATCGTCTATTCAGGGTTTCCGGGAAAATGTGGGAAATCTCTTGGATAGGAAAAAAAACACGCGAAAAGAATACTACAAGTTCATATAAACTTCTTCTGGGAAATTTTGATAACTGAACGTTATATTTTGAGTTTTAGACCATGCAGAACTTTTTATGAGGAATAACTTTTTTTCATAAATCCAATCATAAAAAAGTTTTCCATATAATTCCAGCTTAAGTAGACACACTGTATATCGATATGGCGTAAGAACGACATTATAAATATATACAGGGTGTTCGGGAAAATGTAGGAAATTTCCCGAATATGAAAAAAACACGTGAAAAGAATACTACAAGTTCATATAAACTTTTTTTATATCGGCCTCCTCTTCGGAGATATGGGCTCCCAAAGACCTCCCATGGAATTAAGTGTTTGACACATAATTATTAAACCAACAGGTATATTTAAATATTTTTTTCATATGATGTATACCAGGTAAAACCCTTCAAATTACTATCCTAGAAAGTGTTGCGAATTACTCACAGCTGCAGGGACGGACTAGCTGTGATACTAATGTGTCCAATTTTTTTACGCCCTGTATGATAAAAACTTTGGACAACGTTTTTTACATACCTTTAACTATTGACTAAAAATTAAGTACTCTTCATTTATGTCGCTAATCCTAACCGTTTTCGAAAAAACGTAATTTTTAACATATTTACATCATGTATATTTAGCGTATTTCAATAAAAGATACATCTTTTTTCCTATAAATTATAAATGTTCACTTTTAACTGCTTAATATTAATACATGATCGCAATAAAATGACGTTTTTCCGAAAACGGTTAGGATTAGCGACACGAATGAGTACGTACTTAATTTTTAGTCAATTGTTTAGTCAAAGTATGTAAAAACGTTGTCCAAAGTTTTTATCATACAGGGCGTAAAAAAAATGGGCACATTAGTGTTACAGCTAGTTCGTCCCTGCAACTTTGAGTAATTTGCAACACTTTCTGGGATAGTAATTTGAAGGGTCTTACCTGGTATACATCATATGAAAAAAAATTTAAACATACCTGTTGGTTTAATAATTATGTGACAAAAACTTAATTCCATGGGAGCTTTTTGGGAGCTCATATCTCCGAAGAGGAGGCCGATACGAAAGAAGTTTATATGAACTTGTAGTATTCTTTTTACGTGTTTTTTTTCATATCCGGTTTCCCACATTTTCCCGGACACCCTGTAAAAATATTTTTTAGATTTATTTAATTAGAGATCATCTGCTAAAATTCCAATAGCAGAGATGCATACACTTAACCCCGGTATTATAATAGGTTACAAAAAAAATAAAACAAAATTATTATGAAATAATATAAATTTAATATTCTGTTAATTCACGATAGGATAACATATTGTTGAAAAATTAACATCCTTTGTCAAATTTTTTAACAATATTATAGAAATCTGTACTTTTAATGAAACAGGCTACTGGGAACCAATACCCCATTTACCTAAACACAATTAAACTTAGCAACAAGCAATTAAATTTTCTAGCAAAAATCATAAATTAATAACTTAACAACTCATCATGTAGCAAAATTGACATAAAGTACCAATTCAGGTAAAGTGTTTATTCTTATTTAAACATTTTAATCCCTGAATTATCTAATTAGTTGAGTATGGAATGAAGACATTTACTGAAAATCGACCCAGGTGTAAACCCTAGTTATGAAATCTTTATTATCTAATTGTTATTTTTGTAATGTCTTTTGTGTTCTGAGCTATATAAATATCACCACTTTAGAACATGCTTTATTTATTTCGTCTGTTAATTTTAACAGTTTAACATCGAGTTGTGCTGTGCATTATTAAAAAAATCGTCTAACCAGTCAATAATGGATTCCAGTTTAAGGGTAAGTTCAGCATAGTATCTATATAAAAATTACTTTTTCATATTACTTACTTAAAACGTTTAAAACTGAAATAATTTTGTCGTGCGCTTGAAATGTATTATTTTTAATTTTATTATAGCTCGTAAACCATTTACATAACAGCTCTCAAACAAATCATTATATAATTGATATTTTGGTATATTGCGTATTTTAAAAATGCTTTACGCGGATAAGAAATACTGTGTCACCAGTAAAGTCCGCATCATATGGGATTTTTTTTATTAATAGCTTTATTCGAAATTTGTCTTTGGCATCAAGTTCTGCTTCGATCGAGATGAAAATTAAGCAAAAAATAGTAGTCACGTGATTCGCATTATCTGTCAAATTTTAATTTTTTCCAAAAGATAATTCGAAAGTTATTTCTGAAAATATATAAAAAAGTGATTGGAAAAAGTTTTTTTAAATGTAGTTTCTAGCCCACATGTAAAATTTCAGCTGCATAAGATTATTTTGATTTTTTACCTATATTTTGTAAATTGCACCACTTTTGCAAAATAAGACTCAACGCAACCTACATAAAACTTCTCAGTTTTAACAAGGCTTTATTTCAGATAAATTTTCTTTAAAGTGGCGAAAGTGGGCTATTAAAATTTGGTCGCTTGTGATGCAAAGTTTATTTGTTTTTGACCCTGTATAAGGTAACTTTATAAAATAAGTATTTTTGAAAACGTAGACAATAAAAAATAAAATAAAGGGGTTTTAAATTAAATCGTTGAAAATAGATAAACTTTACGTTAAGTTAAACTAAAATTTATTTTCCACTTAATGAACACTTTACTGATGACACCGTGTTCTTTTTTGTCTTAATATTAAGGTGTATTACTTTCAGACACAAACTACGTTTTCAAAAATACTTATTTTATGAAGTTACCTTATACAGGGTCAAAAACAAATGAAGTTTGCATCACATGCGACTAAATTTTAATAGCCCAATGATTTTGTAGAAAAACACACATTTAATACGGCGCTACTTTAAAGAAAATGTATCTGAAATAAAGCATTGTCAAAATTAAGAAGTTTAATGTAGGTTGCGTTGAGTCTTATTTTGCAAAAGTGGTGCAATTTACAAAATATAGGTAAAAAATCAAAATTATCTTATCCAGCTGAAATTTTGCATGTGGGCTAGAAACTGCATTTAAAAAAACTTTTTCCAATAACTTTTTTCGATATTTTCAGAAATAACCCCACCTTTGAATTATTTTTTGGAAAAAATTAAAATTTGACAGATAATGCGAATCACGTGACTACTATTTATAAAAAAAAATCCCATATGATGCGGACTTTACTGGTGACACTGTATAATCATGTGAATTTTGAGGGTTCGAAATTTCACGTATTCATTAAATTTGGAACTTGGCAACACTGCATTTAAAATAGTTATTTATGTACCAAGGATACTAAGTATTTGATGTTTATGCCCTGATGGCTGAGGCTTCTGGTCAGAGAGTTCGTATGTCGCCAGAGGGCATAAACATCTACTAATTCCCATGGTGCATACAACGTTTTCTGTCGTACTTCGTTATTACGCAATTTAAATATTGAGAAAAATAATTTTTTTCTACTACCTTGCGTAAAATACTAACTTTGTGCATTACAGAAAGTGTATAACGTAAAGTAAATTAGATAATTGCTTTATTATGCATACCTGCAATTTTTGATAAAAATTGGTCTGGTTGGCCGTGGACAAATGGCGATTTCTTTTTTATTAGATATTTCCTTTTAAGCAATAGAACGTAAAAAAAATACTTTACGCACAAGTGCGTAAGGTGAAGTGTTTGTTATTTTGTAGTAGTAGAAAAAATAGTGTATGCAACTCGTGCCTAAAATTACTTTTTGCTCATGAGATTTGCGCAAGCGCATACTACGGCTCGAGCGTAAGAATTCCGAATCGTAATAAAATACCTACTTTACACATTTGTTGCATAAATAATTTTTATATTACCATAAGACTATGGTCGCTAGCGAAATGCTCTACTTGTTGGTCTAATGAAATTTTGCCAGCTGTCAAACATAGAAAGTCAAAATGCAGAAAGTTTCTGAAACTCCGCACGAAATCGTAATCAATAATAATTTTTAAAAATAACAAAAACTGTATTTTTGGGTCCTATGGCCCGCGCGGCTAAACAATAAACATAATAATAACAACAAAATAATGAACTAGTACGACATAAACCCATTAGATATATACAGGGTGTCCGGGAAAATGTGGGAAATCTCTCGGATATGAAAAAAAAACACCTTTAAAGAGTACTACAAGTTCATATAAAGTTTTTTCGTATCGGCTTCCTCTTCGTAGATATGGGCTTCCAAAGAGGAATTAATTTTTTGACATATAATTGAAGAGTGGTCAAGCGAAGTGATCTAAGTGCCATAATCGAAAACTACCAGAAAATGTAAAAAACTGTTTTAAAGCTAAGAATAATACAATAGTATATTTTTTTTATTGATATTGTGTTAATAAACATACATACACAAAAACATTTGTAGGAGAAAATTTTAATATCAGTTAATCGAAAAAACGTTTGTACATAAATTGAACAAAAAAATATAGAAAAGGTCTAAGGCTCCTTTTATACTGGGATTCTGTATGCGAGATAGAGTATCTGGGATTCAGATTCTCGCCATCTATGAATGCTTTTTATAACGAATAGGATGAAATTGGCACTTAGATCTTCTAGTAGGACATTGGCATAGGTATGTAGATCATAGAAATAGAAAAAAAAATGGCACATGGATCACTTAGCTTGACCACTCTTCAATTATTAAACCAACAAGTATATTTCAATTTTTTTTTCATATGTTTTATACCAGGTAAGACCCTTTAAATAACTATCCCAGAAAGTGTTGCGAACAGCTGCTGGGACGGACTAGCTGTGACACTAATGTGCCCATTTTTTTATGCCCTGTATGATAAAAACTTTGGACAACGTTTTTTACATACCTTTAAATATTGACTAAAAATTAAGTACTCTTTATTCATGTCGCTAATCTTAACCTTTTTTGGAAAAACGTAATTTTTAACATATTTACATCATGTATATTTAGCGTATTTCAATAAAAAAAAAACATCTTTGTTCCTATAAATTATAAAAAATGTTCACTTTTAACTGCTTAATATTAATACATGATCGCAATAAAATGACGTTTTTCCGAAAACGGTTAGGATTAGCGACAGGAATGAAGAGTTCTTAATTTTTAGTCAATAGTTAAAGGTATGTAAAAACCGTTGTCCAAAGTTTTTATTATACAGGGCGTAAAAAAAATTGGCACATTAGTGTCACAGCTAGTCCGTCCCTGCAGCTGTGAGTAATTCGCAACACTTTCTGGGATAGTAATTTGAAGGGTCTTACCTGGTATACATCATATGAAAAAAAAATTGAAATATACCTGTTGGTTTATTAATTATGTGTCAAAAACTTAATTCCATGGGAGCCCATATCTCCGAAGAGGAGGCCGATATGAAAGAAGTTACAGTGTGTCTACTTAAGCTGGAACCATATGGAAAACTTTTTTATGATTGGATTTATGAAAAAAAGTTATTCCTCATAAAAAGTTCTGCATCGTCTAAAACTAAAAATGTAACCTTCAGTTATCAAACTTTCCCAGTCATATACGAGGTATATCAGAAATTACGAACTTTGACCAAGAGTAAAGTACCTTTATTTTTGACAATACAGAAGAATGTTATAAAGAAAAGTTATTTTGAATTAAAAGTTATATTCAAATATGCAATTACAGTTATTTAGCATGAAAATTTAGGTTTTGTGATTATTTACGTTTTACATTCATAAATTATTTGTATTTATCTCTCCTATCTGTTAAAAAGATGATAACCCTTCCATGTGTTAATGTTTTTGAAAAACCTTGCAATTTAAATACGTTATGAATGCATAATAATTATTTATTTTAGGAAAGGTTATCATTTGTTAACAGATAATAGAGATAAATACAAATAATTTATAGTGTAAAACGTAAATAATTACAAAACCTAAATTTTCATGCTAAATAACTGTAAACTTTAGACCATGCAGAATTTTTTATAAAGAATAACTTTTTTTTCCATAAAACCAATAATAAAAATGTTTTCCATATGGTTCCAACTTAAGTAGACACACTGTATAAGCGTTTAACCCAAAAATGTATATTCAACCCCATTTGGAGGGTTTGTTCGGACGGTTTTTCACTCTCGTGCCATGCAAGTGCTGCGCACATCATAGCAGTAGCAGTAGGGTACTTTAACAAGATACTAATTCAAAAAACCGCTTTCTAACTAAAATTTCTTATTAAGCGTTTCGTTTATTAGACTATAAACTCTCTTTTTCGCATTTCATATAGTAATGCACTAGATTAATGACCTCAAAATCGTACAGTAATGTGTCACTTTACAGTATAGCAACCATTACAGCATAGCAACTATTACTGCATAAAACGTCAATGTCATTCAAAACACAATTTTACATATTATATGCTTTCTCGTATCTTTCCTTTACTGGAAGCAAACTTGAAGAAGCTTCGCGGACCGCATTCAGGATATCTTCCAAGTCGTTTTCATTAGCCATTTCCATAATTATTGTGAAATTCACTCTTCAAATATCATTTTATTTGGATGCTGTCAATAGTCGTCAAACACAAAAAAACATCTTGTTTATATTGCTAAGTTACCGAGAAGTCATACTACTAAGTTTTTGTAGATTTTCTTCAGTAGCTATTCTTTTATGATTTTAATATGAAATGCAAAATAATTAATTACTTACAAAATGCGAAATAGTTATTTTCCTAACAAGTGCGCAAAGTGATACTTTTCCGCACGCAAGTACAGTTGGACGAACGACGCGAAGCGGAGTTCGGATAAGTTCTTGCGTGCGGAAAAGCACTTTGCGCACTTGTTAGGAACAACATTTTTCCTACGAGCTTCATATCAGATAACAACAAAAATAAAAATATGATAATTTATTTAATAATTTTTAATTCGACTTTAAAGAAAGAACTATAATATACTTACAACTAAAAATTACATAACAAAAAAAAATAATAGAAAATTAAAAAATTACATAACAATAAAAAAAATAATAGGAAACTAAATTTTTCGTTTTAAGCTGAAATACAAATATCGGGAATTACGATTAAAAGATAAAAGAGAATACTCTTGCAACGGCTTCTCACATTGCCATAAAATAGTTTACAGCTACTAAAATAAATATAAATATTCCCTACCAAGGAGATTTTTGAATAGTTTTACTTTTCCGCACCCAGTGCGGATAAAAGTCTTATCCGCACTAGTGCGGAAAAGTGTAACTTTGCACACAAAAATGCGTGCGCAAAGTACTACTTTGCGCACGCTCGTAGGAAAAAATAGTATACGCACCTCGTCAGAAAAGTGATTTTCCTTGACTCGTATGGAAATTAAATCCTCGCTTCGCTCGGATTCAAACTAACCATACTCGTCATGTAAAGTTTCACTTTTCTAAACTTGATACGTAATGTACTATTAATATATATATTTTGCGATTCCTCAATTTAAAATTTGGGTGTGGCCCGGTAAGCAGTGCGGAAAATATGCTTTTCGATAGCGATTGAAATATTCCACTAGAACAGCTGATATTTTTTATTTAATTAAACAGAACATTCAATAAAATTTTATTTAATATACAGGGTTGGGTAAATGTTCCGGAACGGCTTAATTACAGGCGAACGAAAAGTGATATCGGATCTAAGTTTTGGGCATTCTATAGGACTAAAATTTTACTATTTGACTATTATACCATATGTCAGTAATGTCACCAACTGTCAAGTGTTGACGTTATTTTTTTTTTAAATGGAACAACCTGTATATTTTTACATTTTTGAATTCCACATAAAATTATAATAATTTTTTATTAAATGCACTACTAGTCTATACTTCATAGTTTCCGAGATATTGACTCTCGAAAAGTGACATTTTTGAACTTTGACAGCTTATAACTTTCTAACATTACGTCTTAGAGCAAAACGGCTTACATGTCCCTATCTTCAATTTTTATTATCTTCCCAAAAAAATCAACTTCCAGTTAAATCGGAACAACTATATTTTCTACTTTCGATTTACATCCGGTTTAACCGGAAGTTGATTTTTTTGGAAAGATAATAAAAATTGAAGATAGGGACATGTAAGCCGTTTTGCTCTAAGACGTACTGTTAGAAAGTTATAAGCTGTCAAAGTTCAAAAATGTCACTTTTTGAGAGTCAATATCTCGGAAACTATGAAGTATAGACTAATAGTGCATTTAACAAAAAATAATTATAATTTTATGTGGAATTTAAAAATGTAAAAATATACAGGTTGTTCCATTAAAAAAAAAATAACGTCAACACTGGACAGTTGGTGACATTACTGGCATATGGTATAATAGTCAAATATTAAAATTTTAGTCCTATAGATTGCCCAAAACCCGTATCCGATATCACTTTTCGTTCGCCTGTAATTAAGCCGTTCCGGAACATTTGCCCAACCCTGTGTAAACAAGCCTGCAATGAGTGTCTCAAATCTGTAATTATCTTCGCTTGATTCCAAATTGTAAAGTACTATTTTACGGATGTAATAAAAGCAGTTATAAAATGATAAACTGCTGAATTCCCAGCGGTTTCCCCATTTACACGAAATGTTATGAGAATTGTTCAATCAATTTGAATTTATTAGATTTTATTAATAATTTTGGTTACATTAGCGGTTTACCAGACTGGATCAATGAAATATTGTTTATTTATCAAAGCGAATTTCTTCGTGGTATTTTAAATATGTAACTTCCATTGAGTATTACATAGAAAGAATATTTGATTTTTTGATTTATTTAATCAATGCGTAAATCAGCTGTATGATTTACTAGTACTTACAAATACAATAATCTTTTGGATTACTTCAAATTGATACTAATCAATAGCATAACATATGCCAACATTTCAATTATATCTGATTTGAGGAATTTTAAAATGCCTTGGAAGCTGCTGAAGCATAAAACGCAACAATTTAATCATTCGGTAGTACCATGCATCCGATAATTATATTTCTGTGGTAGGTATTGTGTGACGTTCACACATGTGTGTGGCACAGGAAAATGGGAGGTTGTACAGACATTCAGGGCGAGTTTTACAGGACTGCTACTGGAGAAAATCTTTATCTTAATTTTGTACGTTTATGTGTTGCTGTTGCCCTCTACTTTAAAATTAGCCGCTAACTAAATCTGCCTAATAAGCGGATAATGAAAGAAACTATGAGAAAAAGGTTATTTCTTATAATAACCCATGAGCACTCACATACTCTTATCCAACAAAATAAAAACGTTTTTACCTTGAAGAAATAGTCCATATTTTAAGTGGAGTGTATGTTTAAAGGGAAAGAAATAAGACACTTTAAGTCTTCCTCCACTGGTATATTAAAAAGTTTAGGTTTATTAATACAGGGTAAATTCTCGACATGTTTCGAATGCAGTAGCATTCATCATCAGGAGAATAGAATAAGGAAATTTGGAAATGTAACAGGTGCAAACAGTCCTAACGGATTTACAAGATGATGGAAAAAACAAGCAAATTGTATTGAAAAAACTTTCAACGTAATGGTAAACCTACCGAGAGGCCATACGTGAAATATTGAAAAACTTAAGTAAAGTAAGATAATTGTCGCATCAATGAGACAACAGTATTGAAACAATACTCTTCTCTTCACACTTAAATCTCTAGTTCACTAATATGTGATCTTTCAAGTACTCTACATCTAACATTTTAATTATAAAATATCCCTCACACTATGGTGTTGTCTCATTAATGCGACAATTATCTTCCTTTACTTAATTTCTTCAATATTTCACGTATGGCCTCTCGGTAGGTTTACCATTACGTTGAAAGTTTTTTTCAATACAATTTGCTTATTTTTTCCATCATCTTGTAGCTCCGTTAGGACTGTTTGCACCAACGAAATAAGAATACAAAGGAAGTAGGGTATGGTAGATTGACAGTTGTCCGGGATGGGGTCTGATGGCGGCAACATTTAACGCACGCGCGTTTCCGGTTTACCTGTGGCGTATCATTAAAATGGTAATAACAAAATGATTAATGAAATTTTATTTGGACGAAAAAAATAAAAAATATATTTAGATTCATATATAGCTATAAGATACGGTAAGGTTGGTGCAATAAAACAATACAACTATTTCTTTTAATTATTTATTTAAATAAGGTAACGGAGGTGAAAGGGTAATGTAAATATCTGGTTAAATAACTAAAAAACACCTGTTATTATACATTAAAAAAAAAATGCAGAAGACAAATTGTTTCAGATAATCGGCAAAATTATTGCCAAAACGTCTAGGTTAAAAAATAAAATTTTAAAAAAACCTTACTCTTTCTTCATGAACCAAATCACAAGAAAATAATAAAATATAATATAATATAGTCCTGTTTATTATAATATGTACCTAAATAATATTAATGAGATTTCTAGTATACAAGAAAATTGTCAAATGACAAACTATGCAGATAATACAAACATTTTATTTATTTGTAGTATCAACAACTTAACAAGTTAATTATAGATACATAAACCCCATTTCTAAAAGCTATCCTAAGCTATAATAAATATTCAATTAGCATTTGCCCAAGCAGTTCATTCCTTAATTTTAATTTTTGATAGTTTAAATTATATATTTCAATGTCTCCACAATATTTATTAAAATAGAGCACAGTCACAGTGGTGAGTTTTTGTATAGATTTGTCCTCGGTGTAGGAATATAAAATACATGTGCGGATCTAGTATTGACTAAGCCTATTCTAAACGGAAGCAGTCCTAAGAACTCTTTATTATCTATTTTGTCTCTAAATATTTTATATAAGAAAATAATTCTTGCTTCTATACACAATAGTCTTAAAGAAGGGATATTAAACAAATTACACAAAAGCCCTTGATCTGTACCTCTTGGTGGATAAACTGAAAATGACTTGTAGTATAAAATTTTTTAAAATTTACGCTGAATAGATTTTGAAAGAGCAATCTTATTGGCATACTGAGGATCCCAAATAGTGCATGCATACTAAAGTTTTGTAGCTACCAGGGATTTATATAAAGTTATTATGGCGTTAACATTTTTAAAGTATTTACAAGTTCTTATTATAAATCCTAGCATATAAAGACCATGAGCTTCTCGAGCAACATATTTAACAATTTATGATTGAAGTAAATAATTATTGGTTTTCTAAAGATAAACTGATATTAAATAAATCAAAGACCGTTATCACCTTGTTTAAGACTAACCCATACACTTTGGAGAATCCGGAAACAGTAACCATTAATGATTGTCATATAAGATTAAAGGAATATACTAAAATCTTAGGTGTGTTGTTGGATAGTAAAATGTCCTGGAAGAACCATGTCCTGGAAGAGCCATATCCTGAAAGAGCCATGTCCAATATATGTTGTAACCAGACGGTGTTCCAGTTAGATTCACAGTAGGATAATTATCTTCAGGCAGGTTTTGACAGGGTGTCTTATAAGATATTGCATAGGAACGTACCTGCCAAAAAAATATAAGTTTTTTAATTATTTGTTTGGCACCTTTACCAAATGACACAAAAGTAACTATAACGTGATACTAACTCTCTTCGTAAAATTTTTTTTTATATTTTGATATGAATTTCATTAAATGATAGAAGGTTTGGGACTTGCTTTGAATTTATTTTTTTAATCAATGGTATCTCCAGTCGTCCTCAGGTGAATATTGAGAAAACGTTTCTATCATTCTAGAAACATCATTGTATTCAGTCTTTAAATATGAATTTCTTTGTTTATCGTACCTACACTTCCATATTTTATTACATTCTTTATCCATGGGTTTAAAATTTTAAAAGTAGATTAAACCAATAAAACATCTAAAAACTTTTATCGATACATAATTTATGAAAAAGTGACAAAGCAGCTTCCTCAGAAGCATAAATAAGGCAGAATTATTTGTATTCATATTCTTAAGTACCTACCTACATATTTTTGCAATATATTATGTAATGACCCGATACAATAGTTTCAAAACTTACATTTTTTAACCTGGCTACTTCAAAAGTAGGCACTACTGCAGTTGGGACCAATCTAACTTTCAATCTTGAGGTTCTGTCAAAGCAATCTTCAGGAAAATGCTTCTAGCAAAGAACTGTATTTCGTGTAGGATCCCAATCACTTCGGTTTACAATTTTCAACCACGCCTTTTTTCTTAGGTAATTATTTGGAAAACTAAAAACCAATACGTATTTTTAATTTGCTTTTTTGTAGAAATGGGGTAACCCAGTCGATTAATAAATAAATAATATTTTTCTGGTTTTATAAGACGAACGCCCATGAATGACATGCGAGGTTCGGAGGTTATGTGTATTTTGATATTAAATTAAAATATATTTTTTTTCTATAACAGATTAAAAAAGTTTATATATCTAAACATAAACTTACCGATGAAATGTAATGCCCAGTTTTTTACTTCATAGCGTTTGGGAGCACCCACAAGCAGCACAACGAACCATATTTAAAGCTTATTAATTAACCCAGAATAACAACTAATTAAAATGTTTTAATCGCTGTCCAGCGCTAAAAGTATACTCCACTGTCACACTAAAGTAATTATAAGTTTACTAGTATTCGTTAAATATGTTTGTTAACTAATTAAAATGCAAAATAACTCAAAAACGGACAAGAAAGCAGAAATCACAGCTCGACCTTTCAACCACGGTCAAACACCAAAACAAACATGGAGTCATATTGTGGTGTCTCAAAATGGCCGACTTCCGTCGGTCGGTTTGTAAGGCGGTTTATGCAAAATCCTACTTCCTTTGTATTCTTATTTCGTTGGTTTGCACCTATACATTTCTAAATTTCCTTATTTTATTCTCCTGATGATGAATGCTACTGCATTCGAAACATGTAGAGAATTTACCCTGTAATATTAAACCTAAACTTTTTAGTATACCAGTAGAGGAAGACTTAAAGTGTCTTATTTCTTTCCCTTTAAAAACGTTTTTGTTGCTTATAATATTTTTTTCATCAAATTTTTAAAACAATATCCAAAAATTTGTCGTTCTGAAATTTTATGTGTACTAGATATGCATGTTTCTGATGAGATATTAGGGGTCGAAACCTGTAAAAGTTATTTCCAAAATCTTATAACATTTTTATATGTAAAAATTTATAATAATAATAATTAGTCATACCACACATCTTTGATCGCAAACTCTGAAGTTTATCAGAGTACTACTTAATAGCACGCCAAAATAAGATAAATAATTAAAATTACTAACTGGCAGTTTCAGCAAATTTACTTAATTTCCCCAGAATTTAAAAAATCCATTATAGAATAATGGTGGTTTCAGTTATAATAGTAAAATTTTCATTCTTCCTTTTGAAGCCAACCCAAAAAAATGTACATTATAGATCTCTTACTATTTTCTAACTTTAATTTTTTTGTATAAACATTTTTTGTGTATTTTAAATAGACAACTGTTATTTATTTATTTATTACACTAAAGTCGAAAATTTTTATTATGGTTTGCTGGTTTCGAACATATTATGTAATGTTGAACCATTTATGAAAATAAACTTTAATGTTTTAATGTACCTACGGCGATTAAAAAAAGATGACGTTTTAGGTGTTTTAAGTTGTTTTTTTTTATAGTGAAGAACATAATATGCTAAACAACATTAGATAATACGTTCGACGATAAACAATAATAACATTTTTTGGGGAAGAAACCTGTTTAGTTCCTTCTTTTTAAAATACAAACTAACATGATGCGAAGCATTTTTAAACTATACTATCAATATCTCATATTAGCTTTTTAAATATCGTCGCCTTAAAGCAACAGTAAGATATGTGAAAAATCTTTGTTCTTCAGAAAATTGAATTTAAATTTGGCGTTATTTAATGCTGAAATAAAATAAACTTGTAAAACATAACTTTAAATGATTTTAGCGGCAAGTGTACAGAATTTTAATAGAGTTAAGAAGATGTAACTGCAAAATACACTAACAGTATCGAATTTAGAAAAAATTAGATATATCCTACTGTTACACTGAATACTTAAAAAAAAATAAGGATATCTAATACTTGTCCTTGTGTTTCACTCAGAATTCACGCCTAGAAGAAAACATAACCTTAAGTTTACAATTGAAAAAATTAATAAAACTTACAGAATACTCCCACTGTAAATACATGAATACAAAGAAGTAGTTCTTAATACACTGACAAGAAAACACGTGTTATTTCGTATTGGCGCCATAAATTTTTTCCAGCAACAGTAAGTTATAATATTTTAAGAGTGAAAAGGTTTGTGAAACAGTAGGATATCCCTACCTTAACCTAGAGTTGCACTAACTAAAAATGATTTTTTTAATTTATGTAACATAAGGTTATGTTACTTAATAAGCTAAGGTAAATATTTACAGGATATCTTAGTGTTGCATTAAATAAAAGCACTCTTTGTAATGCGTTTAAGCAGATAATCCGAAAACTTTTTTTTTATATCCTAGTGTTGCTCTGATGCGACGATATATCATTAACCATTCTATTAATTTTCTGTTCTTTAAACTTCTATACCACGTATTAGATATTGGAAATTATTTTTAAAATGTAATTACCTGCCAAATACACACTTTAGATACACTTTATCATACTAGAGAAGTACACGAATTTTGATTGTCCTTTAAAACACCCAATCATCAGCTTCTATAATAATTGATTAGAAACTCTTCAATAAGGGAATAAAAATATTTGTAAACCTTAAACGCCAGTGCGGTGGAGCGTAACAAAAAGGTCGTGTGTATGCCTGCAAGCAATGTACAAAGAATATTGAGTGGTGAAACAACAAAGGTCATAACAATAACTTACAATGCTTACCGCTCGCCAGTATGCTTAAAAAATATTTCAAATGCATTGCGTTGTCTAAAATCTACAGTTATGGCTATTCCTTACGTATCAGTGTATGTTTACTATTTAATTTTGATATTCCTAAATGAAGACAATGGCTACAATAGGTATTTAATTAAAACAAAAATTTACTAATAATATTTTTATTTTCAGCCTGCTACTACAGCCACCATACTTGAACAAACCCGACCATCAAGTCCACTAAGTTTTGGATTACCGCCGATTCCACCAAACGTCAACCGTAGCCAAATCAATCTTAAGATAAAACAACGAGAAAGTATTCGATTTCTTTGTCGAGAGAGAAGGAACACAATAAAACGATTTATCACACAAGAATTTAGTGCCGAGAGCAAAAGACAAGGATTGGTATTAGAATACACGGGAACATTGCTAAAGAATCTTTACTACGTAGGAAATTCATACTTGATACAAAGTTTTAAACCAGATGAAAAATATACGATAACCGAGAGTTCTATTCGTAAGAAGAATGGAATAATTCACAACATAATTTTATTGGAAAAGTTAATCTACCAAGCGAAAAAAATTTTAGAGACAGGTGTAAGGAGTCAAAAGAATTTTATTGCAAGCATTGAACATTTGGAAGCTGAAAGAGTTTTTATGATTTCAAGTAAGTGTTACTTATTTAATATTATGTACTTACTATTAAAATGAGATTTCAAAATACTAATATACTATACATACACTATACCGAATAAATTGGCAAAATTATCACTCTGTACTTTCCTCGCTAATAATTTTTTTTATTCTTCAACCTATTTCAAATTGGCTTGGAATTTTCAAATGATAAGGATAATGTACCGTAAAGTTACATTTCTTTCAAAAAAAGTTTATTATTTTTTTAACGCTGGCCAACTCGCATTTAGGGCTCAAAATGTGTTGGTATTTTATTAAAGGGAGTTCTTAACAAATTGTTATTCTTCCTCAATTATCTATATATAAGTACTATATTTCTTACATCCGGTTTAACCGAAAGTTGACACTATTGGAAAGATAATAAAAATCGAAGATAGGGACATGAAAGCCGTTTTGCTCTAAGACTTACAGTTAGAAAGCTAGACGCTTTCAAAGTTCAAAAATGTCATTTTTCAAGAGTCAATATCTCGGAAACTGTTAAGTATCGACTAATAATGCTTTTATTAAAAAATGTTCAGAATTTTATGCAGAATTCAAAAAAATTATATAAAATAGGGATATCCATTTAAGATTTAGATCTTACCCCCCCTCCCTCCTAGGGGCTTGAAGTAACAAGATTGACAATATACGCAAAAGATGTTCCCTTAAAATAAAAATCGACGGGTCCGAGCGATTTTCCACATTTTCATTTTAAAGCAGGATAATCGAGGTGTTAAGTTTTCGTTAGACCACCCTGTATTTAAATTTAAATAGATAAATATTATGCAAAAAAATTATTTTTCTGACCACCTGAAAATTTTTTATACAATAAGATTGTATTTCATCTAACAGAGTTAGATTTTAAAATATAGATTCGGATTGCAAAGTTCTACTAAGAAATTGTCAAAGTTAATCCTCTCAATAGGATGTCAGCATACCTATGCAGACCGATTTCGAACTCTTTTGTTCTCGTCACTACAGGGTAGGTGTTCATCAAGTACAATCAGCCTTTGTTGATTTAGTGCTATCTCCCCGTAGTTCCATACAATCTGAGCAGACGCCCGTTTGGACCTTGTCCATAGGCAAGACGAGGAATATGATATCGAACCGAAAGTTTATTCAACCTAATCCTCATACAAAATTGCATCCTCTCATGTTAGTAATTTTCAAACCAACTAACAGACAACGCGCCATGCCGATGGGATACATGGTTTTTAGGGACCAGTCAACATAATATATAATTATATCTAAAAAATATTTTGATCTTGCGATTCCTTTTTTCTTACGAGGACAAGAAAATAATCAATCTAGTTAAGAGTAAACCAACCTAGTAGTCAGTTTTTTTGCATCCTTGCGATTATCTTTAGTCCTGTTCGTGTAGATAGTTGCAGTAGTTTTTGATAGACAAACCGACACTGATGGACCAACAACGAGAAAATAAAGTTACTCTATACCGGGTGTAACAGGATCATGGTACACCCCCCGTATCTCCGTTAGTTTTAAAGATAATTGATTGAAATTTAGGATATCCCATATACATAATAAGCGGCACTTTTTGACCTACAAATGATTTTTTTTTACCACCGGTTTCGCCAGAAGTGACACCAACTTTCGATTTTTAAATGGAACACCCTGTATATTATTACATTTTTAAATTCTGCATAATTTTCTGAATCCAATGATAACACAAAAGTGACATTTCAAGCGTAAAAAATATTTAATATTTAATTTTCCATTTAAGTGTGCCATGACGGTTCCAATTTATTCCAATTGATCCGTCTAATGCTAGAAAAATCGAAGTCCCGTCAAAAATACTAAATTGCGTTTTTTATAATTTTTATAAGCAAATAAAATTCAGCGTAATCGTTTTTGGGGTAAAACTCAATTTTTCCAAATGGAACCATATTAGTACCGTGGTACCATTTCTTAGTACTATTAATAAGGAATTTATTTATACCTGGTAATAACATGTGCGATAAATACAATCAAAATTATAGCTAAAAGAAAATACAATTATTTTGTTCTAATTGAATGCTGAGAAGTGGCTTTGAAAACAATGAAATTATTCAGATTGTCAAATAAGTATTCGATGGTTTATCGGTGTTTTTATTGTTTTCAAAGCCACCTTATGTAACTACTTAGCATTAAATTAGAACAAAATAATTGTATTTTCTTTTAGCTGTAATTTTGATTGTATTTATCGCACATGTTATTACCAGGTATGAATAAATTTCTTATTAATAGTACTAAGAAATGGTACCACGGTACCAATATGGTTCCATTTGGAAAAATTGAGTTTTACCCCAAAAACGATTACGCTAAATTTTATTTGCTTATAAAAAACGCAATTTAGTATTTTTGACGGGACTTCAATTTTTCTAGCATTAGACGGATCAATTGGAATAAATTGGAACCGTCATGGCACACTTAAACGGAAAATTAAAAATTAAATAATAAATATTTTTTAAGCTTGAAATGTCACTTTTGTGGTATCATTGAATTAAGAAAATTATGCAGAATTCAATAATGTAATAATATACGGGGTGTTCCATTTAAAAATCAAAAGTTGGTGTCACGGCGAAACCGGAAGTGAAAAAAAAAAATCATCTGTAGGTCAAAAAGTGCCGCTTATTATGTATATGGGATATCCCAAATTTCAATCAATTACCTTTAAAACTAACGGAGATACGAGGGGTGTACCATGATCCTATTACACCCGGTATAATTATAAATACCTAATGACAATTATTGTGTCGTACGCTTTAAGATTATTGTAAAAATCTTTACAACACGTATGTCGAAGCTTGGAGGATTGTGTCCTTTTCTTAGAAAGGTATATCGTAACATTTAAAATTGTTCTTATTCATAACAAAAGAGCTATCACACATTTGAAAATTTTATAAATTCGGTACGAAATGAAGATATCATATATTTTACAATTGATTCATGTTTAGAATACATTTATGATATGAATACACTTAACTTGTTAGTCATAACGCACCATTCTTCTAGTTGATATAAATGACAATGATTGCGTTAATAAATCCATTAAAATATTCTTTTAATAATAGTATTTTATGCTTCTTCAAGTAAGGTATTTTTTCATCGCTTTCATTTACGTACTAATATATCATTGTTTTGTTTCAGCAATCAGAAAAGAAGCATTGGCCAGTTTACTTAAAAAACCTTTAAACGTGCATGCAGACAATTCATTTAAAGGAAACAAGAATATTATAATCAACACAATAGATTGCAAAGTAAGAATATCAAGAAAATGTTCCACTCCAATCTGGAATTATTATTTTTGCATTTTACGTCACGGAACCACTATCTACGGCTCTATTTTAGCACCAGCTGATTGTGACGGTATCATAGTCTTTCAGGGTCCTTTTATTTTTCAACATATTTCAAGCGGTTCCGTCATAAAATTTCAATTTTATTCATTACAGTTGGACTCTGACTTTTTTATTGGTTCACAAGAGAGGTTTACGCTTCCATTGATGAGGCTTAGTGCAGAGTTTACTATTGGCCTTTCCAGTATTGGTCTGAAACATTGTTGTGTTCGACCAACTAATGCCGGTACATCTTCGAATATTAATGAGGTATTTGAAAGCTTAACAGTTAAATGTGTCAAAAACGATAAAACAGCTGATAGGTCTGTGGCATAAAGCATAAAAATAACCCTTATAAGTGGGTCTCAAGAAAAAAACAATAATTTTTTAAAATTAAGTGCCAGTGAACATTATTAGCATTATTAGTAGTTAGTAATCTCACATACAGTGTGCGTTTCAAACTTGGAATAAATTTAGTAAACCCAGTACAGTTTTTTGAAAAAAAGCTTCGACACCTTTTAAGCTGTCGTATTTTCTATCAAAAAAAATATTGGTACAGTGTGTCCCAAATTATAGATATGACGAAATCAATAATGTCTGTAAATGGCAACCCTACTTTTTTATTGGCTATTTTTAAATTGCATATTATTAAGTTATACATGAGAACCAAACTTTAAAGTTTTTTTCCTTGTACAAAACCGGCAAATATTAATGAGTTGAAAGCACGAATAAGACATTATTGCGCCCAAAGTAATTAGAAATGTTTAAAACGAGTTTTACTTGCTTTAAGCTAAATAGTGAATATACAATATTTTGAACATTTATTGACGAAAAAGCATTAAAGATGGACAGAAGGATTTTATTTTTCAATTAAATTATTTTGTGTTGGTTGAATATGTTATAAATAACAAGTAATAAAAATTTGAAATTGGATACTTATGAATAAATTAAAAATATTGAATAAAAAACTTGGGTTACCATTTAAAATAATTATCGATATCATCCTATCTCTACTTTGGAATACACTGTATCAATATTTTTTTATAAAAAAGACCACAACTTAAAATGTTAATACTTGTACTCAAGGATTTTACCAAAAAAAAACTACTGGATTTACTAAATTTATTCCAAGTTACAAAGACTGGCTTTAATTCTATTTCTTAATAAGATCATTGTACTGAAAATAAAAAGATTATCTATTACCATGCATCTCTTTCCATTTTGCAATATTTCAAATATGTTTTAAAATTTTTATTTTAATATTAAATGAGTGGATTTTTTAGCATAATTTTTCGTATTGTGTAGTCTTTTTCTCTACAGAGTTAATACATTTTCAAAGATTTTGTAGTAAGAATTAATAAATTGTAAATATAATATTTTATGATTCTTTTATCCAAAAATTAGTTTAGTTATATAGATATTTAAATATAGGCAATTAAAATCATTAGTATAATTTCTGTCTTATATTAACTGTATGTACCTGTATTTATCCGCAATAGTGTTTAGTTTTATTCTTTTTCTACATATATTATGGTTTTGTAAATTGCATTGCTGTAATAAAATTATATTTAGTAGAAATTATTGTCCTTTATTCTGATTTTAGATATATATTAGAAATAGCTTAACTTTTAAAACATAGACAATCAATAACAAATTTGTTAGGAGTGTGATATGCTTAAAATGGCTTAAGTATGTCTTTTCTGAAGCGCAAACGTCGTCTTATCGATAATACTATACTGATAGAGGATGCATTAACAAGGCAAAGCCGCAGTTTTCCACGAGATACCGATATCCTGAAAATTTTACGAATAGTATTTTTACTTATAATCCGATTTGACGTACAGGGTCGAGATGATGTGATTGTAAGTGATAATGCAGTTAAGTTAAAATTTTCTTGGGAAGTTCCGTTTTGAGTGGGGGGTGACAAGGGTATAAAGATAAGATGTCGACTCTGAAGGTGTAAGGAATTGGATTATGTACTAAATAGGTCACAACTAGTATTAAAGAACGATTTATTTTTCAAATTGAGAATTTCATATTATCTTAAAAGCTACGTATCATCTGACCGAGCTAGCGGTACATTTAATCGTGTAAGTTTACCATTCAGACTGGTTAAACCTACCTTAAAGGTCCATCTTTCAAGAGTATTGTGTATGAACCTCGCTATTTTAATGTTAAGATAAGAGAGACAGATCCATTCAAAATACAGGGTGTAATGGAAATTACTTAATATGTGATACGAGTGGCAGCCTAGCGCAGCGATAGCGTTCTCGCATCGCATGCCGAAGGTACCTGGTTCGATCCCAGGCAGGTTTGACGGACTTATTTAGTTTGCTTGACCAGGCCACCGTATTTCGTAGTGTTGCATTGTACAACACACACCTGCATTCTCAATGGCAAAATAAACACTGCAGTAAAAGGCGACCTCGATACGATATAGCTGTGGAGCTCTCGGGCTACCTCCAGTTTCATTCGGGTGTTCCTTCGGCATGTTGTCGAGAAGTGAGCTACTCCTGAACCAAGTGACGGATTCGTTGCGGATCTACGTGACCCACAAAAGGGACGCATGTCTAATACCGATCTGGACGGATTGGGGGACGCCCTTAATCAGAGGATTTTGGTAATACGGACGGTGTGTCCCGTGGAGTGACACTCCTGATATTAGATCCCAAAGGATTAGGGCGCTCTGCGGCAACATCCTTCAAGTCGCACCACGGAGACGTAGTAGGCTTCCCCCGTCGAGAGGTATGTGGTGGACAAGAGGTGTTACAACAGGACCGTAAAAACTGTGCCGAGAATAACATCTGCCGGTAAAATTGTGGTTCGGTACCCACGTAAAACTGTAGATCCCGTCTGGCTGACATTACCCAGACGTAAAATGGGGTTGGCAAAAAGGGTTGCACTGGCCTACTTGCTTGGCGCTAAGCTTCCCCTTTACTACTACTACTACTACTAATATGTGATACATTGGGTGTCTTATAGAAACACTCCATACTTTTTTTTAAATTCGACCGTCTAAAAAGTTGGGTCATCGAACAAACCCCTAAAATAGGACATAATTTGTCTCTAGCCGATGGGAATAGCATCTTCGACGATTGGATGGCCATTGAAAAGCATAACATTCTCGGGTGAGAGAGACGGGAAAATACAATAGCCAAGGTCAACAGACAGTGGCGGCTTCTCCTATGAGGCAGGTGAGGCAGTGCCTCACCAATAATTTTGCAAATCAAATAAATTACAAATTTATATTACTTTACTTTTTGCATAAATATATAGGTATCCATTAGAATTAATGCCGTCAATCTTAACGCGCTTCGCTTGAAATATCATCTATCATCCATCTCATTTCTGCATGCGGTCGTATAATGTAGAAGCCGGTCTCGCGCTTCCTTGTCTTTCGTGATCGGTTGCGTGTTTTGTTCTTATATCATCCATCTCATTTCTGCATGCGGTCGTATATGGTTAGTGGCCCGGCCTCCCGCTTCCTTGTCTAGCATATTAGTGAAAATATCCAATGTGATGTTTGATACCTGTAATAGTCCAGTCGAATCTAGCTTTAAATGGCGCATAAAAATATTCTTCTGAGGCCAGCCTCAACTCTCTACGGAAATTTAATGCGAACGCGAGGGGACTAATCTAATCTATAAAGATGAACGCCGCGACACGGTATTTGGACTATTTGGAGTAATGCTATTATTAGATTAACACTATTAACAGGTTGTCCGTTGAAAGTTGAAAGTTTAGAGAGAGTGCATAGTGCATTGTATTTTATTATAGTTTTCGGTAAATACTTTTGTGGTTTTCCGTACTGATTTTTGTTTTGCTTTTTTTTCAACAGTGGGCAGTGATTTTTCTAAAATATTAATATTACATTACTTTTATTACATATTAGTTTATTTGTTTTGTGCTTACTAGCGAAAAATGGATTCAGCGGGATCTAGCACAGCGTCACAACTTCCCCAGATTAATGTTAACATTCGCAATCCTACTTGTTATCTTGATAATTTTTTAGTAAATGAGCAGGATTTTTCAAGTAATAATTCCTATGAAGATAAATTGTACATAGTAAAAAAAAGTAAAGCGACCTGTTCCAGATTTGAGTAAACGTCTTGTTACTATCGGTGGGGTGGGGAAATCAAATCGGAGCTTTCAAAACACTTGGTACGAAAAGTACGACTGGCTTACTGGTAGTGTAACATTAAACAAATTATTTTGCTGGCCGTGTATTCTGTTTGCAACAAATAATAACGAGAAAGTTTAGTCAAAATGTAGTAATAGCGATTTAAAAGACTTGTCTAAACTTTAAAATCTAACCTTGCTAAAAAAAATTTTCAACTGTGCCTCACCTCTTTCAAATACCACGAGCCGCCCATGCCAACAGACGGGTTTTGTTAAATTTTTTGAATAAAAAATAGACATATGAAGAAAAAAGTGTAATATTTTAGCCAAAATATTCACGACGATAAACCACTTAACGAAGAATTTTCAATGACGGGTTGGGTACTGATAATGACTTGTTATAAAGTCATGTGAGAATTTGTTGTGTATTACCGTGCGAGCCAAAAATATTTGCATCAAAGAGGGCTTGGATTAAAAAACGTAGGGCTTGGTTTAGAGCACAATGATAATATAGGGACGATATATCTAACCAAATCTAGGTTAACATTTTGTCAAATTCATATTATGACATGATATGCCAAACTAATGAGTAATAAAATAAGCAGACAAATACAAATTTATTTTTGTTGTTTACAAAATTAACAAAGTAAGAATATCCAGAAAGAAAAAGAAACATAATTACGTAAATTGCTGAAATTGGCCACCGCTATGCTCCAAGCATAAATTCACACGTCTCTTCGTATATTGCATTATTTCACGAACGTTTGCAACAAGTTATTCTGTTCTTACAGATGATATTCCTGCTCCTTTTTAGTGTTGGATAGAACCTGTTTCCCTAAACACAGCCACGGTTCTTTTCAGGCAATGATAAAAATCCCCCGCAATAAAAGCAACGTTAGGAAAATGTTCGTGAAAATCGTCCATGCACAAACCCGGATTGTATTGACACTCACCATTTACTCTAACCCCGTTACGATAATACGCTTCAACCATGAATGTTTTGTGCTTCCGTAAAGCCCATTGTGTGAATTGTTCAAGAAATTGGATAAATTAGCGATGAATCAAACCACTTGTAACGACTGTCAAAGATGACGGAATAACTGATTGATTGTTAATTCAGGTAGTTACTGACACCCAACAGGTATTAAGCTCTACGGCTAGGCATGACATCCTTAGATGCAAGGCCCTCTTTGATGCAAATAATTTTTGCTCGCACGGTAAAAATCACTTTACTTGTGAATGCGGAAAAAGTTGTAGATTGGATTTATAACGGTTTGTTGATTTTAATAATGGTTGTACATTTTGTAGCGGTCTTGGATTTTTAAGGCAGGTTTAATTTTTATTTTGTATTAACGCTAACTTGAAACATATTACCATATATCACCATAATATCAAGATTTACGATTATAAATATATTAAATCAATTTCCTAATACCCTGCAGGTTCTATAATAGGCCGATGTATTAACTGTTTAATTTAAATAAGTTTAATTATATCGGTTGATACAATTTATCAGCCGGTTAGCCATTTACTAAATGGTATATAATTGAAAGTAAAAATACAGTGGCATAGTAAACAAGACAAGTGTATTTTGTATTATAATACACAGTGATCCAAGCATAACGGATACCCTGAGGAGGGTAGACAATGACGGCCATTTTGTCCTTATTGGGACTCTATGGGAAGCCATGACCGAAAGCAACTCCACAGAAGACGAAACACGTTCCTAAACACACCTTGTAAAGTGAAGCGCAAATAAATATAAAATTAAATCCAATACAAAAGAAAGTTTCACTGGTATTAAAAGTGAAAGATCGACAAACTAAATAAAAAAACACGAAGTGCAACACACTCCAGTATAAGGAACGCAATACGCGTTTTACCAAGACAGTCTACATTATTGCAGATCAGAATTGGATCTCGCCGATGCACCTACTAGAATAATCTCAAGCTATGTTAACATATTAGAAGATAATAATATAATTGTGTCCATGAAAACAATTAAAATTAAAAATGTAGTAGTATAGCCGACAAGACAAGTGTGTAACTGTATTTTGTATTAGAATATATTTCGTCTTCTGTGGAGTTGCGTTAGGTTATGACATTCCTTAGATTCCCAAGAAGGACGAAACAGCCGTCGTTGTATAACCTCCCCAGGGTATCCATTATGGTTGGATTCTTGTTTATTCTAATACAAAATACAGTTACACACTTGTCTTCTCCGGTATGCCACTACATTTTAACTTTTAAGTGTTTCCTTGGACACAATTATAATATCTTCTAATGGTATATTATATAAAATATTAGTGTCCACACTTTTTGCAAATCTCGTCTCGCTGCCAACTCGCAAGGTGTTTTCCCGTGTCGCCTCGTGAGAGTCTTACCATTTCTTTCTCGCAATATGACGACACAAAAAAAAATCAATTCTGAAAAATGGTAATTTTGTGTATAAATTGAGAATAACATGTGTGCTTCTGATTACTGCTTACTAGATTTAAGGAATGGTATTTTGGTGATTTTACCCAATGAATGCCGGTTATTTATTGGCAAACTGATTTTGGATTTTCCCTATAGGAAGATGTTCTGGTCGTAAAGCGTTTTCCAGTCGGTGTGGTTAATTTTCGCTAACACAACCAATACAAAATGTCAATTTTGACATAAAGTGGAGTTAGGCCATTTGCATCTTAAGGCGACGATATACGGTTTTTAGAAATAACAGATAGTTAACAGGAACGGATCATTCAGAAACGATTTTCGAATTTTTTTATATAATTAACATTTGTACAATAGATAGCTAAACTCATCTACTTTGAATCCACGTTCTTTATAGTTTGCATACTCATCCGCTAATGTAGAGAAAACTGTAATTGTAGACAAATATTTTAAACACATTAATTAATTTTTTAAACATAAATATCATCAAAACCACACATGGATTTCTACAATTCGTTTTCAGCAGAATGCAATGTTCTTTCCAGCATACCAAAAATATTTTTATAATAAATATATGAATAAGAAGGGCTTTTACTGTCTGTCAACTGGCTCCTACGTTCATAAAACTAACAAGAAATCCTATATTAACCATAATTATAAGATTAGAAGTAATGTGAATAGACATTTGGAAACCCCAGTTAACAATAACGCAAAACATTAAAAGATCCTCTACTTATTTGGCACCTAAAATGTATAATCTTTTATAACTTGGAATTAGGCAGTTGCTTAACCGGAAGAAATTTGTTTTAGGTTACAGAACTTTTATCTTTCAAAATTTAAATGTGTTTAAGGCCTTATTTTGAAATTATCAAGTATATTAGATTGAGAGTTATATTCTTATTTATATTTTATGTGTGAACTTCATTCTTGATACATGTGGGTGTATAGAATAGTGTAGTATTGTAGGGATGATATTATTATGTTAGTATAGTCTTTAGGGTGATTTTTGCATATATCAGAATTAGAAATTAATTATCAATAATTGGACATACCGGTCTTAAGTCACTTATGTGCAATTTTTAAATATCTTTGATTTGTTAAATTAAGGGTTGTTCATGTTATAACTTACCTATGTACTTAATGCATTTTTGAAATATATTTGAATTTGAATTTGAAGAATTGCATTGGCATTATTTAAAATAACAAAATTCTGGTCATCAAAAATGTAATTGGAAATATTTTGCGAGATTTATCATTCTCGCTATACCGGCAGGTTGAAAATTTCTGTCTGCATAATTTGATAGCGGACTCAAATGATTATTTTCGTATTTTATATAAAAACAATTGTGTCAAAGTCGTGTTTTCTAAACAAATCCTTTAAATTGTACTATGCCTTGGAACATTGTTTATTTAAATATTATTTCTTTTTGACTTTTTGGCTTTTTTACCAAAATATAGCTCATGCATTTTTCTAATTATGATCCAAAGTTTCAATTTTTAAATAAATTCCCTATAAATATTCTAAATTTTATCAAATTACGTATGAGGTTTGTTAAAAATTTTATTCCCAAATTTTATTTTCACATCATGGGGGCTATAAATTTTCTAAAATAGTTTATGTATGCTAAGGATTATTTTGGGAGTATATAACACAAATTTTGAATAATGCACCAAGATACCACCCACCCGGTTTTCAGTTTTTTCTTCATGAAAATAAATTAATAACACAAAATTTTTCGCTATGTATAGTGATAAGCTTTTTCATCAACTTAATCCCATTCAAAATTTTTCTACTCTTCAAAACAATTTTGAGGACGAGCCACCTTTTAGAATTACCGTTCTTTGCGATTGGTCTGTAAAAATATAGGATAATAAATCAAAGCACACCTATACCTACACCGACAATGTTGCATACGTGACATATCAGTTAAATCACATTGAACAATGGCCACAACGGTAGCATACATACATGTAGTCCGAAAGGGACAATGCTATTGAATACAGTTTCATAATGCCAAAATCGAATGGTTAACAACGACTGAAAATTATTTATTGATTGGCTCTGGCATGAAGGTTTATAATTCCGTACAGACATAGGTTTGTAAATTTGAAAAATTCATAACTGATCTTATAGACTTACTGCTTCTTAGTTTCAATTAAATAATTTATTAGTTACTATCTATGCGACTTTATTTGTTTTTAAATTATACATTTATTAAGTAAAATAAGTCATGTAAAATCAAGTAATCACTAGCGTTGGGACACATCCACCTTAAAAGAAGCCGTGAAACAGAAACAACGACAACACTGCATGAAGATCCATGTGTCACGTGACTTTTTTTAGGTTAGCCATGGTTTAGTTTGTAGTTTACGCGAGAAATAGGGGTAGGTGTCGTATTAATTTGTATTTTTATCCGGTTTCCGATTGATATCTAATAGAAAATTTAAGTGACACGATTGCTACCCAACTAACATATTAAGTAACATCGACCAGAACGGAAGGAAAATAATCCTAAATTGGCAAATATTTACTTATTTTTGCCTTAAATGTTTTCTTAAAAGTCACAAAAGGTTCGAACTCCAAAACCTTAGTCAAAATTTGGATATTTACGACTTAAATAATTTGTTATAGGGAAATTAACTTTTAGTTTAAGTTACCTAGGTAAAAATTACAAATAAATTATCTCTTTGAGACATTAAAAATAATTAATCCTAGTAGGGCATATGATTAAGTCATAATTTACTTTATTGTAACTTAATATATGTCTTCATAATTAAGGATTTTTTTAGCTATCACGCTAGGTAAAATATTACCTAATCACTACCTACAAAAAGTCCTAATAAGTTACTGACCATGGAGTTGTAGAAACAAGTAATATTTTGGTTAATTTTGCCTTATAATTATTCCCAAAGTTATAAACGTTTTGTGGTTAAAAATTGAGCTACTTCTTAACTTTCTGATTAACCTTAAAGAATAAAATTGCTTGTACAATTGACCTGTTGGAAAAGTTGTCCTGATTGAGGTCGTAGATTACATATTAAAATTACCGTCAAGTTACATTTTTCCTTAACGACATTTGTTTATGTTTTCACTTTTTAGTTCAGTCTGTATTTTCTTTTTAAAAATAAAGTGCTTATATTGTGTTAACATTGGCAATGCCAAAACAAAATTCGAATAGGAAAATAAAAGCATATAGACTTACTACACAATACAGGCTTTAATTAACTACAAAAATTCCACGATGTAGGTATGTATATCGTGAAAAACTCCAAAAAATGGCCTTTATGGGGATGCCTCAGTTATCATTGTCAAGAAAAGGTGCCGATGCCAACCTAAAATCCGCGTTGCCAACTGTAAAGTTAGAACGGAATCAAATCGTTTAACGTTCAAAATATTATTAGAAAGAGACAATAACAACGAATCAGGTTCATGTCAGACAAAGACTGCAATGGTCCACACTAGTCCGGACGATATTACATTACCTACTCGAAATTTTAAACGAATAGATAGTTTCCTGTATTGGTTAGCGCGGATCCTGCAAATTGCCCTTTATTTAACTTTGACTTATTACTAGAAATATCTTATTTAGGGACGATTTAACTTTAGATTCAATAAATATTTCCAATTTAACCTCGGACCAGGAAGACATGTTCTCAAAGTTAATAACGAAGGGAAAAATAGCTTTAAGGTCAAAAATATAAAAACGGCCATATTTAGTAATTAGTTTTCCTGTTTATCGACAACTATAAAAAAACAATATTTAAAATTTTAAGAACTAAATAATTTGAGTGGAAAAATCCATTAGATTACGATATCTTTCGTCAACGGAACTGTTTTTAAAACTATAGGTACATATAAAGACACTTCTGTTTTTAGGTTAAGAATAAAAATATTTAAAATTATTCCAATAATACATAGAAAAATCGCATATTTTAAGGGCGCGTTTTGTTTCACGAAGTATCATCACCAGTATTCACAAACAACTTTCTTTCGCATCAAAATTTCGGTTAAAATGATAAAACTTAATAATGTAATAAGTAGGTACATCGCTTTATTATTAAATTTAATAAGCGGCCATTCCAAAATATTTGCTTAAGTCAAACTCCATGTTATAATTTATTATTTATCTTGTTGGCATAAGTTATTGCCTTTTCTTTTCTAACGCCAGATAAGTATAATGTTTTCTCTGTTGCATTTTTGTATAGTGTCTTATTGCTCCTATTTAGGTTGTATTTAGGTCAAAAGGTTGGTATTATTTTCTACATTTAGAGGTAAAATAGGTCTATATTTATTTCACCTCGATTTACCTTATTGGACAGAAAAACCCTATCAACCTATTTTCGACTTTCAATTTACTTTAGTTTCTTTCCCCACATTGGGCAATAGGAAAACAAATGTAGGTAAATTATCCCTATATATAATTGGTCATGCAAAATATTCGACCTGTTTAGAGGTCGAATAAAGGTAAATTTAACTTAACATGTTTGTTGGGTAAGAACCTCTACAAAATACTGATGAAAATTTTTGGTGCGGGTTTGCTCTAATAGCATTAATAAAGTAAAAAATCCAACAGCCTGGCCGGCCTGACGGTTTGTTTACGGGTCTTATGAATGGCGGCAGAATTTAATTTCTTTTAATTTAAAAGTTGTGTTTTTTTTTATTCTAGTTAGCTCTTTGAGATAAACTTTATTGTTTTGTGGCTACAGTTAATTTAGTAAATATTAAAGTGTTTATTTAATTTGAAGGTATATATATGTGAATTCGTTTAAAAATATCACTAGTAGAGATAGTTTATAAGTAGGTAGGATACCTCTAGATTCCTAGGTACTTATATAAGTACTATTTTTTTCTTTCAGCTTGTTTATCTATCAACATGCCAAGCCCCAGCTGTATTCCTGGGTGTAACTCTAACTATAAAAGTGAAACGAAATAAATTAATTACGAATGTTCTAAATGCTTTCCACGTAAGCTGAAAAAAAAGGCAATTTTTTTGAAGTCACAAAAGTAACAAAATTTGGAATTTTTTTATTTTTTTATGCTATCGCGAGGTAATAAGTAGAGAAAGTTCGGTTGTTACATTTTGAGTTTATTTATTGTAATCTATTTATGTAATCATAAAGATACATAATGTGTGAGTTTGTAATTTAAATAAATTTAGTAAATCCAGTACAGTTTTTTGTTGTAAAAATGCTTGGTGATTGGTAATAGCACCTTTTTTCACCAAGTTGTGGTCTTTTTATATAAAAAAAATATTAATGTAGTGTATTCCATATTAGAGATATGACGATATCGATAGTTTTTTTTAAATGGCAACCTTTGTTTTTTAATGACTATTTTTAAAGTACAATAAATACAATTAAGTTATACTTACATCAATAGATAATTTCATATTTTTATTCTTTGTCAAATGTTGAGGAGTTGAAAGCACGATTAGGACCTGAGCTAATTTCTCCCGAAGTAATTAGAAATGTTCAAAACGAGTTTTACTTATGTTTAAGATATTGACAAATAGTGAATAAAAACTGAGTTTTCGTTAAAAAAAATTGATATTGTCATATCTCTACTTTGAGACACACTGTACCAATATGTTTTTTAAAATACCACAACTTAAAATGGTAATACCCGTGCCCAAGCATATTTTCGGAAAAAAACCTCTACTGAATTTATTCCAAGTTACAAACTCATACTGTATTCGAATGGCTTGTTTTGAGTTTTCCTAACCTAAATAAAACGTTGGGAGCAAATTTAATCTTGGCTTTTTTTAAGATTCATATCAATTTTCTACTAGTGATGTGATTTTAAATAATTGACTCAATGCATGCATCAAAATGTATAGTCAACAACTCAAAAAAATTGCCGACGTTAGACCAATTTTTAAGTCAGGCGATAAACAACAACTAAATAATTACCCGCCGATATTAGTGTTGCTAATAATGTCAAAGATTTTTAAAAGAATAGTAAAGGATAGTCTTAATTTACATTTAGATTTTTTATCTAAATGGCAATATGGCTTTCGAGAATCAAGTGATACATATTTTGCAGCTATTGATTTAATTTCAGAAATTCAAATGGCTTATGGTAGAGGCCAAAAATGTACATTTCTTTCTCTAGATCTTTGCAAAGATTTTGATACAGTAAATTTTTCTATTCTTTTAAGAAAACTTGATATGATGGGTATTTCGGGTGTATTTTTTGACTTATTTAGAAACTATTTGAATCAGCGAAAACAAAAAGTTCGTATTAAAAACAAATATAGCAAATTTCTTAATATTAATTTTGGTGTTCCGCAAGGTTTGATTTTGGCCCCTTTATTTTTTCTTATCTATATTAATTCTATATTTAATTTAAACTTAAAAGGGAAAATTAGATTGTTTGCTGATGATACAACTATTTTATACATCGCTAAATCATATGAAATTATACAAAATTTTATAAATCATGATATGAAAATCATTGAATTAGGGATGTGTAGTCATAAATTAACATTATATTTGGAAAAATCCTCTTTTTTATATATAGGAAATTAACCCAATTTAAACAGAAGTAATTTAAAATTAAAGTCGGGCATTTAAAACAATCAAATAAAATTAAATTTTTGGGGTTGATAATAGATGAAGCTATTAATTGGAGTGAACACATTGAATATATTAAATAGAAAATGGTTGCACCAGTGGGGATTTTAAAAAAACCCCAGTTTTTTTACTTCAAATTATATGTTACGTCCTATTTATTTTGCTATAATTCACTCTCATTTACAATATTTAACTTAAATAATATATAGGGATTAACTTTTCAAAATTTGCTTAACCCTAACTTTTACAAAATAAAGAAATTAAAAATATATATTGCTTGGCTAGACAATATTCAACTAAACTTTTATATACCTAAACATTTTAATATTATGTAAATTAAGGATATTCACCTAATGCAAAATACTCTTTTTGTTCAGCAAATTATAACAAAAAATAAACATTCAAATATGTATAAAGTTCAATTTCAGACGTGACGTACATGATCATTTAACTAGAACTGTTTTCAATATTGATTTACCTTTAATACACACTAGGGCAGGTCAGAACTTCATTTATTATCAAGGTATGAAATTTTACAACGAAATACCCAAGAATTAAAATTTTTAAATATAAAATGTTTTAAAATGATAACGAAGAAAATAATTAAAAAAGGGGAAGCTAAATTTTAAACTAAAAAATATTTAAACGTGCACTTATTTTATGATTAATTATTCTTTTCAAAATAATTTATAAATATTATTTAAACGATATTATTAGTTATATTATTTTATTAAAAGAAATAATAATTGAATAATTTTATACATATTTAAATATTTTAATTTTTTTATTGAATATTAACATTTTAAGTATTATTTTGACTTACCTTGTATTTCTATTAGTTAAATTTAACAATTACATTTTTAGATGTTGGTATTTGTAGAGAATCCCTCATGAACATATGTTTTTGGGATTTTATTTGGAATAAATAAATAAAAATAAATAAAAATAGTCGGCTAATTATATCGATTCTTGCGAATAAAAAGATTACGTTGTTTTCAGGTTTACAGGCTCTCAGACCATAATATGTTTATTACCAAACCTCCTAGAAAATTCATAAAGTTCTTAAATTACATACTTTTTTTAGTGAAAACAAAGTGTAAAACTCCAAGGATGGATCTAGCAAGATTTGATTTTTAAATTGAATTGAATTAAAAAATTTTTTTATAACATTATCTTTAGAAAACTAAATTTGTATACCACTAGGGAATGTAGGTAATAAAATACTCTTAAACTTTAAATCTTAAAATAGCACTGAAAAGTTTCCTTACTCCCTCGGCAGCTTTTAAAGAATTGACTAAACTTTCCGGTATGTTCCTAAAGAGTTTACAGATTTGTTTATTTTCTTAGTTGATAATAGTAATCCATATAAACTTAACATTACGATAAAAACATTTGAGTCCAAATGAACTTTATTACAAATAATAATGGGATTTTCCTGGATTTGGTTTTTTCAAATATGTCAGATCTCATTGTGTCTAGAGCATCTGATAAAATTCTGGATAATAATTATCATCATATATCATATAATGTAGATATAGTGGTGGATACTGATAATACTCTAAAATACGACATTCAATATTATGACTTTCGTAATGCTAACTTAACAGGTATTAATGACTATTTTGCCTCTCTGGACTGGGATACTATTGTCGGTGGAACTGATGTGAACGTGGCATGTGAGCAATTTTATGACTGTATTTATTACGCCTTTAATAGATTTGTACCTGTCAAGACTTTTAAAACCAATAACTTTCCAAGTTGGTTTTCTCCAGAACTTCAAAAATTAATTGTCAAAAAGAAAACTGCACATAAAAAATTTAAACAAACAAATAACCCTGACCACTACTCTTGTTTTTTCGAGCTCCGTTCTTTATGCAATGTACTACATCGAGAGTGCTATAATACTTACATTCATAGAGTAGAAAATGAGCTTCATGATCGTCCCCAATTATTTTGGAGATACATGAATGGTATAAGACAGTCTAACGACTTTCCAGAGATCATGTACTTGAACGGACAAACAGGTTCTAATGGGCAGGATATAGTTAATCTTTTTGCTTCTTTTTTAAAGTCTGTTTACCCCATCGTATCACAACGTTAAGTCAACCTTTCATGTAAATGCACTATCAATAAGATTGTCCGACGTTTTTACAGAGCTTTCCAGTCTACCATCAGCTTTATCATTCGGTCCTGACGGTGTTCCTCCCTTTATAGTAAAAAAATTTGCTTATACCATCTCCTACCCCATATTTAAATTATATAATTTATCCCTTCAATTTGGAATTTTTCCATGCTTCTGGAAATATAGTTACATTTAACCAATATACAAATCTGGAGATCGAAACAATATACAAAATTATAGGGGGATTAGTTTACAGTCTGCAATTCCGAAAGTATTCAAGAAACTAGTTACCGACCAATTATCGTCGATCTGTAACAGTGTTATAGTAAACAGTCAGCATGGATTTTATCCCGGACGGTCGACTCTGACCAATTTGTTGGAATACCAGCACTGTTTAATAAATTCATTGGAACAGGGTTTCCAAGTCGATAGTATTTATACAGACTATTCAAAAGCCTTCGATCGCGTGGACCATAGGATATTGTGTGAAAAATTAAAGCTTATGGGGGTTGAGGGTCTTATATTGAGATGGTTGGAGAGTTTCCTGACAGGCAGATATCAATGTGTCGAGCTTAACAACTACTTGTCAAATCAATTCATAGTAACATCTGGGGTACCGCAGGGCTCCCATTCCGGTCCCCTACTATTTCTTTTGTTTTCTAATGACATCAACCTTTCCTCCCTTCATCTGCGGTTTGCAGACGACCTAAAATTATACCGAGTTATAAGAAACATTCAAGACTCCAAAGAACTACAGGGTGATTTGGATGAGCTGTCTGAATGGTCTCATGAAAATGCGCTTCATCTAAACATTTCTAAGTGTTCTGTGATAACATTTGCTAGGAACAAAAAATATCAAAGATTTGTTTATGACATTAACGATGAAAGGTTGGCACGGAGGTCGGAAGTTAAGGATTTAGGAATTATATTTGATAGCGAACTAAATTTCAGAAGTCATATTAACTATATAACCGGCAAAGCTTTCAAACAACTTGGTTTTATTCTCCGCAATAGTAAAGATTTTTCTCCGAATACCCTAAGCAGCGGTTCTCAAACTTTTTTGGTGACGGAACCCTTTTGGGAAGCAAAATACTTGATGGAACCCTACAATAAAACAATAGTTTTTAAAAGTGTATTCTTTATTAATAAGCATAATAAAAGTACAATGTAACAGTTACTAATTATTACTTACTTTACCACATGGCAAGTACAATAATAGAAGATATTAAAAAAGAAAAAATCTAACTAATGGAAGGTATGAAACTGTTTTTTATTTTTCATCAATTGGTTGATATCAGGTTTGATAGAAGACAGTTGAAGTCTCATATCAGGTTCGGCGTCCAGTCTATTGCGATATTTTGTTTTCGTGGCTGCATAGGTTGAGAATCCTGTTTCGCACAAATATGTTGTTGGGAACGGGAGAAGAATATTCAGAGCCATTTTGCCAAGCATTGGATATTCATCACGGATTCTGCACCAAAAATCGTTGAGAGGCGTCGTTTTGAACAGTGACTCCATACTTGTGTCTGATGACATTTCTAAAAGAGATTCATATATCTCGTTTGACATACTTTCGGGCTTTTCCAAGTTGGGTAAAAAAGGACTATGATTCCATGAATTCAGTTTCATTTTTGTATTCTGTTCTTCGGGAAAATACTTTTCAAAAGATGCGCGCATCGAACTGAGATATTGGACCAATTCTTCAAACACATCATCTTGAAACATTTCTGAGTCGTTATCGCTAACAAACTCACTGAGTGACATAAAGCTTTCTATTTCTTTCTTACCAACGCAAATAATCCAAAAATCTAATTTTCTTTTGAAGACAGTTATTTTGTTATAGGCCTGAAACACTGTTGTCTGTTTACCTTGCAATGATAAATTCAATTCGTTCAGTTTTTAAAAGATATTCGCCATAAAAGACAATCGGAACAACCAAGTTTTATCATACAAACGGTCCTTCAAATTAAAAGAAGTATCTGCTGAAAGAAACATTTGTAACTCGGCTCTAAGTTCAAATAGCCTTGTTAAAGTTTTACCCCGAGACAGCCATCGCACTTCTGTATGGAGCAGCAGTGTTTTATGTTTGCTGTCATAATCTTCACACAATAATGAGAACAATCGGGATTGTAGTGGTCGTGATTTGATAAAACTAATTATTTTTACCGCTTCATCCATAACTAATTTTAGATTTGACGGCATTTGCTTCATCGCAAGTGCTTGTCTATGCAGAATACAATGGCTGGAACTACAATTAGGCGCTTTATTTTTTATTCGTGACACTGCTCCTGCTGTTTTACCTGTCATCGCCTTGGCCCCATCTGTACAAATGTCAATGCAATTGTTCCAACTGAGATTATTTTCTTCAAAAAATATATTTATTTTATTAAAAATTTCTTCCCCGGTAGTGTTTGTGAGCAGCGGTGAACACATAAGCATGTCTTCTTCAAAAGAACTTTCATATGAATATCCCACGATAACCAGCAAGATAGCCAAACCAGCGACATCAGTTGACTCGTCCATTTGCAAGGCGAATCGTGTTTTTTGTAGACGTGTAACTAGTTCTTGTTTGACGTAGCTTGCCAGATCATGGATTCGCCGTGAAACAGTATCGTTTAATAGCGGCACAGTAGAAAGATTCTTTGCAGATTTTTCATCGAGCATACATTTTGTTATGTCTAATACACATGGCTTTATTAAATTCTCAGCGATAGTGTGCGCTTCACCTGCTTGTGCAATGCGATAGCTAACTAAATATGATGCCTCCGTGGCCTTTTCGTTGATAGTTTTTGTTACATGCATCATATTTTTTTGACTTTCCAATAACTGATCTTTTTTACGAACAAAAAATTCTTTATTCTTGTCTTTAGACTCGGGGTGTACAGTTTGTAAATGTCGGCGCAATTTGGCAGGTGCCATGAAACTATTAGGAAGCAGTTTACTACATAGCATGCAGAGAGGTGAGCCGTTGGAATCAACAAATCCGAAACTGATATATGATTCATCATACTTCCTTTTTTTCGTCTTTGAAACCGTCGAGCTTGACGTCGTGGCATCATCGTCTGGATCGGTGATTGCTATATTCTCCGCGCGAACTGCTTTTGAACATTCAGCGTCATTAGAAGATGTTGTTGCAACACGTTTAACACCTTTAAGCCAACGTTCCATTCTTCTTTGTTTATAATGTTACACGTCAGGATGGTGGGGTCTAAATAATGCACAATCGTTACTGCGTATAAGAGACTAAGTTTAGTACAATTAGGAAATGTATAAAACTGAGACAACAGAATACAGCAGGCAGTAGAACAATGAACTACTCGTTTCTCGCTACCGAGCTTGTAAGTAGGTAGGTAGGAACTTATCGCTCCGAACGCTAATCGTCAACTGACTGACGAGGCGCGACGCGCGATCGCCGCTTTTATACTTAGTCCTAGACTCGATCTTGGATATTCTCGAAAATACTCGAGTCGGCGCCTTTGATAAACAAAAAGCAAAAATAAAAAGAGAAATATAAAAATTGCGTTGTAAACAATTCAGAGGCGGCTTTTATCAAAGGGACTGCGCGCTCACAAGTATACATGTTGATACCAAACTTATGAGAAATTGTACCAGCTATTGTAACACATGTTTATACAAATAAAAATAAATAAATAAATATACCTACGCGCGGCCGCGGAGTCAAAACGTTCGACCAGAGAGAGGTGTTTTAATTTTTTTTCTAAATTCTTGAGGAACCCCTACAGAGGTATCGCGGAACCCTAGGGTTCCGCGGAATACACTTAGAGTATAGCTACCCTAAAGCTTTTATATTGTACTTACGTCCGTCCATGTTTGGAGTATGGATCGATCGTCTGGTCCCCCTATTACCAAACTCATATCTACTCTATTGAGCGAGTACTAGCTAAATTCTTGAGGTCATATGCATTTAGAACAGGAGCATATGTCTTTAACACGGGATATCTGGAAAGGTGTGAGACTTTGGGTTTTCAGCCTTTGGAAGCGCGTAGGCACTGTCAGGAACTCATGTTCCTATATAAGATTGTTAATGGATTGATTAATGCACCGAAATTGCTCGAGCTCTTTAATTTTAACGCACCCTGCCACAGTCACAACACACGTAACTGTGACCTTTTTAAACCTCCGTTCCACCGGACAAACTATGGAATCAACGATCCCATGACCAGAATCCAAATGAGGTATAACATGGTAGCTGGAGATTTGGATTTGTCAATGCCCATGAGCTCATACAAGAGAGCATGTTTTCGTTTGTATAAATAGTGTCTAATCTGTTTTATATATATGTTTCTTTTTGTAGGTTATATTTGTTCATTTTCATTTTGTCATCTTGTAATATGTAACTTTATGTACTTTGTATCTTTATTGTAAAAATGGAGTTATTCCGTATACAAATAAATAAATAAAAAAAAATATTTTTTAAAGGGATATTAATAAATAATAAAATAAAGAAGTAGTTATTTAAAAAAAGTCTTGTTAGATCGTTACTAGAGGTTCCTATAAAAATGTATGCGCTTATTAACAGTGAAAGCATAATAAAATAGGGTTTTCTTAAAAGGAATGATCACTTGCTTTATTTAACTAAATACGACTAAAAATACCGTCAAACATTATAAGTAATCCACACATTACCATTAACTGCCGTCGACAATTTTTAGCCATTATATTATGTTTTATATGTATACTTAGGTACCTTGTGGCAAATCTTTTTAAGTAACACTTGCATGGGCATTGGAAATATATTATGGTATACTGGAAGAATAACTTTACAAAACAAGAAAAGTGAAATTTGTTCTTACTAATTTTACATACATAAATTTCGTCACATGTGATGAAATTTCACGCATAGTAAAAGAACTTGTTTATGCTGGGAGCAACAAAATGTAGAGAAATATTCTAAGGTACTCTTAGAGGCATATTAATATATAAAATTATTGTAAAATATACATAGTAACAAAGTAAAGTACAAAAATCTGTAGCCGGTAATTATAATAAAAATTATTTTTAATTGTCAGTAGGTATCCTAAAAACGAAAGCTTTAAAGATAGGAATTATAACATTTAATTTATGCAACTTAATTAAGTTTGTCCGTAAAAGTTTCCAATTAAAAATATGTATTTTTGTCCCGTATATTTTTTCTCTTCATGATTTTTTTTTGTATTTCCAACTACAGGAGTTGATTTACTTAATAATTGCATCGGTCTTTAGTAAAGGAATATAAAAAATTACCGCCTGAATTACCACGGCGACTAATGAAACTAACATTGATATTGATCAAAAAACAACTTATCTAAATTAAAATCTAAGCAGGTACTGACAACGAGTACTATGAGCACAGAATATATTCATTTAAAGGGTAGTTCTATTATCTGCTAGAGAAATGATTGATGACCGGTAAACTTTTATAACCTTCCCGTTTTCATCGCTTCTGGGGTAGACGACAAAAAAATAAGTGTTTTATGACTTGTGTTTAGAGTATTTATGCTGAGTTTCAAAGAAATTAAAAAAAATATAATTATGTACAAACATATAAACTCATTTAATTAATTAACTCATTTTCACCAATTGGGGTCCGATTCGTATTTATGCTGTCAAGAAATTTGGACCCAAATATGTTTTCTAATGTAAACTTTTATATTAAGGGACATATTAAAAAAAATAAGAACTACGTGTTAGGAGCAAAATTTTCGTAAATGCCTAAACTCATGTTTAATTGTCCAAGCGAAGAATAAGTCTAAAATTTTTTACTTATACATATTGTTCTCTTGCGGTTGCGTTGAAAATTTACCCTCTCTATTCTACCCCTTAGGGGCAAAATTTCTTTTAACATTAAAACACGTAGTTGCTTATTTTAATGGAGCAAGCACGGTACCAATTTTCAGTATTATAGCTTAAAATTATACATAGTTACCTCTCAAAATAGACTACACCTCCTTCTAACCCATAAGTGGACTATGAAAAAATTATGAAAGACGTATACCTATTCTTATTTTATTAATGAAACTTATAATTTTAAGTTTTAATTTCCACAGAAATTCTTATTGCCTTTGTTAAACCCTCTTATGGGTTAATTTACTAAAAATGCCATATTAAGAAGAATCAGTCATTCATCTTTGCGTAAAACTGTTAATACTAATAACGTTTGAAAGAGAGTGGAGGCAGAGGTAAAAGAACTATGTCTGGTCTTCTCCTTATAGGCCAACTTCTTAAGGTAAAAAGACCAAACTTTAACAAGGTGCCCGATACTGCGAGATTTAAAAAAAAATCCTTTAGATGCTGTCGTGCTATACGTGTTTTAAAATAGGTATGCTTTCTCGTAAGCCAAGGATGAATAACAATTATTATTAGTCATACTCCCATTATCCATTATGCATGTATTCTTTCTGTATTACTAAGATTACTTACTCTGCTTCTTCAATTGTTTCCGCCATTGCTAGGAAGACACAGTTGAGCAATATGGTAGTCATGACCATATAATCGAAGTACTGATTTGTGCATAGGTATATACAGATTTTTCGAATCGAATTAAACGGACTAAATATAAAAATGGAGTTCGTGGCTGTAAATCGATGAATGTAGTTTTTTCGGAATCTTTTTGACACAACGCAGAACGTCTGAAACAAAAATAAATAGTTAATAAAGTGTTTTTTTTAAGATTATTCGAAATTATTATGCACATGCAAATAACGTTCGGTTACAAATACTGGTTGGTATAATATTAATTTAATTAATCATAATTATTCTGCAAGATCTAAAAATATTTCGAATTATTCAGTCTCACAAGTTTATTTTTTTTAAATGGGACACCTTATACAGTGTGACCAGTAAAGTCCGCATCATAGGGGATTTTTTTTATTAATAGCTTTATTCGAAATTTGACTTTGGCATCAAGTTCTGCTTCGATCGAGATGCTTCGCATTATCTGTCAAATTTTATTTTTTTTCAAAAATAATCCAAAAGTGGGATGGGTTATTTTTGAAAATATCGAAAATAGTTATTAGAAAAAGTTTTTTTTAAATCCAGTTTCTAGATCACATGCAAAATTTCAGCTGCATAAGATAATTTTGATTTTTTACCCACCACTAAAATTTATTTTCCACTTAATGAACACTTTACTGATGACACTGTGTTCTTTTTTGTCTTAATATTAAGGTGTATTACTTTCAGACACAAACTACGTTTCCAAAAATATCTATTTTATGAAGTTACCTTATACATACAGGGTCAAAAACAAACAAACTTTGCATCACATGCGACTAAATTTTAATAGCACAATTTTGATTTTGTAGAAAAACACACATTTAATATGGCGCTACTTTAAAGAAAATGTATCTGAAATAAAGCATTGTCAAAACTAAGAAGTTTTATGTAGGTTTCGTTGAGTCCTATTTGGCAAAAGTTATAAAGCTATTAATAAAAAAAATCCCATATGATGCGGACTTTACTGGTCACACTAATGATACAACGAAAGAAAGATATGATCGATCGTATTCCCAATTCGGTCCGGTCTGAGCAATGACGTCATGTGGTGCTAACGAGACTTAAAATTACTTAGGATTAGCCGTTAAAAATAGAAGTTTTACTGCATATTTTGCAATTTTTGATTTGGAAGATTTAAGTGCATATTATTTTAAATACTTTAAGGATAGAGGTTCATAAATCAGAACGTATTTCATGATGTTCTTGGGTTAAATGTTAAAATTGAGCATATATTTGGTATCAATGAAAATAATTTTCTTTTTATGCTGACATAAATTTTATCTTTTAAATGATTACAATTACTTATTTTTACAAAATCATAAAAAAATAACCTATATTTTTTAGTTCTTACACCTTAAGCAATAAATTGTTTAAAAAAAAATAGATACAAATGTGCAGTCTTAAACATTTTTTAGAACAGTTTCGAGCCTTAAATGACCAAAATCAATTAATTGATTTTTTTTATGCAATAAGTAACGATAATATTTTTGGAGATGTCTGTTTATAAATTTATATTGTTAACATTTGACCAGGGGAGGACTGAAATCATTTGGCCCCGGTGGCTACATGGCCTCTATGGCCCCAACCCTCATTAAGAAAATTTTTTGAAAAAAAATAATTGTTGTTTAAATGTTGGGACCAATAGGCCCCCAGAAGCCTTCTGACCCCGGTGTCGATGGCCACTCGGCCACCCGCTCCAGTCCGCCACTGCATTTGACTATAATTAGACCAAGGATAAGGATGTAAAAAACTCATTCAGACATTAAAAAAATATACCAGGACTGGTAATTAGCATAATAGTTATTAGAGGTATATTAACAATTATTAAAAAATAAGGCACACATATAACAGTTTATTATTTTAAACCAATTTCGTCAAATTAAACTTTTGTATCTCACCTACGAGGAAGAGAACAATTTTTTTAAGCTAAAATTTGAAATATTTTACATTGATTTGTATCATCAACGTTCATCCAAATTTTTTGAAGATTTGGGTCAGTTGGAAAACGAAAAAACATAATGTCTTTTGCAAAAATTTTTGTCATATTGTCACTTATGCATAACGCCACTGCACAACGCATATTAACAACTAATTGTCACTAACAAACAACAATAGTAATTCAAAAAAACACTAAAAACCTCTATCTGTATAACACATAATAACAATAGTACATAAAACCAAACGTAGGTTATACGACGCCCGCCAGAAAATTATCACCGCATGACGTAAGCGGCTGTCGATTTGGCTCCGCCCACATGCGCAATGTCATATCCCTTCTTTCTTTGTATCATGGGTCACACTGTATTTGAGTGCATTTGTGAATACCAATCAATAATCTGGTACCTATGGATGAAACAATAATGAATAAACCTATTGCTAAAATCGTATTCTATTCTAAAGTAAATCAACATCCGAATTGCGCCCCTCCACATTGTTTGCCAAACTTACGCTGTAAAAAGTATTATCATGATGTGAAAATTTAAATATTTGTCTAAAACCTTATAGAAATTATGCATTATAGGCAAGCAGCAGTAAGACCCCCGTCCCTAAAAACGAGGCCATGATGACGTTGTTTCAGTCATTTTTGTTTAGGGATGTCTACAGAAAATGTATCGCGGAAAAACATATTTGCGATGAATAGAATTTTTTTTTAATAGAATTAGAAGTACAAAACAAATCACAAATTTTATTATTCTAAGCCCACACCTTAACTAAAACCAAAGGTAAAGTTTATAAACAAATAATTAAAATAATTATTTTACAAATAAAATTAAAATACATCGATTAAAAGACATTTTGGCATAGTCCCCAACAAACATTTAAAGCCTTGTTGACCTCTAATTTGGAGAAAATGACCTATTTAAGTAAAAAATAGTCTATTTTTTACCTTGAAATCGGCTTTTTGGACGAAACGGCCAAAAAGGCTTACCGTTTGGTCAAAACAAAGTGATTCGAACCTATTAATATGTGCTCAAAGTAGAAAAATATAAGAGGCCCAAGATATGGTCCAAAAGAGTAGATATTTACCTTGTAAATCGACTTTATAGTTAGGTCTAAGGAAAGTCAGTAATAAAGGCTCAATCAGGTTATTTTTTACCTTAGATTGGGCCTTAAAGCGCAAAAATCTTTTCGGCCCATACATGAAGAATAAATTACTTCGTTTTGTCTTTAATATATCTTCATGGTCAGGTTATAATGTGAACATTTTCTGAGGTTATGTATACCCAATATTAGTCTTACATTTTGTACTTAAAGCCCAGAAGGCTTTAAAGTATAAAATAGGTATGACTAAAAGTAATTTCTTTATAGCTAAACAGTCCTCTTATTTTGGCCTCAAACCGGATATAAAGCCGTATCTTCCAAAAATTAGGTCTTTAAAGAGATACTGGCTTAGAAATATTTAATGATGATTGTAACGTTGTAATCTTCCAACTTGTGGGGAACATAAGAATAATCCAAGGAGGAGCTTGACCCTCTCCTTTTTAAAATCGCCACTATTTTAAAATAATCAGTTTCCATTTTTTCGGCGAAATAAATGGGGTCACGTAGGAGCTATACAAAACGCCGGAACAACGAAAGAAAGTTATGTTATACGTTTATATTCGAACTCGGCCAAAAAGTAAAGTTAGTTAGTTAGATTATAATGGTAGTGGATATTAAGTAATCCATTGCGAGACATTTCAGCGACCCCGATAGAAACATTTTATAGAGTAATAGGCTGTACATAGGCCCTGCAGTAGTATTCTTTAAAACCCCAAATTAGGCTTCATATACAGTTATCAATTTATGCCATATAAATGAATATTTCTCCTAATTTAGACCTATCAAGACAGAAGGTCCAAAATAGGAAGTTTTCTCCTAGCATAACCTAATAGTTCTTAGACTTAGAGGTCAATTTCAAACCACAGGAAATCATGACCTTTAGGAAAAAAATTTTACTGACGCCATATTTTTTTAACATGGTGTATTATTGTAAATTAATTTTGTTAAATTACTTGTAACACTCGAACAACAACAAATATATTACAAAAACCGAGCACATAAATGAGCTAACTTATTCGTCCAAGCACAAAATATTGACATATTTTAAATTTCTTGTGTTTTAAATTTTAACTTACCTTGTTTTCTTTAATTAAATGCCTTTTTTTCTGGGGCGCCGTTAGTTTTTCAAGGTAAAATTGAAATCTATAGGAACATTTTTACGCGCACCTAATTTTGCACCTCACATCGATGAAATATTGATTTTATAAGTACCTATCTAGATACATACCACCACTTCATTTTAAAAATCAATAGCGGCTGACATGACATGTTTTGATTTAAGAAAACTTCTACCTCCTACCGCCTGCGCTTTAATAAAAATAAAAACAACATACAATTTTCTTCTTTTTCTAAAATTGTGGTTATGGTTTTCTATAAACTTCATAGCCCATAACAGGCCCAACATAGGCCGACAAAGGATAAATACAGGTAAAAAACACCTCTTTACTACCACGAAGAAGACTACTTGGTCACCTTTTTTAGACTATAATTTTTTGTTGGGAGATATCAAATGGCCTCGATGCATCGCTAAAAAACGATACATCGCGTTGAAAATATTGATGTTTTTGATGTATCGATGCTTATCGGACATCCCTATTTCTGTTTGGTGTTTCTTTGTGGTTTCTTTGATAGCAGTTTGAAATTTTCTTCAGTTAATCAGTTTTGTGTAATATTTGCTGTCATTTTAGTTTTTTGTGATGTTTTCTGAAGGGTAATAATTAAGATTAATCGCCAGTACCAAATATGCGAGAATTCGGAAAATACTAATTCTGCAATTCCTTCTTATGGGTTAGTAAATAGAAAGTTGGATTATTTGTAGGCGATCACATTCAAATGTATCTCCGAACGTAATCCCCACTACCTGCTCCACCCAGCTCTTCACCTCCTCTTTTCTACAAACGATCTTGTCAACACATTTCAATATTGTTTATGAATAATATGTACCAGATAATTAATGAATACTATGTGCTATTTCAGAATTTTTTCGCTTTGGTTTATTATTATATGAAAAAGTATAGTTTCCAAGATAATTTGCCTTTTATTGAAAATTTAGCATTAACAAGCTTCTCTTTGGTGGGAAAATACTTACCTACTTAAATTTTGACTCCAAGTAATTCATAATTTTTATCCTAAATGTACCAAGACAAAGAGCATATTCACTATGAAATCTTTGACATCTCATTTAAAGGTTATTTTCTTTTTACGTCCAAAACCAAAAATCTGTAACTTTTGTCAAATGGGATACCCTATATACAGTGTGTCCACGGATGGACCTAACTATACTTGTAAAAAACTTTATTTTCAATTTTTCGAAAAAAAGTCATTCTTCATCATTTCTTTTGCTTATTAAATAAATATAATTCACGTAAGAAAATTTATATTTTTTTATACAGGGTGCACAAGAAATGTAAAAATGTAGATTTGCAAAATAAAAAATTTTTGATCCAACTTTTTTGAATGATCAAAATAAAAGAGATTGTAAAGAGAATTTGAGACGCCGAATAAAGTTTTGAGATATGACCTGTGGTAACTACGATATTTTATATTAAAACTTTAATCTAAAGGAAAATATCAATAATTTATTTAACTTTAATATAAAATATCGTAGTTACCACAGGTCATATCTCAAAACTTTATTCGGCTTTTCGAATTCTCTTTCCAATCTCTTTTATTTTGATCATTCAAAAAAGTTGGATTAAAAATTTTTAATTTTGCAAATCTACATTTTAAAATTTTTTGTGCACCCTGTATAAAAAAATGGAAATTTTTTTACGTGAATTATAGTCATTTAATAAGCAAAAGAAATGATGAAGAATGACTTTTTTTCGAAAAATTGAAAATAAAGTTTTTTACAAGTATAGTTAGGTCCATCCGTGGACACACTGTATTTTACTGTCATCTTATAGCTCGTCGAAAACTTCAATTTTTGTAAATAATGTCCTATCCCTATCTCTTAACAAAAAGAAAAATTTTTCTATTCAAAGTTTTCTGACTTTGGGAGTAGACAGAAAACTCCCCTCCCCGTAAATAAAATGTCAAATATTTCATAGTGGATATGTTTCTTTTGACTTAGTTAATCGAGGATAAACATTATAAATCGCTTGAAGTCAGAATTTAAGTAAGTATTTTTAGAACAAAGGGAAGTTTGCAAATTCTAAACATTTTTAAATTGTGCAAAATATGTAACCATACCATAACAGAAAAGCTTATTATCGACAAATCTTAACTTCAAGGCATAAATCTACTTTGCGCCATCGTTGACTCAACCGGTATAGTAAATAAATCATAATAGTATTGTCTACTATGGTAAGTAAAATCTACTGAGGTAGGAACTGGATGGCTTTGACAATGTAAGACAAAAAGGAAATATAACTAGTGCTGTTGTAAGTGTTACTCTAAGTTTTTTATTGAGTACCATTAAAAACTTTATTTTATATTAATTATTTCAAGCCATAGTCGATTTACCGTAAGGATTAGGAACGACTTCTGGCGATAGTTTTAGAGGCTCTCTTGACTCCCTGCCAATTAGAAATTGTCTTAGAATTTTAACGTTGTTATAGACCAGGGCTGAAGCCTTTGCAAATGGTAAAAAGTGAAAAAAAATAATAGTAAGATGAAACCCATTGGAAAAGGAAGAGAATATAACAAAAATGAAAGGAAAAATAAATTACGGGCGATCCGAGGTCGGGAAGTGGGGGGCGGTGAGTTTTTAAGGTTAGAAAACGATTTATCTTGATTTTCGGACAAACTACAAGTCCTATGGAAAAACGTTAAATAGCAAAGTTGTAGTTAATAAAAAGATCTACAACTTTTGTATTTGTACTTTTTTCACATAACCTCAAAATTTATGTGAAAAATTCAAATAACCAAGTTTTTGGTTTTTTAATTTTATCTTTTACAAGAAAAATTTTTTTTTCACGAAATTTGGTTACCTTTTTATGTGCCAAAGACACTGTAATTTTTTTGATTTAAAATATTTATTTTTTCACCTTATTTTGACTTAATATCGAAAAAGCACCCTAATTTTCAATCGAAAATTCTCACGTGAAAATATCTGCTTTTTTAGAAAAGTTGGTGGGGTTTTTGTTCGTTAAAATCTCTACTTTCTGATGGTGTAAAAAAATATACATTACTATGGTAAATGTGATAAAATCCCCTTTAAATCCTACCTTTAATTATATACAGAACAACTATTTTCGCACATTTTTTCGATCTTTATGTTTTATGGATTTGTAATTTTTTTGTTTATCAATGTAACATGGAATCTTACGTTTTTCGAGTAATCATAGGCGTAGTTAGACGGTCAATATTGGGGGTGCTGAAGTCCAGTGGCGGCTCGTGACATGTTAACTTGTGGGTGCACAAAAAGCTCGCCGCAGGCGAAATGCGCCGCAGGCGAAAAATTGTTTAAGATCACGCCCAAATTTGGTCAATAATTTTTAGTAAATATTTTAATGTGATGTTAATAGCAGGTTTAGGTCTTTCAATGTTCTTGTCAATCACTTTCTCCTCCAACGGTAACTTACTAAAAGATTTTTTCAAAAATTCCACGGTGTATCTTATATCCGACGACGCACTCATTGTTTTTTCGTGTTTATTTAACTTTAAACTTTAACTGAATTCAATAAAACCATATTAAACCTTAATAAACAAAAAAATAGTCAAAATACCGGCTAAAATTTTCCGCGAATTTGAACGACTACGACTGGTTAAATTTAAATTATCAAACTAATGCAGAATTGCAGAACATGACATACACAAGCTATTATGCCGCTCTCGTATTTTACGAGATTTTTATGATCATAGACCCGCTCTGACAAGTAAACTGGGCGTGAACTACACGGTACACGGAGAGAAATTTTGAACAGAATCCGCAACTATCTAAATATACTTGAATTTGTACCAGAATTCGAATGCTTGAAATATTAATATGAAAAATTCATTACATAAAATATAATGTATATAATATTATAAAAATAGGTTAGTTCTAAAATTAGCCTATATATTGTAAATATTTTTTGGGGGTGCTAATTTAGATTTTGGGGGTGCTTAGCACCCCCAAGTACCCACCTAACTACGCCTATGCGAGTAATTAAAGTATAAATTTTATTAAATAGCTCAAAATTGTTCATAATGATTAAAAAAAAAAATCGGATTCGATTTATTTTCGTTTCTTTGCATTTTTTGAGAATATTTACCATACATTTTTTTTACATCATCAGAAAGTAGAGATTTCAACCAACAAAAAGCCCACCGACTTTTTTAAAAAAGCAGATATTTTGACGTGAGAATTTTCGATTGAAAATTAGGGTGCTTTTTCGATATTAAGTCAAAATAAGGTTAAAAAATAAATATTTTAAATCAAAAAAATTACAGTGTGTTTGGGACATAAAAAAGTAAGTTTTTACCAAATGTCGTGTATAAAAATTTTTTTTTGTAAAAGGTAAAAATAAAAACCCAAACTTGGTTATTTGAATTTTTCACATTAATTTTGAATTAAATGTTAAAAAAGTGTAAATACAAAAGTTGTAGATCTTCTTATTATCTACAACTTTGCCATTTAACGTTTTTCCATAGAACTAGTAGTTTTGCCGAAAATCGAGATAAATCGTTTTCTACCCTTAAAAACTCACCCCTTTCCACTTCCCGACCTCGGATCGCCCGTAAATTATTTTTCCTTTCATTTTTGTTATATTCTCTTCCTTTTCCAATGGGTTTCATACTACTATTATTTTTTTTTGGTTTCAAAAATTATCGACCCTGGTCTATTAGTAGTTTGAGTTTAGAAAATTACAGCGTTTCTTGACATTTTGATTTCTTCGGCATAAAGCTAGCCTATGCGATGTATGACATGGCCACATTGACAGCCAATGATTATCGGTAATAACCATTGACAATATTTTCTGTCTTTCACCAAACTCTCACTAGCAGCCCTAATACTGTAAAATTTAAAAAAAAATTAAGCTATTTCGTTTTGAATGAAAACAATGTTATAATGCATTTAAAAATGTAACATTTTGGACCAATTACGAACTTTGATGTCAGCCCTTACTATTGCTAAAGCGTAAACTGGTCCTCGCCTGGTAAATCTTACTTACATCCCGTGGTGTATAAATAACTACTGTAAAACGACATAAGAAAGGGGATTTTTAATTCGCAAGATATATTTATTTATCTAACTACATCATGTTTGTCCAATAAATGCTTCTTTTTTCACTTTGTTATAATTTTCTCCTTTTTTTTTTTTAATTGCTTTGTTATTGAATATTTTTGGCTCTTTTTGAAATATTTCGAAAAACCCATTTTTATTCAAGGTAACTTTTATAACGCAACAATCGGAAAGATACCTGAGGAATTTTAAATACGCGCGTTACCTTGGCTTTTTGGTAAATTTTCCTCAAAAATGGATTCAAAATATTTTAGAAATGTTTCTGAAATAAAACAAATATAAAGTAGAAGTTGTTTTTATTTATTAATTTTTCATTGGAGTATACCGTGTAACAGGATCATGGTACACCCCTCTTGTCTCCGTTAGTTTTAAAGGTAATTGATTGAAATTTGGGATAACCCATATACATAATAAGCGGCACTTTTAAACTTACAAATGTTTTTTTTTTCGATTTTTAACTGGAACATCCTGTATATTATTACATTTTTGAATTCTGCATAAATTTCTGAATCCAATGATATCACAAAAGTGACATTTCCAGCGTAAAAAATATTTATTATTTAATTTTTAATTTTCCATTTAAGTGTGCCATGACGGTTCCGATTTATTCCAATTGATCCGTCTAAAGCTAGAAAAATCAAAGTCAAAAATACTAAATTGCGTTTTTTATAAGCAAATAAAATTCATCGTAATCGTTTTTGGGGTAAAACTCAATTTTTCCAAATGGAACCATATTGGTAGCGTGGTATACCATTTCTTAGTACTATTAATAAGGAATTTATTTATTCCTGGTAATAACATGTGCGATAAATACAATCAAAATTACAGCTAAAAGAGTTAAAGTTTGTGTTCCATTTTTGTATTCCAAAGCCACCTTAGTAACCTCTTAGCATTTAATTAGAACAAAATAATTGTATTTTCTTTTACTTAAATGGAAAATTAAAAATTAAGTAATAATTTTTACTCTTGAAATGTCACTTTTGTGGTGTCATTGGATTTAGAAAATTATGCAGAATTAATAATAATATACAGGGTGTTCTATTTAAAAATCGAAAGTTGGTGTCACTTCCGGAGAAACCGGAAATGAAAAAAAAATCATTTGTAGGTCAAAAAGTGCCGCTTATTATATATATGGGATAACCCAAATCTCAATCAATTACCTTTAAAACCAACGGAGATACGGGGGGTGTACCATGATCCTGTTACACCCGGTAATATTAAAAAATCGATCTATCTTGTAATTCGAAACTAATACCACTTGAGGTACAAAACTTGTTTCCTAGCATACGTGACAATATAATATTTTTTGTTGTATATACATTTTAGTTAATAATACAGTAAATTCAGTAATTAACTATATTTGGGTTACACTAAGGATTTTAACAAAAATCAACTAACAATCAAAATTACCTAAATATTTAATCAAAAATTAAACTAAACTCTGATTGCGAGAAAATCATTTCTGCTAATGTTATTTATGTCATAGTAAAAGTTGCAGGTTGGTTACGTACATGTCTCAGTCAAAATTATTTTTCATCTAATAACATCAACTTTACAATAGCAAGAATGGTTTAGTATCAGTAGTCCACTGAGCCCGCTCTCATAATAGTAAAGTGGCAAATTCTTATACTGGAACCGTAAATGTTATTTTGACATAATAGACAAGTTAGAAGGCTTTCCAGAATATCCTTATTCGATTTATCACAATAATATGTGTACGATGGTAATATGTAAAAGCAAATAATTCGCTTACTAGCGCCGCCAATAGACCTTAATTTTATATTCATCACAAGCCATCGCCTACAAATACAATTATTATTAATAGACTCTATCCTTCAAGACAACATAAACTGGCAGGATATTCTAGAATCATCCATAGACACAGTCTAACAAGTCTGTCTAGGTATAGCTTGCAGTATCTTTAACAGAGAATTTAATTTACTTAAATTGGTAGCAGTTAACAATGAGTATAGTCCAGAGCCGTATGCAATTGGGAAAATGATTTGGATTGATTTGATCTTAAAAATCAGTTCAGTGATCCAATAATTTTTATGTCAGTTGTTCGTTTGGGTTTCGATTTTGACCTAACCTCATTTCATGTCCAAAAATTAGTCGATAGTAGCGTAATAGTATTTTATAAAGCGGGTGACTAAAGTAAAACAACTTTTACATATTTTATTTCCACTCTTCTCATTCACGTACAGGAAATATTATTTACCTAAATGAGTTTAAAAAGACGTAATTCATCCATTTCTACTTCTACATCATAGTTAATTCTCTTCTAAAAAGATATAATCAAAGAATACTAATAAATACCCAACAAAAATCTAAAAATAAGGACAGAATGGAACTATAACCTCCAAAACTTTAAAGTAAACAAATCAAACAACTGATCTGATTTTGGTGTAGAGTTGTGTAGTTCGCGAACGAACTAGTTCAAAAGATCGAATCTGACAACTGAACTAAAAGATTCAATCAGTAATTACTGAGAGATTGAAGCAAGGCGAACTAAAGTCTAAACGGAACGTACTACGCAAGCGAGAGCGAGACGACCGAGATTATACGTTTTGTCACCTGACCATGCCGAGATGATTTCGGACTATTTCGATATTGAAATGAATAAAAAATATTGTCGGTGTCTACTGTATTTTTTGTTAATTTAATAATATAATTTAAATTTTAAAATATTTCTTTTACTTCACTATGCCAGTATAAATCAGTGAACTAAATGAACTAAACGAACTAGTCTTTTGAACTATTCACTTTATTGAACGAGAACGAAAGATTGAAATCGGCAAAGTGAACTAAACTTCCCAGCCCTATTTTGGTAATTCTGCAATTTCCCAGGTTCACTTGGGATCACTTTGACGGTAGTGGGGGAACAGTTATCATTTGCCAATCGAACACAGATCAGATCAGTTAGATCGATCCGGATCGATCTAAACCAACGAATCGAACACGCATCAGATATCGGGTAGTGAAAGGACCTTTATACCAGAGTCGGCATAAGGACTCATTGGAAAATATTATTTATTATTAACCCTTAACTACTATGCCTGGGTCCCTGGGACCCAAGAGCATTTTGTTTATCAAATATTCTGGCAACCCTGCGCGTACGATTTATGGCGTTTCAGCTAATCTCTAATGGGCCCAGACGCTTGCCAGTTGAGTGCACTCAGTTACAGTGAAAAGTCAAATTGTCGAGTTCTGAGGTGTTCCGGGTCCCCGGGACCCACATATAGTAAATACGTAACACTTTTTTTTGATAAGTTTTTTTATTTCATGTTTTTTTCAGCAATATAAGTAATAAAAGTTATTTTATTTAAGTTTTATTACCTAAATATGGCCTCTCAAAAACATTTTTTAACAGAAAATGATTTACAAAATCTGTTTCAAGAGGAAAATTTTTGGAATGATCAAGAGACTCCAAATCAGACTTCTTCCAATTCACAGTTTGATGAGTTCGTAGATGCGAATAATCAAAGCGATCAAGAAGAAATTGATATTGAGGTCTTGAGCCAACATGACTCGGAAAGTAAGTTTTCTTACGATTCTGGGAATGACTTGGATTATGACCCTGACAAAGAGAGTGTTTTGTAGGGATTTTATGACACTCCGAATGAACAAGAGTCCCTAAGACCCACGCATAGTAAATATGTACTGCGTTCGGGGCATAGTAGTTAAGAGTTAATAACGAGAATGAAGTTTTACAGCAACTATAGTATGTAGGTACTTACCACGAAGTGGTTATATACATCGATAGTCGCCTCTTTTCCCCGGTAGGAGCTACCCCTAATTTAATGTTAATATTAAAAAGTGAAAGCATGAAACACTTTTAAGCATACTAAGAACCATGGGAATCGAGGATAGAGAATCTGAAAATTATAGAGAACTTGTATTAAACGTAGAAAGCATGCTTTCTACGCAGTGGTCCGAATCGATGAAAAACTAACAGATGAATGTTGCATTCAATGAGGCTTTAGACAGGGATGCATTTTCTCCCCGCTACTATTCAACATCTACTCGGATATAATATTTAAACGGGCGTTGCAAGTTGGAGTGAAGATTAACGGCGAACTGATTAATAACATCCGATATGCCGACGATACGGTCATCTTGTGCGATAGTATCCAGGGCCTTCAAGAGTTGTTGAATAGTGTAAACACGACAGGAAGGGAAATGGGTTTGAAAATGAATGTCAATAAGACAAAATTTATGATATTCAGTTGCCGACCGCACGCCGATGCTTCCATACAGATAGACCAACAAAACATTGAAAGATTTACCCAATTCAAATATCTTAGCTGTTATATCACAGAACATCAAGACCCTGATAAAGTGATAAAGTGCAGAATTGAAACAGCTCGCACAACTATTCTCAGAATGAAATAATTTTTCTCTAACGACAACTTAAACCTAAAATTACGTCACAGAATGATCAAATGTTATATTTGGTCCGTATTGTTGTATGGAGCTGAGACCTGGACCCTGAAGGCTGCTACGATCAATCGCCTGGAAGCGTTTGAAATGTGGTTGCACAGAAAAATGCTTCGAATACCCTGGACAGCTATGCAGACCAACGAAGCAGTATTAAATAGAGCAAATACCGTACGGGAATTGTTTAACACTATTAAAGTGCGAAAGATATCGTACCTGGGACAATGTTCTTAGAGGAGACCGATACAAGATACTCCAGCTTATAATGAAAGGTAAAATTGAAGGCAGCCGAGGAATTGGAAGGAAGCAGAGGTCATCGCTAAAGAACATTCGCGATTGGACTAGAATACGCAGTGCCGAACAACTATTCAGATTAGCCGAAAACCGCGAACAACTCGCTAATGTAATTGCCAACGTTAGGGGGACCTAATATGGCACCGAAAGAAGAAGATCAAAAAGTGTTTTAACAAGTTTGTACAAGGTTGTATAAGTTTGGGCAACCGCGTACAATCGCGTTCAAGTACGTAAAAGTACATATAAGGACGTACAAAATGGTAGCGACATAATATATAACCTTGTGCAAAGCTTGTACCTACAAAAGCTAACCGAGTCACTTTGATTGTGAGTAGATGATGTTCGTTAATGTTATGACCATATATTATGTAAAACGTAAACATTTTTACTATTTTTCTTATTTTAAAATTCTTACTCTGCGTCGTTTCATTAAGTATACAATAAATTTTTAGTAAGGAAAGACCTCTACCATTAAAAAAGGTAATAAGCAATATATGATGTTATTTGAAAATTTCTTTTAAATAATATGTATATCATAATATGCAAAGAGAAAGCCCACTGACACAGATATCGAGATAAACTAAAACATTAGCCAATTTTTCGTTAAAGATTAAAAATGTGTTTCTCACATTTGTTCGAAGTATAAAACAAACACTAAGCTTTTGTGTCAGCTTTTGTTTGAATTTTATTCAGACTTGGCATGCCATAGACGAGCCATTAAGAGAAAGACAATAGCGTGTTGTTCCCAACGAATAATGGACAAATGAAAACTAGCCTAGAAAGCTAAGTTAGGCTTACAAAAATATATTCGTTACAGCTTTTATACATTTTTAGTAATGGGGCTTAAATTCCGGAGTAACTAACACGCATTAACAAAAAAACGTTAATATGTTTTTCTATTAAAGTCAACAAAGAAAATAACACATCACAGAAACTTTTATATTTCTTGGGAAAATGGCCCCCTGCTTTACAAAATCATTACCGCATGTAAATTAAACCCAATTTTGACCCTCTGCCACCGCTAAATTTCTCCAAATTAGGACACACGATTTACTGCAGCTTATAAAGCTATTAAATGTCCTTTAACTGAATTTTAGATTTAACTTTAATTTTTGACATATACAGTAATTTATGCCTATATAATTTTTTATTCTATAATAATTATTTCGTTCCAACAACAAGCCCGAAACTAAAAACCTAAACTATTAGAAGACAAACAACACTTGAACCATTAAGTATCCGATGGTACCAAATATATACCAACCTGTTAAATTTAATTTTACTGGCAATATTTAGTGACAGTGTTCGGCTGTCAATTATTTATTTTTGAAATATTTGTTTTGATGGTCCTTATTTATACAGAACTCCATTGTACAAAAACTGCTTTAGTATTTCTTAATAAACAAATATATATATACAGTGTGTCCACGGTTGGAGTTCACTTTACTTGTAAATAATCTTATTTTCACTTTTTCGAAAAAAGTAATTCTTCATCATTTCTTCTGCTTGTTATAAAAATACAATTCCCGCTGAGAAAATTTGATTTTATTGTACAGGGTGCGTAAAAAATAGTAAAAAGTTTAACGAAATTAATAATGTTCAAACTAAATTAAATTGAATCGATTTTATTAGGTGTGCTTGTTGCTGTCATATAATGTTTAACTGACATTTAAATCAAATTATTTGTCAACATTTGTAAACTGTTATCTTCAAAAAAAATGCTAACCTTAGAGCAGCGCATTTACTTGATCAAGTGTTATGGCATAAGTGAGCTATAAATATGCTATAGAAATTTTCCATCGAAAATTTCCCGGTGTACACGTTTCTTTAAATGGCTTAAAGAAATTGGTACGTAATTTTAATGTTTATGGTGAGGTTAAAGATGTGAAAAACCAAAAAGACTCATGATGAAAAAAATGATGCTGGTACCATTTTGGTGTTAGATTCGATTCGTAATAATCCTTGACGTCCTTTGAGAGCAAGATCGAATCAGGTGGGTGGTATTTCTAAAAGTCACGTACAAAATATTCTGTCCACAAATAAATGTTATGCATTTAAACCAACTTTTATTCATAAACTTCAAGAAGGCGATGATTCATACCGACTAGAATTTTCTTTACTAATAGGTGAACGCATATACTGGCGAGCCGTAATTTTCACCAACATATCGTATTCAGTGACGGATCTACCTTTACAACAAATGGAATAACCTCTAGTCAAAATTGTCGATTTGGGCTAAAGAGAATCTCCACTTTAGAATTGGTAGAAACAGCCAGAAATTTAAGAAAATAAACGTATGATGTGCGTTGACGTTCAATAAAATAATTGCTCCATTTTTCCTGGAAGAAAGCCTAAACCCAAATTATTATTTACAAATTCTTAGTGAATACTTTTTACCTCAATTGGATGAAGAAAATTTGGAAATTAGGAGAAATATGATATTTCAACAGGATGGCTGCCCAGCACATACTGCAATGATTATTAAAAACTGGCTTAATGAACATTTTCCCGATAAACGGATAGGTCGCAATAGACCGATACACTGGCCAGCACGTTCCCCGGACCTCACTGCAATCGATAATTTGGGGATATTTTAAGCCAAGAGTGTATGCCATTGACTTGGAAGATAATATTGAAACCCTAAAAAATAGAATCACTGATGCCATTGCTACTGTGACAACAGATATGATTCAAAATGTATATAATGAATTTCGAAACAGGATGGAGAAATGTGTTGACGTAGGGGGGTTCCATGTTGAGTAAAACTTTACTATTTAGAATTTTTTTTCGATGTATTAATTTAAATAAACATTATTATTGAGTTCTTCCATTTTAATTCTTTAAAAAAAGTTTACTTTAAAAAAATTTTAATTTCGTTAAAATTTTTACTATTTTTTACGCACTCTGTACAATAAAATCAAATTTTCTCAACGCGAATTGTATTTTTATAACAAGCAAAATAAATTATGAAGAAAGAGTTTTTTCGAAAGAATCAAAATAAGATTTTTTACTTTTGTAAAACTACATTTTACCATTTTTTACGCACCCTGTACAATAAAATCGAATTTTCTCAACGTGAATTGTATTTTTATAATAACCAGAAGAAATAATGAAGAATTACTTTTTTTCGAAAAAGTGAAAATAAGATTATTTACAAGTATAGTGAACTCCATCCGTGGACACACTGTATATAAGTATCTAAGAGTATACCGCACGCATCTAGACATTCCGCTATAGGATTCGGCACGCGTCTCTATTCTGATTGGATGATTTTAAACGTTCCGTCTAAAAGGTATATTGGCAACTGGTTTGTTCGTTGTTACCCAGAGCATTTTTCTTAAATTTAATTCATATTTTATAAAATATTATTAGTTGAAAAAATTGAATAAAAAAAATGCTCTGGGTAACAACGAACAAACCGGTTGCCAGTATACCTTTAAGACGGAACGTTTGAAAACATCCAATCAGAATAGAGACGGGTGCCGAATCCTATAGCGGAATGTCTAAGTCTAGATGCATACCGTACTGGCAAGCCTGAAGAAGGCTTTTAATGTAATAAAATGAATACAAAATGTACTTGGCGCGATTTAAACAGACATTCATCAAGACTCAAAGTTGCCAACTTCAATCTCCCAATTTCACTCTCGCTACATTCTCCCTCCATGGCAACAAACACGTTCCGATAGCGAAGCACCCACCGCGATGTTTAATGATTTCGTTTTTTATCTTGGCTGGTAAGCGTAGATGCGGTGAAAGTCTGCTGGTATTTTGAAATGGTTTATTTGCAAGAACAAAAACTTAAAATTACTTTATTTAACGCGAAGGCTGAGACTGCAAAGGAAGTAGGTGGGTGTTTGGCATTTTTGTAGCCCAACCAACCTGTCCCAACACGCAAAACACTCTTAAATATTTTTGATAGATTTAAGATGTCATACCAGTACATACCAGTATTTTATTTTTCACCATAAGCTAATAATAAGAAACCATTTAAAATAATTGAGGCATTTTTAAATGCAATAATTAATTAGTTAACGACATAAAACGAAAAGTACCTACGTAAAATAATTCGAAAATGCGCGGTACAACGTACAACCCAAACGAAATTCGAAATATTACTGAATTACTGAAGTGAATACCTCCTGCATTTCTCTAGCAGAAAATAAATTATTATTATTATTTACGTTCTTCGTGAGTAAGTTGACGTAGTTCAGGACACAGCCATATTATTTTGCGCTGGGTCTGTTCAAGCGCATGAATATCACCAACAAAGTACGGGTTCTAGACAGGCACAGCAAACTCCAAGATTGGTCGAATGAAGCATTTATATAGTTGGGCCAGTAGTACAGGTTTAATATTTTTTAATGTGACGGACACCATATAAACCACTGAGTTGACTTTTTTTTTATAATTTTACCAATATGTGTAGTCCACTTGAGATCTTTTATAATTATGACTCCGAGGTATTTTTGTTTATCTACTGCTTTTATTGGATCACCGCATATATTCTATATTAGGATTATTATGCCCGATGTGGAGCACAGTGCATTTGTCAACATTTAATGGCAGGATCCATTCGTTACACCATGTTTTGACTGTTTCAATGTCTCTTCTGAGCATTTTTGCATTTATTAATGGGTTTGAAAAAATTTGGGATCATCTGCAAAGATAGAGGCATAAGACAGTATTTGAGGCGGTGTAGAAATTAATTAACGGAGGCCCCAGTACCGAGCCCTGAAGCACACCACTTTTTATTCTGTATTCGATAGACAAGCAGTTCTCGATTCTAACTTGGGATACCCGATCGCATAGAAAGTCGGACAACAGGAATAAAAGATTTCCCCTTACCCCAAATTGGTCCAGTTTCAAAAGAAGACGCTGATGCGAGACCTGGTCAAAGGTTCGTTGAAAGTCCAGGTAAATGACGTCCACTGGCTCACCTTTGTCCACAGATTTTGTCCATTAATCGAGACTCTCTAGAAGATTGGTTGTTGTGGACGTCCTGGGTAAAAAGCCGTGCTGACTTGAGTTTAGAACATTGGAGGCCAGTAAAAAATCCATTATTTCACGACATATAATTTTTTTTCCATATATTATTTGCTAATCACGGAGGTCATGCTTATCTGTCTGTAGTTTCCTGCATCAAATTTGTCGCCTTTCTTATAAATAGGGACAACGACGGCCTTTTTCCACTCGGTGGGTAGTCGGCCTTCGTTTAGCGATAGCGTGAAAAGAGAATTATCCCCTTTCTGGCCTCGCCTTGGGTTTGTTAAGGGTCGATTAGGCAACAGGTACTTTTTAAAAAGACCTTAATAATAATAATATTATAACAGTATAAACTTAGAACTAAATGTTCTAATTTAAAATCTACTATTTATATATAATTTATTGATGAGTTTGTAATAAAATTGGTACTTCGATTCGATATTTGCTGATACAACTGCTTAGCTGTGTAGGTTCATGCATAGGTTTACCAAACAGCAATTCGTTGTTCACGCCGCAAGCCGTCAATACTGATTGTCTATTGTCCTTATTGCTGGCATCTTAACATATTATTTACTCTATTATAGTCACATAACATGCCACTGTACCTTGAAGTTTGTCAGTAGTATATATATGAGTTTTTGGCAAGCAACAAGGTGATAAAAACATATATGGAATATTCTATTATTTGATAAAAGTGACATTTTTCAATAATTGGAAGTTTTCGTACTTTGAGCCTAGATAGAGAACGAAATGTAAAATTTTTAATAGTGTATTATTTGATTTTTTAAAATTAATTTTCTCACAATACAAATAATATAAATATATGTAGGTATGTATGTACTTATTTTCACAGGAAAGACTAATAAGAAACTTGCAAATGCTCCATTTTCATTAAAAGTCAAATTATTAGCTTATTAAATTAACCTTTTTCGTATATTAGACTAAAAGTAGGTTATTAAATGGTCCGAAGTATTCAAAAATCCATTATAATTTAGGGTGTCCCTTTTAAAAAAATTAAACATTATGTATGACACTCTACTATTTGCGCACTTAATGTATAATTAAAAATATTTTTAAATTGTGCAGAATATTTAACTAAAGTACAAAAGCTTATTATTGACAAAAATTATCTTCGAGGCATAAAACGGTGAAAACGGTACAAACGGTCGGAAAGGACCCAGTTCCCGGATGCTTTTGTATTTCCCGGACTGGGCGAGACAAATGCTATTTTCTCAAAGAAAAAGCCTGTCATCCATGTATCAGTGAAAGTTATTGAAAATTGGTGGACTTTTCAGTTTTTGTTTTTTTTTGTTGCACGACCAATATGACGCATAACAAGTTATACTTGCATTTCAATTGTCACTTTTTATTTCCTATAAGTTGATATAATGAAATTTTGAGTCCGACGTTTCGCCTTCTGGGTGCTATCGTCAGGTTTGTAGCTTAAATATTAGTTTTCTCTTTTCTTGTAATTTTGTGTGTTCTTTGTTCATACAATAATTCAAATGTGATGTGACGTTGTTATACGTCATAATCGTAGATAACGACACAAAAATTTCGGTCACTTACGAATGTCTTCGTAGTCGGAATTTTTCTAATTTATTAAAGAAATGTTAGTCGCCTCCAAATGACACAACTTTGCCGTCATCACGACTGGAAAGTGGATATACTTTCCGGACATTTAATGAAAAAAGATATTTGATGATACATAAACATTTGACACTGTGAAGTTGTCCACAGTTTTGTCCATCTTGGAGCCCTAATAGAAAATACCGGGGGATATGATGACGGAATAAGACGACGTATTCAGCTTACTAGGACAGCAATGACACAATTAAATAAAGTATGGAGGGATCGGAATATCACAAAACAAACTAAAATCAACCTAGTAAGTACCTTGGTCTTTTCGGTCTTTCTCTATGCTTCAGAATCTTGGACTGTCAAAGAACTAGATCGTCGTCGGAATGACGCATTTGATATGTGGGCGTGGCGACGAATGTCGAGAGTGTCCTGGACCGCACATAGAACAAATGCTTCGGTTCTACAAGAAATACGTCCGTCAAAACGTTTGTCCAGTCTCGTGTACTCCCGAATTCTTACATTTTTCGGACACATTAATCGGAGTGAGCATATGGAGAGGCTTATTGTACAGGGAAAACCTGAAGGAAACAGAAGGCGTGGCCGATCACCAAATAGATGGGTGGATGTAACCAAAAAATTATTAAATGCTACTCTCCCGCAAGCGGCTCACATGTCATCTAGTCAAGATAAATGGCGAGATGCAATCAAGAGAGCCATACAAAACATTGAACCTCGTTAATATGGGTCACAACACATCTGTAAAGATGTTATGATTAGGAGGAAGAAAAAAACATTTGACAAATGCCCTTAAGTCATGAAAAAGCGAAAAAATTCTATAGTGTCGCAATAAATTTTCCACAACACCCCCCCCCCCCCCCCCCCCCCCCCCCAACACTTTTTATTAGAGTCACTCCCCATGTCATAAAGCTAAAGACGTCCTTCATTTAATAAATAATTTAGGATTTGCTTGCGCCCCCAAGACCAAATCCTAATACCGCCCTCTGGTATACTGTTAATCAGGGTCGGCTCAAGGTAAAATTGAAACCCTGGCGTCAGGGAAATTCGGCGCCTCCCTGCTATATTTTTACACTACCCTTTGACTTTTCAAAAACAAAACCCCAAAATTTTTTTTGATATCTACAAAAAAGCACATTGAGGCTTTTTCGAATATTATGATAATAACCCCCCTATAAGTAACCCAGAAAAGCCAACCATTTTGTTTTGACTTTTCAAAAAAAAAAGTCGGCTCTACATTTTTCAGGCCGTGTTAGTGACATGTATATTTGAACTTACTTTTGACGCCCACTTGGGCGCGCCGCCCCTGCTCTTAATAAAGATAGTCTTTAAACCAAAACCAAACAGCTTTAGCCCATTTAAAAGTGTCGAAGATTGACCGCGAAACTTTCGCGCAAACTTCGAAGTAAACTCTATCTATCTTCAACTTCACTTCAACCGAAAAGATTTCATTTATAATCTTTGCTTGGATAAAACTTTCAAATTATCAACTTGTGGTAAAAAGCACTCAATGAGCTTTTTTATATAAAAATTACGAAAGATAGAGTTTATATTATAGGATAAATTTATTTTTTTTGATCATTATGTTTAACACCGAGCTTGGTAAATCATTATTTAATATCAAAATGAAAGGGTCACGATACGGTGAGCGAAATATTTTACTTTATAACTAGCGGGTTTCGATAGCTGACACCCACATGTGACATTAATAGTTGATACTGGGTCCAAGTCAGTAGTGGGCCGTACTAAGATCACGCGACAGGTTGCGTCACATTAGTTTTTTTTTATTTTGGTGTTTTTTAAGTGCTTCTGTGGCTATTTTTATTAAATAGTGTGTGTTTTAAATATTTCACTTCTGGACTTTTATTGTTTCCAGTTTATTTATTTTAATTACGGTATACTAGGTTGCCTAACATTGTGCTCACTGAGAACCAGCTGTATTTAAAAACACACACAAAGGCATTTTGGCGGCATTGTAGTACGCCGCGAATGTAAATTATAATGGCAACGCAGCATCGAACGCGAAACATGCGCATGCGCATCGCTTGGTTGCCTCGTAGCCACAATTTTTGCGGCTAAACTTTTTTATGTTGTCAGGTCGTTCAAAACGTTTTCCATTGGCAAGGTTAATGCATGTTTGTATTCTTGCAAGCCATAATACTAATAAAACATTGAGACCCCCTTACAAGTTTCAAAGATGGTGTAGGCGAAGGTTAAAGAGCTTAGCTCAGTCCTGTATCTATCGCCAATATCTTAACGTAAAATAGACCAGACTTCAACAGGATGCCATAAATGATAAGTGACTTAGTCACGAAAATAGTACCAAAAATAAAGATTAATACGCAATAAGTTTCCTACTGCTTTAATTGAATGGAAAATAATTTCATCTTCGCTTGGGGCAGTGGTAGATTTACCAATAGGCTGAGTAGGCTGGAGCCTAGAGCGGCAGATTTTAGGGGGCGGCCAGTTTGGCTCAAAATTTTTTTTTATCTTACAGAAATAAAAAAAAAAACATTATTATATACACAAAGAAACGAGTGACAAAAATTTTAATATTTTAATAATGCACAGTATACTGAACACTTTTACGTCCGTAATCGGTATATAAAAGATTACTAAACGCACTGTAAAATATAGGTTACGCGATCATGAATTTTTAAAATATTCCAATAGCGTTTTAATATTAATTTCAATTTAAATTTAATAACTTTTACCCATTTTTTAAATTAAATGGGTACTACTTTAAACTATAAAAATTATATTTAACGTGTAATATGTTTCAACATTTAAATATTTAATTTGAAGAAATAGTCCATACTTAAAAGTGGAGTTGAAAGTATTAAAAGGAAAAAAAAACACAAAGTCATCCTCCACAAAATTTAATAGAATAAAATTCTTAAGTTCAAGGGTCTCTACATGTTTCAAACGTAGAAACGTTCATCCTCAGGAGACAGAATTTTTTTATTTTATGCTGATGATGTTAGCAAAAGAGAAAATTGAAAATTAGAACCTTAACGGAGCTTTTATGGACTCAAAAATTAAAGTGTAAAAGAAACATGATATGAAGAAATTGATAATGCTTAAACCATACTAAGTATTTGTAAACGTGATGTGTCGAAGATTATTTAAAAAATCTTTTTAAAAGCTTATCGAACATATTATGTCTTTAAGACAATATGACGGTAATTGTAGTATCACAATAATATTATTACGCAAAAAGCATTTTTGGGTTACTGAGGATTAAACCTTTAATAACGTTTACAAATACTCAGTATGGTTTAACCATTATCAATTTCTTCATATCATGTTTCTTCTACACTTCAATTTTTGAGTCCATAAAAGCTCCATGAAGGTTAAAATTTTTAATTTTCTCTTTTGCTAACAGCATCAGCATAAAATAAAAAATTTTCTGTCTCCTGAGGATGGACGTTTCAACGTTCGAAACATGACCCTTGAACTTAAGAATTTTATTCTATTAAATTTTGTGGAGGAAGACTTTGTGTTTTTCTTTCCTTTTAATTTAAATATTTATTTTCTACTAGGTACGTATGTATTGACACAGACCACAAAGTGTAGGTACATCTAGAGACTTTATTGTTATTGATAAATTTGCTGCAAATAAAAATAGAAGATTGGACTTTACTTTTAAACAATGTACCGAGCAATGTACTGACTAAAGAAAAATAAATTGGCCTTTTTTATTTTTTTTATCTTATTTCATTTTCAATAAAATAAGTAGGTGATCATACATTTTTTAAATATTTACTAAAAATTATTGACCAAATTTGGGCGTGGTCTTAAAAATTTTTTGCCTGCGGCGCATTTCGCCTGCAGCGGGCTTTTTCTTTCCCGAAATCTTCATCTGTTTCACCACTCACGAGCCGTCACTGGTAGGGGCGGCAAAAATTGAATAGCCTACTAGCGGCAAATTTGTTAATCCGCCACTGGCTTGGGGATTTATTGTCCTTCATTTCTCTCAGCAACGATCTTATCTCGTCCAGGGTAATATCAGGAATATTCTCAAAATACTGATTTTGGACATGAAGCAAGTTCTCAGGCGGATTGGGTTTCTTTTCTTTGTACACTGTATAGAAGTCCTTTACCAGCTTTAAAATGTTCTCCTTATTTGAGGTAACATGGCCTATCCCGTTCTCTATCTAACAAATGTTTTTGGTACCAGAGGAGAAATTTCTTCAAAGGACCTTTAAACTTTTATTGTTTTTAATAACATTTTCTATTTCTTCGGTTTTAAGCCTTCTTTATTAACAATAAAAAATTTATTAAATTTAACCGGTAACATTTCAAGTTTTTCAGTTAAAATTTAATTTTGCTTTGCCTTTTTGATAAAGTTTAATAAGAAAAAATATGGCAACGGTAATTTAAGCCCATTTACTTAATAAAATAACCTTTTTTGGAGAAACTCTTTAATTTCGAATTATACGAAAATGTATCTTTTAAATTCAAACGGATCATTAAATTACTGGCGGCAAATAACATTAATCCGTCTCAAAACCTTCGGAATTAAATGGATAGCTTCCGTGCAAAACTCAACAAGTCTATCCATGCCGAAAATCGAGTTAAATGGAAGTTTAATTAAAATTGATTGACACATAATTATGATATTATTTTGCCAAATAAAATTTAATCGAACTTATCAATTAAGTTATTAACCAATATATATTATGGAAAGCCGTTAGCTGCTACCTGTTAGCTAAATGCTTATACAGGGTGGCGCACCGAAAATTTTCCACCCTTGTCTATTTTCTTGTTAATAAATAAATCAAAGTTTGCTCGAACACGGGAACCTTAGTTCTTAGGAGGACATATTTTTTTGCTATTTTTACCACCCCTGCTGGAATCCCTACGACAGGGTGGCTTCCACCCTTAAAATCTTAAATGAGAAGGAAGGTCGATCGATAGTTTATTTTAAAAGGAATTAAATTGTTTCAAAATAAGCATAATAATTTACTATTGGCTCGCTTAATTCCTAAAAAGTTTTAATAATATTTTCACCGATCCTTCAAGTGTAAACAAATTAAATGGAATAAATATATACGCAAAAAAATATACAATATTCACAAAAGGGATTTGGAATTCCACTTGATCAGTCGAAACAACTCAGTTTGTTTTTGGCATCGATTAAATTCATAGTAAGAATAAAAATTCATTTTGCTTTACATTTCAGTGTGTTCGATAACTGATTAAAATGACATATACTCTTCAAGAAAGGGTTGAAATTATTTCACTTTTCTTTAGAAGTAACGATAATGCATTGAATCTAAATGCACACTTGTCTCACGTGCACACGTGCACACGTGCTATAATTAGTGGCAAAATTTCGTGAAACAGGATCAGTGCTAATCAAAAAAAGGATTGTTGAAAATCCTGTAAGAAATGAAGCTGCAGAAGTTGCAGTTTTGGATCATATTGCCATCGATCCCACACTTAGCACGAGGAAAGTGTCATATATATTAGGTGTTTCGCGTAGAACGATTCAGCGTACTTTAAAAACGCAGGTAAGTTAAATCCCTATAAAATAAAACTGGTTCATGAACTTAATGAAGACGATGACGATCGCCGTTTGCAATTTTGCGAGTTAATTAGTGAAATGATTATTCGCAATCCACAATTTATTTTTAACATTTGTTTCTCCGATGGATGTACTTTTTTTCTTCACGGTACTGTCAATCGACAGAATTGCAGGTATTGGTCGGGATTCAACCCTAGAATTTTTAGAGAAGTGCATTCTCAACATCCCGATAAATTAACTGCGTGGGCTGGAATTTTTGGGGACCGTATTATTGGGCCGTATTTTATATCTGGAAATTTAACAGGTAAAATTTACCTGAATCTGTTGAAAACCACTATTAACCCTGCTTTAACGAATGCCATAGAAGAAAATGACCGTTATCGGCCAGAAAATATTTACTTTTAGCAAGACGGAACACCCCTGCATTATGCGTTCCCTGTTAGACCGTTTCTGGATGAAAATTTTCCATGAAAATGGATTGGAAGAAGAGGTCCTATTGAATGGCCTGCAAGATCTCCTGAGTTGACGCCACTGGACTTTTTTTTTTGCGAATATTTAAAGTCTAAAATTTATGTAACCCTACCCAATTCTTTGGAAGACTTGCGACAACGAATAGTGTACGAGATGCCGAAAAAAGAGTATGTGTTTTGTACGAGAGTTGACGCATTTATTTTGGCTCAGTGAACTTACATGTGTTTGCGTGGTTTAAATCCGTAGTTTTGTGTTCTTTTGTTCAACATCCTACCTATAGTGGTGCGGACTATTGATTGGTGAGTGTTTTGGGGCTCCAATTGTTTTCAAAAACCAACTTTCTACTAATTTTATCGTCTGACTGGCACGTGCTGGTTTTCCTATCTGTGTAATAAAGTTGTGACTTGAGGGTATGGCTGGTGGAGGTGACACTGCTACTAGAAGCTCTAGTAGATCTGACAACGATGTTGAGAGACTCATTAATCAAGTATGTTCGCATTTTTGCCAGAAATTGGAGGAAAGTCTGGACAAGAAAATTAAAATAATCGATAATAAACTTACCGCTCTTCATGACTCTATTGACAGAGTAAACAGTTTAGCTGATAAGAATGTGGCATCTATTGCGGAAATGCAGTACGACCCGACTCGCTGGAGCAATGCACCAAACGAAATAGTCTGCGTATTTGTGGCATCGTTGAGGAAAAGATGAGAATCTTTTTGAGGTCCTGCCTAAATTTTAGTTAAATGTTCATTGTTTACCAACCGATGTAGACTATTCCTTTTGCCTAGGAAGAAAATCGGATGATACCAAAAAGTCTCGCACGGTTGTCGTGAACTTCTACAACTACAAAAGAAATAAGATTTTTGCTGCAAAAAAGAAGCTTAAAGATACTCAGTATTCCATTTTTGAGGACTTAGTGCGCTCTTGCTACGAGCTATTGCTCGCAGCGAAGAATAAATACGGAAAAAATAAAGCGTGGTCGGCCGGAGGAAAGGTGTATTATGTAACTAATGACAATAATCAGGAAAAGTTTATAGTAAATTCTAAAAATGATCTGTAGCTTGCCAACAACTTTATCGAGAAATTTTAGTCGATGTTAGTATATTATGTAACTAATGTCAATAATCAAGAAAAGTTTATAGTAAATTCTAAAAATGATCTGTAGCTTGCCCAGAACTTTATCGAGAAGTTTTAGTCGATGTTAGTATAAACACTTTTTTTCTTTTATACTATTGTTATTTTTATGAAGGTATATATCTAAATGTCTAAAATTGGCTTTATGGTTTATAAAAACGATTTCTTTTTGCTTATTGTTAAATGTATTGGTTGAGTTTATTTTTGGTTAAAATTGGTTTCATTATCATGTATTATTTATGGGATGTAAAATGTAAATGTAGATAAGCACATCGAGTTTCTTTTTTCTTTTGTTATCGTTATTCTTAAAATAAATTACGGTATTGATATGCTTCTTTGTACTAATTAAGTTACCTATGTTTGTGTTAATTTGTGTAGTACAAAGCTAAATGTATCAAAACGCAAACAAGATGACTTGTAGTCAAAATGACAACTTTTTAGTTTTGTTCATTTTATTATTCGTTCGCTTACAGCACAGTTTGAACAGTTTGCAGAGTTTGTTGCGGAAGAGAAATGTGACGTGATTGGTCTTTCTGAAACATGGTTGAGTAGCGGAGTTCAAGATAGTGTGGTTTCTTTACCAGGGTAGGTACACTCTTATTAGAAATGATCGAATGGGCCGATCTGGTGGAGTAGCTTTTTATGTTAGAAACTTCTTCAAAACGAAAGTATTGGATATACCTCCATGCAATTCGCAATTAGAGCAACTCTGGATTAGTTTAAAAACTCATGGGAGGGAAATATGCTTGGGTACTATTTACCGTCCGCCTCGCAAATCTTAATACCTGTTTTGATGACCTAGAGAGCAAAATTGTTAATTATATCCCTAATTATAATATGGTGATGGGAGGAGACTTTAACGTCAATTTCTTAAATAAAACTAACGCAGGGTACTTATACTTAGTTAAATTTCTAGATAAATACGGTCTAAGTGAAATCATAACCTTAACCTACCAGAATTACTCCTCTTTCATAGACACTGTTGGATATAATTATTCTATCCGATTCAGAGATTGTTCATGACACTCAGATTATTGAAATGGATCACATCTCCGATCACTGCCTGATTGCCTCATTTTTAAAAATTAAGAAAGAGCGCCCACCGGTTTCCATCCGCACTTATAGAAATTACAGAAATTTTGATTATGAGCAATTTCAAAACGATCTGATGAATATCGATTGGAACCGCATATATCTGCTTCATGATATTGATGAAATGGTCTCTTTCTTTACTGAAAACGTTATAAATATTTTCGATGTACACGCGCCGATCAGAACTGCTCGCTTCACCAAGGTCCCCGCGCCGTGGTTAACTGAAAACTTGAAACTCATGATAAGGCTTCGCAAAAAAGCACTCACTCGATACAAAAAATTAAAACCTGATTTAGCTTGGAATGAATATAAGGAATTTCGTAATTTTGTGACTTCTGCAATTAGAAATGAGACGCGCGCGTATCTACATCATAAATTCAGGGTTGACCCCTGTGGTTTTTGGAAAACTCTAAAATTATTAAATATTAACACTTCCATCGAGGTATCTACAGATCGTATAAACAGTCCTTCTAGTTTTAACAAATATTTTATTGATAGCGTGCCTCAGTCTAAAACAGTTGACCAAACATTCATAGATACAAATTATGTCAATAAACTCTTCCCCCAGTTCTCGAATTTTTTTCATTTCACCCAAGTAAATAATAATAAAGTTACTGAAGTCATTAATAGCCTAAAATCAAATGCTATGGGCACTGATGGCATTAATTTAAAAATGATCGAAATGATCACCCCGCATTTAACACAGTACTTAACTTACCTTATAAATCGCTGTCTTGTCACTTCCAACGCCAACATTATTCCTATTGCCAAGGTTACCAATCCCACTCACGTTTCTCAATTTAGACCTATAAGTTTATTACCAACCTTGTACCTTGTCTAAGATACTTGAGAAAATCGCTTGTGAACAATTGACAGAATATTTCAATGTTGATAATATTTTACCACCTACTCAGTCTGGTTTTCGTAAGCATCACAATACCTGGACTATAGCAAGGCTTTTGATATACTGGAGCCTGATATATTGCTTACTAAGCTTAAGTTCTTTGGTTTGAGCGGCAATGCAATACATTTTATAAATGACTACATAACTAATAGAACGCAGAGGATGTCCTTTAACAATAATCAGTCATATTTTCTGCCAATCAATAGAGGAGTGCCCCAAGGAAGTATCCTTGGCCCTCTACTATTTTCCATTTATACGGCGGATTTCAGTGGTTTTCTTAAGACATGTTCTTCACACCAGTATGCGGACGATTTTCAAATATATTATTCTTTTGATCATGAGAACGCGAATGAAGCTTCAAATGAGATTAGAGCAGACCTAGAAATGGTGCTAAAAGTATCTGCCGCTCATGGATTGCTGTTAAATGGAAAAAAAATCACAGCTGCTCATTTTTGGATCAAAAAAAGAAGAACTAAAAATTGATAATAACTTTACAGTAAAGATTGGTAGTGAGGTGCTGGTACCCAGCGATAAATGTAAGAACTTGGGACTAACTTTTGACGATGGTTTGAGGTTCGATGGACATGTATCAAGCCTTTTGCGGAACTGTTATTGTAAGCTTAAAATGTTGTATATTCATAAAGAGTCCTTGACGACTGATATTAAGTTACGTTTGTGCAATGCATTGGTCTTATCTTCCTTATTATATTGTTGCCAAGTATTTTGGCTTGCGCTTACTGTTAAAGACATACACAGCCTACAAAAAGTTCAGAACATGTGTCTAAAGTTTTCTTATGGTGCACGGAAATTTGATCATGTAACGCCGCTTCTTAGTGATTCTGGCTGGTTGACCTTGGACGAAAGATATCAGGTGCAGTTTGTGTCATTACTTAAAAGGCTATTTTCGTCAGGTCAACCCTCGTACCTTGGTCAAAGACTGATAATGGGTGAAGATGTTCACGATAGGGCTACTCGACATCGACAACGGCTTTATATTCCCCGTCACTCTTCTGCCATGTTTCAGAGATTTTTCAGTTACAACGCTTCCAAAATCTGTAACACTTTTGGCGTGCAAATTGATCAAAGTGCTTCAGTTATAGGTTTAAAAAGAAAAATTAAGGAATTGATGGTAATGAACAGAACTTGAAAATTAGCTTTCTATCATTTATTATTATTTTTTTTACCAATCATTGTAATTTATAGTTTAGAATTTAAAAAAATATATATATATATTTATAGGGAATATCATTAAGGAATAGTTAAAGATAATTTCTTGTTTTCATTTGGATTTTTACTATTTTATATATATTTGCATTAATTTGCATTATTTATAGTTATTATTTACTTGACGGTTAGATATGAGCAGCTGACTAGCTGGATCTCGCCGTCTGTTTATATAAATATTTTGTGAATTTGGTTTACCGTAATATAAAGACACTTTTATTTATTTATTTAAATAATTCCCGCAATTGCATGGAGTTTGGCGGTGGACATTTTCAACATTTACTTGATTTGAAAAAGTAGTCCATGCTTAAAGTGGAGTTATAGTATAGGAAAGAAAGAAAAACTAAAAGTCTTCCTCCACAAAGTTTAATTGAATGAAACAATCAAAGGTCTCTACATGTTTCGAACGTAGAAACGTTTATCATCAGGAGACAGAAAATAACATTAAAAAGTGCTGATGGTTTTAGCAAAAGAGAAAATGGTAAAGGACCTTAATGGAGCTTTCGTGAAAATAAAAATTGATGTGCAAAGCCACATAATATGGAGAAAATATTAAACTTTAAAACATACTAGGTATGTAAGAAGTCAGTAAAAGGGGTCTAGACCAACCCTATAAACTGGGAAAGAAGAAAATAAAACCTTTCTATAAAAAAAGTTTTAAAAAATTAAAATTTGTTTAAATAAAACATTTTGGATAAATATGTCGGAGGCATAGAAAAAAGTAAATTGGTAGTAATTAACATACTTAGTGCAATCTGTAAAAGATAGAAATTGAAATTAAAATCAAAGAATAAAGTAGAAAACTTTTTGAAATATATAATATATTTTGTGGAGGAAGACTTTTAGTTTTTCTTTCTTTCATTTACTTGATTGATACAAGTGGTAATAAATTTTATTACTTTTAAATTTTCTTTTCTTTTGAGCCCTATTTCTCAGGAACTATTCACTCGATTTAAACGAGCAAGGTCGCGTTTGGAAGGCAATTCAATTCCCTTTAAAATAAGGTATCACTCGACCCCCCTTTCCATTTAAGGTTTTAAGGGTGGAATCCACCCCGTCGTAAAGATTTCAGCAGAGGGGGGGTGAAAATATCAAAAAATATGTCCCTCTGAGAACTAATGTTTTTGTGTTCAAGCGAATTTTGATTTATTTATTAACAAGAAAATAAACCTGTGTGGAAAGTTTTCGGTACGACATACGCCACCCTGGATATTGGATATTATAATCATATTATAAAATTTTATGAAAATAAAAATTTCGTAATTTATTATTTTAGATATTCTAAGAGTTAGAGGCGTCCAACCTGTACCGAAAAACTTGCGGAATGTTAATGACAGTTATTAGCAATTCAGGAAATTGTGTTTAAATTTTTTTTTCCTAAGCCAGCCATTTGCAAATTTTCATGTAGTTTGGCAGTGGAGGCCCGTGACCCTCGATGCTATGGCCGTGTCCTACCACCTATAATTTATATAGGTAGGGAATAGCCCACAGATAAAAATCTATATCGCATCGAAGGGCGCTGAATCTTTTTTAAGGGTGAAAACTACCCCTAATTGTCAAAAATTATAAAATAATATTTTAAACCTGAATATGGGAAAGATTTAGTTTCGATTAGTTAAATAATGATTGTTTCGTGCTTTGGAATACATTTTTATCATGTTTCAACCCTTAAAAAGCAACCCTTGTTAGAGCTTAATGTAAAAAAAAAAAAAATATTTCGCCTTGGATCGATTTGCATAAAAATTTGAGATTAGGCTAAACTCACCCTCTGCTTTATATTTTATATCATGCCGATGAGCGCTGATTGTTTCTTAGGGGTGAAAACAACCCCTAATTGTAAAAAATTATAAAATAACATTGTAAACATTAAGATAGGGTGAAATTTGTTTTGGATGATTATCTTATATTCTGAAATACAATTTCATAATTTTTCAACCCTTAAAAATTAACCCTTGTTACAGCTTAATGCAAAAAAAATGATTAATAATTATCATAGTGATTCAATTCAAGAATTCTGATGTTAAGGATATAACATTGCAATTTTTATAAACTAATTTAATTGATATAAATAGAAAAAAGTAGAAAAATTGAATGGTTTTTTTAACGTATCTCCTTTATTTTTAATGCTAGAAAGTTTTTTCAAAAACGGTTTTGTAGGGTTTTTCAAGAGCTACAAGGCTCAATGAATTAAATCCCTTAAGATCCTTTGGTTTTTAAATGGGGTGAGTTTAAAGGGCTCGAAAAAGGTGGTGCTCGTTCGTAAATAGAGGATTTAAACGGTTATATCTCGCCAAATATTCACTGTACAGAAAATTGTAGTCATTAAAAAAGCTACAATTTAGTACTCTATAATTTTTTTCGTATCTCCAGTATTTTCGGAGTTATTTTGTGAAATTGTGAAAACTCGTTTTTCACTTAAACTCCAATTATTTAAAAATTAGCCATTTTAAATTGGTCAAACTTTTTGGACGTATTAAGAATACATTTATAAAGAGAATTGCAGAAGAATGAAGATCAATTTTAATTAGGGGGTTGTTTTTATTGATTTTTTCGTAGAAAAAATTAGGCACTGACCTTATTTTTAACATAACTCGCTCAATTTTCATGCTAGAGACCTTTTTTTTTATTTTAAAAAGAAAGGTCTGATTACGTACTTTAAAAAAGATTCCATGAGTTTTCCTCGAAAAATGCAGCCCTTTTCCGTTATTTGACTTGGAATTTATCAAATTTTGCATTTGACAAAAAAGCTAACCATTAACACGCCATATCTCAGTTCGCATTGGTCGTAGAAAAATTATAAAAAAAAATTTTTGTTTGTTACAATTTTGCTCTCTGCAGCTTTTTTGATAAAATGCATAATTTTTCAATTATTCGCGAAAAACCCATTAAAAACATCGATTTTTTCGTCTAAAAATTGTAACTTTCAATCGCGAATAACTTGAAAAATATTAGTTTTACGAAAAAAATGTATAGAACATTTTTTGCTTAGAATCACTTTTTCAATCGAATCCTGTGGTTAAAATGTAATAAAAAATTCCCACCCCCGACATGGGGTGGCAACCACCCCCAGGGCTTTGGCGCCCTTCGGTTCGATATGGATTTTGATCCTTGGGCTATTACCTACCTTCTGTTAAAATTTCAAGTAAATCCATGCTGGACGAAAAAATTGCGAGCCAAAATGCTTTATTTCCTGTACTAAACGTAGTTCTCGTGAGCCTAACTCAGTATATGATCTGTATCCATGCCGTTTTCCTCCAATTACATCAGTGGCCAATAATACAGTGACCGGCAGAAAGTGCGCAGCATATGGGAAAGTTTTTTATCTTTAAGTTTAGAAAATTAATTTTATTTTAGATAGGTTCTGCATGTTCTCAAACCAAAATAACACCCATTAAATCTGATAAAAGTCTTATGGTAACGAGGTAGGATCAAAAATTTAAAATTCCACTAAGAGTAAAGTACCTCCATCTTTCATTTTAGAATATTTTTTTACTAAGAATTATTGTTTGAATTTCAAAGTTATACCCAAATTCAAGATTTCGCTTATTTTGAACAAAAAAATGGATTTAATCGTATTTTCTGAATAACCCTGTATAAAAAATAAATGGCAACCGAATAGTACGAAAATAAGATTTTCTGCAGAATTTGTTAGAGATAACCGTCGATCATAAGTCCGATTAGTTTGCTTTCATAATATTATGGCTTTTTAAAATAAAAACATAAAAATATTAAATATTTTTGCTGCACACCGTATTTTATTTTCTGAGGGAACAAGTTAATTTCATCTAACTGATATTTTTTGATTTATATTGACTTAAAGCATCTCCTAAATAGTTTTTTATACATTGAAGTATGCATAGAAAGTTTCCTTTTGATTTATAAAGAAAGAAATTTAAAATAAAAATACATTTTGAACGGTTTTTATTCGTCACGCAAAATACGGAGGAAAATATATTTTTAATTAAATTTTTTTTCTTTATAAATTAAAAGGAAACTTTCTATGCCTACTTCAATGTATAAAAAACTATTTAGGAGATGCTTTAAGTCAATGTAAATCAAAAAATATCCGTTAGATGAAATTAACTTGTTCCCTCAGAATATTTAATATTTTTATGTTTTTATTTTAAAAAGCCATAATATTATCAAAACAAACTAATCGGACTTATGATCGATGGTTATCTCTAACAAAGTCTGCAGAAAATCTTATTTTCGTACTATTCGGTTGCCATTTATTTTTTATACAGGGTTATTCAGAAAATACGATTAAATCCATTTTTTTGTTCAAAATAAGCGAAATTTTGAATTTGGGTATAACTTTAAAATTAAAACAATAATTCTTAGTAAAAAAATATTCTAAAATGAAAGATGGAGGTACTTTCCTCTTAGCGGAATTTCACATTTTTGATCCTACCTCGTATACCATAAGACTTTACCGGATTTAATGGGTGTTATTTTGGTTTGAGAACATGCAGAACCTATCTAAAATAAAATTAATTTTCTAAACTTAAAGATAAAAAACTTTCCCATATGCTGCGCACTTTCTGCCGGTCACTGTAGATAGATACCTAATTTTTTAATACAACACATTCAAAAATTAGTTGGGTGTGCGGGTGTGATATATTTAATAGACTATTTTGTTGGATGTGTGTTTTATTTGGAGGTTATTAAACTTGGTTCCGAAAAGGAACCGATGACCTTGTCCATATTTATATAGAAAAAATAAAAACACATGAAAAATCAAAGTTGCCTACATATAATTGGATTTTTGAATGATAATATCAATATAGTTATTGATGGTGTGAGGATCCCCGTAGTTAAAACAGCTAAAAATCTGGGTATAATCCTGGATACTGAAGTAAGGCTTAGGGAGTATGTCAAGAAACTAATTCAAATGTCATATAATAATATTATGTCTTTAAGAGTATTATACAACAGCCGTCATGTCCTAAATTTTAAATTGCGTAAAATGATCTGTGAAAGTCTCGTTTTATCCAGCTTTAACTACTGTGATTTCATTTATGGGCCATGCTTTGATGTAGCAGATAGAGTACAGAAAACATGCTCACGCCTAATATGTATAAAAATCTCAAGTGAAGAAGCGTAGAACTTTACATTTGGGAAATTTTTTGGTTAACACTCTAAATAATCCGGCTCTGCCTCTTTCTTTAAAAAGTAGATTTGTATTTTGTGAAAATATACATTCCCGTAACATGAGATTTCCTAATGGGTTGACGGTGCTTCAGCATCAGAGTGCCATGTTTCAGAGATCATTTACCTACAACTCTGTTAAATTGTACAACTCCTTACCTAGTAAAATGGTTTTCCTGGACAGTAACAAATTTAAATTGCAATATACCAAATATCTACTCAGTTTTTAAAATAAACAACTTCGTTAATTATTTTTGTTAAATTATTATTTTTATTAATGTTTTGCAGGTCATTCTTCAAATCATGTATGTTTGTATTCGCTGTTATCTATGATGGTGGTTGGGGAGTATTTGTAGTATGGTATTTCTTCTGTTATTAGTTTGTAGGTCTTTGCGAGTGCCTGGTGAATGATTTTTCCTGCCATGTTGTGTCTTTCGGTATATTGTGTGCCTGTTAAGATTTTGCATCCACCAGTAATATGGTCTAAGGTTTCTTTATATTGGTGGCATTTTCTACATGTATAAGTATGTAAGTTTGGATCTTTGATTATGTATTTTTAATAATTTCGCGTGGTTGTGACCTGATATTGTATTGCGAGAACAGATCCCTCTGTCTCAGGGAAAATTATTCCATCTTTGAGCCATTTATAGGAAAGTTATTTTGATAATATGTGGTCGTTCTGTATGTTGTATCTATGTTTTCCATATAGCTGCTTTGTTGTCCACGAATTAAGACCTTTTTCTATATTTTTTGTTAAAGTATATGTATCCGTAGGATGATTGGTCGTGGATAGATCAAGAGGTGTATAATTTTTGTCAGCTTTACAGACTGATTGGTGAAGGGATGTTTGTTTACCAAGGAAGAATTTTTGAAGTTGTTGGATTTGTTTTGCGTGTAAAGCTTGGATATCTATCATACCTCTTCCTCCTTTTTTTCTGTTGATTGTAACTCTTTCTTTACACAAGTTGGGTCTGGTAAGCTCTGACCTAGTGAGGGTATGGATACTTTCCAGGTCTGTTTGGGTCCATTTGATTATACCAAAGGAGTATTGGGATTGCATTTGTATTGTTTCTTCAATTGTGTTTTTATATCTGTGTGGTTTATTTTAGTACTTTGTTGGATTCCTAGGTATTTGTATGTTTCGTTTTCTGTCATGTTGTCTAACATTTTATTGTTTATCGATTCTTTGTATTCGCTTTCATTCCAGTTACCTCTTTCGATTTGTAGTGCTTTGCACTGGTATAAGGGACATTCATAGAACATTAATATAATTTTGGAGATGGCTTGAAACACGTCGTTTCTGTGAAAGTGCCTTTTATTCTATCTTCCACTTGCTGACGTAATAAAGTGGCGACAAGGAAGTTAATGATTCGTGAAATAGAATTCATATTAAGTTCAATCCAAACAAGTTAGATTCACGAGCCTTGGATAAAAAATGTTTTTTGAAAAATGGATACAAATCCTGTCGAGATCACGCTAGTGGGTTATTTATGCGAGTTTAATCTGATAAAATCAGACTGACCAATTTTCAAAAGACGACTTGAAAATTATTTTGTGGCAAATGAAATTAAAAACTATGGTCGCAAAAGAGCAATATTTTTAAATGCTTTGCAAGAAGATACATATAAATTGTTGCACAATTTGTGCTTACCGAAAGAACCCGAAGGGAAAAAGTGTAGTGATTTATTTAAAATCTTTTCAGAAGACTTTAAACCTGGTTTGTCTGTGTTTGCGGCTAAATATAAATTCTATACGGGTCACAAAGTTTAAAATAAATCCGCAAAAGAATGGTGTGTCCGATTACGCGAAATCGCTTCGGCGTGTGTGTTTGAAGCGAAAAATTTTCAGTGGATTCTACGAGACATGTTTGTCATTGGGTATGAAGAGAGGCATGTACAAGATAGTTTCTTTGAGATGACGATCGCATCGACACTAGGATAAAATTCTATAAATTGCAGTAGCCCAATTGGTAACACATCCTGCTTTGGTAAGCCCGGACTGTGTCATTAAACACGAACAAGAAATACATTATACGGAAACCACCTCTGTCAGAAAACCAAATTTGTCGGAAAGAGGAACTAGAAAAGTAGCGGCAATAATGTAAATGCTAGAGCGGGTGCTCAGGATCAGTCTCTTTCCACTGGGTTTCAACAGCGAGTGAGATATACAGTGTGCGGCAGGAAAAAACCATAAGAACGACATAAGTTCTTTTCGTGGCTGCAGATACTATATTTGTCAAAAAAGGGCCAATTAGCATCCATGTCTTCGTGTAAAAACGTAAAGAATCAACCTTTTTTGCAATCTAAAGAGTCTTTATTTTTTATAGTTTATAAGTTAAAATAAATTCTATTAAATTCGAATTATCTGTTAAAAATAAACCATACGTTTTTTCGTTGGATCCAGGGTCATCGTATTCGGTGATTTCTGGCTTTTTTTTATCGGGACAATTATAACAATATTCCGTTAAATACGACCAACAAGTTTTTTAATTTATATGTTAAAAATAAAATTTTTCCAGTAGGTGTTTTTGAATGTGCAGTTACTGGTGAAAATATTCCAAAAAAGTTAAAGATATTTGTAATAAAATATGGTTATGGACCACCTCTACTGGGATACCTTATTCAAATGTCATTAAAGCACCAGATGAATTAAAAATCTTGTTAAATGAATTATATAGAAGTTTTTATGCCTGAACTTAACTAAAGGTTTTATTTTAATTAAATTTAAAACGGACGTGGTGATACCGAGATTTCTTACAGCGCGGCAGTTGCCATTTGCTTTAAAGGAGAAAGTAGAAGTTAAAAAGAATGCAGAATTTGGGTGTTATTGAGCCTGCTAACTATAGTGAATGGGATACCCCACTGTTCCTGTTCTAAAACCGGGAAAAGCTCAAAATATATAGAGATTTTAATTTAAGACTTAATCTCCATATAGAAATTGATAAAAACCTGCTTTCAAAAATCGAGGATCTTTTAGTTAAATCGCAGGGGGAACCCACTTCACTAAATTAGATTTATTATCGGCGTATCAGCAAATACGCTTAGACAAGAAGTCCAGGAAACTAGTAACGATCTCTACACATAAAGCACTGAATAGATATAGAAGAACCCTCTTTGGAATTGCAAGTTTACCGACAAAAGTTTAAAAATTTATGGCTTAAGTACGGTATATTTAATTGGTATAGAAAACGGCACGAATAGTCTCGTTTTAAAACAGATGACAGCAGAAATTTGTCATCGATCAGCTGATATTGGGAGATATCCCCAGATTAGTACTGGACCATAATGAGCTGTGAATTGCGTTTTTGTTCTTTTTGTTACTTTAATTACGTTTTCAAAATATTTTGTCGTTATGGTGCCTTTTATTTCCACTTTCATTGAATTTTAATTACTTTTGTGTGGCCGGGAAGTACCTACAATTATTATTCATTTGACCAAAAATTTACAGGTTAAAATTTTTTAATTATTTTTCATTAGGGAGGGATCATAATAACACTGGCCGACAAGATTTTTCTAACACAGGTCAGCTGTTTATTTTTAAAATGGAAATACCCTTCTAATAATAGAAAAAATATTGGGAAAGCCCCAATACCCAATAGTCCCAATAGCTTAATAAGACCATTTTACATTAGCTGGTAGTCAATTTAATTAGGGGGGTTAAAAATGCATGCATTTTATAACAGAAAAATTACCTGAACAGTAGGAATTTTAGTAAGACTTTAGGGAGGATTTAAAAAATATTGCTGTTTTCTTTGTTTGTGGGACAGTCGTGCAGTAGATCAGCATTATGTAATAAAAGATTAGCCACAAAGAAATAAATTTCAGCCGGGATCTCAAAATGTTAAGTTTGCACCTCTTGTAGACCCCAAAAAAGTCCTTCTGCCTCCTCTTCACATTAAACTTGGGCTGATGAAAAACTTTGTGAAAGCTATGAATAAAGACGGTGATGGATTCAAATACCTAAGACAAGTATTTCCCCAGTTAAGTGATGCCAAATTAAAGGAAGGCATTTTTATTGGGCCACAAATCAGAAAATTGCTGGACGATGTCAACTTTACAGAGAAGCTTACTAGGCAGGAACTCAGAGCATGGAACTCATGTTAGTATAGAAAGGGGATTTTTGGGCAACAATATGGATGCAAACTATCAACAGTTAGTTGATGAACTTTTAGATTCCTACAAATCGTTTGGTGCCCGAATGTCATTAAAAATTCACTTCCTCCTTTCCCATCTGTCATTTTTTCCTGAAAATTTGGGAGCTGTCAGTGACGAGCAGGGTAAAAGGTTCCACCAGGATATCAGGACAATGGAAATTCGCTATCAAGGACGATGGGATCCAGCCATGATGGGTGATTCCTGTTGGTTTTTGAAAAGAGAAGATATGACCCTTCATAAAAGGAAAAAATAAAATTTAATTAGTGTGTTCAGTTAATATTTTTAATGTTTGTGTTTTTCTTAGATGTAAGGTATGTTTAGTAGGTGTAAAAATTTAGTAATAAGTTTCATTTCATCTGAACGCCGTTTTGGTCAAAAAGTTAGTTTGTGAAATTTTTGATCTTAAAATGTTTGCTCGTAAAGGTTAGGTTTATAGTGTATAATTTTTCCATTTTGCATTATCTAGGTAGGTATCCTTTTCTGTTTCAAGAAAAATAAGTAGAAATTATTTCTCTGACTTAGGTAGGTAGGGGAGAATTGGACAAAGTCGGGTAGGTTGATAAAACCGGTAGTTCTGCCAAATGCCAAAACAGCTCTCAATATTATTAACCTATAAAAATCAGCTATTTGATTTCGATGAAACTATTTTTATTATTGTTATTATTATTATTATTATTATTATTATTATTATTATTATTATTATTATTATTATTATTATTATTATTATTATTATTATTATTATTATTATTATTAATATTATTATTATTATTATTATTATTATTATTATTATTATTATTATTATTATTATTATTATTTGACAATAGTAAGGTTTAAATAAACTATTTAACATTATGTTAGCCTATATAGTAGTAGTAGTTGTAAAAGGTAACCATATTAATATGTAATAGGATAGCGAACAAATATATAATTCTATTTTCTGGGTCTACGTACCTTACATAAGTGAAATTATTATTAGATATTACTAATATTATTGTTTGTATGGCAATAAAATAAAGTTTTTAACATTAAGTTAGCCTACATACAGTGTTATCAATTTAGGTTGTCCCACTTTTAAGAGCCTGTAACTTTTTTGTATTTTAAGTTAGCGAGCTCATTCAAGAAACAAGATGTACCATTACTAGCCAAGTTTTTATGAGTGTTGTCAAAAATGACAGTAGGTGTCACATGTCACATTTAAAAGCAAAAATTTATATTTTTTAAATGGGACACCCTGTATATTAAAGTCGCATTAGATGGTCCCTTTTCTTCCGATTTCAAAAATATAACACACATATGCATTATTTTCTTCATTCCACCAAACATTGACAAAAATATGAAAAAATATATTATTGTTAAAAAGCATCAAGATAGCTATGCAGTTGTTTTGGTTGTTAGCTTATATTATGATCAATGAAACACGACACATTGAAACGAATAAAATATCTCAAGTTAGTTACTTTTTACATACAAAATAACTTTTCTTCAATATTCGAAACGATTAATAATGCTGAAAATGAAAGACTGAAATATGAATGAAGATAAAATCCATAGCAACCAAAACAGTTGCATAGCTATCTTGATGCTTTTTAACAATAATATATTTTTTCATATTTTTGTCAATGTTTGATGGAATGAAGAAAATAATGCATATGTGTGTTATATTTTTGAAATCGGAAGAAAAAGGACCATCTAATGCGCCTCTAGTATACAGGGTGTCCCAATTAAAAAAATTAAATTTTTGCTTTTAAATGTGACATGTGACATCTACTGTCATTTTTGACAACACTCATAAAAACTTGGCTAGAAATGGTACATCTTGTTTTTTGAATGAGCTCGCTAACTCAAGATACAAAAAAGTTACAGGCTCTTAAAAGTGGGACAAACTAAATTGATAACACTGTACAAGTTTAAAAATGTAACTGTATTAATAAATTGCATTTTAACGAACAAATTCCATAAAAACCACTTTTGGGTCTACGTACCTTACGTAAGTCAAAAACTGTTAAAGTAGGGTTTTCACTGACAGAAAAATTTAATCTCTGGCTAAATTAAAGCTTTTAACTTTATGTTAGCCCACATACAAGTTTAGGAATGTAACTGTATCATAACCAACAAATTCTATAAAAACCTTATTTGGGTCCGCGTACCTTACGTAAGTCAAAAACTGTTAAATTAGGGTTTCCATTGACAGAAAAATTAAATCCCTAGCTAAATTCAAGCTTATAACTTTATATCATTAGCCCACATACAAGTCTAGAAATGTAACTGTATCATAACAATATAGCCAACAAATTCTATAAAAACCATATTTGGGTCTACGTACCTTACGTAAGTCATTTATGGGGATTTCCTTGACAGTAAATGTAATATCTGACTGAATTCAATTAGTTTATGTTGAACTGGAGGTATTGTATTTTACCTGTAGGTATAATCTGAACAAATAAAACAAAAAAAAAATCTGTTGTAAATATGATTGATCCTATTTAAAGTTGCGTTTCAGTTAATTCAGAATTTTCAAGGTTTGGATAATTATATTATTATATAGTTTTTAAATCTATTTTGACACTTTATCTTTTAACCATATAAAAACTCATGTTTATTATTACCTACCTACCCTAAATTATAATATTTATAAAACAAAACTTTCAAAAGAAATTATTATTTGGCATTATTTAAGCGGTAGAACCGATGAGACTATAGCATCAATTCTTTTAGAAGGTATCACATGTATAATTTTCAAGTCCAGTCCTGGAATTCATGTCAATTTATAAAAATTGAATAGACCAAAATTGACAGAGTGATTATTTGGCATTATTTAAGCGGTAGAACCGATGAGACTATTGCATCAATTATTCTTTTAGAAGGTATCACATGTATAATTTTCAAGTCCAGTCCTGGAATTCATGCCAACTTATAAAAATTTAATAGACCAAAATTGATAGAGTGTCACGTGACTTTGCCTCCATCTTGCGAAAGTATTCAAAATTTTTACTTTATGTTAAAATACCTTATTATCATACTTTTTACAGCTTTTAAAAAAACAGTGCAATTTTTTAAAACCCTTCTACTCTTGGGAAATGAGTATAACTCCGTGCTCGTTTTACAATATCAGTACCATTAATTACCATTTCTAAGCGCGTTGTACTTTTGGTTTTCTCGTAAACTCACACTCTAAAGTTTATATTCTATATATGAGATTAGCGGTTATATAAACTTTAGGTTTGGTATTAACTCCTTGAGTTTTAAAATTATGTTGGTTTTAGTCTGGCAAAGACTTATCCAAACTGCAGTGATATTGAAATTGTTTAAACTTCATTAATTATGCTCTGTTTAATAACTTAAAGTAATCTGCACCAGTCGATGCCAGAAAATGGTATCCTACTGAATATGCTATTATTTTAAAAAAACATATTTTGTTGTACTTTTTATAGTTGGAAAACTTTAATTGGTTTGTATCTTGGTATAAGAAGAGGGTTGGTTAAATGCAGAAAAAGGTGCATATTTAAATGCTTAATACTTCCGGACATCCGAAAAAAATTGAAAAAATAATTTTTTTTTGTTTTGTTTTTCTTTACGACAAAATACTAATTATTTTAAAGAGCACTTTCTTAAGGCACGTTTTAATGCTCTTTAAGGGAATAATTTTATTTTCCAGATACGACGTTTCATTTTATAAATAACTACATCAACTTATTTTTTTTAAATACGGAACCGAATTATTTTAAAAAATTTAAGTAGCTTTTTACCTCCCAAAACTAATGTTGTATCACACTTTTCCCTAAATGTAAGGGTACTTTATTGAGGAAATTTTTATACCCCTCAAGAAGAAATCGGTCTTTTATCTCCAATTGCTTCCAATTTGAAACTAATAAAAAAAATATTCTGTAACTCACGTTAAAACTTAAGCGATAAATATACACTTTGTTGTTCAGTGAACTTGCATTATAATAATTAGTAGTCAACATAATTTGTTTAACTTACTGAGTGAGCAAAATTGTGCTGACCTAAGATGTAGTATTGACCATTGAATAACAAAATACATAGGGAGTCGTTCTTGAAATCCCGTCCTAAGCAAATGACTCGCGATGTGTGCCCGCTGGTCTGGAGAAGAGTCCTTCAGAGTAACATAAGTAAGTAAAAAACCTTTTATTGTAAATACTCAAAATTAAACCAACCCTTATTTTATGTTTTTCGATTAATATATTTTATTTTTATAATTTTGCATTTTTTAAATTGACGTTCCCTCTAAAGTCGATCCCAGAGACTTCTACCAAAACGAAGTTTCAGCCAAAACAAAACACCGTTGTGACAGTATAGCCAATTTTATTTCCCCTAAGGAATCCCAATTCTACGATTTCTACTTAGTGAAGCGTCTAAAGCAAATTATTTATGGTACGGCCCTCGGTACGGCCTTAGAATTTAATTTTGAGATATTTGAAAATCGCATAAGAGCGTATCTAGAATCAATAATATTAGATGATGTAAGAAATAGTTTTATAGAACTTCACGAGCGGTGTAAAATTTACGTCGTACATGGTGAGGATATTTTTAAATTTTCTGTTGATTTAAATAATAAATGTAGAATAATTTATGTATTGGTAGTATTTTTGCAATACTTAATGATTTTATTACATAAATTTTATTCCTCCAAAACAAGCATAAGTGCAACAGTATTTCGCAACTCTAACATCTTTAGCTGATAAAGTAGTGTTTACTAAAATTGTTATTTATGAAATCATTAAAATAAATCTTTTATTAGATATATATATTTATAGAGTATTTATTAATTTATTATATATTATTATTAATTTATTATACCTAATTTAGTGTATTAATAGATCTATTGTAAAGTTACATGTTTTTAATAAAATGCTGGGTTTTCCTGGGTAGAGCAATAATAGTGGTGTTAATGAAATCCAATTGTTTGGTAATAATTAAGTGATGAAAAAGTTAAAGTATTTTCAAAGATAAAATTTAGTTTAAATTTTTTCTTTGTATGTAAAATTTATAAGTGAAAACGATGATTATATTTTAATAAATGAGCAGAATTTTTTTTTTATGATCGAGCACAAGCAAGAATAATTATTAGACTGCAATTTTCCTTTCTCAAAGCATGATTTGATATTTTAAGGAATATTAATATTCTTAAGTTTTAGGGCAATCAACAAAGGGTAATAAATATTCTTGATTTTTCAGTTTTCTCTCCTGTCTTGTTATTTTTTATTAATCTACCTAATAAGTTGTTTGTTTTTAATACAAAGATGTAAAGATTGACAAATTATTTCATTAGCTTATTAAAATCATGTTTAATTTTTCTATAGGTTATCTTTTTTAGTTATTAATTTAACATATCCAGATTTACGCCACTACTTTTTGTAATATGATTGATGATTAATTTCTTTTAATTTTTTATTTTATTTAATGATAACGAGATTAAAAGATTAATCATACTATAAAATGCTGCCAACTTACGCTGAAATGGATGACATGAACTGTAATGTATAATTTATTATTGTATTTTTTACGTTTATATGAGGTGTCTATGGAAAGCCAAAAAATACATGTTTATTTTTAAATTTAGATCAAGAAAATTATAATATAAATATTTTTTGATTCATGATCAATGTTGTCAAAGAGGTAGAAATTTTAGAAAAAGAATAAAGAAATAGAGATTGAGCTTATGCAAAGGAATACCCTACTCTAATAATTCTGTTTGTTTATAATTAAATCGTCATGTTAATCACAACCGCCAAATTTTATATGCAAAGAAAAAATATTTAAGGTTAAATTTGCTTTAGTTTTTGGAAATAAATAAACTTAGGAATTTCCATTGATTACTTAACGAACAATTGGATTTAAATAACTTCCCGTTATTAAATTTGTCTTATTTACAGCTTTACCTGGGAAACCCCTGATTTTATTTCCAAAGGGTATAATTAAAAAATATATTTAATTAAATTGGTTTCTACGTAAATTAAAAAAAAAAAACAAGATCTATTTTCTACATTTCATAAATATTAATTTTCATTAGTATAACTTTGTAGCAAAACATGTTGTGTATTTCATGTAATAAATTGTGGTGACTTAACATAACCGGAAGTGACATAAACTTTGGCTATATTAAGAAAAAAGAGGATTTTATTACGATTATTATGATACCACGCACTATTATTATAAAACCTTTCATTAAAAAACTTTCAATAGGTAACTTGGAACTTTTCTAAAATGAAGCATATTTTAAGAATAAAATAAGGTTTAAATGAATCAACGACCATGTGACCAACAGAACTAATGAAACAAAATCATTAAGATGCCTTGAAAAAATTAACATGCCGACAGCTTCTGTCAAATAAGCTTAGTTTTTAGTTTGTTGTTTAAGAAACATATAACACCTATGCAAGAAGTGAAATATTTGATATGTTATTAGTTTTTTAGAATGTAGGAAGAATTCAACCAATGCTGCACGTCTTTACGCAAAAAGATATCCTAATCGGCATCATCCAATCCGGCACTGTTATCCAAAACTGGTTTAGAAAATGAGCAATGAGTCTGACAATAATAAAAACGATGCCTTTGTTGTGAGTGAAAAAAAATAAATAAATGTTCTGGCATACATACAAGTAAATATCAATAATGCGTCAGTCAGAGAGATCGCGCTAGAATGTACCATTTGTAAGTCTTCGGCAGGTAAAATTTTAAATAAACATAAATACCAGTCATAGAAGGGCATCTTATTGATTTTATTTTTCAGTTTTGTTGGTCACAGGCTACTTAATGCATTTATACCTTATTTTATTCTCTAAAGTTGGTTCATCTTAGGGAAGTTCTAAGTTAACTTTTAATCATTTTTTAATGGAAGCTTTTCTAAAACCTAATAGTGTGTGGTATCAAAATAATCGTAATAAAATCCTCTTTTTTCTTAACCCGACGAGCCACCATGTTGCCGTTTAAAAAAAATTAGTTATGCAACTTTAAATATTACATTTTACACAGCAGTTAGCATTGAACAGAAATATAGTAAAATTGTATTGTTCCCAAGATTAAAGAACTGAAATAAGTGATTTAAAGGTATTCTAGCCTTCTAGATAAAAAAATAAATTTAAGAAAAATAATTTTTTTGGTAACAAAATGTGACAAGTGACACATCGTTATATTAAGAATATCATATGGAGTCATTAAATTGGAAGTCCCATAATGTTCAGTCACCTGTCGAAGAATGCAGTTTTATGTCGTATATAAATCCTCCAAATTTGAATTCATTATCATAAAAAACAAAAAAGTTATAGGGGCGAACCACCTTCCGCGGACACATGGTATTTATTATTAATTTGGTAAGCAAATGACTAAACGCTTTTTATCAAAAGTCAACTCAATAACATTTTAAATTTCTTATCCAATAATAGGCTTGTCATTGAATGTCATAAAGTGGGTATGTCTTTAATACTGGGATGTCTTTTGTCTGTGCAAGCTTCTACCACCCGTAACTAAAACATTCATGTTAGTAATTTAACTACTAAAGTTTACAGAGTCTGAAACATGCCAACAATGTTAATTACTAGCCCGAAGTTTCATTAAAAATCGCAATGTTCGCATTAATGTCAAAACTTATTTGGGCTGATCTAAAATCGATACCGAGAAAATGATTTTAAATTTAATCAAATAGGTTTTAAAAGATTCTCAACTTATTACAGATTCTTTTTTTTGCCAATTGATTCAAAGCTTATTGCCGAGTCGTCTTAAAATCCTCTCATTCCTTTTTAGTCTTTTTCGCTGGTAATTTGACGGATTTACTGATTATTTTAACTTATTTTAGGTTATAATTAAAACCATACAAGACTCTCAAAAGATTTATTTTGTAACTATGTAATTTTCTTTCTCGTATATTGTTTATCGTAGCAAAATTCCCATGTACAGTGTCACCAGTAAAGTCCGCATCATAAGGGATTTTTTTTTATTAATGGCTTTATTCAAAATTTGTCTTTCACATCAAGTTCTGTTTCAATCAAGATAAAAATTAGGTAAAAAAAAATAGTAGTCACGTGATTCGCATTATATCTGTCAAATTTTAATTTTTTCCAAAGAATAATTCAAGTGGGGTTATTTCTGAAAATATATTTTAAATATTTTGAAATTAAAAAAATTTAAAAAATTATATATTTTTTTCTTTCAATTCAATAATGATTTTAAATAATAAAATGCTAATAGGCAATGCTAGAAAGAGATATCCGCCTATTTTAATTACTTATAACGACAATTTTTATAAATAAACCAATTTATTTTCACCTCGTATAATAAAAACCGAAAAAAGACCGGAAAGTAGTGTTTTTCAGGTCGAGTCAAGCTTGGAGAGACCTGCACAACACTAATTTTCGGTTACGTGACGTACAATATTTTTTTAAGACTGACACTTCGATATACTTACATTAAATTATTTTATTTTATATTATTTTTAAATGCGTCGTATGACTTCTCGTAACAATCTTTTGATTTTACTGGCAATATATCGTAAGTCGCTTTCCTTGCTGCTTCCAAAATTTCTTCTAAAATCTCATTTTCCGTGTCGGATAATTCAAAATCTGAATTCATATTGTTAAATTTGCGCACTCGCGAAACAAGTTTGACATAAACAACAAATTAAACATCAACCAACTGTCACTCGACAATACATCGAAATGTTGTTGTCAAAATAACGAAATCAAGGTAGCTTGTATTATCAAAGAGCGATTGGAAAAACAAAAAACAGTGAACGGAAAAATCTTTTCCGGTCTCTAACGTCAATTTTTCGGTCTTGATCGACAAAACGTTATTTTCTGGACGAAAAATTGTCCAGAAAGTGTATATTTTCTGGTCGGTTCTAAAAAATAGTAATTTACGTTACAAGACCGGAAAGTAGTGTTTTTCAGGTCGAGACAAGCATTTTCCGCACGTGTCAGGTACAATAGTTTTTCTACAGACGTGTGGAAATAAGTACCACATATTTTAAAGAAATTAAATAATTTTTAATTAACTATAACAATCACATACATATGTAACAGTAACTAATTCTGAGAAGAAAAGTAATAACTACAAGTTATAATTGATTTTGACATAATCGTGCCGAAAAATTTTTCCGCACTAGTGTGGAAAAACCAATTTTCCGCACGGATTTTTGACATAATCGTGCCGAAAATTTTTTCCGCACTAGTGTGGAAAACCCAATTTTCCGCACGGATATCAGTGCGGAAAATTGATTTTTCCACACGTCTGTAGGAAAAAGATCTTTTTTAAAACCGACCAGAAAATTTACACTTTCTGGACAATTTTTCGTCTAGAAAATAACGTTTTTCCGATCGCAAGACCGGAAAAGTGACATTAGAGACCGGAAAAATCTTTTCCAGACTCTAATGTCACTTTTCCGGTCTCTAATGTCACTGTCACCCTGTTTTTTGTTTTTCCAATCGCTCTTTAATAATACAAGATACCTTGATTTCGTTATTATGACAACAACATTTCGATGTATTGTCGAGTGACGGTTCGTTGATTTTTAATTTTTTCTTTATGTCAAACTTGTTTCGCGTAGATTATAAAATATATCGAAGTGTCGGCCTTAAAAAAAATATTGTACGTCACGCAACCGAAAATTAGTGTTTTCCAGGTCTCTCCAAGCTTCCAGGACTCGCCTATGGCTCGCCCTGGAAATGCTTCTCTCGACCTGAAAAACACTACTTTCCGGTCTTGTAACGTGAATTACTATTTTCGGTCTCTAATGTCACTTTTCCAGTCTTGCGATCGGAAAAACGTTATTTTCTAGACGAAAAATTGTCCAGAAAGTGTAAATTTTCTGGTCGGTTTTAAAAAAAGGTACATTTTGCGTTAAAACTTTCTATTTCCATGGTAACGACTTCAATCTTTCTAAATGTTTTTCGAATAATATGGAAGCTAGAATAATGTTTGTCCCAGAATTTTCTCATCGGATCATGCAACAAAAGCCTAATACTTGCATTTAGGTTCATGTTCCGTTTTACCTGGTGACTTTGAAACTGCACATGCAAGTACAAAGGTAAAACGGAGCGTGAAAAGGGCCCTTAAGGGAAAGCCGCCACTGGTGATAAGGCATTTGTTGTCAAGTTACACTGAGTGTGTAACCTATTTTCAATTCTTTATCCTAAAGTGCGACCTAAATCAGACTTACATCCGCTGTAAATTCGTTTAACGTAAGCTCCACTTCTGCCACCAATCCTTTGTTTAAACGTTGTGCATTCATTTTAAAAAGATGGTCGCAACTAAGGTAATAGTAAGCTTAATGATAATAATTTGTTTAATTGTCTATAATGGCCCTATCTTGACACATAGCTCAACATTTTCCTAAAAATAATTTAAATCAAAATTTCGTTTACAACGTCAAAAAGTTTATCAAATTAGTAAATAAATAGGCAAAGCGACATAGGTAAAAAAATAATGAACAGAATAATTATTATTAGAGGAGTGCGTTTTTACTTTTTCAGAGCTTGATTTGCAATTTTAAGGAATACTAATATTCTTAAGTTTTATTAATCATCGGAGGGTAATAAACATTCTTGATTTTTCAGTTTTCTCTTCTGTCTTGTTATTTTATATTAATCTACATAATAAGTTGTTTGTTTCTAATACAAAGATGTAAAGATTGACAAATTATTTCAGTGGCTTATCAAAATCGTGTTTAATTCTTCTACAGGTTTTCTTTGTTAGTTATTAATTTAACATAATATCCAGATTCACGCTACTACTTTTTGCAATATGATTGATGTTTTATTCCTTTAAAGTTTTTACTTTATTTAATGATAACGAGATTAAAAGATAAATCATACTATAAAATGCTGAAATGGATGTCATATTAATTATTGTATTTATTACGTTTTTATGAGATATCTATAGAAAGCCAAAAAATACATGTTTTTATTTAAATTTAGATCAAGAAAATTATTACCATTTTTGGATTCATGTTCAAAGTTGTCAAAGAGGTAGAAATTTTAGAAAAAGAATAAAGAACTAGAGATCGAGCTTATCAAAGGAACAACCGACTCTAATAATTCTGTTTGTTTATAATTAACTCGTCATGTCAATCACAACCACCAAATTTTATATACAAAGAAAAAATATTTAAGGTTAAATTTGCTTTAGTTTTTGGAAATAAATAAACTTAGGAATTCCCTTTGATTACTTAACGAACAATTGGATTCAAATAACTTCACGTCATTAAATTTGTATTAATTGCAGTTCTACCTGGGAATCCCCTGATTTTATTTCCAAAGGGTATGATTAAAAAATATATTTATTAGTAAATTAAATTGGGCTCTATGTAAATTAAAAAAAAACGCAAGATTTCTTTTCAACATTTCAAAATTTGGTTTACAACGTCCAAACTTTCGTCAAATTAGTAAATAAACAGGCAAAGCGACGTAGGTAAAAAAAAAATTGAGACCCCGCTCAAGTTTATTAAGAATTGGTATTTGCATACGTTCGCCGTCTCTACCGAAAAGGTACTGTCCGGTGACTACGGCAGTAATATTTCTTATATAGGTTCTTCCGACTGTGCTGTAATAACGATGCGGTTTTCCTGCCGTCAAGTATACGCGACAATTGCCTTTAGATGCTACAGGTTGTCAGCCCTGTCTATATGTTTTGCGCAAATTGTTTGGCTATCCAATATATCTCCCCTTTGACCAATCCCAGTGGTCTAGCCACAGTAGTCTCAGCCAGACAACCCTGCGCCCTCCCTGGCGAGCGCATCAGCAGTCTCGTTGCCGTATATATTACTGTGGCCAGGAACCCAACACAAGGTGACTTGATGTTGAGCACCAACTGTGCAGAGATTGTTCCGACAGCGCCTTAATAATTTTGATTTAGTACTGCTGGAATAAATTGTGTTTATGGCTGCTTGACTGTCTATATAGACAACTATAGACTCAGCCCCTCTCAGGTCAGGATGATCCCGTAGGATATTGACTGCTTCATCCACTGCAAAAACTTCCGCCTGAAAAGTGCTGCAGTAGTCAGGGAGCCCTTGCCCAATAATTTTCCATAAAAAAACTGTACTGAATTTACTGAATTTATTCTAAGTTACAAAGAACCCCGCACTTCTCTAATAGAAAATGGCCCTCGGTTAAATTTTCTAAATTTGTAGTATGTTGTAGAGAATGCCATTCTGATCAAAAGTGTTCATGACCACAACAATATCTGCCAAGCAGTTTTTGAGATACAGGGTGTCCAAGTTGCGAAATATGAATTCTCAATACATTGTATTTTCGTAGTTTATAATATTAATTCGTTTTGTTTTTCTAAATTTTTGATGGCCCTGTCGTAGATAGGATAGAATACTATAAGAATAGTCTAATTATCTTATTATATACCGGGTGAGTGACGAAAATTATTTAATATTATTTGTTAAATCATTGTATTTTCGGCATTACATTAAATGTAAACAAAGTAATACTGTAAATGACATTAGCTTGGAGAAAGCTATGAGCATTTATATTATATTATACAGATTAACTCAAAAAAGTTAATATTTTTTTTATTAGTTTTGGAAGAAATTTTGTAGATATTTCTTTATGTACTACTTGACGCTTATCGTATGCTTCCAAATATATATAATTATTAAGGTTATACAGGGTGTTTCCGATGATAAGCGATAGAAAATAACATAAAAATGCATGTATTTATAAATCACCCGGTACATTAAAAATGGATCGTTGTTTAATAAATTCGTTATTTTTTAATATTTTTTGCTTGAAGTGTCTTACTTACATATTTGCTATTGATTTTCCTTTTCCTATAACCAGTTCTGGATATATACAGTGTCGAACAGGCTTAAAACTCAAAAAATAAGCAAATAAAATAACAATTTTCTATTAATTTCAATAAAATTTGTTCTGTAAGTTAATTTTATGGTTAAAAATAAATATATTTAATGCTATATAGGGTGTTTCGTATAATTAGGGTATTCCAACACTGTATTGGAAATAAGAAATATATATATAAAAACTATGAACAATTTATTATATCCAAATTATTTTATCGAAAAATAGTAAGTATGCCCCTAATTATTCGAAACATCCTGTAAAGCATTAAATATGTTTATTTTTAACCATAGAATGAACTTACATAACAAATTTTATTGAAATTAAAAGAAAATTGTTATTTATTTGCTTATTTTTTGAGTTTTGAGTTAGACACTGTATATCTCCAGAACTGGTCATAGGAAAAGGGAAATCAATAGCAAATATGTAAGTAAAACACTTCAAGCAAAAAATATTAAAAAATAACGAAATTTAAACGATCCATTTTTAATGTACCGGGTGATACATGCATTTTTATGTTATTTTTCTATCGCTTATCATCGGAAACACCCTGTATAACCTTGATAATTATATATATTTGGAAGTATACGATAAGCGACAAGTAGTGCATAAAGAAATATCTACAAAATTTCTTTCAAAACTAATAAAAAAAATATTAATTTTTTTGAGTTACCCTGTATAATATAAATATTATAAATTCTGATAGCTTTCCCCAAGCTAATGTCATTTACAGTATTACTTTGTTTACATTTAATTTAATGCCGAAAATACAATGATTTAACAAATAATATTAAATAATTTTCGTCACTCACCCGGTATATAATAAGATAATTAAACTATTCTTATAGTTTTCTATCCTATCTACGACAGGGCCATCAAAAATTTAGAAAAACAAAACGAATTAATATTATAAACTACAAAAATATAATGTATTGGGAATTCATATTTTGCAAGTTGGACACCCTGTATCTCAAAAACTGATCGGCAGATATTGTTTTGGCCATGAACACTTTTGATTAGAATGGCATTCTCTACAACATACGAAAAATTTAGAAAATTTAACCGAGGGCCATTTTCGATAAGAGAAGTGCGGGGTTCTTTACACGTAGACTATTTCTTCGGTGCTTATCTCTTATATCAACTTTGTGCTAGACCCGTAAGTACAATTTTATTTTATTTATTTTTTATTTTTTTCGACACTTTCCTTTTTTGTCGTTAAAAATTATAGTAAGTTTACAATCTTTTCTTTTTGTTACTTACAGAAATGATGACCTTCTAAGACCGAAACGCCAAGGCTTAATACATAACTTCAAGAAAGACGGGACACGGGACTGATTTCCATCATTAAAAATGTCTAAGCTTGTGAGCCAACAGGCAGACAGATTATATCTCAATATTTTTTGTGCACTAGTTTAATCGGTCTTCTTTTTTTATAGGTTAATAACACCTATGAACCATTAATTTTTATTGAAAGTTTTATTATACTGACCTCGCGCTGTTAAATTCTCTTTACGTCCCTGTTATTTATTTTGCTGAAATTATACAATAATTTAATTACATGCTATTGGCTTACGCCCCCCATTAAATTAAACCGACCGAAGGTATTTGAAAATTAATGATATATTTACATTTCATAGACTCCGCAAAACCAAAACTTACTCCAGCGGATTTAAACTTGTGCCAGTCGAGACACGTACTAGATATAATCAAATCACTTTGCCAAACTCCAATGCTCTTTAAAGGATTCGTAATACAGACGATTTAACCCGATCTGAAGAAAAAAGTTTTGAAAATAATAGAGATTTAAAAACGGAAAATCGTATTTATATGGCCAGTAAACAACGTCATGATACAGGAAAAATCTTTTATATAAAATTCCAAAAATCAATTGGACCCTTTAAATACATTTTTATGACAGGCGCTTTTATAATAGATATTATACACTGGGTGAATCATAAAAATCTGTATCAAATTAAATTTTGTTTTTAATAAAACATATTATTATATATTTTTACATTTTTAAATTCTACAATCAATTCTAGACATTTTTCATAAATCCTGCCCTATACCTATCTTTAACCGTTTAAGAGATATGTACCGGGTGGTCAAATAAGCGAGGACGTCGGCTTTATCTCGGAAACCATTAATCGTACAACTTTTGGAAAGATTTTTTTATGAGTAAAGTGGTCAAGAGAAATTGCTGAAAATTACTTTTAAGTTCCTCATTTCGCCGCAAGGGGCACAATTAAAAATTGTTTTTTTAAATTCTAAATTTCTCCGAAAATTCCCATATTAAGGTATAACTCTGATTACATCATTGGAAAGCTTAGACAATTCTGCATCATTTTGGTTTAAGGCTCATTGGCGTACCCACCTTAATAAGAGTGGGAGAAGCTATTGAAAGTGTAAACATTACAATCGCTGTAACTTCTAAACGACTTATGCGATTTTACTAAATTTAAGCTTGTTTGGAAGGGGAAAATAAGCATCTTCAATTGCCGTATCCAGCAGTACACAATAGTGTTTAATAAAATTGCTAGGAGGCGCAATTTGTAATAATAACAGTTTTTTCGATTTTATTCCCAAAATTCAAACCGTACGGTATAACTATTACATCATAATCGAAAAGTAGATGAAATTTGCAACAAAAGATGTGAAGACCGATATATTTGTTCGTTTCAGAGTTATTGCCAAAACAATAAATTTTAATACAAATTGCGCCCTCTAGCAATTTTATTAGAAACTATCGTGTCCCATTAGATGCGACAATTGAAGGGACTTTCAAACAAGCTTAAATTTAGTAAAATCGGATAAGTCATTTAGAAGTTACAGCGATTTTAATGTTTATACTTTCAATAGCTTCTCCCATTCTTATCAAGTGAAAGTGTAAACATTAAAATCGCTGTAACTTCTAAACGACTTAACCGATTTTACTAAATTTAAGCTTATTTCGAAGAAAAAGGTGAGTACGTTCAATTGTCGTATCCAATGGTACAAGATAGTTTCTAATAAAATTGCTAGAGGGCGCAATTTGTATTAAAAATTATTGTTTTGGCAATAAATCTGAAACGAACAAAGATATCGAACTGCGGTGTTCACATCTTTTCTTGCAAATTTCATCTACTTTTCGATTATGATGTCATAGTTATACTGTATGATTTGAATTTTCAGGATAAAATCGAAAAAACTATTATTATTACAAATTGCGCCCTCTAGCAATTTTATTAAACACTATCGTGTACTTTTGGATACGGCAATTGGAGATACTTATTTTCCCCTTCCAAACAAGCTTAAATTTAGTAATATCGGATAAGTCGTTTAGAAGTTACAGTGATTTTAATGTTTTTACTTTCAATAGCTTCTCCCACTCTTATCAAGGTCGGTACGCCAATGAGCCTTAAACGAAAATGATGCAGAATTGTCTAAGCTTTCCAATGATGTAATCAGAGTTATAACTTAATATGGGAATTTTCGGAGAAATTTAGAATTTAAAAAAACAATTTTTAATTGTGCCCCCTTGCGGCGAAATGAGGAACTTAAAAGTAGTTTCCAGCAATTTCTCTTGACCACTTTACTCATAAAAAATCTTTCCGAAAGTTGTACGATTAATGGTTTCCGAGATAAAGCCGACGTCCTCGCTTATTTGACCACCCGGTACACTTTAATGCTGGTATAATAATAATAATAATAATAACAAATATTTATTAGTTGATTGAACTATTTAATTACATTTCAAATTTTAAATTCTTTCTTCTCTCCTGGTAGATAGGTAATTACAATCTAGAAAGACTATTTTATTAGACTTTTTTACATAAAATTTGATTCTTTAATTTTTTTACAAATAATTTTAAATTACACCTTTTAATTTCATTTCCTAACTTGTTATATTCTATAGCACCACTAAAAAATATTGATTTTTGAGTCGATTTCAAATTTCTATGATCCAAAATAAAGTTATTTTTTCCTCTTGTTTCATGAATATGAACTTTATTAAATTTTGTCAAGAAATTTTCATGATATGGTGCTGTTATATTTAAATTTATTTTATGAATAAAAATCAAAATACGAAATAATAAAAAATTTTCTATATTCATCCATTGTAAACAATTTAGCATTTTCGTTATTTTAGTGTATTTATTACATCCCAATATTATTCTCATTACTCTATTTTGTAAAATCTGTAATCTGTTTTTATTTTGTTGTGAACATATATATGTCGTAGGCTGATAGTGAAATCCGTCATTTCATGAAAAGCCTAGTCACTTCATGAAGCGTCGGCAGATTGTGTAAAAACATGAAATTACACGATCTGCCGCGTCACTTCATGAAGAGACCTTGACGTTTCGGCGTATTCTGTATAACACAATCTGCCTAATTTTAAATATCGTCACTTCATGTAGTACCTAACGATGTCATGCCAGTCGGCAGATTGTGTAATTCCGTCTAAAAGGTATATTGGCAACTGGTTTGTTCGTTGTTCCACAGAGCATTTTTTTTTTAATTAAATTTTTTCAACTAATATTATTTTATAAAAATAAAAAAAATGCTCTGACAAACCCGAACAAACCAGTTGCAAATATACCTTTTAGACGGAATTACACAATATGCCTTGTTTTTGTGGCATTTCATAAAGTGACGATATTTAACATTAGGCAGATTGTGTTATACATAATACGCCGAAACGTCAAGGTCTCTTCATGAAGTGACGCGGCAGATCGTGCAATTTCATGTTTTTACACAATCTGCCGACGCTTCATGAAGTGACTAGGCTTTTCATGAAATGACGGATTTCACTATCAGCCTACAACATATATAAAATTGAACTACAAAAAACAAAATGAGGTAAAATAATACAATTGAAAATATTTTTTTTACTATAAATGCTTAAGTATCCGCTTAATCTATTTAGCACTCCTATTTTTTTTGAAATTTTTTTACAAATATAATCCATATGATATGCACCAACGATTTGTTTCTAGACTTACCAACCTTCTGAACGCAAGTAAAGTGTAGACGATCTTAGTTGAGACAGACAAAAAATCTAAAAAAAAATTTATGACAGACTGTCAAGTCCACGTGGACTATCTTCGAACATCTGTATAGGGAGCGATCAATACAAATTTTGTTATATTTGTATTGTAGTTTCAATGTGTGATTCAGTAAATTGATCGTACCCCCAATATTTACGTTGTCTCAACTGACTTCGTATGAAGTATAACAACCTTTTTCTACTCCCATCTGCATATTGGCTATTTCTTGCACAATCTACAGAATGGATAAGTAGGCAAGTCCAGTTAACTGAACGGATATAATTTCATATCCATCCTAGTTAGGATATGAAATCGACCAATCACAGTTAGCATCAGGTTACCCAGGTAACTATTCGATTTTAAAATATTATGTCAATTATAGTGTAATTGTCAGATCGTAAATAAAATTATTACAAGTTATAAAAATATGAGCGATTCTGATGAAGAAACGGTGAACTGCACTGCACGCCGCCAAATATTCGTTTAGAAGCCAACCAAACCTACGAAACTCTATTACCAGAAAAATCCAAAAGAAAATACGAATTAACTTACAAAAAGTTTATGGGCTGGATGCTGGAATATGAAGTCAAAAATATATCAGAGAATGTTTTAAATGTATATATGAAATATGTATCCAAAGACCTAAGACCGTCGACTCTGTGGACAACGTATTCTATGTTAAGAACAATGTTAAATATAAAAAGAAACATTGATATTTCTACATATTATAAATTGCGGTCTTTTTTGAAGTAGTGGCTATAAACCAAAAAAGGAAAAAATTTTGACATTGGAACAAATTAAAACGTTCCTTCTGGAAGTACCAGATCACGAATATTTGTTTACGAAGGTATGCTTCAGTAAAGTACTATTTATATTAATATTATATAATATCAAAAAAATCTCATCTTGCACGAAATCCTATAGAATACTTAAATAAGACTTCTTATAATATGCGCTAGACATTATTTTAAGCAAGTGTCAAATCAGTTGCATGGTAGAGCTTGTGGCGGTCAAGAAAAGCTCCTTGGTTCGAACCTCATCAAGAAAAAATACTTTTTTTTATATTTTTTATTTGATACCTATACTTGCTTTGTAGTCATAAAATTTGATATTTCTAATTAAATTTTAGGTGGTATTGATTTTTGGTATTTCTGGCGGATGCCTTTGTTTATTTTAAATTTTATTTTTATTTAAAGTGTAAAATTTCTTTAGTCGTAGAAAAAATACACTATACAACTCGAGTGGAATGTCCATATCGCACTCAAACGATTGCGCACTTCGCCTTCGGCGTCGTGCTCAACTTACGTCATCGTGCGATATAGACATAATATCCACTCTTGTTGTTAAAACTACTATTAAGGCATTGACAATGACATTTTGCTATTTAAGTTTGAAAAGTCAGTTAATGTTAGTCAAATTTAAAAATTTGCTTGGCTGATCTTGCATCCAAAATGCGCCTCGCTGGAAATGAACGCATACAAATTTTGTTTATGTTGGGTTGTGGAGATAAAAGTAGAATTCATAAGTTCGTGATTATGTTCAATGTAAAATACCCAAATCGCCTACCTATTAGCCAAACAGTGTCTAGAAAAGCAATAAAGTGGAGAACAACCCGTAATGGTAAAGACAGTGTTGAAAGTGGTCATCCTAGAGTATACCTGAGAAGAAAAATAAACATATTATCACTTGAAAGATTCTTATAGCTTAAGCTCATAACTTGGGCGCGACTGTGATACTCACCAAACCACCAAATCTAAATTTTTAAAAAAGAGAAGTTTCACAAAAGTTATTGGACCATGATCCTGATAGGCGATACCAATTTTGTGAAATAATGATTTAGCTAACAGATATGCACGAATGGCCTAAAAAATCTTTTTCCAAGATGAAGCTGCGTTTTCTTTAAATGGCCAGGTTAATATAGACCAAACTACAGATACTCAGTACAGAAAAAACCTCTCTGGTCAATAGAAAATCACACCCAGTACAATGAAAAGGTCAATGCCTGGCCGGGAATTGTTAAAAATAGGGTAATTGCCACCAACCATTTTTCTTTAATGGGAGCCTCACTACAAAAATATATCTAAATTTTTTTCGAAATGATCTGGTTCTAGCTCTTACCACTCTAGTTCCAGATGGTAATAATCCTAATCCAAGTTGAACCTTATGGTTTCAACGGGATTGTGCTCCCTCGCATTATGCTGCTCATGTAAGAGAGTAATTAAATGCATTTTTTTCGGGGCGATAAATAGGTAGAAGGGGGTCAATAGAGTGGCCACCCAGATCGGCCGATCTTAACCCACTGGATTGTTTTATAGGGCTCCGTCAAAAATGTAATTTATAAATCTCGATAGATACTCTCTAACTCTCTACAAGAAGTACAAAATGTACAATTGTATAACAGGAATTTTTAGATCGATTGAACTACTGCAGACCAGTTGGTGGAGGACATTTTCAACATCTTATAAAATAGTTTTGTTACAAAATTATCAAAGTAAGAATTTACAGAAAGAAAAAGAAAAATAATTACATAAATTGCTAAAATTTGCCACCGCTATTGTTTGTCTAGTTTGTTTGTTAATATTTCGTAAACGGTAGCAGATACGTATGGAAAATATCTACCGTGCGAGAAAAAATTATTTGCATCAAAGAGGGCCTTGCATCTAAGGACGTAATGCTTAGCCATAGAGCTTAATACCTGTTGGGTGTCAGTAACTACTTGAATTAACAATCAGTTATTCTGTCACTTTGACAGTCGTTACAAGTAATTTGATTCATCGCTAATTTTTCCAATTTCTTGAACAATTTGCACAATGGGCTTTAGGGAACAGCACAAAACATTCATGGTTAAAGTGTATTTTTGAAACGGGGTTAGAGTAAATGGTAAGTGGCAATACAATCCGGGTTTGTGCATGGACGATTTTTACGAACATTTTCCTAACGTTGCTTTTATTGCTGGGGTTTTTTATCATTGCCTGAAAAGAACCATAGCTGTGTTTAGGGAAACAGGTTCTATACAACACAAAAAAGGAGCAGGAAGACCATCTGTAAGAACCGGACAACTTGTTGCAAACGTTCGTTAAATAAGGCAAAATACGCCAACAAATTGTATAAGACGCCTCTCCCAAAAGGTGGGAAGATATTATGGAACATGCAGGACTATTCCTAAAAAGCAGCTTAATTAATTTCCTTATAAAGTGCAAGTATTCCAATGAATACAAGCTGCAGATTTTAAAAGACGCAGGAATTACTCTCAATGGTTTACCAAAAATTTATTGGAAATAAATGATTTATTAGAGCTGACATTTTTTTCGGATGAAGCCTGGTTCCACCTCTCTGGTTATGTGAATTCTCAGAATACATGCATGTGGAGTAGTGAAAATCCCCATTTTTTTGGAGAGTCCACATTGCACCCTCAAAAAATTGGTGTCTGGTTAGCTGTTTCCCGAAGAGGAATTGTTGGTCCTATTTTTTTCCATGACAGAGTTACAGCATAGCGGTATAGAGATAATATTTTGAATCAATTTGTGAAGCAGTTACTTGACGACGAACGACGTTTTGGATATTTTCAACAGGAAGGTGCAACCGCTCATACAGCCGCCGAAACTATTAACTACTTACGCAATTTTTTCGACGACAGATTGATCAGTTTTCGATCAGACATTGAGTTCCTACCTAGATCACCTTGTTTAACGGTTATGGATTACTTCGTTTTTCCTCATTTACACACTATTTGCAAAACACCAGTTGCAAATTTAAAACAATTACAAGAAAGGATTATCCAAGAATGTGGGAACATTTCTCCAGAGATGATGGTCAACACTTTCAAAAATATGATGAGAAGTGTGAATTTATGCTTGGAGCATGGCGGTGGCAAATTTCAGCAATTTATGTAATTATTTTTCTTTTTCTTTCAGTATATTCTTACTTTGTTAATTTTGTAAACAACAATTTGTATTTGTCTACTTATTTTATTACTCATTAGTTTGGCATATCATGTCATAATATAAATTTGACAAAATTTTAACTTGGTTATCGTCCCCATATCATTATGATCTAAACCAAGCCCTACGTTTTTTAATCCAAGCCCTCTTTGATGCAAATCATTTTTGCTCGTACGGTAAAATTGATTATAGAATGTAAAAATAAAAATAATTACAATAAGTTTTAATTAAAGTTGATACACATAGCACTTTTATAATTTAATTTCAAAAAAATTAATTTGACGGATTCGAGCGATTCCTGATTAAGTGGGTGGTATTCTGTATATTAGGCTGATCCGTTTCTTTAGCATAAACCCTATATAGTACTATATATTATTATTAATTGACTAAAAAGACCCGACCTTCGTGTAATTTATTGACAATGTCGAAACAAGAATAAATAAATTCTCGTGGCGTCGATAAGACAATAAATTTCATTGATGTATTAAGATGGAATTCTCAATGTCATTCAATCTATTGCCAACCAATAACCTATTTCGCCTTATTTTTTTTTAGTTAATTATTTTATAAATTAATATAAAATCAATGTGGTCGGCACATTATTTAGGTAATATTTAATATTACAAAAATTTCAATTTATTTCATTGCAAATTTTCTAAGAATTTTATAGAGAAAGAACAATGACGTAATAATGGTAAAAAAAATCTTACCCGATATTTTGCGCTATACTATATAATTCTCCTAAAATAATTTATGAAATTCCTAGCCACAGTTAAAATTAATTTTATTTAAATTTTCTGTAAAAGCAAGAAAAATAAATGAATTTACGCAAAATAAATTATGTTGATTAAGTCTGTTCAATTACCACTGACCCTTACGTCACGACCAGTGCTATCTTTCTAATATTCGTGACCTAGGTGAGATAGCAAATTGGCGTCAATAATAAATTTCGTATCATTTTACCAGTCAAAAATGTTTTATTGTCATTTTTGACAATGTAATTTTTAATCAACATTATTTCAAAAATGTCACGGTATTGTGAAAAAAGAACAAGCATTAATTTTAAAATTATTTGATTATTTATAAAGATAATGTGATGCCGGAAATACTCTTTTTACCCTTTAACGCAGTTTAAGGGGTATTAGATATAATAAAGCAGAAATTGTGAAACATATAATAAATAATAAACATGAAAAATATATTGGCAAAGTTTTTATAACTACCTATCTGTTTTAAAGAGCTTCTGATTCTTTGGGAGTTTCGTGTTTAACATTCCAACGAATTAAGCTAAAGGAGAAAGATGTTAGTTTTAAGAATCGAAATAATGTAGATGTCGTAGGCTGATAGTGAAATCCGTCATTTCATAAAAAGCCTAGTCATATGATGCTGCACGCTAAAAGGTATATTTGCAACTGGTTTGTTCGTTGTTCCCCAGAGCATTTTTTTCAATTTTTTTTTAATTTAATTTAAATTTTATTTTTATAAAATAATATTAGTTGAAAAAATTGAAAAAAATGCTCTGGGGAACAACGAACAAACCAGTTGCAATATACCTTTTAGCCACGCTTCATGATATGACTAGGCGTTTCATGAAATGACGGATTTCACTATCAGCCTACGACATAGATATTTTGTCATTCCGTGGTCGACAACTTCACGAAATTCATGAACATACCACAGGAGAGCGTATTTATGAAATGTATAAAGCAGGTGAATAGTGTGAACACGTTACCATTCGCTCAACACAACTAAATCTTAAAATCATTGATGGTATTGAAACATCCACATCAGCGGACTGTTTAAAAAAATGAAAATTAAAATGGCGTAAATGTACTGTATCAATCAGGATCAATCATTAAACAGGCGTTTTATAATAGAGCAACCCCATATAGCCCAATACTGAGTAGAATTTTTAAGAGAATTTAAGAATAACGACAACTCTCAATTTCCCTTAAAATCCATTTTTCTGGATGAAACCTGGATAAACAGTAAAGAGGCTTTTAGGCAAAGTTGGCAAGATAATAATTTTCATACAGTTAAAAAAAATCATCATAAGGTGTACTCTATAATATTCTACATGCAATTTCAGAAAATGGATTCGGCCTGAAATCCGGTGATTATCATGATTCGATGAATAGTGAAAACTTTGAGAAATGGTTTGAAAAAAAATTGTTACCAAACTTGGAAGAACCGTCGCTTATTATCATGGATAACGAAACATATCATTCGGGGCTAATTAAAAAAATTCCAAACGAGTTGGTCAAAAAGATAACTTATTGCGTGGTTAGAACAAAGACAAAATTCCCGTTTGACCATTTGCAATGAAGGATCAGATCTGGATAATAGTAAAGCAGCATATCCCACCCAAAGGTTACAAGCAATCTGAAAAGCTCTATTTATGTTATTTTTTTATTTTTTTAAATTTTATTTTAATAGGTTGGATGAACTAGTATTGCACCACGGACATCGACTTTAAAGACGTCTTCCATATCATTGCCACTTCAATCCTATTGAAATGGTTTGTTCGGAATGTAAGTGCTATTATGATGCAAAAATAAGGTCTGTACATCCTGTAACAAATGACGGAGTTTTGAGTCTTTGAAATGAAGCCATAGAAAATGTAACAGTAATAAAATGGAAAAATTATGTAACACACACTAATAAAATTTTAAATGATGTGTGCGAACGGGAAAGATTTATCAATGCTTCAGATACTATTTCCGTTATTATTAACGTGCACGAATCGGATGATGATGATTCTTGCGGAGATGATTTATTTTAATTATTAAAATTTTTTATTTTGTTGTGTGTGTCATTGTTTATTCTATTTTCTTCTTTATAATTTTATAAATAAGACTGATGCACTAGAGCTCCACTAGAGAAAAAAATACATGATAAAATTTTAAATATTATAAATAACCTTTATTTATTTTTCATTAATCTTAAATTAATTAAAAATTTCATATTGATTTTCAAAAACAAAATGATGCCTGCATGATACCTGTTATAATAAATAAACTACTTATTTCTGACTTCATTAACAGTATAAAATTATTAATTAAAAACTTGAAAAAACGCTCTTGTATTTTACTCGTTCACCTGCATCTGCCTTTATGTAGATCAAGCCTAAGAAACATCATAACCTTTACCACCGGTAAGTCAAACTGACTGAATTAATTTTCGACGTACCGCAAATATAGAGAATATGACGTAACGGTCAGCGGTCATTGAATAGACTGTACTTTCGCCTTATTGGCTGATTTATACCCCAATTAAAACTAAACTAAGAAAATTAAATTAAGAAATTAAGGCGATAGTTTATACACTGAAAAAAAAGTCTGTTTCATCCCAAATAAATGATGTATTTGCTTTATTTTTGTTAGCCACAAATAATCTTTATTTAGCTCAAACAAATATTGTTTGCAACAAATAAATTGATTATTTGACTTTTATTTCATATTTGTTTGGTTTTTGTTTATTTATGTGAAATAAAACTTATTCGCGCCAAACAAAAAATTGTTTGCTACACCTCTAAACGTCTACATTTCAAACATAGTATATTACATAACAAGTGTTGAAAGTGGTACTTTTCAAACGAGGAGGTTCGGAAATTCTCCGAGTGTGAGAAAATCACTTTCACACGAGTAATGTACACAATTTTTCCTACGACCATACAATATAATCAAAAAGAGTTGGATTTGTTTTTAATAGTTTGTAGGTTTTACCATTGTGTTAATCAAATTTAAAAAAAAAACAATGCCCACTTACACATTTTAACTTACCTAGGTTTAAATCAAAAGAATAACTTTTTCTCCTATTTGTTTACGCACATCATACCTACTATCTATGTACAGTGAATAAATTTCGTTTCTGATCTTTTAGTTGCTTGCATTCTTTTAATAAAACAATAATATAGCTAAAATACGAAAACAACATAACACAAAACTAAAACATAACCTCAACATTTGCTCAACATTATAGAAAGATAGAGATGGAGTTAAATATCGATAGCTTGTTAATTATAAAAGTTAAATCTTTTTCGATTTGTTTTAAATATAGCTAAAATAAATTTACTTACATAAAGCGTATTCACTTGTCCCATATCCTTAAACATTGTATGGATATTTTTATCCGAGATAATTGCAAAATTATAAATCGGTATTTCCTAGGGTATTCTATTTCTGCTCTATAGCTGCCCCTTTTTTTTCTGTGGTTCAACTCAGTTGACATGTAAACATGACAGTTGGTGGGTTGCCTGACACATTATTATTTTCCCTTTTTGATAATATTATTTTTATCATAAATAATACTCTTAGGTTCCCAAAAATAACGAAAAAAAGGATTTTTTTTATCTGCAGTAATGCCCTAGTGTACTTTACCCCACCCAGCATCCCAATTCACTCCACGGGTCCCGTAAGTTTGTTATTTTTAATAAATAGTTTTGTGTGTCAAATTGACACCTGTTTAAATTTAATTAATATAGGTATAGTGTGCTTGGTATTTCCACACTCGTGTTGAAATATTTTTTTACAACACGCGTGTGATATTTGGCACTTTCTAGCCAAGTTAACCGTGTTGTTATTGTAATTTTCGTAGGTGGTCGTAGGAAAAAATATTATTTGCTGCAAATAACTTTTTATTTCGCCACTGCTTTTTAATCGGATTCCGCGAAACGAACAAGACAAAGGGAAGGGTTGGCGTCGAGATCTAGGCAGGGAGAGACTGGAGAGTTTAGTCGTTTAGTGAGCGTCTTTTGACAAGGTGATATATAATTTTGTGTGGCAATGGATGTTCGCGATTGGCTAGTTGGCCATAACATGGGACATCTGTGGCCCTCCTTCGAAGGTAAGATTTTAATTTTAATGTTTGTTACTTAAAAAAGACAGATAAAACATATTATACACAATAACAATTATTAAATCATGCATGCCATGGAGAAATGCCCATTTAAAAACGTTTCAATTATTTTTGTATATAATAGAAAAAGTTAACAAATTTGTCTTTGCCATATTGTTATATTATTTTATAAACATGCATATCGTTATTGTTTTGATTTCTGTTTTCAATATAATTATTAATATTCATGTTGTATACTATCAAGATGGCCGCGAAAGCGTCTCTTGCAGCCCCTTTGTGTAAAATTATTCATTTGCCTTAAATATTTATTTGCTTTAAATAAATAAATATTTCGGGGAAACAATTATTTATTTATAACCATTTTTGATTGTTTGTGATAAATTTAATTTATTTCCCTCAAACAAGATGTTATTTTACAGGAACATTTAGTTATTGCAGTAAATATGGATGTTTAAGGAGAATAAGGCTCTCGTAGGCGCAGACCGAGTTTAATAACTGTCATGTTAATTACCGTTTTGTTTTCTTTTCTTATATAGTTATGTTATTTTTCGTAAAAATAAACAGAATATATATAAAAACTGTGATATGATTTATTTCTTTTTGCAGCTCATCTTCTAAATAGTTTGGGAGATTATACCCTATTCTAATTATTTAATTTAATTACCTTATTGTTTATTACAAATATAGTTTTTACCAAAAAATATTTAATAATAATTATATTATATATTATTATGTTCAATAGTAAATAATTATTTATTTATTGGAAACAATAAGGTATTTAAATTAAATTCCAAAAATCACACATCCTAATTTCGAAGCTACTTGAACAGAATAAATATTTATTTAATAGAAATAAATATAGAGTATAATAAACAATTCGTGATTTGGATTAAATAAATGTGTTGCCGATTTAAATAAATTATTATTTGAACAAAATAAATATTTATTTAATAGAAGTAAATATAAAGAATAATAAACAATTCGTGATTTGGATTAAATAAATGTGTTGCCGATTTAAATAAATGATTATTTGAACAGAATAAATATTTATTTAATAGAAAGAAATACATATTTGTCGGTTACCTATATTGCTTCGTGCTAAATAACGGAATTATTTTATTTAAATAATATTTATTTTAATATCATATATTTCCCTCTCAAAAGTCAAATAATTTTGGACAAAATTTCAAATAATTATTTTTTCAGGCCATTTGTTTCGGCGAACTCCATTTTTGTTTAGATCAAATAAATTCTTTTTTCAGTGTACTTCTTCAACTAAGCCACTTAGTCGCCGCAAAAAGACATGGAGTCGACGATACCACACGAAGATGGATCCACAACATGCTTCAATACCGGCAAATCAAAACTAGCTTACATGGGGATACTATAAAGGCCGATGTAACGCAAGGTTGTCCGCAGGGAGGGGTATTGTCACCTCTTCTATGAAACTTGGTGGTAGATGAGTTACTAGCATGTCTTAATGCAGAGGGCTTCTACGCCCAAGGCTATGCAGACGATGTGGTAATACTCATCATCGGTACACATGCCACTATATTAGCAGAGCTTATGCAAGGTGCACTAAACATCGTGCAACGCTGGTGTGAGAAGGTAAACCTCAAAGTCAACGCTGCTAAGACTGCAACATTGCCATTCGCCAAACGAAGACAGGCAGGGAACTTTAACAACCTAAAAATCTTTGGTGAACAGATAAAAACAGTCAGCGAAGTCAAATATCTAGGACTAACCCTGGATGCGAAACTGACATGGAACCGACATATCAACAATAACCTAAACAAGGCAAAAATGTGTCTAATGAGATGCAGAAGATTGTTTGGGAAAACCTGGGGACTCAAACCGCAGATGGTGCTGTGGTTATACGTCACAGTCATCAGACCCCTGATGACATATGGGTCTGTAATTTGGTGGACAAAAACACAGCAAATCACGACAGCCATAAAACTCAACAGTGTACAGAGGCTGGCCTGCTTGTGTATCACCGGTGCAATGAGAAGCACTCCCACCGCAGCAATGGAAGTTGTACTAGGACTAACACCACTAGATATTCATATCAAAATGGAGGCCAACTGCAGCGCTTCTAGGATGAAAGCAAATGGGGAATGGAAACAACGCCCCGAGAAAATACGGCACACAAGAGCCACGGACCTTATCAACGACGAGCTCTTGAAGATGCAAACCGATCGCATGAAAGCGAGATATAACTTTACAAAACCATTTAATGTCAGGTGCGACCCTGATATGTGGTCCAAAGGAAGATGGCCTAGTTTGGTACACTGATGGATCGAAAACGGCCAACGGAGTAGGCGCAAGTGTATTTGGAGAAAGACCCAGAATGGAAATCAGCATCCCTCTGGGAAACTACGCCACAGTATACCAAGCTGAGGTTCATGCGATACAAGCATGCGTACAAAAGAATCTTGAAAAGTGCTACCACGACCAAAAGATACATATCCTGTCGGACAGCCAAGCTGCCCTGAAAGCTCTGAACTCCTTCCGATTTACATCAAAAATCACAATGGAGTGCCTTAACGACCTAAAAGACCTGGCAGCCAGAAACAACAGGGTTGAACTCCTATGGGTTCCTGGCCATTCAGGGATAAAAGGCAACGAAAAAGCAGACATACTGGCAAAAACCGGATCTGCTCAAAATTTCAGTGGCCCAGAACCCGCCCTTGGAATATCAAAAAAGGCAACCAAAACAACATTAGACAGATGGGCGCAAAAACAACATCTATCTCGATGGAATGGTACACCTGGCCAGGCACACGCACGGGCCGTCATCGATAGGCCCTCGAAGAATCTATCAGCTGGAATGCTGCTCTTGACGCGTACCCAGCTAAAGCAAGTGACTGGCCTACTAACAGGCCTTTGTCACTTAAGAAAACACCTTCAACGAATGGGAGTATATAATGGACCCATTGAATTTTGTTTGTTCAACTTTGCGGCGAAGAGGATGAAACCGCCTCCCATATCATGTACAGTACAGATGCGAAGCGCTAAACCGTAAAAGATTCAAATCTTCGGAAACATTCGACGTGGCGATAACCTCCCGCACGACAAACTTGGAAGGAAACTACTGGACCTCGTAGAAGGAACAAATCTTTTCTAACAAGACTGGGGCGCACAATAAGCCAGAAGGCTGCAGTGTAAGAAGCTTGGGCCACACGTCGAACCCGACCCCCGCCTTTAACCAACCAAGCCACTTAATGAATCTACGAGAGAAGAAGAAGGTGCTCCAAACCTATCTTATTGGTTTGTTTTCGTTATTTAATGAATATTATTGTTTTAAAACATGAATTAAAAAAAATTATTTATTTTGGTATTGATGCTGATAACAGTCTACCTATTCAAGAAAAAAAGTTCTAGACGGCGGATTAGACGGTTTGAGTTTAAGTAAAAATTCCATCGCACCAAACAGATGCCAGGCGGGGGTGCTGCCGGAACCCGATGGGGTGCATTTTTTTGACCTCAACTCAGTAGCAAATCGGTTCCTGACAACCGACCACCTGTTTTCCGCTTCTTTAGCTGAAATATTTCTAGACAAGTTTTATTTAACCACATATAAAAATAATTTTTCACTAACCATCCACTTTATTTTCCTCATCGTACAATATGCTGGCAATTGTAAGTTGTTATTTTACCGGATAATTTTATTTTTATAATTCTTGTCCGTTTTATCATAAATGCATGGGAACTGTGTTGTACTAATTCAATCAATGTACCGTCGTTAACAACCATCGTGATACTTTTTGGAATAATAATTTAGGGGTACACTGAAAAAATAATTTATTTGATCTAAACAAAAATGGAGTTCGCCGAAACAAATATCTGTTCCCTATGGCCTGAACAAATAATTATTTGAAATTTTGTCCAAAATTATTTGACTTTTGAGAGGGAAATATATGATATTCAAATAAATATTATTTAAATAAAATAATTCCGTTATTTAGCACAAAGCAATATAGGTAACCAACAAATATGTATTTATTTCTATTACATACATATTTATTCTGTCCAAATAATAATTTATTTAAATCGGCAACACATTTATTTAATCCAAATCACGAATTGTTTATTATCCTTTATATTTATTTCTATTAAATAAATATTTATTCTGTCCAAATAATAATTTATTTAAATCGGCAATACATTTATTTAATCCAAATCACGATTTGTATATTATCCTTTATATTTATTTCTATTAAACAAATATTTATTCTGTCCAAATAATAATTTATTTAAATCGGCAACACATTTATTTAATCCAAATCACAAATTGTTTATTATACTTTATAATTATTTATTTCTATAAAATAAATATTTATTCTGTTCAAATAATTTCGAAATTAGGATGTGCGCTTTTTGGCATTTAATTTAAATAACTTATTGTTTCCTATAAATAAATAATTATTTACTATTGAACATAATAATATATAATATAATTATTATTAAATATTTTTTGGTAAAAACTATATTTGTAAGAAACAATAAGGTATTTAAATTAAATAATTAAAATAGGGTATAATCTCCCAAACTATTTAGAAGAGGAGCTGCAAAAAGAAATAAATCATACCACAGTGTTTATATATATTCTGTTTATTGTTACGAAAAATAACATAACTATATAAGAAAAACAAAACAAAACTGTAATTAACATGACAGTTATTAAACTCGGTCTGCGCCTACAAGAGCCTTATTCTCCTTAAACATCCATATTTACTGCAATAGCTAAATGTTCCTGTAAAATAACATCTTGTTTGAGGGAAATAAATTAAATTTATCACAAACAATTAAAAATGGTTATAAATAAATAATTGTTTCCCCGATATATTTATTTATTTAAAGCAAATAAATATTTAAGGCAAATGAATAATTTTACACAAAGGGGCTGCAAGAGACGCTTTCGCGGCCATCTTGATGGTATACAACATGAATATTAATAATTAGGTATATTGAAAACAAAAATCAAAACAATAACGATATGCATGTTTATAAAATAATATAACAATATGGCAAAGACAAATTTGTTAACTTTTTCTATTATATACAAAAATAATTGAAACGTTTTTAAATGGGCATTTCTCCATGGCATTCATGATTTAGTAATTATTATTGTATATAATATGTTTTATCTGTCTTTTTTAAGTAAAAAACATTAAAATTAAAATCTTACCTTCGAAGGAGGGCCACAGATGTCCCATGTTATGGCCAACTAACCAATCGCGAACATCCATTGCCACACAAAAGTATATATCACCTTGTCGAAAGACGCTCACTAAACGACTAAACTCTCCAGTAGCGAAATGAAAAGTTATTTGCAGCAAATAATATTTTGTTTGAAATGTAGACGTTTAAAGGCAGAGGTGTACAAACAATTTTTTGTTTGGCGCGAATAAGTTTTATTTCATATAAATAAACAAAAACCAAACAAATATGAAATAAAAGTCAAATAATTCAATTTATTTGTTGCAAACAATATTTGTTTGAGCTAAATAAAGATTATTTGTGGCTAACAAAAATAAAGCAAATACATCATTTATTTGGGATGAAACAGACTTTTTTTTCAGTGTGGAATTCATGATTTAGTAATTATTATTGTATGTTTTATCTGTCTTTTTTAAGTAAAAAACATTAAAATTAAAATCTTACCTTCGAAGGAGGGCCACAGATGTCCCATGTTATGGCCAACTAGCCAATCGCGAACATCCATTGCCACACAAAAGTATATATCACCTTGTCGAAAGACGCTCACTAAACGACCAAACTCTCCAGTGGCGAAATGAAAAGTTATTTGCAGCAAATAATATTTTGTTTGAAATGTAGACGTTTAAAGGCAGAGGTGTAGCAAACAATTTTTTGTTTGGCGCGAATAAGTTTTATTTCACATAAATAAACAAAAACCAAACAAATATGAAATAAAAGTCAAATAATTTAATTTATTTGTTGCAAACAATATTTGTTTGAGCTAAATAAAGATTATTTGTGGCTAACAAAAATAAAGCAAATACATCATTTATTTGGGATGAAACAGACTTTTTTTTCAGTGTATGTGCACAAATTCTTCTTTATTACATTCACCGAAATGACATGACGGGAATCATGGAATATGCCGATCGCCCCACGGACTATGTCGATTCAACTAAGAAAGTGAAACGTTCGGCAACTTCTTAGTTTAATTTAATTTAATTCTGTAATTGTAGGTATTAATGCGTCCGTATGATGGTAGTATTTTTACTTCCTAATTTCTTAGTTTAGTTTAGTTCAGTTTAATTTAATTGAGTTATAAATCAGCCATAAGTACATGTCTCCCAAATAGAGTCAAAAATCGGTAGATTACAATAATCGCTAAATGTGGTTATCTGCGAACAAAAATCAATATCAGAATTGTAGTAACCCAAAACTTTAAAGATATTACCCTGCTGGTATATTAGTCAAAATATTTCTCGGAAATATTTTATCACTTTGATTTTTTTTTAAATATATTAATCAAAAATGATTTGTTTTACATTAATATTCCTAAAAAGGACATAACATTTTTTACTAAACTGTTATTTTATTCTTTCGTACACCTGACCCATTTAACTTTTTTTAAAATCTTTTGCTTAAAATTGAATTTCTTCAACTCAATATAACCTCAAAAATTACATTTAAAAATAATTTGTCCTGTTTATTTATTTCATTCCCATTGAAAATACCTTGTACGATACCTGCAAAAAAAAAACAGACAGAAATAAGTAATATGCAAACAAACATAAAAAAAATGGCAATGAAAGTACATTAATAATTATTGAGAATCTCCTTTTTTGATCGGTTAAAAAAACTTCATTATTCTAACAGCACCAGAGCAAAGAGCTACATCCATAAACTCAGGATATAACCAAAGTTGTTTTTTGTAGAATGGGCAGTCCAAAAAATGGAAAAAATTAGCCACTTTTTAAAATAGTTAATATTATTTCCTTTCCATTCAATCCCATTTTCTCAGGACAAGTTTGGAATTTATTTGACATCAGAAAAGTTTCTGTAACAATTTCTGCTATGTTAGCAAAATATTTTGCCAGCCTAAAATAGATTATCCGTTAATTTATCGACTTTAAGTTCTAAAATTACTCGTTTAATCGGCTGTGATTTTTTTCTGGTTTCGTCAACTGGAGCTGGACTTTATGGGCAGCCGTCGGACTATATTATAAAAAAGTGTTTACATGCTCTACAGATGAAACTTGTTTTCAAACCTTTGTTAACATGCATTCATTTTTAGTGTTTAAGGCCTGCACGCACTATTTACTTCAAAACATTTTGCATTGTGTTGTATCCAATTAAATTTAAAATAAAGAGCTCGGAACTAAAGTACAACAGGTCTTTACTGATCATTATACAGGGTGTCCGGGAAAATGTGGGAAATCTCCCGGATATGAAAAAAACACGTGAAAAGAATACGACAAGTTTATATAATCTTCTTTCGTATCGGCCTCTTCTTCGGAGATATGGGCGCCCAAAGATCTCCCATGGAATTAAGTTTTTGACATAATTATTAAACCAACAGGTATATATAATTTTTTTTTTCATAATGATGTATACCAGATAAGACCCTTCAAATTACTATCCCAGAAACTGTTGCGAATTACTAACAGCTGCAGGGACGGACTAGCTGTGACACTAATGTGCCAATTTTTTTTTTTACGCCCTGTATGATAAAAACTTTGGACAACGTTTTTTACATACCTTTAGCTATTGACTAAAAATTAAGTACTCTTCATTCATGTCGCTAATCCTAACCGTTTTCGAAAAAACGTCATTTTATTTATATCATGTATTATTTAGCGTATTTCGATAAATGATACATCTTTGTTTCTATAAAATTATAAATGTTCACTTTTAATTGCTTAATATTAATACATAATGGCAATAAAATGACGATTTTTCGAAAACGGTTAGGATTAGCGACATGAATGAAGAGTACCTAGTTAATTTTTAGTCAATAGTTAAAGGTATGTAAAAAAACGTTGTCCAATAAAGTTTTTATCATACAGGGCGTAAAAAGAAATGGGCACATTAGTGTAACAGCTAGTCCGTCCCCGCAGCTGTGAGTAATTCGCAACACTTTCTGGGATAGTAATTCGAAGGGTCTTACCTGGTATACATCATATAAAAAAAATGAAATATACCTGTTGGTTTAATAATTATGTGTCAAAAACGTAATTCCATGGGAGCTCTTTGGGAGCCCATATCTCCGAAGAGGAGGCCGATACGAAAGAAGTTTACATGAACTTGTAATATTATTTTCACGTGTGTTTTTCATATCCGGGAGATTTTCCACATTTTCCCGGACACCCTGTAGATCTGCAGTTCGGAATCGACATCACGAATTTTAATTCGGTTTGCAGAATTTAAAAGACTGGTTCTTACCGGTTTATATTATGGTACGCCTATGACGTAACCAATGTAACTACTTTATTATCATACAGGGTGGAAAAGGAAAAAGGGAAAAAATTAAAATTTTTAAAAGTCACATTTTGTAATTTTTTTTAAATTTATTTTACTGTCGGTTTATAACCTAAATTAATATCTCGGGATAATTTCTGTAATATTTTATTATACAGTGTCACCAGTAAAGTCCGCATCATATGGGATTTTTTAATTAATAGCTTTATTCAAAATTTGACTTTGGCATTAAGTTCTGCTTCGATCGAGATAAAAATTAAGCAAAAAAATAGTGATTCGCATTATCTGCCAAATTTTAATTTTTTTCAAAAAATAATTCATAAGTGAGGTTATTTCTGAAAGTATTGAACAAAGTTATAAGAAAAGATTTTTTACCCATATTTTGTAAATTGCACCACTTTTGCAAAATAAGACTCAACGCAACCTACATAAAACTTCTTAGTTTTGACAATGCTTTATTTCAGATACATTTTCTTTCAAATAGCGGCATATTAAATATGTGTTTTTCTACAATATCAAAATTGGGCTATTAAAATTGGGTCGCATGTGATGCAAAGTTTATTTGTTTTTGACCCTGTATAAGGTAACTCCATAAAAAAAATAAAATTTTTAAAAACGTAGTTTATGTCTGAAAGTAATACACCCTCATATTAAAACAAAATAGAACACAGTGTCATCAGTAAAGTGTTCGTGGAAAATAAATTTTAGTGGTGGGTAAAAAATCAAAACTATCTTATGCAGCTGAAATTTTGCATGTTGGCTAAAAACTGCATTTAAAAAAAACTTTTTCTAAAAACTTTTTTCGATATTTTCAGAAATAACCCCACTTTGGATTATTTTTTGAAAAAAATTAAAATTTGACAGATAATACGAATCACGTGACTAATATTTTTTTTGCTTAATTTTCATCTCGATCGAAGCAGATGCCAAAGTCAAATTTCGAATAAAGCTATTATTAAAAAAAAAATCCCATATGTTGCGCACTTTAATTACTGGTCACACTGTATGTTCTAGGGTAAGACTTATTCGACTTGGAAAAAAAACAGCTATTTTGCATTCAGCATTGACAACCTGAATTAGAACCTATTAAAAATATATCCCAATAATAAAAAAAAATTCTATAGGGTCACAAACCTTTCCTAGAGGCAATTAAAAACAATCAGCGAAAGCAGGAAGTTTAAAAACATTAGATCAAAACCTTATTACGTCATTCTATTATCCGAGCAATTATTTTATTTGTCAGCCTTGACTCATTATATTGCTATCTTTGTTTTGATTAATTGAATAGACAAGAACAGCTTAAAAATAGAAAACGACCCGTCCGATAATCACTGGGACCCTTGGGTGGAGACAGATGTGATGTCAGTGAGTTTATTCCGGTGTTTCTATTAAAGACTGTATCTTGTTTATTTATTTTCTGAGTCAATAATTCAAAATTTTAAAAACTGAAACCGTAGAAAGTTTAATTTTTTCTTTCTCTATGCGATAAAATAAAAGTAAAAGTTCAGGGAAAAAGCCCATTGAGTTATTCAAAGGTTAAAGGTTAGTTTAAATTTTTTAAATTTAAATACCTTAATTTGAAGAAGTAGTCCATGCTTAAAGTGGAGTTGAAAATATAGGAAAGAAAGAAAAAACTAAAAGTCTTCCTCCACAAAATTTAATAGAATATAGAAATTCTTTAGAGGTCTCTATTAGTTCGAACGTAGAAACGTTCATCTTCAGGAGACAGACATTTTTTTATATATAATTTAGTGCTGATGATATTAGCAGAAAAGAAAATGGTATAAAACATGAATGGAGCTTTCATGACATTGAAAAACTGAAATGTAGAAGTGGCGTACATAAAAAATTGAGGAGAGTTAAAACATGCTAAGCATGTGAATAAAGTTAATAAAGGAAGTCTAAACAACCAAACTAAATGAGGAAGCAAAAAAGGGGCCTTCCAAAGAAAAGGTGTTGAGAATTATTTAAATCATTTATATAAAATTTTAAGAAATACTCCATACTTAAAGTGGAGTTGAAAGTATGAAAAGGAAAAAAAACACAAAGTCTTCCTCCATAAAATTTAATGGAAACGATTCCAAGTCTCTACATGTTTCGAACGTAGAAACGTTAATCTTCAGGAGACAGAAAGTTTTTTTAAATTTATGCTGATGGTGTTAGCAAAAAAAAAACTTAAATTTAGAACCTTAATGGAGCTTTTATGGATTTAAAACTGAAGTATAGAAGAAACATAAAATAAAATATTTGGTAATGGTAAAACCATAGAGTGTTTAAAACATTATGAAGGGGTGTAAACCAACCAAATAAATTGGGGAAGAAGAAAACCTGTCTAAGGTGTCGATGCTCATTTAAAAACCCTTAAAGGAACTTACGGAACATGTAATACATTATTATGAAGGTACAATCGTTGTGTTTTCACATCTGTTAAAATAGAAATCGAAATTAAAATAAAGTGAAGGAGTACAGAAGTTTTTTTCAATGTTTTAGAGAAAATTTCTAATTTTAAATAATAAGTTAGTACTTACAATATTGTTGTAGCAAAAAGCATTTTTGGGGGTCCTGAGGACTAAACCTCAGTAACCCCGCGAGAGGTTAATTTGAAACCGATAATAAAAGAAATGAAAAAATTAAACATTTTCAAAATTTTCTTCTTCGTAAGTCAAAAGGCTGTTCACCTCCATGTGCTTGCGTAAAAGTGAATAAAAGATAATTGATTGACAGTAGACAGATATAATGACAGGAAGAATAGCGGTGAATTTAAATTAAGTAAGAAGAGAAAAAAGATTTGTAGAGGATAACCTAACCTTAATTGAGCTTTTCCTCTATAAATCTTTTTTCTCCTCTTACTTAATTTAAATTTACCGCTATTCTTCCTGTCAGTATATCTGTCTACTGTCAATCAATTATCTTTCATTCCCTTTACGCAAGCACGTGGAGGTGAACAGCCTTTTGACTTACGAGGAAGAAAATTTTGAAAATGTTTAATTTTTTAATTTCCTTTATTATCGGTTTCAAATTAACCTCTCGCAGGGTTACTGAGGTTTAGTCCTCAGGACCCCCAAAAATTCTTTTTGCTACAACAATATTGTAAGTACTAACTTATTATTTAAAATTAAAAATTCTCTCTAAAACATTGAAAAAAAACTTCTGTACTCCTTCACTTTATTTTAATTTCTATTTCTATTTTTACAGATGTGAAAACACAACGATTGTACCTTCATAATAATGTCTTACATGTTCCGTAAGTTCCTTTAAGGGTTTTTAAATGAGCTTCGACACCTTAGACAGGTTTTCTTCTTCCCCAATTTATTTGGTTGGTTTACACCCCTTCATAATGTTATAAACACTCTATGGTTTTACCATTATCAAATCTTTTATTTCATGTTTCTTCTATACTTCAGTTTTAAATTCATAAAAGCTTCATTAAGGTTCTAAATTTCAGTTTCTCTTTTGCTCACACCATCAGCATAAATTTAAAAAAACTTTCTGTCTCCTGAAGATGAACGTTTCTATGTTCGAAACATGTAGAGACCCTTAAACTTGGAATCCTTTCCATTAAATTTTGTGGAGGAAGACTTTGTGTTTTTCTTTCCTTTTCATTTATATAAAAGATTTTTTTATAAAATCATTGGAATGTCTGTAGACAGTATAGAATCGTCTGTGGAACTCATAATTTCAGAATAGTTGAAAAATGGTTTTTGGGGTACTGGGGGTTAAAGCCCAATAACCCCACGGGAGGTTAATTTAGATAATATGCTGAAATAAAAATATATTCGCTCATTTTAGAAAATTAAGTAAACATTTTTTTATATTACAAGAAAATTAATATTGTGGCATATCGAACAAGTGTGTAACTATTTTTTTATATTGGAATACATAGGGATCCAAGTTTAATGGATACCCTGGGGCGGGTAGACAACGACGGCTGTTTCGTCCTTGTTAGGACTCAGCGGGCAGGCCAAGCAGTTCCAAGAACGACAGTTAAATGTACTAAAAGCCTCTTTGCAAAATTAAAGCGGCCATCAATACACCGTAGCGCCATCTCAGCGGAATTAACTTCAATATAAAAGGCAGTCACACTGGTAATAATCGAAAGATAGACAACTAATTAAACCACAAAGTGCATCACAATCCAGTATAGGGAACGCTATTTGCGTTTGCAGTTTTGCAGACCAGAAAACAGATCAACGCTGGCACCCACTAGAGTGCGCGCAATCGGCTTAAGTTTTGAGCCATAAAAAATTTTTAGAAGGTGATAATATAGTGTCCGCGAAAATAATTAATAGAGAATATTGTGGCATATCGGACAAGTGTGTAACTATTTTTTTTTATATTGGAATACACAGGGATCCAAGTTTAATGGATACCCTGGGGCGGGTAGCCAACGACGGCCGTTTCGTCCTTGTTAGGACTCAACGGGCAGCCCACGGAATTCCAAGAATGACAGTAAAATGTACTAAAAGCCTCTTTGCAAAATCAAAGCGGCCATCAATACACCGTAGCGCCATCCCATCAGAATTAACTCCAATATAAAAGGCAGTCACACTGGTAATAATCGAAAGGTAGACAACTAATTAAACCACGAAGTGCATCACAATCCAGTATAGGGAACGCTATTTGCGTTTCACCGGAACATCTGCCGTTTTGCAAACAGCAGCTGTCATTCTGTCAATTTTTCGACTTTCATTCACTCTCCACTACACGTGGACGTAAACATATAAAAAAATTTTACTTAATTTTTTCAAATGTGCGAATATATTACTAATTTCAGCATATTATATAAATTAACCTCTCGTGGGGTTATTGGGCTTTAACCCCCAGTACCCCAAAAACCATTTTTCAACTATTCTGACATTATGACTTCCACAGACGATTCTTATCTTTATACTGTCTTACAGACATTCCAATGATTTTACAAAAAATTTTTTTATATAAATGATTTAAATAATCCTGGACACCTTCTCTTTGGAAGGCCTTCCTCATTTAGTTTGGTTGTTTAGACCTCTTTTACTAACTTTATTCACATGCCCAGCATGTTTTAACTCTCCTCAATTTTTTATATACGTTACTTCTACATTCCAGTTTTTCAATGTCATGAAAGCTCCAATAATTTTTTATACCATTTTCTCTTCTGGTTATACCATTAGCACTAAGTATATAAAAAAAATTTGTCTCCTGAAGATGAACGTTTCTACGTTCGAAACATGTGGAGATCCCTAAAGAATTTCTATATTCTATTAAATTTTGCGGAGGAAGGCTTTTAGTTTTTTCTTTCTTTCCTTAAATAACTTAGTTAACCTAATTTTATCACGCTCTTTTTAATTTGAGTTTGGTAGATATATTTTGGTTTGTTCTGGTTATTATTTTTCTTTTCAAGAAAGAAACCAAATAAGTGCATTTAATAAAAAAAACTGCGTAAACAGTTCGTCAGTTGTCTTTAGTTCTGTCCAAAACAGTTGTTTAAAAAAATGGGATAATTCTTGTCCTAGGGCATATAATAAAAATATACCGAAATGGTCCCGAGATATTCACTTAGGTTATAGAACGACATTAAAATATACCACGAAAAATTACAATAAACAAAATGGGACTTACTTCTCATTTTTAAATTGTTGCACGGCCTTCTTTTCCACCCTGTATAATATTAAAATACATTGGTTACGTTACAGGCGCTCCACACTGTTAATCGTCAAGAAACAGTTTTTCAAACTCTGCAAACCGCATTAAAATCCGTGATGTCGTTTCCGAATTACAGGCCCGTATTGAAGGTGTTGAAAAAACAATTTGTCGATCTTTTCCATAAGCAGTTTATAACAAAATCGTTTTGCAAGGCGCCATTCATTTATAGTATTTTAAGTAAGAACTTTCAAATTTACTGAAGTGAGCTTATCGGTCTTTATACTTTTCATAAAAAACAATTGAATTCCAGTTTTTCCGGAAGTTGGCCCAAGTCTATAAAACCCTATACATTTTTAAATACAGGATGTTTCAATAAAAACTCCCAGGCCAATTATTTCGAAAACTAAAAGCGACATGTAAATTCTGTAAACGCCAGTTTTTAGCCTCTATGATTGGCTTCACAACTGTGTAAAAAATGTGTTTGAATAATACAAGATGTAGGTGGCGCCACGGTACAAAGAAATTTTTCGATGACAGAAACTTTTAAATGTTATCGTTCTTAAAGATAATTAATTTTTGATCAAATTATGTCCCATAAAAAATGTTGATAAATCCAACATGAAAGGAGATATTTGGGTTTATTTTTTTTTTAATAATTTTAACGACTATATTAATTTATAAATATTTTTAATATCCTTTAACAGATTTTAATTTATTTTTGGTAATGGTGATTTTAGTGATAAAACGCTAGTGTAACGCTAAATTATTACGTCCAGTGACGTCTCAGAGGGCGCCTTACCAAATAATATTGGCAAAAAAGGCATTACTGAGTTTTTGGTAATATTTATATTTTTTTCGGATTAAGCAACTAAAAATATCTTTTTCTTGTCTGTTAAATTGTTTTCGAGAAATAAAAATAAAAACAATTTTATTGCATATCTTTGGAAAACAAAAATCATTAAATAATTAATACGTTGTATTTTTTGTTGTTTAAAAGCATTAAAACATTAAAGCATTATAAAATAAAATTAAAATATGTTTTAAATTTCATGAAAGAACTGATGAGAAATTATACAAAATTATTAACGAAAACTAGAACAATATCAAAAACTTATACAAAATTATTAACGAAAACTAGAACAATATCAAAAACCATTTAATGGGGTCGAATGAGGTGTTCAAAATTATTGCCGTTTTCATACACACCAATGGCAAATCGATATAATAATTCGGTTCTGAAAACTCTCAATAGTTTATTTCGATTAATAGCAAAAGAGCATATTAATTTATTCAATGATTTTTGTTTTCCAGAGATATGCAATAAAATTGTTTTTATTTTTATTTTTCAAAAACCAAGCAAGATAAGAAAACAATTTAACAGACAAGAATAGGATATTTTTAGTTGCTTAATCCAAAAAAAATATAAAAATTACCAAAAACTCAGTGGCGTCTTATTTTTTGCCAATATTATTTGTTAAGGCACCCCCTGAGACGTCACTGGACGTAATAATTTAGCGCTACACGAGCTTTTTATCACTAAAATTATCATTACAAAAATTAATCTAAAATCTGCTATTAAAAATATTTATAATTAAAATACTCTTTAAAATTATTTAAAAAAAAAAACTTAACGCCAAATATTTCCTTTCATGTTGCATTTATCAAAATTTTTTATGGGACATAATTTGACCAAAAATTAATTATGTTTAAGAACGACAATATTTAAAAGTTCCTGTCATCGAAAAATTTCTTTGCACCGTGGCGCCACCTACATCTTGTATTATTCGAACACATTTTTTACACAGTTGTAAAGCCAATCATAGAAGCTAAAAACTGGCGTTTACAGAATTTACATGTCGCTTTTAGTTTTCGAAATAATTGGCCTAAGAGTTTTTATTGAAACACCCTTTATAGTTAAATAGAGCTTCAAATTCCATTTTCTGTTTTTCCATAAGTACCTACCTATTTTTGTTTAAAATTTTGGCTTGGAACCCTTGGGAAGTAGTTTTGTTAAATCGGACGAATAAATGTCGAACTTAAAATTCAATTGAATGGTTCCTTGTACAACGATTTTGTTTATCACACAGTTATATACTAACTGCTAACTCTAAATCTTTAAATTTATTGGAGTCGATAAAATGCAACTGTTGAATTGGATCGTGCATGGCAGGCATAAAGCAAAATCTAAGAGAAGAAAAACTAAACTAGTTTATAAAAATCTATTTTATTACCACATTCCCTATGCAGTAGTTGCATCTACAGGAGTGGTAGATTAAGAATAGAGTGGAACTATAGTATAAAAGTAAAGTTATTGTAATATGTGATCTGCCCTAAATGTTTTATATTTTTGAAGTTGCTTGTCAATAGTATGAAGAACATTTTATTATAGACCCAATAATGTGTCACCAAAAGTTAAAAGTTGATTATTACAGTATTTTTTTAAAGTTTGCAAAATTTCGTTCTGGATTAAAAAACGAACGAAATCAATTCTTAGGATATTTAAATCGAACAATTTTTAACAAGAATAAGATAGTTAAAAGTCGGTAGTTGACCCAAAAAAGAATCACGTATAAACGCATTAAACACTAATATCAAGAAATATTTCGCGAAAAAGTTCTTAAGATTTTAGAAAGTGCTGAATTTTGTTTTACTAGGAATTTTTTTTATACAGGGTGATCCACAACGCGTGGCGAACGGCTGTAGCTCCAAATCCATACATGCTATGACTTTGGGGTAAAAAAATTATTATAATATATGAGCCAAAATTCACTGGAAATAATTTGTAAGTTCCTATTTTTCCCGCTAAGGTGCGTAGTCGCTGTGCTATGATACAAAGTCCTTAATTTCTACCAATAACTGCAATACAATGCAGTTCAGAAATAAGGTTTTTATGTGCTCTGTAATCTCCTCTATAAGTTTTGTAAAACCAATTTTTTTATAGTTACCATGGTAATAGCGTGTAGATGGGTAACGATTAAAAATACTTAAAAGGCTGTAACTTCGGTCTGCGTTAACCGAATTTTACAAACTATGACGAATTTTAAAGAACATTATATCCTAATTAAAATATGATATAAATATTATTAAAAATAATGCGTAAGGTTGATAATAGAGGGTACTTTTAAAAAATATATATTTCTAGCCTGAATTTTTAATAAATTTGAATGCAACTATCCAACCATTTTAACTCCATTTTTTAGGTAACTAGTTAGTAAAAGAACTCGCGAGAATAGTAAAAGAGTGTAATTCTTTTCGGCTTTTAGCAAAATGTTGCTATTTTCCTTTTATTGAAACGTTGAAACCCTAAAGAAATAGCTTTTTTAACTAGGTATATTTATTAATTTTAGGTTTTTAAAAAAAATAAATAATAATATTTTGTTAGTAATTTTGCTATTTATCTAAAAAAAATCAATAATAATCCAAATGTTACCTTTATTACCAAGGCGGCCGTGGACAATTAAACAAAAGAATAAAACCTTCTTGTCGTTTCAACTATAATGTGACAGTTACTGTTACTGTCCTTATCATAAGGTCTAATTTTGTGAAATAAGTAATATTTAAAAAAGAGGCCTTTTACGATTGAGGAAGTCTATGATATGACGATATTTTTATTGTTTGAAAAAGCAGTTTTGGCTTCAAGAGAATAAGCTATGCGTTATCATAGAGTTTCACCATTCCAGAAAAATTTTTCATGATTTAATTACATTAATTATTTATTTTTTTCCTTTTACTAACTAAAGACCTAAAAAATAGACTTAAAACAAATGATAGCTGTTTTATCAATCGCCTGGAACTATGTTTAATTTTGTAATTGTCCACGGCTGCCTTGACAACAAATGTAACATTTTGATTATTATTGCATTTTTTTAATAAATAGCTAAAATCAATAACAAAATATCTTAAATTATTTTTTTTAAATATCCAAAATTAATAAATTAATATAGTCAAAAATTCCTGTAGAACTTCAACGTTTTAATAAAAGAAAAATTTGCAAAACATTGCTAAAAGCCCAAATCGAATTACACTCTTCCACCATTTTTTGCGATAACTTTTAAGAAAGAAGAGGAAACGACTTGCGGTTTTTTTAGTTCTGTTTACTAACTAGTTAGCTATCGAATAGAGTTGAAATGGTTGAAAGGTTGCATTCTAATTTATAAAAAAATCTAAGCTAGAAATATATTTTTTTAAAAGTGCCCTCTATTATCAATTTCACGCATTAATTTTAATAATGTTTATAATAATGTTCAATCGGGATAAAACGTTTTTTAAAATAAGCCTTAGCTTGTTAAATTCGGTTAACGCAACCCGAAGTTACAGCCTTTTAAGTACTTTTAGTCGTTACCCTTCTCCACGCTGTTACCATGGTAACTAAAAAAATTTTATTAGAAAATTTATAAAGAATATTATTTATAAAATTTATGAATAAAAACTTAATTTCTGACCTTCATTTTATTGCAATTATTAGTAGAAATTAAGGACTTTGTATCATAGCATAGTGACTACGCACCCAAGCGGTAAAAATTATTTCCAGTGATTTTATCTGCTCATATTTCATAATGAATGTTTTAGCCCAAAGTCGTAGCATGTATTGTTTTGGATATACATCCGTCGTGGATCATCCTGTGTAAGTACTTTTCAAAAAAGAACGAAAAAAGTTTTGGAAAACTAATTGTAAATGAACAAATGAACTTGAAAATTACTGTCCAAATCCTTAAAAAGCTTTCTCGTAGTAGTCCACTATTATAATTTATATTCGTGGGTGAAATTGAATATTTTCGTAGCGACTTTTAACTGTTTTTTTTTATTCGTGTTCAGTTTAACACGAAACAACTTTTCGGTTCAAAAAGGGACAAGTTATCAGAATTTTTTTTTTAAGTTTAAACCCTCCATTTTTAATTAGTTTTAAAACTTTTGAATATAACTGAAAATATCCATTAATCCATTATTGAGTCTCTACTGGTTATAAGCCTTTTTTGGTATAAAACTAACCAATTTAAGATTAAAGCATAGCAACAATACATTGTAGGGCAGAATGTGGGTAATAATTATTGTATAATATAAGGAGAAGGTTGGTAGTGTATAGTATTAAAGGTTCTAATATCAATGTGATCACATTTTATTCGTTGGATGGCGTTTTTACCAAATTTTTTTATTGAATTGTCCCTAAATCTTAATAATAATAAGATATTCAAAGAGATTCGTAATTAAATTAAAAGTTAAAGGGATTTTCTTCTAAAACGTGTTGTAGTAGAAGGCTGTCTTGACACATGCTTAGTTACTTTATTTTTTTTGGCACTATAACAAAGAAAAAAATATTTTTTCTGCCAGCATGCAGAAGACATTATTTTTCCTCTGCTGATAAGATATAATTTTCTGTACTAGTGTAAAAAGGGTGCTTTTAAATTTTTTGTTTTTTTTTATTAAATTAGTTTGGTTACAAATTATTATTGTGAATAATAAAGGAAATATTAAAATAGAAAAAAGAAAAGCACAAAGACTTTCTTCAAAATGCTGATGTTGTTAGCAATAGAGAAAATAATAGTGGGATTGAGCAGTAATGGAGCTTTTAATGGTGTAAAAGAGGTGTAAAATTGAATAGTCAAAAGACCGACAATCAAGACTTCAGCATTCTGAAAAGTTAAGGGTTAGTGTAAAGGAACTGTCCTGGGCTGAAAAATACTTAATAATGATTTTTACAAATAAGTTTTTTAAAACCCTGAATGCTGAAGTCTTTATTGTCGGTCTTTTGACTATTCAATTTTACACCTTTTGTACACCATTAAAAGCTCCATTACGGCTCAATCCCATTATTATTTTTTCTATTGCTAACAACATCAGCATTTTACCTTTCACTTTGTTTTCCTGATGATGAGAGTTTCTACACTCGAAACATGTCGATTTAAATTATTATGAATTATTCTAGGTTCGCCTAGTTATTCTAATAAAAATTGTGGAGAAAGACTCTGTGCTTTTCTTTTTCCTATATCATTTAACTCCACTTAATATATTAAATATACTTTTTAAATAAATAACCAGTTACTTATATTATGTATCTTTGTTTTTTTACCCATACGAAAAGTGAAGTGGAATCTAATTTTATTGATTTAGGTACATAATATATTTATTAAAATTCAACCATCTTAAGTTTTTTCGTCATTGTTTTACAATTAAAAAAAAAATAATCATATTTTCCTATAATTACTCACTTTATACTTTTTAAAATCTTTTTTTGCCGGGTTTTAACTTTTATATTTAAACTATTTACCACAGAAATCAAATATAATTATATATCCGCTTTAAAATAAATATATTTTAATAAACACATTTCTATAACGCAAAAAAATGTGAACACATTGCATAATTGAGAAAACACTACATAAGATGCTTTAAAAAGGGGAATAAGCTCGATTTTATAAAATTTCAATTAATCGCTGTTAAACATTTGTCGAAAAGAAACCAAACACATATTTAAAGAGTTATAAAATGAAAAATTCTATTAGTTTAATTATTTTTGTCGGTCTGCCTGTGATCCGTCGCAAGGGCCAAAATTACAGAAGAGAAAACACTAGTCATGCATTCACCATTTCGTTTTTTGATTATTATTTCGTAATTTCTTCGTTTTATCCATGAATCGGCCAAATTACAATTACCCAAAGTTTTATGTTAAAGAAGGTTGGATATATAAATTAATAAAAAGCGAAAAAGAAATGTGGACAAACTTGATCAAAATTCGATTTTGCTTTTATTAATTTATCAGTTAAATTTTTAACTTAAAAGTGTATGTAATTTTATTGCTACCTAAAAACGGGTATTTGGCAGCTTCTTCGGGAAAACGAAAAATAAACGAAATATTGACTAGAAACTGAAATTACGAATGCGTCACTGGTGTTTGCTTTTAATACTTATTTGGTAGGATGACATGAGATAACTGACTAAATCAGTCAAGAATTTTATTTTAAATTCCCATAAACAAAGTGTTGCTAATATATTTTTCTAAATGTAATTTTTTAAGTTACTTCCTAGAAAAATAAACTGAGAATGTTAAAATGTGTAACTTTTAATTACGTGTCAAAAAAATCAGTAATAAAACTGGTTACATTAATTTTTTGATCGTAAACTAAAAAGGTTGTCGTTCGGTTCCTTTTTAAGGACGATAATTGATGTATTAATTAATTATAAAACCGAGCTGTTTAACTTTTAAGTCACTCACCAAGTCTTTTGTTACTTACGGGAACCTAGTAAAATACATATAATTAGAAATGTGAAATAAGTAATATGGAGATATTTAATTAATTATAAATAGGGAAAATATATTGATTATTTTTATTATTAACTATAATATTCCCTTCAAAAATGTATATCCATACTTATGAATATTAAAAGTAAGTCGTTTTTAGTTCAAAGTATTTAAGTTTGTGATGGAACACCACTTTATCTGTCAAATACTCAAGTCGTTAACCTAAACCCAAAACAACGTTGCACACAATTTTGTCTAAATTAACATTTTAAGTAGAGAAAATATAGAAACCAATGAAGTTTTATACCCAATGTTATATACAGTGACGGTCAAAAATCGCAACATAATATGAGAAAATATTATTAGCAGATTACCTATCGAAAAAACGTTTCGGGCGATCTATTCTTCATGTCCGATTATCTAAAAATCATTTTGAAATACGTCACGTTACTACTGGTTTAGCGGCAAATTATAAAAATAATATTGTTTGCAAAAAGTGAGGTTCGGTGACGAAATATCCAAAAAATGTATTTGAAAAAGTTGTTTAGAATTAAATGCTAGGTCTCCGTGTAGAAATTTATGATTTTATTGGAAAAAATTGGAAAAGTAATTTTTTTTAAATATTTTTCTAGTGGCTTACTAAGTTTTTAATTTTTTACTTTTGGGTAGCTTGCCTAATAAGTAGTAGTAGTAGTAGTACTTATGGGGAGTCTCAGCAACTTGAAAAATAGACCAAGGCGATCCTTTTTGCCTAACCCTGAATCTTTCCCCAGCTACTCTATTGTGCCCTCGACTTCCCTTCTTGATAAGGTTATGAAAGTCAGAATATCCTTCCAAGCGAAGACAAAACTTCCTTTCTTCGGAGACCTGATGTCTCAGTTTCATCAGAGCCTCACACAACCCCAGGAACTGCAACGGTGTCTTCTCTTCTTCCTGACACACAGGACAAATTGGATCCTCCTCCACTCCAATCAGAGTCATATGTTTTCCCAGTGGACAGTGCCCAGTCAGAATCCCTATTAATGGATTGAGGGTTCATCGACTCCCATTCAGGAGACAGTCCAATCTGAATTTGTCCACACCTCTTATCAACTCCTTGGCCTGTCTGCGTCCTTGGGTTTGCCACCATTGTTTCGTAGAGCGCTGTGTGGCCCACTCCTTAAGTATAGAGCCCACTTGTTAATTTGAAATCCCTATTGCTACTTCTGGCTCTTGGAAAGGGGTTTCGGCTCAGAGTCTAGCGAGCTCATCTGCTCTCTCGTTTTCCTGCACCCCCTTGTGTTTCAGAACCCAGACCAGTTTAACCTCCTTAATATCTGAAAGCCTTTTCAGAGCATCTACGCACTCTTCAACAAGTACTGACGTGAACCTGGGTATGCATATTGCCTTGAGGACAGCTTGGCTGTCTGAGCAGATATATATTGCCCACTCTTGGCAATCCCTGAACTTAACTAGACTTGCATTAGTTAGAATGGCGTAGACCTCTGGGTGTGTAACCACCAACTCAGTTTTTTTCAGATATAGTTAAGCTCCCGAAGGCTGACCAGTGATGAATGAAAAGAATGATCCATCAGTGTAGCAGACCAGAGCGTCCTCATGCCCATGTATTTGGATATAAATAAATTAACGAATGTAGATATTGTCACGGGGGATAGTTTTTACGCTTCCAGCACGTCGTCGGTCAACCGGCGCGAGCGGGGGATTCAGCTATCATCTTGCAGCAAAGCAGGTACATTGCCAAGCGCCCTAAGCCGCCCAGAAGAGATCTTGACGACACTTTCCTCTCCATAAATGAGAGAAGCCGAAAGTGTAAAAAGGTAGGGTTGAGATTTATATGTATTTAAGTGTTATCCATGCAATGTTTTATTAATAAATAGTTAAATAATTATGATGACCGCCTTTTAATCAAGGATCCCGGTGCTCTCGTGACAATTTTTTTCTACAATTGAAAGCACAAAATCGATGAAACACGTTAATGTCAGAAGCTCACTGTTGCAATGGTTTGTATCTATATGACTGTAATAACTTTTTTTAATCTAAACAGAACTACTTTTTAAACTTATGTGCTAGTTACTAGGAGTTACTAGAATAGAGATTATTAACTGTTGATAAAAATTGATTCTAAAAAAGAAAAATAGCACTTTTCTAGGTACATTTGCATCAAAATCTTTAAGAGGATTTGATACAATCATTAGCTGCAAACCCTTGATTACAACAATGTCAATTATTTTAGAATAAACATTTGTTTATTTTCATCTAAATACATGGACTTTACATTAGCCAAGCTACCTAAAAGAAAAACACTGAAAATTTGTAAAATGATTGAAATAAATATTTTTAAAAAATTGCGTTATTCAATATTTTTAAATATAACTTTGGAAGTTTTGTATTTGAGCCTAGAATTTATTTCTAAATAACTTTTTAATACTATATCGTCACATCACCTCAGTTTTTTACATTTTGTTATAATTTGTCGCAATAGCAGTAGTTACGTGACGTACCATTGTCAAAATCGATTATTAGGTTATCGACATGCAGATCCTCCGAAACAGTTTATTTGGTACTCTGATAATATATTTTTTTCCCTTAATTATATTGCGTACTTTTTCAATCTCAGAATTAAAATGCTTTTAATCTTGCTGCTAAACTAGCCAGCCAGATAAATGCGCTTTACTTATATATGTCGTAGTCTTATAGTGAAATCTGTCATTTCATGAAGCGTCGGCAGATTGTGTAATTCCGTCTAAAAGGTATATTGGCAACTGGTTTGTTCATTGTTACCCAGAGCATTTTTTTATTTTTATAAAATAATATTAGTTGAAAAAATTGAATTAAAAAAAAATGCTCTGGGGAACAACGAACAAACCAGTTGCCAATATACCTTTTAGACGGAATTACACAATCTGCCGACGCTTCATGAAATGACGGATTTCACTATCAGCCTACGACATATACAATACTTAAAAACAAAAATTATTCTGCTGGAGACTTTATGAGCCAGACAAAATGTTACACTACACGGAGGTTAAAGTAACAGTACATGATATCTTCTGCCGATAAAATTCATATATTATGTATATTCGATAAAAACTATTGTATTTATTTAGAAAAACAGTTTTTCTTTTCATTTCGTTGGATCCATCCTCAGACGGGTTTTGCGTATTCATTAGTGAGGCTAGGATCCCACAAAAGAAAGGAAATATGAAGTTCAACTTTGAACAAGTAGCGCGAGGACATCTAGTGTCAATGCTAAGCACTTTTAAAGCATACGCACCTCTAATAAACTTATAAAAATAAGTAAAAATGTTAAGAGGAATTCACCTGTAAAGATACAAGTCACAATTACAGGACTTCCGCAAGGCAGCGCTAAAAGCCTGTAGGCTGTCTTATATCGCAGTTAAAACTTGACAGAAGAGAAAATTTGAAATTAAGTACAACAGGAATAAATTGACGATTTTAACCTATATTCCATTTATCCCAGGATGTTTGGCCAAAGCTGGCATTAACATCCATGGTGACCGTCTATAGTGTCATAATATAATATATAAGACACTAGTTATACCCCGCGCGCGTTGTTACGCTACTTACTAAAATAAATTTGAAAGAAAGAAATTACAAAAATCCCGTCATCCCGGCATCCCAGCATCCGTTGCGCCACTTTTTTTTATGCCGAAACCTTTCTCGGCCTGCACACAACAACTCACCAAATCCCGTCATCCCGTCATCCCGGCATCCAGGCATGCTTTTCGCCACTTTTTTTATGCCGAAATTTTCCTCGTCCTTCACACAACAACTCACCAAATTTTGATCGTAATCGGATATATGGTATATACATACAAACATTCATTTTTATATGTCGATGGCCTATTGCTAATGGAACGTATCTGCAAAATTAGGCATTTTAATGTTTTGGTTAAAACAAATAGAACGGTATGTTTCCTATCCGTGTTACCGCCATATTATTACCACCGACCAATAAAATTCGTTGTAGTTTGCTCGAAACAATAACACGTTATGACGCGTCTCTAAATTGTGCTGCTAATAGAACGTATCTGCTTTATTTACATGCACAGCACGCTTCCGACACGGATAATTTTTTTATTCCTGTTATAAATCGATATTTCTATGTAAATGTAAGTACTATTATAGTAGTTTGGTATTATAAGTAAACTAGTATTGTTATTATACCGAATACATATATTTATAATTTTTTTAAAGTTATTTTCTAATTTAAATCGCTAGGTTAGTTTACATTTACGATACGTCTTGTTGCTTTTATACGAAAAACCGATATATTTTTAAAAACTTTCAAGTTACGTTCTATTATTTTAATAATATCTTGAAATGTTATAAACGATAATGTGTTTGGCTTGTAGATTAAATATTAAGGTAAAAATTATAACAAATTTTTTATATTTACCAAACATAAAAACAAAAGTTTGTTAGCTACAAAAGAACGTAACTTTAAATAAGTAACAGAAAAAAAATAAAGCTAACAGAACGTAATTGTAATATACCGAAAAAATAAGATAAATTTGCCAATTTGAAACTAAAATCAAATATGTGCAGTCATTTCAATTCATCGGTAAAAACTTGGAAACTTAAAACTGTTCAAACTCAACGATATAGGTGTTTTGTTCTTCTTTAAAAACTACCAAATCGTAGATACGTTCTATTAGCAATAGGCCATCGATATACATATACAGTATGTCCGGCGATGTGGTAGACAAGAGGACAAACAGACAAAAAATTTCATTTTTCGAGGAAAAGTAATTCTTTATAAAAAAATTTGCTTGCTAAAAAATACGATTGTCGACGAAAAAAAAATCATATTGTTTGTGTACAGAGTGTCCAAAAACTTAAAAATTTAAATTTTTTACAAGAATAAAGTACGCGTATTCTACAATTTTTAGCAACATGCTATTTAGGAGAACGGTTTCAAATCATCACATCTTCTAGGATATTTTTTTTCATTAAATTTGAATAGCAATATTTTATTTATTAATTTTTTGCTTTAAGATTTAATTTCACTGAGGAGTTTGTAGATATATCTTGCATTTTGTATACCTTTACTTATGACCTTTGATTAGTTACCTCAGAAATAAATTACTACATTGTCAAGAAAAACGTCATATTGTCAGTAACCGTGCGAGCAAAAATTATTTGCTTGCTTATTTGAAATTAAAACTTAAAGCAAAAAATTAATAAATAAAATATTGCTATCCAAATTTAATGAAAAAAAATATCCTAGAAGATGTGATGCTTTGAAACCATTCTCCTAAACAGCATTTTGCTAAAAATTGTAGAATACGCTTAAGTATTTTATTCTTGTAAATAATTTGAATTTTGACGATTTTGGACACCCTGTACACAATATGATTTTTTTTTCATCGACAATCGTATTTTTTTAGCAAGCAAATTTTTTTATAAAGAATGACTTTTCCTCGAAAAATTAAATTTTTGGTCTGTTTGTCCTCTTGTCTGACATAAGTACTGTAGATAATTAATATTAATAATAATAATTAATAATAATTTTTTTTAATAATAATTTATTCATGTTAAATATTACATCACAGTAATTTACACACGTCACCATTTCAAGTAAAATTACAAAACTAGCCAATAAGAACAATTTTTCTTTAAAAGTACAAAATATAAAAATACAAAAACAAACCAAGTAGAATACACAACTTACATATTAAAATCATAGTTTAAAAATTCATCACAGTTATAAAAAGCGTTTTTAGTGAGAATGCCCCTGACCTTCGTTTTGAATTCGTTTAATTGAAGACTTCGTATCTCCTCGGGTAGTTTATTGAAAAACTTTACAGCCCAGTAACCAGGCCCGCTCTGACACCTCCTCAGACGCCAGAAGTCTGGCAAGATATTTCCCCTATTTCGTGTACCGTACTGGTGAACACTTTCGTGAGTTCTATAGAGATTTCGGTTTGATTTTATATGTAGCAGATTTTGCAGTATAAAGATGGCCGGAAGGGTAAGTATACCCAGTCCTATGAAGGCATGTGTACAATCCTCCCGAAACTTCAGGCCTGCCAAAACTCGAACCGCCCTCCTCTGTAGTCCGAACAGACGCTCAGCGCCAGAAGAATGTCCCCAAACAAGGGTGCCATACGAAATATGAGCCTGAAATAGTCCGAAGTAAGCGGTCTTTAGCACCTCCAGGGAAACGTTTCCGGCTAGGCCACGTAGGAGATATATATTTGCTGCCAGTTTTGATCCAACCGCGCGAACATGATTATCCCATAATAAACGTTGGTCTACATGTACTCCTAAAAATTTTGTGCTCCGAATATCTGGGTACACTTCATCTAGGTCTCTCATAGAAAAGACCATCCTTACAGTCTTTTCCTCATTCAGCAACAGTTCATTGGTACAAAACCATCTCATAGCCATTTCCTGTGCAGTCAGAGATCCCTCCATTGACTCTTCCAGTGTATCCGCACTGACACTTATCGTTGTGTCATCGGCAAAAATTGTGAATTTTGATAGTAGGTCGTTGGTTGGTAAGTCATTTATATATATTAAGAATAATATTGGGCCTAAAATAGAACCTTGTGGCACCCCAACGGTAATTTCACTTCTTGTCGACGTCAATCCAGAGTGTCGGACAGACTGGCATCTGCCCCTTAGATAAGAATTCATGAGCTTAAGGCTGTTTGATGAAAATTTATATTTTTCTAGTTTTCTTAAAAGGATCTCATGATTTACACAGTCAAACGCCTTGCTTAAATCGCAAAACAGTACTGTGCTATATTGGGATTGATTAAATGATTCCAAGATATCTGTGATTAAGTTCAGAACACCCTGCACAGCATTCCTACCTTTCCTAAATCCAAATTGGCAGTCATTAAAAAGTTTGTTACCTTCAAAAAAATTTAATATTTGTTTTGCCATGCATTTCTCCATTATTTTCGATAGTATTGGTAACAGGGATATCGGGCGGTAGTTCTCGCATTGTTCCGGATTACCCTTCTTAAATATAGGAATAATGAGTGCTTCCTTTAATATAGATGGGAAAGTATTTTCCTTCAAGCACAAATTAATAAGTTTAGTAAGAGGCATCAAAATCTGGTTTTTTACACTCTTTATAATTTTAACGTTAAGTCCCAAGAAATCTCTGCTATTTTTGTTTTTTAAATTGTCAATGCATTCTCTAACTTCATTAAAGGTAACTTCCGTGAAAGAGAAGGTCTTTGAGATTGATACATTTTTTAGATTAGTTATGGGGTCTTCACCCGTCTTTGGTATATCTTTAACAATATTATGTGCAACATTCAGAAAATAATTATTAAAGTCTTCTGGTCTTAAATCCTTACACTGTGTTTCGTCTTTCTTGTTGGCCCTATGTTTATTTATAATCTGCCACATTGTACGGCTAGAGTTTCCCGATGCCCTGATGAGATTATCATTTGCTTGAATCTTAGCATTGCGGATTGCATTCTTGTATAATTTTTTATATTGTTTATATTGTTCCCTAAAATTAAGTCGTTTATATTGTTTACTAAGTTGTCCAAGAAAATGAAGTTGTTCCCTCATTTCCCTTAAATCGTCAGTAAACCAATTTATATTGTTGTTATTATCAGAACGTACCATATATTTCTTTTCCGGAAAAGACTCAAGGTATGAATGTTCTAAAATATTCATAAACATGGTAAATTTCTCATCAGCCGTCCCTTCGTGTGACGTTACAAATTCCCAAGAATTTTCGGAAATTAAATTAAAAAACTTACCTAAGCCCCGTTTCGTAACTGGCCTACATACCTTATTACAATGGACAAGACCTGAAGTCTGTACACTTACTGAAATCTGTATTATTTGACCCATATGATCAGACACGTCAAGATCAGTCACTTGTGTGGAGAGAATATCTATATCAGAACTCACGAAAACATTATCCAAGCACGCATTTTCCCTAGTGGCTTCCGAAAAAGTTTGGCGCAAGTCAAAACTTCTCAGAGTATCACAGAGTTTCAGGGTATTCCTTTCTGCTGTATTAAAATGAACATTGAAATCACCCGCTAAAACTATAGACTTATCTTGACCTAACATAGTAAGTATATCCTCTATCGCCTCTAAGAAGGTGTCAAAGCTGCCCGATGGGGACCTGTAAAAGACCAAAACATAAATATTAAAATCCCTAACAAAAATCAGCGAACATTCGACACTCTTTTCAACATTGTATTTATTTACAGTCTCATTTACATCAACATCCAGGTGTTCCTTGACAAGTGTTAATGTGCCACCTCCTGAAGAAATATTCCTGGCATAGTACCCAACAACTTTATATCCCTGTATCTGAATAACATCAATTTCCTTTGATGAGAGCCAGTGCTCCGTAATGCATACCACATCTATGTCCTTGTCCACTAAGTAAGCCTCAAGCAGATGCACTTTGTTCCTGAGGGATCTCACATTTAGATTCAGAATTTTTAATTTGCTTGTTTTAACTCTGCAACCTTTTAGGATTGTCCTGTTTTCACTGGTATGCGTCTCTCCTGGAGTACTGATCTGAGGTTTAAAAATTTATTTATAATCACCCCTGTTGGCCAAAAGTGGGAGTCCATTAGATATGTTAATAATGTTATAAGGGGGATTATATTATAATCTATATAAATTGCTAACCAACTTAATTTTTTTTACTCCAAAAATTTTGTATTTTAACAACATTCAAAATGAATAAAAACTTGTGTAAACTGAAGGTCTGTCAAAAACTAATTACTAATAATTACCTTTGATGACGTCAAGTTTTTACCATCAAAATCTATATTAAAAGAGCTGTTTTAACAATGTTTTAGGGTGTAATAATTAATGAGTTCTTAATAATAATTATACTATTGATTTTCGAAATCTTAAAATATTTTTAAATATAGGTACACCTTAATTAGTATTTATTTATTTTATTATTATATTCCAATAAAAATTCCCAAAACATTTGTTTATGAGGGATTCTCTGCTGATTACAACATCTTAAAAAATGTAATTGTTAAATATAGCTAATTAAAGTACAAGGTAGGTAAGTCAATAAAAATAAATATTTAAAACTAAAATACTAAGAACTTAAAATGTTAATACTCAATAAAAAAATAAAAAGATTTAAATAATATGTATGAAATTTTTCAAATATTATTTTTTTTAATGAAATAATAAAACTTATAATATCGTTTACATATAATTTTTAAATAATTTTGAAAAGAATAATTAATTCTAAAATAAGTGCATGTTTAAATATTTTTAGTTTAAAATTTAGCTTCCCCTTTTTTAGGTATTTTCTTAATTATTATTTTAAAACGTATTATATTTGTTTCGTTCTAAAATTTCATACCTTGATAATAAATGGAGTTCTAACCTGCCCATTTGACCCCTCCCGACGAGACTTATTTAGGGAAAACATGAAAATAATGGAATTTTTGACTGTTTGCAGAGGTTGTGTATGGGTGTAAAGAACTAAAATTATTGAGTGCATCGCGGCCGTGAACAACCAAATAAGTCTACTTATCTGCTTATTAATAAAAATTAATATTTGCCCGAAGTAGAATAACGCAACTTACCATATTAAAAGCATACATTTTGATATTGACTTTTTATTCACAAACAAGGTAATTATTTGTATTATAATAATAAGTCAGTGAATATCTTATTTTTAGAAATTTAATGACTTATTTGCTTATTTACGTGGGACCAAGATATCACCTCAAAAATAGTAAATCTTCTAGTGTGAAGTGGCCAAAGCTTTTACTGTTTACAAAATCTTTACACTTCTAATATGAAACACCCTGTATGTAACAATCTTACTGGAATATTAAATAACAGCTATTAAAACTCAATTGTGTACTTAAAATAATTATTTAATTTTAAAACTTAAAGGTAATAAAATTGTAAATCATGCTTTGCTGTTAATTACAACGTTATTAGAGTTTGTTTTATAGCATGTTGTACACTTGAATAGTTATTCTAGATTGCTAAACGTGGGTGGCCTAACTGTCATTTATTTACGACAACTATTATGATTATTTTATTTACTGAATGTGGCACTTTGACTTTACCGACTGATTCTCAAAAGTGGCTTACACCTATAACTTTTTGGCTGTTCGAATTTGGGACTTATTATTAAAGTATATAAGTCTTGTTAATTCCGGTGTACCCGGAACCCATATATATTTAAATTGGACCTCCTGTATATTTTTACCTATTCGGGTCATATTCTGAGTTCAACCATAATAATTATATTATGGTGATTGTTTGTCAGATCAAATATTTTTGTCTCCAAATTATTGTTTCTTGGTAGAAATGGTACGTATTGTTAAAATGATAATGTTTAATCCAGGCAATCAAAAATAAACAATGGTCCCATGAACTCGAAGTAATTGTTTATTATTTTAACCAACAAAAATTTATGTATTGACTATAACCCCTTTTTTTTATTATATATAATATTATAAAGCCAGAAAATTATTTATTTATAATGGTGAATCACCCCGTACACTGCATATCCAATTAAATTGTCATTATTTTCTTTTTTGGAGTATTGGGGATGATTTTAAAAAAAATTAATGGATTAATGTTAAGAATTAGTATTGTTGATAATGTATGGTAATATTTTCAAAATAATATTATATTATACCTTTTAAAGTATTAATTGTTGAAGTAGATTTTATATCTTTTTATATTAATAAATTCATAGAAAATGGTGTTAAACGTTAAAAGATTCAGAAAAATAAATTTTTTTCTACGCTCTTATTGCGCCGGAGAATTAAAATTTTTAATGTAGTATAAAGTTAATAATAAATACATAGAAATTGGAATGTAAAAATCTGGAAAATAAAGAAAAGGCAAGTGTAACTGTGTGAGTGGGAGGATCTTATTGAAAATGTGCAAAAGTACGTTAGCTTACATGCCGGAGAGTAGGACGGGGAGGGGTTAAAAAGCGCCACTGTTTTCATGCCGTGGAAAAACAAAAACCCACCAAGTTGGTTTTGGGTCCTCTCTCTCAGGTATTCTCGCAAGCTAAACCAATAATTCAGATAGTAGCGCATATTCTTTCAAAATGACATTATGAAATACAACATATTATACTAATTAGTGCGCAACCGTCGTGATCACTCCAGGTTGACAATGCGCAAGCCATACCAGAAATTAAATAAATAAAAGCATCGCAAAAAATGCAACAAGAAGTTTTTCTGAAGTAAAATCTACGAATGCATAAACATTCATTTTACATAGTGCGCAAGTAAAATTATGAAAGTTTAGAAATCGAGCACATAATTAGTAACCAAGGCGCCCGCAAAGCATACCTGGTACACATGCTATACTTATTAATAATAATAATAATACCTAATAATAATAAAGAATGTTTATATGCCCAGAATACCCTAATCGCATATTCTATACCTTTTATATTATGTTAAATTATATTTCTTGTAATGTTTCAAACGAATCACCGATATCTATCAACAGTGACGGCTCTAGGGCGGGGGGAGGGGGGAGGGGGGCGTTAGCCCCTGCTCAGGCACAATACTAATAAATAACAATATAGTAAATTTTCTTTATGGAAGAAGCAGATGTGTGGCAAGATCGCTCGATTAAGCTGACAAACACCTAGCGAGGACTTTTTAAGATCATTTCAAGGCGTGGTTAGTGGTTCAACGATCCGCCCGATTCCTTATTAGTTACTCGATTTAAAGAGTAAACGACGACTGTAAGCAGGGTGATTTAGGAGGAACTGTCAATATTTTAGGTACGTATTCGGGAACCCAAAATAAGCATAAAAGTTCCTACAAACATGGGTCCTATTCCCGGCCGTTACCGAAATACAGGGGTAAACAATATTCAAATTAAAAGGCCGAGCTTAATCAGCTGAGCATTAGCGGAGTAGACAGGATTGTTGAGCAGTCATAACTTATTAATACATAGTGACTGTTTATTAATACATAATAGTGTAGGGCAGAAAAGAAAGACATAATACTGTAGACGGTAGACAGAAGGACCCTAAGAAAGAAACACAAACGGTGCTCGTCAAAACCATAATAAAATATTAAAAATATGCAAAATCCGAAAGTAGAAAGATGGCCGAAGGCCCAAATAATTAAAACCAATTTAAACCAGTGTTGCACGACCAGAACTCACAAAACCGCAAATAGAAATTATTATGAGACGCAAAATATCTTAAAAACCTACAGCATCACCCTTGAAATATTAAGCACTATAATTCTAATCGATTTCATTGCTTCTGCGCATGCGCCACGCATGTGTAGCCCAGTGCTGCTTAATTAATTTTCAGTCACAACTATAAAACAATCACAGAATAAATATAAAAATTTAGAAGTCCTAAATGAAGCATGAGTTCAACTAAAACTTTGATATACATGTGTAAGATGGCGCTATTATATACCACCGTTCCATAAGACATGTACCACACTTCTTGTATTTTTAGAATACTCGCTGATGTTCTAAAATAATGTTTTAGGAAACTTGTATCTTAATATACAATTACAGTCTTATCAATTAAAATTTCTTAATTTTACTTCCCACTTAAAATAAAACTGATCACTTTTTCAACATCCCAAGCACTAGAAGGACAGCCCAAAGCCCTTTATTTATATTCATGAATTTTTTATCCTGTTTTTAAATTAAAAATTCAAGCACTTTGAAGATTTTTAAGATAAACAATTAATAGGGTTTTTTAGATGAGTTTTGTATTACAGTCAATCAGGGTATCTTTGGCCCAAACTTAAAAAATCGATTCAAAAATATCCGTTGAATTTACAGGTAACTAACTTACTAATGTATTCATTTGAAACTGCTCTGTAATGCGTTTACTGCCATCTAGCGACCGTAATTTTTACTCAAGGTTGCTATTGTGTAGTCAGTTGCGTCAAATTGTCCACACGTAAAACAGCTGTTTCGAAAGCACCTGTTGCAATTTAGCATATTGCTGATTTTTAAGTGAAATATAAGGTAAGAAATCGTTTAAAACTCAATAGTAGTACTTATTCTAGGGATTTTGAAGCTTTTGTTACACAATACACATATTTTATTAAAATAATCAAACATTTTATACACCCTTTTACGTTTTTACGTTTTTAGGGTAACTTTGGCCCGGGCCAATGTTACCCACATCCAATTACCATGCTTTTTAAATGTATTATTTTTTGCATTTTAGCGCCAAAATGCCAAGAAAAAAGGCGAATTTGACAGTAGCTGGAATTCGCCGGTATGGAACCAAGTCAAATTACACGACCGAACATCTTCAAGAAGCAATTGACAAAATTAAAAGCGGTCAAATGGGTCAAAGGGAAGCTGCCAAACAGTACAATATTCCAAGGTCTACTTTGAAAAACAAATTGGCGGGAAGATACAATAAGGCAGTCGGGCATCCGACAACTCTGACCCTTGAAGAGGAAGAAATTGTAGCAAATCACATTATAGCCGTTAGTCAACAAGGTATTCCGGTTTCTCTTCAAGACGTGCGTATTATTTTAAAAAGTTATTTGGACAGTAAAGGACGCAAGATTAAAATGTTCAAAGACAACAAACCAGGTTGGGAATGGGGCAAATTATTTCTTGAAAGACACCCAAATATTAAGCAGACTTTCGCTGCTAATATTTCCCGAAAAAGGGCTCAGGTTGGCATGGAACAAATAAATTCGTTTTTTGATTATATTGAACAAGAATTAGTAAATGTACCTGCTGAAAATATTTTCAATTTCGATGAATCTGGTTTCCACGATCAACCCAAGAAGACCGAAGTTTTATTTCGGAGATCTTGCAGACACCCTGAAGTAGTACGTAACTCAACAAAATCTTGTTTTACGGTAATGTTTTGCGGTAGTGCCGCAGGAGAACTTTTGCCGCCATATATCATTTTTAAAGGGACTCATAAATGGACCGATTGGATGTTTAAAGCCTTACCTGGCTCCAGAATGAATGTTTCTAAAAGTGGATGGATAGATACCCCCATATTTGATGATTGGTTCCAAAATCAATTATTACCCGTCCTGAGAAAAAAACCAGGAAAGAAAATTGTAATAGGTGACAATTTAAGTTCCCACTTAAGCATTAAAACTCTTAAGCTCTGTGAGGAAAATAACGTTAAGTTTATCTGTCTTATACCTAATTCGACTCACTTACTCCAGCCCCTTGATGTGGCCTTTTTCTCGCCTTTGAAAACTGCGTGGCGGTCAGTCTTGCTAGAATGGAGAATAAGTTCCCAAGGAATTAAATGTATAAGTCTTCCCAATAACCGATTTGCTCAGTTACTCAGTGAAACACTTACTCAGTTAAACGAAAGAATTTCAGGAAATCTTATTGCTGGTTTTAGGGCAACTGGTTTGTTTCCGTTGTCCAGAGAACACGTTCTTTTAAAACTTCCAGAATATACAAGGCCTAATAATTTAGATAATATTTAAGATACCCTTGGTAAAGAGTTTCAAACCTTTTTGCAAAGCATTCGTTCTTCTAATCTCTCGGCCCTTCAAAGAATGAGAAAGTTTCAACTTCCAGTCCTTCCGGGCAAAAGCGTCTCTGCAGAGGAGGTTGAAGCCTTTTACGCAACAAAACAGGAAGCTGCGAAACAAAAAGAAACCAAAAAGCGGCAGAAAAAAAGTACCACGTCCACCAAAAAAAGTCAACCAAAGAAAAGGAAAGTATCAAACAGAAGCAAGTATGTTCTTTCTTCTGATAGTGAATCCGAGGTTGATATGGAGTCCAACAAATCTTTTGTAGATAGGAAAGAATCAATTACTACGGAGACAAGAACAAAAGGATCTAATTTGAACAAAAATAATGACAGTCACATGGAAATTGGAAACGAGGACGTCGAATTAGAAAATTTTAATACTCACGGAAACTTTGAAGAATTAAGAGATGTGCGTAGAGAGAACAATGATATGGAACTTGACGATGAAGAAAGGACAAGCAATGAAGCAGAAGATGAAGTAATAGAAATTAAAGAGAAAGAAATTGAAGGAGAAGAAGATAGCTTAATGGATGAAATGCCAATTACAATCGAACAGTTCAATGAAACTGAGCCTTTGTCAACAGTGGTTGAAGAATACGTCGTTCTGGGTGCCGATCTAAAAATTCTTGAACCACCAGTCAATAAAGAATCAAAATTTAAAATTGACGATTACGTAGTGGTGCACTATGACCACCAATATTTTCCGGGAATTGTAACAAAAATAATTAAAAATAAAACTGACGGCTTTACGTACAGTGTCAATGCTATGCAAAAAATTGGAATTAAATGGCAATGGCCAAAAGCAACAGATGAGATATTATACAGGGAAGAAGATGTGATAAAAAAAATTAATTACAGCGATATTAGACCTCACACCAACAGAGGAATTTTTAACGTTAAAGATTTATTTCTTCTTGAAAAATGGAATGAAGAGTCTGTAATGAATGAAGAAAAATATAGAGTCAATGATTATGTTGTAGTACATTATGAAGAGAAGTTTTTTCCTGGTAAAGTGATACAATCCAAAAAGAAAGACATTGATAACTTTATATACAAGGTGAATGCATTTGAAAGATTTGGGCAAAAATGGAGATGGCCAATTAGAAAAGACGAAATATTTTATGAAGAGAAAGATGTGATTAAAATGATTAAAGAGGCTGATGTGATTCCCCATAACAATAGAGGAATGTTTAAAATTCTCGATTCATTTCTTTTGGAAAAGTGGGAATCTTTTTAATTTCACTTGAATCACATATGTATTTTTAAGCTCGATATTATGTACCTACCTGATTACATATACCACAAAATTGTTTTTTTTATAATAATTTTCTTATTTTTTTAAAGATATTTGTTTAACCTCCAGAGAACACAAAACTTAACACATAATATTAAAAGGCTTGTTTAAACATTCATAAAAAGTAATTTACCAACAAAGCCTTTGTCGCTAATGGTGTAAAATAGATGAATTAAAAGTATATTTATTAGATTTTTTATTTCTACTGGTTTTTGCAAACATTAGCAAGTGGGCTAATGTTGAACGGACTCTTAGTTCGTCCAAAATACACAAGTTTAAGTTAATTTTCCTGTGGTGGGCCAATGTTACACAAGTCAGGGGGGTAACTTTGGCCCACCACTTTTAAAAAAAAATCACTGAATAAAGACAAAACAAATACTATATGCACCCTAAAAATGTTTATGATACCACGTTTTATCATTATGAACTCAAATAAAGTAGTCAATACCCTATAACTTGAAGATACGTAAAGAAATATGTCATTGGTGGGCCAAAGTTACCCCGATTGACTGTACGTAAATAAATATTAGAACTAAATTTAGCATATCATATTATTTACCATGAATATATTTTTTCCAAAAGAATGTAGTAATGCAAATTTATAGAATTATATAGTTATTGTAACACATTTTTATATTTTTTAGAAAAAGACGGGAAGTATAAAAATTACTAGTAAAATACAGTGGAATATAGAAAAATAGGTAAACTTTATGACCTAATTTGTTTATTAAAAAAATATAATTAAAGGTTAACATTGCCAACAGTAGCAAACTAAATGGGGATGGTAAAATATGTGTCCGTAAATTGCTTATTAAAAGTTCCTTTCGTCTATCCAGTTGTAACTTTTATATTAAACTATGGATAATTTGAAATAAACACTGAGCAAAAAATTAAATTGGGTATCAATAATGGATATCTGATTTAATTTATTTCAATATACATCGCTACCGATCAATTGTTTAAATTATGACAATCTTGAATTGACGAATGCGTAACACGCAACATTTTAATCAGTCGGGATTACCACCCCACGGTGCCTGTTCATTTGTTTGTGACGTAAGCAAGTGGGTAGTTTTAAAAACACTATAAAGGCGAGTTTAACAGTACTGCTACTGCAGAAAACCTTCCTGATCATCATCTTAAACTTGTATGTTTATGCAATGCATTTGCGTTCAGTATTTTTAAACCTAATTACCCAATTTTTCTTCTTCACAAGTTTAGAATAAGAATAAACTTGTGGAGAAAGACTTTGTGCTATTCTTTTTTTTTATAGTTTGTTAGTTCAGCCTATACAAAAGCATAGGTAAAGAAATTGTATAGAGGCATCCGAAAACATCTCTGAGTATTGTCAATTAGTTTTTTAATTTATTCAAAAATTATTTAGGATTCAATAAAAAATAATTAAATTATAACACATCCAAGCCAATTTTATCAGTATTGTTTAAAATATTTAATTTAAATTGATTAATAGGTATATAATCAGTAATTCTAACAATAATCAGTATTGAATAAGACGGCTTAATCACTAACTCTTTAATTTAATCAGTAGGTAGTATTACCTTTTTAAATCAATCTGGTGTGGACCTGGATTTAATCAGGACTGAATTTATTTTTGATTTATTATTTAATCATTTCTTTTAAATGTGCACTGCTAACATTGTAATCCTACGCACAAAGCAGTATTTTAAGATAAAATGTTATTCTGTAAAATATTGTAGAACATATTTATTACTAAAACCTATTTTTTATAAAAGCAAAAAAAACTTTGTACCTACTTTAATATCAAATTGATGGAAACCTATATATTTAAATGTTTTTTCTAAATTGCTTAGTTTTATTTAAAAACTAAAATAATTTATCAAACATTATTGTAATTCTTCGACTTTTTTTATTAAATGTTCCGAATTATCTATAAGTAGGTAAGGTGGCATGGAATATCATTTATTAACTACAAATAAGTACATACGTATAGAAAGTAATAAAGTATTTAATTTTATTTTACTGTTCTTTGGATTTTACTTTTTTATCTAGAATTTTTAACAAAGAACATAATTATTATCATGATCTATGTTTTCATGAGATTTAATAATTTGACAGTCACCAGTTCTCCATTAAGTAAATTATTTCTAGTTTTACAGATGAGTTGGCTTAAACACAACGACCTGTCAGAACAATACGAGGGAATAAGGTCTTGATAAATGATCACCTTATGGTTTGTAAAGGAGAAATTAAAATGTTAACATGTATGTGTAAGAATAAAAACTTACATTTTTTTTAAAGTGAATTTGCTTTAAAATTTATAGGACATACCTAAAAATTTTATTAGGCATCTCAGAAATGTTGGTAATGGAAGGATTGCGAATCAGTTTTTGAATATCTTTGTCCTCGCAGTCAGTCAGCGATTAAATTCATTTTTCAAGTGTTGAAAAAAAAAACACTTTTTTTAAATTTCAAAATGCAAGTAATTGGTATCCTTGACAAAAAAAAACCTATAAAAATAACATATCGATTAACATTTTTGACAAAAGTGCTATTTAATTTTCTCAGACCCCGGCCTTTAGTTTTTTTTTAATCTAAATTATATAAAAAAAAATATATAAATATCAAAATTATGTTTTCAGATGTCAATAACCTCAAAATTTTTTAAAAACATTCGAAAATATATATTTATATGACAAGTTACAAAATATTTCATTAACTGATCTAAAACTCAATGTTTTCAAAAAAAATATAAAAAAAAATATTTACTTCTTGTTATTTAGCTAATGATAAATTAATAACTAATGTAAAAAATAGGTAAATACCAGTGCCGGCATTTTCCTCGCTAATGTAGGAATTTTTAGTTATTCTCCCGGTATCGAATAGACTAAGTTTTTTTTTAAATATTAAGGGTATTGTTATATTTTAATAATGTTTTACTCAACGATGCCCCCAAAAAGATTCCCTTTTTTTTAACTGACCGCAATTTATCAATCCAATCTGAATAGAAAATAAAAACTAAGATAGGATGGTGAAACTGGTTGTTCATCAAGTTGCACTCTGATAAAGTATAAAAATGTCATCTTTATAATGTCAGTGTCATATTATAAACAATGGGTTTTGAGTATAGAAAACATTATGGCAAATTTACGTGCTTAGTTCCCTAGAATTAAAAAAATTGATGTTTTCTATTCAAATTCAATAATAAATACGGAGGCATGTCCGAAAGAACGCTCGGATAAGTCGATTGGTATTTCTAGTTTTTTTCAATATAAACTTTTTATACAGGGTGTGTATGTAACAGTGGCTAATACCAACTTTCTTATTTTAAATGCAACACCCTGTATATTATTCAATTTTTGGATTCTTCAGAAATTTTAGACATATTTCATGTATAATATCCTATACCTATCTTCAACTATGTGAAATGTTTTAAGATTTATTGCAAAAATAAAGAACACACTCAAAAACTAATAAGTAATACTGTTTATTTCTGGATAATGTAAAAGACAAAAAAAACATTAATATAGGAAATGTAGGAAATGCTCGCCGCGAACGTCTTGGCAACATCCTAATCTTAAATACAAATTTCTTCTAATGTTATTAAACATCTCAGGCGTGACCGATCTAATCGCAAGCGTTATTCGTCTTCTTAAGTCAGCTAAGTCGAGGGGTTGAGTTTTATATATAATATTTTTGACATAACCCCATGAGAGAAAGTCTAATGGCGTCAGATCAGGGGATAGTGCTGGCCATTCCATCGATCCACGCCTTCCTATCCAGCGATTTGGAAATACTCGGTTGAGGTATTGCCGGACATTGATTTGGTAATGGAGCGGTGCTCCATCTTGCTGAAACCATATCATATTCGCTGAGAGTTGTGGGTTTGCTGGATCAGAATATAAGTTTGTCAAAGCTGGCAAGACATTATTTTGGAGCAGTGCTAAATAATTATCGTCATTAAAATTGCCATTAATGAAAAAGGGACCTATGATAATATGATCTTCAACTATTCCTGCCCAAACATTAACCTGTTTAGGATATTGCGTATGTTCTTCTCTAATCTAGTGAGGATTTTCCCTAGACCAATAGCGGACATTCTGACGATTAGCCTGACCGTGAAGTGTACAGGTGCACTCATCAGAAAACAAAACATGTTCTAATTGGATCACATTGTTATCTAACATTGCCATCATTTGTTCACAAAAATACGTTCTTCTATCAAAATCGTCTTTTATGAGCTCATGAGTAGGTATCATTTTATAGGAATACATTTTATTTTTTTGGTATGTTCGAATAATCGATGAATGGCCAACATCGAACATTGGAGCTGTTTTTCGACTAAAGGTATGAGGGTATTCCTTAAACTGAAGCTTAATATCTAATTTGGTATCATTACTTATTGCATTGGCAGCTACTTTTTTTTATCTGCTTTACATGTCCAAGGTGGCAAAACTTCTTTTCTATTTGACTCATTTTCCCTTGAGTTATAGGCGGCAAATTTGGAAATTTTTCATAAAATAAGCGAGCAACTTCCATTTGTGTCCGTGTTTAATCTCCATAACCAATCATCTGTAGAATTGTTATTTTGTGTATTTCTGTTAAATAAACTATTTTTGTAATATACAGTTAACGAAATTCAAACGACTATAACACTGATAACTACTGTCATGCAGACAGACAACAATTTTTAAGTTTTAAACAAAAGTAAACAAAACTATTTATACATTTTTTAAACTTTCATATCAGTAAAAAGAAACGTCGTAATGCAATAAATCTGAAACACTTAATATTTCCGAAACAGTTAAAGAAAGGTGTAGGATATTGTACATGAAATATGTCTACAATTTTCTGAAGAATCCAAAAATTGAATACCACACAGAATATTGCATTTAAAATAATAAAGTTGGAATTGGCTACTGTTACATGACACACACTGTATAAAAAGTTTTTATTGAAAAAAATGCGCAACTAGAAATACCAATCGACGTGTCCGAGCGTTTTTTCGGACACGCTCCCCTGTATTTATTATTGAATTTATTCCATATGGCTGATACACACTGAATAATAATAAACTTAGCAGTTATACCTATGTACCACATTGGACTAAATATCCTGTATATGACGATTTTTTTAATATGGCCAAAACGGAAATACAACTGTCCTTCCTTGTTCAAAATGTCGAGAATTCATATAAAAGCCCAAGCTATTATTTATATAAATAACCTTATTTAGTTTTCAATAAATAGTACACTTAGAGTACAAAATAAAAGAAATAACTCAACAATTTTCTCAAAAAAAGAGCCTTCTTGTCCACTTCCGCACCTGTCCTACGTAGCAACTGCTAAATTGGATACAATTTAATTGTTTGATCAAAATACAATTATAATAAAAACAATATATCATAGATTTGGTTATTCTTTCTACTAAAATACTCAATGACATAACCGAGAAAACCCACAATAGTCTTTGCACTATTAGCTTTCTAGGACTGTCAGCCCAGAAAAATCTCCATTCCTCACCGACGAAATTCACACAGACAGCGTCAGTTTGGCATCAGTGCGTTTTTATCATTTCTGGTTTTGTTATAGTGTTGTGCGCCGCTTAAAGTTGTTGATAAGTACCCGTTTTTTGATATATATTGGCAAAACAGTTAATTAAAAAAAGAAAGTAAAAAATGCTTACTTTCTTGCGTGTCCTCTCTGCACCGCAGTTTCCGTTTACGTTACGTATTTCTTTTAGAAAAATAGATTATGGTATGGTGCATTTTAGGTCGGTAAAACATAACCTAAGAATAATTCGAATCAGCGTTGCCAGATTTTGTGAATAAATTAAAAAGTCAAAAAATGTCCATTCGGCACCGTCCGTTCCGTGCCTGTTTTACGTTGGCGCGGATTGGACAGTTAGGTGCGGATTTGACATAAATAAGTATTTATCGGTGTTGGTTAATGGTAATGTTGTCTTTTCTTAGTACTTATTTAAAATTTACATTTTGGTTTTTAATAAATAGTTCTTTACCTTTTTATATTGATTTAATCGAATTTAATCATATACGATGTCCAATCCGCAAAAAAAGTTGAGGCACCCAATTAATATTTTTAGTCTATTTTTTATAAAGACTCGAAACGTTCTTTAATTTTAATTTCCTTAAAATAGGGGCATTTACCGATGAAAAATATATCCCAAAATTTTATTTTTATATTTGGGTCAATAAATTTTCCTCTTAGTTTTTTTCAAGATAGTATTTTATTCACACAAGATATATTTTTTGATGATCTGTTGCAATTTAAGTTTTGTTAATATATAATACATAATTTATTCTTACTTTTTAGCACAAAAAATTGCCTTGGTTTTTAAGGTGCGGAATGGACAAAATTATCGACCTTTTTGAGCAAAATAGCGTTTTGAGACCTTATTTTGCAAAAAGTTGTTGATTTTATTCCCGAATATCTATCCTCACACCTTTGTTAAGTAAGGCAAATAACAAAAATATTAATATCTAAACTTTAAAAAATTAGAGTATAAAAAATGGATTTGGCCATATTAAAAAAAAAATCGTCATATATACGTAAGTTATTAGTGACAAAAGTATTGAATTATGGGCACAAAATAGTTAACCTAAGCATAAATACTGAAGTTAAACTAAATACAATTTTTTTCCAATACTCACCCTGTATATTATAGCAAACCCAAAATATGCCCGCCCGGTTTTGAGCATGGTTATTATCTAATCCATATACAATATTTCGTGATTTCTAGTCAAGTAGTTTTTAAATTTTCGAGTCAACAGAGAGTCCCACAAAAAAGGTAAACATATTTTTCGTCGACGACACCGGACTTTTGATATCAAAAAAAAAATTGCGATTACAATATCTACTTTAGCTTGCGAAGAACATTAAAATAGTTCAATAAAATATTCACAGTTTTGGTCTAACTTAATACAATAATTCTTACTATTATGTTGTCAAGCAAAAGCTCGCAACAAACCCGCAACGTCAAATTCCATTTACATTGATATTATTTTGACCCATATTTCAAGTGTATATCTAATCAATCCCAAATCAAGTAAGGCGATACTAATTAAATTAATTGACAAGTTCCGTTTCTCGCTAAAATTGAATGTTCCAGATTGTTTAATCTTGGGATGTGTTCCAGTGAGTGAGATATTAGATTCGATATCAGGAGACAACAGTATTTATGGACCCTAAATTTATGCCAGTTATGCCAGAGCTGGACTTAGGTTAATTTGACTGAATATTTATTGTCTAAGATACAAATTATATATACAAATCTAGTACGGTAGATTGAGTGTGACGTAAACCATCTACAGTGAGCTTAAAAAAGTTGGAATAAATTAGTTTAAAATTCAGGTGATTATTTTCTGGAAAAACGCTTGGACACGCCGGTTATTACTTTTAATTGCGAATTTTTTGACATAAGAAATGTGTATATAGGTTGTCTCAAGAAGAACATATACCATCAATATTGATTTTTTTAAATAGAACACCCTGTATATTATATTATTTTTAAATTCAACGATACATTCCGAAAACTTTTTGTATAACATACCATATCTCCAAAATCAACGGTTTTCGATATATTGACATTTTTTTCTGGTACGAAAACTACAATTAAAAATGAACTCTTTACATCTATTTAGTCTATAATATTTACATAGACTATATTAAATTTTATTTTAATAAATGTTAAAATTGACCGCCACCAACTTCCTGGCAATATGCAAGTCGATCTTTGAATTCTTCCAAAACGTTATGGATTACCTGAGGCTCTATTAATCTAACCTCATGCCTTATTCGAGCTTTAAGGTCATCAATATTGTTAGGTCTGTTAAAGTATACTTTAAATTTTAAATAGCCCCACAGAAAAAAATATAGCAGGGTCAAACCTGGTGCCCTTGCAGGCCATTCTATTGGACCCCGTCGACCAATCCACTTGCCAGGAAAGAATGTATCCAAGTACTCACACACCGGGCGTGTGTAATGTGCTGATGCTCCGTCTTGCTGGTACCATAAGTTATTGTTGGGAATGTCTGGCTCATCTGGATTTTGATAGAGTACAGCAAGTGCCGGTAGTCTAAAAATTCTAGATACAGTTCGCTATTTAACGTACCATCAAAAAAGAAGGGACCTTAAATCCGGTTATCAACAATTCCAGCCCAAACATTCACTTTTTGCCGGTATTGTGTGTGGGACTCCATGATCCAGTGCGGATTTTCCTTAGCCCAATATCGACAGTTTTGGCGATTCACATGCCCATTTAGAGTAAACGTTGCTTCATCAGAGAACCCAATTCTTTTTAAAATTTGAGTATCTTCAATGTATCTGTTTATCATTATTTTGCAAAATTCTGTTCTTCTATCCGGGCCATCTTCATTAAGTTCATGAACCAACTGTACCCTATAGGGATGCCATTTATTTTTATGCAAAGAATTCAATAGGGTTGCTTGACAATTATTATTTTCCGTGGCAATACCGCGAGTAACACTATGGTGGTTTTCTTGGACAGCTAAGAGGATATTGAACACAGAAAACGGAACCACGCGTTTAAGACCTGTAACGCCATCTAGTAGAATCAACTCCAATACAAGAGGCAGTTACACTGGTCATTGAATATCAAACTATAAGAATAGCGGATCGTCCAGAAAACTTGACAACCCTGTTTTACAATGTATTGGAGATGGTTTGGCCGTCATTATGGAGTTGATCGTAAAGTTATTAATGCAACGCCTCGGCAACAGATGTCTCAAATTCACTGATGTAATGTCGTAGTATTGCCGCATATTGTATTTTATTGGATTTTTTAAGGATCTAAGCATTTTAAACAGACAATAAAATAGGACGTTCTCAATTTCAGCCGAATGTATGTTTTTGATAATAATATGTACGCTGATTTCTCCGGGGTAATTGGACTGATTTTCATAATGATTTTACCGTTGCATTAGGTTTTATGTGTTAAACAAATAAAAGTAGATAAAAAGCGACAGCAAGCAGAAGTTATTCCAAACGATATTGGTGCCAAATTAAGATTGTATATACCAAAAATATGGGAAAGGAATCCAGGATTTTTAGAACTAACAAATATTGTCGAAGTACTAAAAAATAAAAATACTGAGTTGTACAATCATTTTCGTTTCACTCCAGTTACAAGCTGTGATGTTGAAAGGAGCTTTTCAAAACTTAAAGATGTTCTAAATTATAAAAGAACCAGTTTTACTGAAAGTAACTTCCAAAAACTGTTACTCATATCATGTAACGCAAATAAATTATAATACCTATAATATTTTCATACAATGTTCTTATTACACATTTATTTCAGTTTAACTCATATTTTTACGCACGCCCTTGATTTCAATAAATACAAAAAATATCGAGGTAAGGAGCTCGTTCCGAAATCCGTGCTATGCAGCAAATCAAACAGACAGGCGGCAACAAGGTTTTAATTTGGCAGTAAAAAGGCTTGTCGTTAGTGGGTGCATCAACACGCTTTATTGTCGGTGAACTCATAGTGCCATCTATGAATTTAACGTAGCAGATTTAGGAAATGTGCTTATACGGCCTTCTTATAATTTGATATTCAATGCACTGGTAAAATAAAATCGAAGGATCGAAAACTAAATAAAAACCAAGTACAATACACAGTATAGGGAGCGATTTTAAACTTAATGCTTGTTTCTTTTTACAATACCTTGACATTTTTAAAATAATATTGATTAAAAATATCATTGTCAAAAATGACAATAAAACTTTTTTTTCGGCAACCGTCCGGGAAGTACCCACTTCCCGGACGCTTTTTCTTGAAGAAAGTAGCATTTCTCCGGCCTAGTCCGGGAAGTACGTGCCTAGTACGAGAAGTACGTATACATCAATATTAGCAATTTTTATATAAATATTAATATAAAAAAGAATTAGAATGTTTCTGTTAGTACCTATCTTCTGTTCAAATTTCAATATTTAATACAAATAAGAATTAAAATGTTCGAAATTTTGTTCCACAAAGAAATATAATAAAGAAATGTGTCTCATTGATTTGTTATTCTACACGGTTGCCGAAAAAATAGTGTACGCACCACGTCCGACAACAGTTTTTTTGGACTCGCAGACTTCCATGACTCGCCTACGGCTCGTCCTAAAATTTTGTCGACTCGTCCAAAACAACAGTATTTTCCGGACTTGTAACGTAAATTACTATTAACTGGTAAAATTACATGACATTCATTATTGTCGCAAATTTACTCTCTCACCTAGTTCACGAATGTTAGAAAGATAAGCTCCAGTCGTGACGTAATGGTCAACGGTCATTGAACAGACTTTACTTGGGACTCACTGTGTACAATAAATTATTAGTAATAAAATCCTATATCGTTATTACCCTATTTAATACCTGTATAAATTAAACATCCCTTCTTAATTATAACCTGTAACCCACCGCATAGATTTTAATTTACTCGATCAAATTCAGCTGACCTGGAAATTAAATCCATAGCGGTCGCGACAATCAAGGCATACTCCAGTTATTTCCGGAGCGGCGTGCTTATTTCTCTGCCGCCTCTTGCTTTATTACTTTTTTCACACGGTCGGGCGATTTAAAAATATTTACTGATTCACAGATTTAATCAAGGCAATTGAGAGTTAGGCTTTGATCGTTAGGTTATTAATTATGTCGTTAAGGAACTTGCAACTAACAAGAATTTTAGTTACACAGTACAAAAACGATTGATTAATAACCAGGGATATCTGATTTAATTTATTTGAAAATTTCATAAATTTATTTTTAACCAGGCTCCTTTTTGTTTACGTTGCTTATAGCAACGGGAGACTATCGCGCCTAATAACCTAATGAAATTATTAAATAATAATTTTTCTTAGGTATACTACTACGACTTAATTTTAATTCAAATGTCAAGTAATTTCAAAGTGACAGGTGAGACAAACCAGCAAGTAACAATCAGTTTTTTAGTCGTACCCGTGATATTTATTGTTACAATAATATTGTGTAAAAAATGATTCGTTTTGGTAATGAATCAGCAAGTTTGATTGCTAAAGAAATTGAGCAGTTAGTAACTCATTTTTATTACTAAGATGTGAGAAACATTAAATAACAAATTTGTTATCTGAAATCCAATGTGTTTATAGTTTTAAATTCAAATATAACTTTAAAAAACATATTTCCGATGAGTTTAGTTTAATATGACGCACTGTATTTTTACAATAGAAGTTGATTTTACTTGTTAGTAACTAAGGTTTATTACTAAAATTTCAGGAACATTAAAAGAAACTCCAATTTATGAAATCTTCTTACCGAATCTCCCACGCAGCAAAATTAATTCCCGATAATTCTGCTGCTAGGGAGATTATAAGTAAAAATTTCACACCTACAATTTGTTGCCAATCAAATTTCGTTATTCTAAAACGTTATCATAATAACAACAAAAAATCGGGAAATTTTTGCTTTATAGAGTATCCTGAGTGTGACTACAGCGACAGTTTTTCTGTCAAACGCACAGTCATCGATTGTTTATAATAACTGTGCATTTAACATTAATAATAATATTATCACAATAATGAAAACAATATTAATCATAATTAACTATTTTAATATGAGTCTTTGATCTTAATATAGCTCAATTAATATTTTCAATACCTGTTTAAATTATGCTGTCTCTTTTTTTCCCGTTTTTTGTAAAGTATATTGATATCTATATTTTGCAAAAAAAATCGTTATAGATATTTTTGGCATAAATAAAACATCTTTCTTGAATTTCATTTACATGAAATAATTAAAGACAAATTAACAGAATCTTAAGCAATCCATTTTAATATAAGTTTCAATACTAAAATTTACCGAAAATATATTTTTTGCAAATATTCTTCATTGTTTTCATTTTATATTATTTTTATTGAGTCTCTATATTATAACCAAAAAATATATTCCTTAGATTTTAGTAGTATAAAACATGTGTTCGTCAAAAATAATGTGTTCTATTAGCTATCAACAATTATTATTGAGAACGGAAGGCTGTAATTTCATTTTTTTGTTTATCAGGTGTCTATATTTTGCAAAGAATTCGTTAGATATTTATCTCTATTTAGGCTTAGAGCCTACTTGGTAGTATAAGTTTCCTACTGAAATTTCTAAAGCAAAATGTCATGCTATAATAATTATACTAGACTGAGAAAAAAGCCTTCTATTCCTGATAAGAATTTACAAACTCTTTATACAACTGTCGAATACTATATGTGACAGCAACGCGCTTTCCTATTGTAAGACAACGAAAATTGCTAGACAGTTTGTTGTCTAGTCATATTATCACGGAAAATTAGCCAATAGGAAATAGGAGTTACCGCTACCATAGAATAGTTTATAGCCATTATTGCTCTGAATACTCACAGTAAATATCAAGTTCTATTGGGGGTGTAATCTGTAGTAGATTCGACTGGCAGTTATAATGAAACTTTACATTAATCATAAAAATATTTGTTTGCAACGGTTAAAAAGTATATACTTACCACTAAAAATCAGTGCTGTAGTTCTCAAAACTTTAAATAGCTCCTAGTGTATTATTGTTCTTGACGTTTAACATTGCATAATATGATTATTTATTATGCAACATGGTTTACTCAGATGGTAAAATTCGTCCATAGATTATAAAGTCCAATACTAATGATCGGTTATGCGAAATAAGAATCTTCAATTGCTTTATCTGACATGCAAAGTTTAAAAAAATTTAAATACAAAGTAAAAATAAATGAATTGAAACAGGTATTGGTTCTATCAAAGAAGATTAAAACTAATAATGTACGGCGCTCGGCGATTGCCGATCGCTACGAACCCCCCACCAACGTTTTGTGGATTATAGGTTCTAACGGATACAATTCATTTTTAGGGACGCTGTTCTGCTTTTTTAATTGTAGAGAAACCGCTTTACTAGGAACAAAATGATTAGCATTGCGATTTGCTACAAATAAAAGTAATTCATTATTCATCAATATTGTACTGCTAATGGAACTGATTACTACTAATAAAAACACTGGTCCAGCAAATCTGGAATTGATATAACACTAAAGCGGGTTTGATACACTAGCAGTTTATCTGATATCTGTTAATACAAAATAACTAGTGTCCGACCGAAACAAGATTTTCAGCCGAATCCGAAACCGAACCTTAAAAATTTTATTGTTTTACTGAAATTTAATTTATTTTATATAGGACGAGATCGATCTTGGGAACGGATTGAACTCTTTACACATAAAAAAAAGTCGACAGATGAAAAATCTATTATTTATATAGACAACACTGCCTACGAACCCACCCAAAGTTAGCCGAACGGTGCGCGACAATTCACGAACATTGAGTTTCGGCCGGTTTTTGGCCGAAACCGAAACTGTCACCGAAACTTGATTTTTTGGCCGAAACTATCCGAAACCGAACCTTCGGTCGGTCTCTAAAAATAACCTATAATACAAACTTTGTCTTAGCAAACCTGTTGTATTAGATTAATTTCTTCAGTGTAATATAAAAAATAAATGTTTATGTAACGTTTACAACAAAAGTTAAATAATATATATTTGCAAGGCAAATCTGAAATAATGATTTTCGAAAGCTAATACTAATTTCGTTGTGCCATTCCAGGGTGTTTCCATTTCAGGCTGGTAATTTATTGCTTACTTCGTATAATTACAAAAAGAAAACCTCATCTCTTCGATATAATTTAGTGGCCTTAGCTGTTGGGGCTACTACACTACAGAGGAGTGACAGTTGAAAATTTTTATTTCGCTCGCCCTATCGTATCTCTGTGATAGCGCTTCTACGACCTAACATGCCTCTAATGCAATGGACCGCACCAAATAGTGTCGACGTTGAAAGTTGACAGTCTAGTTATATATCGCGTTTTTTACGCGATATGTTATACGTCTCCTACACGCGGAATCACGACAACCCTGATTGCCTGTTGACAATTTCGCTCTATATAGGCTGCTACATTAATAGTATATTACATACCAAGTGTTGAAAGTGGCAAGTCTCAAACGAGGAGGTATTTAGCACGAGGCGTCAGCCGAGTGCGGAAATTCTTCGAGTGTGAGAAAATCACTTTCACACGAGTAATGTACACAATTTTTCCTACGACCATACGAAATAATCAAAAAAAGTTTGTTTGGTTTTTAATAGTTTGTACACCATTGTGTTAAAACAAATTGACAAAGTACAGGCGCAATAAATGCAAAACAAATTTCTAGGCGGATTCCAACAGAAGCGTCTATATTAAAACAAAATAAAAACAATGCCTACTTACAAATTTTAACTTACCTAGATTTAAATAAAAATAATAACTTTTTCTCCTATTTGCTTAGGCACATCATACCTAGTATCTATGTACAGTGAATAAATTTTGTTTCTGATATTTTAGCTGCTTGCATTCTTTCAATAAAACAATAATATACCTAAATATACATACAAAAACAACAAAACACAAAACTAGAACATAAAACATAACCTCAACATTGTCTTGTCTTGTTCTTAGTCTGTTCTTAATGGCTCTGCTCCCTGGGGGCAATTTGCCAGTACATTAGGGGTGATCGTGATGTTGTCTGGTCTGTACCATATCACGACCACTGACTTTTCTTCTTTGCGTACAATGCGATTTGGACTGCTTAATATGAGTCTCTGGATTTGTGTATTTGACCTTTTCTTTGACAATTACAACATAGGATAGGAGTGACATTTACTAAAAAGAAGGGATTTATCGGTTAGTAGACAGTATAATCATTTACTGAGACACTGAGTAGAACCTAGACACTTCACTTACTTATTTATTTAATTGTTTTTTTTTATTATAGCTTTATTTTATGATAATTAATGTACCGCATTATTAAACCTCAACATTATTGAAAGATAGAAATGGAGTTAAATATCGATAGCTTGCTAATTATAAAAGTTCTATCTCTACTCGATTTGTTTTGAATATTGCTAAAATAAATTTACTTACATAAAGCACTTTCACTTACACCAATATAATTAAACACCCGAGATAATGGAAAAATTATAAATCGGTATTTTCTAGGGTATTCTATTTCTGCTCTATAGCTGCCCCTTTTTTTCTGTGGTTCAACTCAGTTGACATAAACCCTTTATTTTTCTGTGAGTTGACATGTAAACATAAAACATGACAGTTGGTGGGTTGCCTGACATATTATTATTTTCCGTTTTTGATGATATTATTTTTATCATAAATAAGTACTCTTCGGTTTCCAAAAATAACGAAAAATTTGCAGTAATGCCCTAGTGTACTTTACCCCACCCAGCACCCCAATTCACTCCACGTGTCCCGTAAGTTTGTTATGTTTAATAAATAGTTTTGTTGTAAAATTGACACCTGTTTAAATTAAATATCTTAGTGTGCTTGGTATTTCCACACTCGTGTTGAAATATTTTTTTTCCTACGAGCGTGCGCAAAGTAGTACTTTGCGCACGCATTTTTGTGTGCAAAGTTACACTTTTCCGCACTAGTGCGGATAAGACTTTTATCCGCACTGGGTGCGGAAAAGTAAAACTATTCAAAAATCTCCTTGGTAGGGAATATATATAAACACTGTTAAAATGAGCAGCTCTGACGATAAATATAAATGTTATAAACAAATAATTAAGTTTCCTATTATTTTTTTTATTGTTATGTAATTTTTTAATTTTCTATTATTTTTTTTTGTTATGTAATTTTTAGTTGTAAGTATATTATAGTTCTTTCTTTAAAGTCGAATTAAAAATTATTAAATAAATTATCATATTTTTATTTTTGTTGTTATCTGATATGAAGCTCGTAGGAAAAATGTTGTTCCTAACAAGTGCGCAAAGTGCTTTTCCGCACGCAAGAACTTATCCGAACTCCGCTTCGCGTCGTTCGTCCAACTGTACTTGCGTGCGGAAAAGTATCACTTTGCGCACTTGTTAGGAAAATAACTATTTCAACACGCGTGTGATATTTAGCACTTTCTAGCCAAGTTAACCGTGCTGATATTGTCATTTTCGTAGGTGGTCGTAGGAAAAATATGTATGTATGTTGCCGTCGTCGCCGCCGCCGTCGTCTCTTTGGACATTTTCACATTTACGATTTTTTTATCCAATGGTACGCGATAGTTTCTAATAAAATTGCTAGAGGGTGCTATTTGCATTAATAATTATTATTTTGGCGATAACTCTGAAACGAACAAGGATATCGAACTGCGGTCTTCACATCTTTGCTTGCAAATTTCATCTACTTTCCGATTATGATGTCATAGTTATACCGTATGATTTGAATTTTCGGGATAAAATCGAAAAAACTGTTATTATTACAAATTGCGCCCTCTAGCAATTTTAATAAACACTATCGTGTACTGTTGGATACGGCAATTGAAGATACTTACCTTTCCCTTCCAAACAAGCTTAAATTTAGTAAAATCGGATAAGTCGTTTAGAAGTGACAGCGATTTTAATATTTACACATTCAATAGCTTCCCCCACTCTTATCAAGGTCGGTACGCCAACGAGCCTTAAACCAAAATGATGCAGAATTGTCTAAGCTTTTCTATGATGTAATCAGAGTTATACCTTAATATGGAAATTTTCGGAGAAATTTAGTCTAAAAAAAAAATTTTAATTGTGCCCTCTTGCGGCGAAATTAGGAACTTAAAAATTATTTCCAGAATTTTCTCATGACCGCTTTAAAAATAATTTTTTTTTTCTTAAGTTTCTATGCTTAGTACTTTCCGAGATATGGTCGGTAGTCACCCTTAATGAATCACCCTGTATATAACTTTTTGAATTTTTTCTTGATCCACCATATCGACAGATAAACAAGCTTTAGTTTGCATAGTAAACGCGCTCTGAGAAAACATCATTTGTGGATCAAAAAAATGAATTTATGATTTATCAAAAAAAAATTTTATCCGACGTTTTACTTTATCGACTGTAGCTTATTCAATTTTTTACAAAACCGTTTTATTTTTTTCCAAAAGACGCGGTGATTTATTCTCAACACTTCTGCATATCTAAACTTATCACAATATATTCGCAAATTTGACAAAAATCAAGTTTTTGGCTGCGGAAACAGGCAAAATTTACAAATTCTAACACCATCCACTTTTGATTTAGTAGGCTTTGATTGGGATGTATATTTAATTCTAAAAAGCCGGCTGTTAAAAATGGCCAAAAATGGGTGTTTTCAGCTTGACTTGCTAAAGTAATAAGAACATTTTCAGATTTTAAATCGGATTGAATATCTACCTTGAACCTTCTTCTAATTTTATTGACCAAAATATTTGCCCAAAATGTTTCAGAAATAGTTGTAATCTTGATTTTAAAGATGGCGTTCCGACATTGATAATCCGTCGCCGTGGGAGGCTGTTCCACATTTCGATATTCGCGAATTTTTTTCTCGGAAACGGTTAGAGCAAAACGATTAACATTTTCTGGATGTAGAGAGAAATAGTAGGGGTACGTCCTAGAAAAATTTCCAATATACATGGTGTACCGGAAAAAAGTTATTAAAGTCAAAGTTGAAAAATATGTTTTTTTTTCGTTGTGGCGCGATACAGGTGCCAAAAAGCATTTTAATGGAGTTAAACTTTATCGGCGTGTAGACGCCGTTGGGCTACAAAACACTGTTGTTTGCGAAAACGATCGAAAGTTGGGAAGTCAATTTTTTTATTTTTTTAAAATCAATATAGGGTCATGTTGGATCGTTAATAAATCGAATTGGGTGCGTCTGACGCACTTTTGATTTGGAGACTCATTTAGGTCATCTTAAATACTACATTTTTCAAATATATTTTTCTATACCGACCGGTAATATAAAGGGTGCAAATTATAAAAAAGTAAGAATTACTATTTAAGACACGATTCTTTTACGGCTTTCATTGTTTTTCGTACGGAAAACAACTTTTGATTGAAATGTTATGTACTTAAGCGGAAAGAGCTCGTCAAGCTTAAATAAAACGTATTTTTTTCATCTTTAATACGGCAATAATATTCTATATTATAATTTATTTTCAAAGTGGTCGGTGGCCTAGTGGTAGGTATATAATAGGTTACGACTTGTGGTCACGATGAGACCGGGTTCAATTCCAGGCCCGTCTTTTTATTTTTTTTATATTTCGTTATTTAGGTACCTACTGAAAGTTTTTTTTTAATTTAGGATTTTTACAGTGACAATCCTCGGTACGAAATAAACGAACTGGGGTTGTGAAGAAACTAAATTTATTTTTTATCGTGAATTGAAATGCTTTACAATAATAATTAAAGGTTGCTAACAAATGGTTTTGTCAAAAGTATGAAATTAAATGAACCAACTCGAACAGTGCCGTGCCCGAAGGGTTTGGTACAATAACATTTTCACCAATTTATCAGCTGTCAATGTAAGAATAGTTTCTTTTCCTTATGTTTAAATTGATTGAATACATATTTTTTTAAAGGACAAACTTGGAAAATATATCTCACATTGCTGTGCGACTTTAAAGAATCGGTGCTGACAGGTTCAATGTCAATATCATAATATTAAATATCATATATTTCGGTAACGAAAAGTCGTAGCAAATCGAGCGAGACGGCAATTGAAATAGGACGTCGAGCACTATACGATGCCGTCTCCAAAAAACTACCTATCTATACGAAAAAACGGAAATTTTGCATCATTTCTTTTTATTTTCTAGTTTTGGTCAGTTGTTATAATGACAATTTGGCGATATGTTTCCCCTTCACGTTTCGCAGGAAGGTGAGGCAAAAAAGAGCAATAGTAAATAAAGAAAAAAGAAATTAAAATTTTCTTTTATTGTAAATTTTTTTTTTAGTACTAATATTAGATGCACCCTCGGCTGACGATTAGCGATATGTACCTGTGTCTAGTTTACATACGCAACCGCAAGAGAAAACTCGAAAACTCGAGATTCTAATTATGTATGACGTTCTGATCTTTTATACTATTTATTTTTTTAATAAAGAATTTGATGCTTCGTATTTAAAGGCTTTTTAATGCCAAGTTGTGTTTTTAATTCTGGATTTACGGATATAAATACAGTAAAGCAATTTCATATTACCCTCTATATTGATTTTGAATTTTAAATATAATTCTTTAACTAATTATGGTTAGTTACCTAGATTTTTAATATCAATTTAATTATTACATATCGCGCAAAACCCCGATATGTTATACGGCGCTTCGGCACGGACAGCTAGAACCCCTGATCGACTCTCCCGAAAATTTAGCACTACTTATATGTATAGGCGCTTCGGTGAAAATAATGTATGTATGTTGTCGGCGTCGTCGCCGCCGTCAGTTTCGACATTTCCACATTTGCGATTTTTTTTCTCGCAAACGGTTAGAGTGGGACGATTAAAACTTTTTCAGTTTAAAAAGGAATAGTGGGGGTACGTTGTGTGAAAATTTCGAATATACAGGGTGTGCCGGCAAAAAGTTATTAATTTTTAAAGTCGAAGAATATCGGATTCTCGTTGGCATTCGATACAGGCCGCAAAAATTAGTTTTTTCGATTTAAACTTTTTTAACGCGTAGACGACCGTGAGCTACAGAACCCTATTGTTTGCGAGCGTGATCAAAAGTTTGGAAATATTTTTTTAAATTTTTTAAAAGTCGAAAATTACTAGAAAAAGGTACTTATTGGATCGCTAATAAGTCGAATTGGGTGCATCCCATCGACATTAGGTTTGGATAATCGTTTAGGCCATCTCAAATACTACCTTTTTCCAATATATGTTCTATACCTAACTGGAATGGAAATGATCGAAAATTGTAAGAAAGTGGAAACCATAATGTTAGGCGTGATTTGTTCATGGTTTTTATTTTTTTTGTACGGAAAACGACTTTTGATCGAAACGTTGTATACTTTAGCGGATAGAGCTCGACAAATTGTATTAACGGGATATTTTTTCGTTTCTCTATCTTTAATACGAAAAAAATGGCAGCTTCTGGAAATTTATTTCCTAAATAGTCTATCACGTCGCACTGGAACGCTTAAATACATCTACAAGTGTCTATATATAACTTTTTCAATTTTTTCTTGGTCCACCATATCGACCGATAAACAAGATTTAGTTTGCATAGTAAATGCGCTCTGTAAAAACATATTTTGTGGCTCAAAAAAATTAATTTATGATTTTTCAAGAGATATTTTCAGCTGACGTTTTACTATATCGACTGTAACTTATTTAATTTTTAACAAAACCGTTTTATTTTTCTCCCAAAACACGCGCTGATTTATTCTCAATACCTCTACATATCCAAACTTATCAAAATATATTCGTAAATTTAAGAAAAATAAGTTTTTGAGTGCGGAAACAAGCAAAATTTGCAAATTCTAGTACCATTCACTTTAACAAGAGTGCTTTGGTTTTCATGAAATTTACTTCTAAAAATCCAGCTGTCAAAAATGGGGAAAAATGGTTGTTTTGAGCTTGACTTGCTAGAGTAATAAGAACATTTCGAGATTTTGAATTGGATGGAATAGCTACCTTGAACCTTCTTCTAATTTTATTGACCAAAATATTTGCCCAAACTGTTTCAGAAATAGTTGTAATCTCGATTTTAAAGATGGCGTTCCGACATTGATAATCCGTCGCCACGTGGTAGAAGGCTATTCGACATTTCTATATTTGCGAATTTTTCCTTCGGAAACGGTTAGAGCCAAACGATTCAAACTTTCTAGATGTAGAGAGGAATAGTCGGGGAACGTTCTGGGAAAACTTCCAATATACAGGGTGTACCGGAAAAAAGTTATTAAAGTCAAAGTTGAAAAATATTTTTTTTTTCGTTGTAGCGCGTTACAGGAGGCAAAAATCATTTTAATCGATTTAAACTTTTTCGGCGTGTAGACGACGTTGGGCTACAGAACACTGTTGTTTGCCAAGACGATCGGAAATTGAGAAGTCAATTTTTTGATTTTTTTTTAAATCAATGTAGGGTCATGTTGGATCGTTAATAAATCAAATGGGGTGCGTTCCACATATTTTTGGTTCATAGATTTGTTGAGGTCATCTCAAATACTACCTTTTTCAAATATATTGTTCAATACCTAACGGTAATAGAAATGGTCAATAATTGTAAACAAGTGAAATAAGCTATTTCAGACAAGTTTTTTATGCGGTTTTTATTTTTTCTTGTACGGAAAACAACTTTTGAATGAAATGTTACATACCTTAGCAAACTACAATGAAAAATTTTTTTTTTGCTTCTTAATTTTTAATACGGAAAAATCGAGAAGCTTTTGAATTCTTACAGCGACAATCCTCGTTACAAAAAAAAACTAACTTGGTTCTGAAGAAACTAAACATATCTTTTTTATCGCAAATTGAAATGCTTTACGATTGTTAGGTTGCTAACAAATGGTTTCGTAAAAAATATGAAATAAAATAAACGAACTCAAGCAGTGCCGTGCCTGAAGGGCTCGGCACAATAAGCTTTTAAACTAATTTATCAGCTATCAATGTAAGAATAGTTTCTTTACTTATGTTTAAATTGATTGAATGCATATTTTTATAGGACAAACTTGGAAAGTATATTCCACATTGCATACGTTTGCTGTGCGATTTTGAAAAGAGCCGGTGCTGATAGGTTCAATGTTATTATCAATGTCATATACAGTGTGTGTATAAAATCTGGAAACGGCTTAATAACATCACAATTTACTGGCCGATTTGAACCAAATTTGGTACAGTTGTGTAAGAGGATCTTACGCACCGAATGACGATATTGGCGTTATTGCCAGCTTTTTAGTTTGTCTGGAATTCGAACGAATTTTATATTTTTAAATATAACACCCTGTATATTTTTAAATTCCACATAAAATTATAATTATTTTTTATTAAATGCATTATTAGTCTATACTTCATAGTTTCCGAGATATTGACTCTCGAAAAGTGACATTTTTGAACTTTGACAGCTTCTAACTTTCAACAGTACGTCTTAGAGCAAAACGGCTTACATATCCCTATCTTCAATTTTTATTATCTTCCCAAAAAAATCAACTTTCAGTTAAACCGGAACAACTATATTTCCTGCTTTCGAGTTACATCTGTTTTAACCGGAAGTTGATTTTTTTGGGAAGATAATAAAAATTGAAGACCGGGATATGTAAGCCGTTTTGCTCTAAGACGTAATTTTAGAAAGTTAGAAGTTGTCAAAGTTTAAAAATGTCACTTTTCGAGAGTCAATATCTCGAAAACTATGAAGTATAGACTAATAATGCATTTAATAAAAAATAATTATGATTTTATGTGAAATTTAAAAATGAAAAAATATACTGGGTGTTATATTTAAAAATATAAAATTCGTTCGAATTCCAGACAAACTAAAAAGCTGGCAACAACGCCAATATCGTCATTCGGTGCGTTAGATCCTCTTACACAACTGTACCAAATTTGGTTTAAATCGGAGAGTAAATTGTGATGTTATTAAGCCGTTTCCAGACTTTATACACACACTGTATAATATTAAATATATTATATTTCCGTAACGAAAAGTCGTAGCAAATCGAGCGAGACGGCATTGGAAACGGGACATCGTGCACTACACGATGCCGTCTTCAAAAACTACCTATCTATACGGGAAAACGGAAATTTTGTACTCGTTATTTTTATTTTTTAGTTTTTGTCAGTTGTTATAACTAGACTGGGTACATATTGCTAATCGTCAGACGAGATCGCATCTAATATTAGTACTAAAAAAAAAATTACAAAAATTTACAATAAAAAAATACTTATCTTTTCTTTTTTTCTATTTACTATTGCTTTTTTTGCCTCACCTTCCTGCGTAACGTGAAGGGGAACATATCGCCAAATTGTCATTATAACAACTGACCAAAACTAGACAATGGTGCAAAATTTCCGTTTTCTCGTATAGACAGGTAGTTTTCGGAGGCGGCGCCGTACAGTGTTCGACGTCCCGTTTCCAATGCCGCCTCGCTCGGACTTTTCGTTACGGAGATATATCATATTTAATATTATGATATTGATATTCATAGGTGCTTTTTAAACTCGCACACCTTTGTGCAATGTGGGATATACTTTCCATATTTGCTCTATAAAAATATGTAAGTATTCAATCGATTAAAACATAAGAAAAAATTATTCTTATATTGAAGCTATCAATTATCAGCTAATAAATTTGTAGAAATATTATTGTACCGAGCCCTTCGGGCACGGCACTGTTCTAGTTCGATCGTTTAATTATAAGACAGCTGTCACTTTGACAGGTAAGTGCTATTTTTTTTTAGCTTTTTCGTAGCGAGGGTTATGGCTGTAAGAATTCGAAATGAAAAAATTTTCAGGTACCTAAATAAGAATGTTTTATACGATAGCGGTCAAATTTTGACAGGAAAGTGTCAATTTTTTTTATTCTTTTCGTAGCGAGGGTTATAGCTGTAAAAATCCCAAATTAAAAAGTTTTTTAGTACCTAAATAACAAAGTTCTATACGATAGCTGTCAAATTTTGGCAGGTAAGTGTCAAATTTTTTTTAGCCTTTTCATAGCGAGGGCTATAGCTGTAAGAATCTTAAATTGAAAAATTTTTCAGTATGTAAATAACAAAGTTTTATACGACAGCTGTCAAATTTTGACAGGTATGTGTCAATTATTTTTAGCTTTTTTGTAGCGAGGGTTATAGCTGTAAGAATCCGAAATTTAAAAAAAAATTCAGTACCTAAATAACAAAGTTTTATACAATAGCTATCAAATTTTGACAGGTAAGTGTCAATATTTTTTTAGCTTTTTCGTAACGAGGATTATAGCTGTAAGAATCCTAAATTGAAAGATTTTTAAATACCTAAATAACAAAGTTCCATATGACAGCTCTTAAATTCTGACACTTACTTTACTTTTAAAACATCTTTATTATTTGTCAATATTTTACATGTCATCTAAATATTACATTATATTTTATTTAGTATGGTTCTGCTCGGCGAGTTGCTCGACGAGGAAACGCCCCTCCTGTGTACACGGGTTGGCTGGTCTTGGCCGTGGTAATTTTAGAATAACTTTTAGTAAGTTAATTTGAAGAAATAGTCCATGCTTAAAGTGGAGTTGAAAGTATAGGAACGAAAGAAAAAACTCAAAGTCTTCCTCCACAAAGTTTAATAATAAATTAAATTATTTAGGAAAAGTCTCTACATGTTTCGAACGTAGTGACGTTCATCATCAGGAGACAGAAATAAAACTTAGTGCTGATGGTTTTAGCAGGAGAGAAAATGGTGTCGAACCTTAATGGAGCTTTCATGGAATTAAAAATCCGATATGCATATCAAACATAATATTATGAAGAAATTGATGAAATTTAAAAACATACTGAGTATGTGAGAAGTCAGTAAATAAGGTCTAAACCAACCAAATAAACTGGGGGGAAAAAGAAAAAATTTTTTATTAAAAAGGGTGTCGAAGAATATTTAAAGAAGGTCTTTTAAAAAAGCATAATTAGGTAGGAAATTGTCATTGTGAGGACAAAATGTACCAGAATTACATGTAGGTAATCTGTAAAAGAAATTGAAGTTGAAATTAAAGTTAAGAATTGAGGTAAGAAAAAAAAAATTTTTTGGGTATCATTTTGATAAAAAGCAAATACTTACTAAAGTTGTAGTCAAAAAATTTTTTGTTTAATGGGGTACTGAGGTTGCAAACTCAGTAACCCCGCAGGTTTTTAATTTAAAATTAGTAAAGTTCATTAAAATATTTAACATTTCAGTAATTAGCAGAGAAGCAGATGTTCGCACCCACGTGCTTGGAACAAAGTGAATGAAAAATGACAGAAGGGTTGATTGACATATTCACTGACAGTTAGTATGGCGGAAAAAGAATTTAAGAGAAAACAAGAGAAGTTGTTCAAAGAGAAAAAGCTCAATCAAGGTTGGGTGGATATAAACTACAAACCAATTAAGTAACTAAAGTAAACAATACAACTTAAAAACCAAGTAGTAAAAGGAAAAATTGTTTTTAATGTGAGAGAAAACCATTTAGATGGTTGGAGAAAGGTGTCCTAAAATTACTGTGTGTGTGGTTGTACTGTGTCTGTAAGAGAAGATTAAAAGATTCTTTGTGCATGTCACAGAGTGAAAATTGGTATTCTACAATGAATGTTTAGCTAGTCAAGGGTTGGAGAAAAGATGACCTAAAATTTCTTTGTGTATGGTGTCAAAAGGCCTGTAAGTGAAAAGATACTGTGGATCTATGTACCTGTCACAGAGTGGAAAATAGTATTATAACATGTATGTTCTATTTTATAGGAAAACAAGTATTAAAGAGATTATCTTTGTCAGTAGTAAAGGTGAGATGAGTGGTGTATAGAAAATAAATGGATTATGTAGTTGTAACAAGAGGAAAAATTAAAAGTGTTGTTTTTGAAAATAATAGTACATAAAGAAAATCGAGAAGGAAAAGGCCATAGCGAAAATTATTATGTTTAATCATTGAAGTTTAAAGCATTGAAAAAAGAAGTAGAACTATGTTGGATTTGATCATTTAGGCAAAGGACATTCTTGTTATTTAAAGTCTTATTAATTTCAAGGATTTCTAAAAGGTCTAGTCGATTTCCCTTGTTGCAAAAGTGTAAAAATTTTGTGTGAGAATCAGAGTCAAAAGTATGATCATTTGAAACGATATGTCTGGAAAAATTAGATTTTATTTTTGACGGGGAAAGATTTTGGCTAGTGGCTTTTCCAATCTCGTTACAATGTTCTTTTATTCTAGTAAAAAATTTTCGTCCTGTTTGACCGATATAGGTCGCAGTACAATCCTCAGTGGAACAGCTGATGCTGTAAACACCAGATTTATCAGACACTGGGACAGAATCTTTAGAATTGACTAACAACTTTTTTAAAGAGTGTTGAGTTTTAAAAACGATGTTAATATTAAAAGGTTTAAATACATTTTTTAGTTTGTAAAATTAAAAACCTGCGGGGTTACTGAGTTTGCAACCTCAGTACCCCATTAAACAAAAAATTTTTTGACTACAACTTTAGTAAGTATTTGCTTTTTATCAAAATGATACCCAAAAAATTTTTTTTTCTTACCTCAATTCTTAACTTTAATTTCAACTTCAATTTCTTTTACAGATTACCTACATGTAATTCTGGTACATTTTGTCCTCACAATGACAATTTCCTACCTAATTATGCTTTTTTAAAAGACCTTCTTTAAATATTCTTCGACACCTTTTTTAATAAAAAATTTTTTCTTTTTCCCCCCAGTTTATTTGGTTGGTTTAGACCTTATTTACTGACTTCTCACATACTCAGTATGTTTTTAAATTTCATCAATTTCTTCATAATATTATGTTTGATATGCATATCGGATTTTTAATTCCATGAAAGCTCCATTAAGGTTCGACACCATTTTCTCTCCTGCTAAAACCATCAGCACTAAGTTTTATTTCTGTCTCCTGATGATGAACGTCACTACGTTCGAAACATGTAGAGACTTTTCCTAAATAATTTAATTTATTATTAAACTTTGTGGAGGAAGACTTTGAGTTTTTTCTTTCGTTCCTATTCTTTTAGTAAGTTATTTAAGCCAGTTCCGGTGACCTTTACTGCTATGCGTGAATTTGTTTTGCCTTGCGGTTTGAAAAAATTAGAATTTAAAATTTAATTTAATTTCAGGGTTTTGCATTGGTTTTTGCTGGAAAAGTAGATGAAAAAACCAGCTTGATCATTTTCCTATCAGGTACAGCGTAGCAATGAATTCTATAGTAAGAGATTTTGATGGGCGATTTCAAGTAAAAGGGGGCGTGTCCATATACACGTGTTTGGGATTGTGGATTTCAAAGGAGGAAAATTGGTTTTAATTATAAAATATGGGTAGTTTAGAGTATAAGGGGTAGTGTATTAGATGTTCGTCATATTTTGTGTCATTTATGTTTTGTGTTAGTCTACTATTTTGGGGTTGTGTGTTATAAAATTTAATTGCATTGTCTCGTACAAAGTCAATTAAATATGGTGTATTTGTTGTCTGGTGCAGTATGTGTATTGGCGTAAATATTGAAGCTAAAGCTATTTGTCTGAGGTTTTTATTTTGTAAAATTTGTAGTTTTCTGAAATGGTAATCAGCCATGCTGCACCAGACTGGTCCGGCGTATGTTAGTATTGGTCGTATACATTGATTATAAAGTATTTGTTTGTTTGTCGTCGAAAGTGGAGATCTAAAATTTAACAGTTTATATAGTCTATTTGTCGCGTTATAGTATTTTTGTATTATGTAGTTAGTATTGTCTTTGAATACTAATTTTTTATCTAAAACTACCCCTAGGTATTTAAGTTTTTCTTTTGGTATTAAGGTATTGTTATTGATTTTTATATGTTGATTAATGTGATTGTTTGTTCTTTTTCTACTAATTATTAAGCATTCGCATTTATCTTCATTGATTTTCAATTTCCACCTTTTATACCACGGGAGGAGGGTATGGAGGTGGTTGGTTATGTGTTGTCTGGCCACATTTGCATAAAATTAACTCGCGTGTATGAGCACATCATCTACAAAAATGGCCAGGTTGGAATTTGGATGGGAGGGGATGTCAGAGGTGTATAGGTTAAAGAGGGGTGCTGCCAGAATCGTGCCCTGCTGTAAGCCTGCGTGGAGCACAACAGGGGTGGATAGATCGCTTTCTACTTTAACTATTAGTGTTCTGTTGGTAATGTATTAATATAAAAGTGTGATGATGTACAGTGGGAAGTCGTGTTGTGTTGCAAGTTTAAAGACCAGTGTGTTGAACCATACGCTGTCGAAGGCTCTCCGGATGTCGAGGGATAGAAGAACTGTGTTTTGCTGTTTTTGCATTTTTTCTATTGCTGTTTGCGCTACATGCGCAACGAGCAGTACAGCTCCCCTACCTTCCCGAAATCCGAATTGCTCCTCAGGCAGTTTCTGGTCAAGTTTCATGGTCTTTATTCTTGCGTGTATTATTTTTTCTGCTAGTTTTCCAAGCGTGCTTAGAAGGGCAATTGGCCTGTATGATTCCGGTCTTATTTCGGGTTTGCCAGGTTTGAGTATGGGTTTTATAATTGCCCTTTTCCACGCGCTCGGAAAATGTTGCAGAAAAAACATTGTGTTTATGATGTAAATCAGTTGCACTATTGTTTTGCGTGTAATGTTTTTAATTAAAATATTGCCGATCTCATCCCCCCCCAGGTGCTTTATTTAGTGGCAGTTTCCGTATTAAGGAGGTGAGTTCTTTGGATTTTGTGAGTAGGGTGGGAATAATAGAGGGGGGTGTTGGGTATTTTTGTTTTGTAAAGTTGTTTGCGATGTTTGTGTTTGTTCTGTTCTGTTGTTGTGTTTGGTTGTCCTACGCATGTCTGTTGGTAGTAGTCAGCTAATGTTTGTGCTTTTTCAGTGTTGTTTTGTGGGTTGTCATTAAAAGAGGGTATTTTTGTATGTTCGTTTGTTGTTCTTCTTATTATTTTCCATAGTGAATTGTCCGTTGTCGTTAAATTTGTAATTATTTTAGTCCATGTTCTATTTTTATGTTCTTTTATTTTCTGTTGAATTTCAGTTTTTAGTAAGTTAATTTCTTGGGCGTCTTGTCTAGTACGGTGTCTCTGCCATCTTTTACGTAATGCATTTTTATACTGTATTAAGTTGATGATGTCATCTGGTAGTTTATTTTCTTTTTGTTGTATGGTGACTTTTTTGGCTACCTCGTTTCTTGCATCCTGAATATTTTTGATTAGTTTGTCTACTTCTTGCTCTAGCTCTTCTGTTGTTGTAATGTTGTTGTTTATTATTGTTTTTTCGTTTAGAATTCTGACAGGTAAGTGTCAATTTTTTAAAAAAATGTTCGTAGCGAAGTTTATAGCTGTAAGAATCCTAAATTGAAAATTTTTCAGTACCTAAATAACAAAGTTCTATACGACAGCTGTCAAATTTTGACAGGTAGTGTAAATTTTTTTAAACTTTTTTTGTAGCGAGGGTTATAGCTGTAGGAATCCTAAATTGAAAAATTTTTCAGTACCTAAATAAAAAAGTTCTATACGTCAGCTGTCAAATTTTGACAGGTAAGTGTAAATATTTTTAAGCTGTTTTCATATACAGGTTTATAGCTGTAAGAATCCGAATTAAAAAATGTTCAGTACCTAAATAACGAAATATTAAAAAAAATAAAAAGACGCGCCTGGAATTGAACCCGGGATCTAATCATCGTGACCACAAGTCGTAACCTATTATATACCACTAGACTGGGTACATATTGCTAATCGTCAGCGAGAGTGCATCTTATATTAGTACTAAAAAAAATTTACAATAAAAAAATACTTTTCTTTTCTTTTTCTCTATTTACTATTGCTTTTTTTGCCTCACCTTCCTGCGGAACGTGAAGGGGAAACATATCACCAAATTGTCATTATAACAACTGACAAAAACTAAAAAATAAAAAATCGGGTGCAAAATTTTCGTTTTCTCGTATAGAAAGGTAGTTTTTGAAAACGGCATCGTATAGTGCTCGATGTCCCGTTTTCAATGCCGTGTCGCTCGATTCGCTACGACTTTTCGTTACGGAAATATATGAAATTTAATATTATGACATTGATATTAACATTGAACCTATCAGCACCGGCACTTTTTAAAATCGCACAGCAAACGTATACGCAATGTGGAATATACTTTCCAAGTTTGTCCTATAAAAATATGTATTCAATCAATTTAAACGTAAGTAAAGAAACTATTCTTACATTGATAGCTGATAAATTAGTTTAAAAGCTTATTGTGCCGAGCCTTTCGGGCACGGCACTGTTCGAGTTCGTTTATTTTATTTCATACTTTTTACAAAACCATTTGTTACCAACCTCTAATAATTATTGTAAAGCATTTCGATTTGCGATACAAAAGATATGTTTAGTTTCTTCAGAACCCAAGTTCGTTTTTTTTTGTACCGAGGATTGTCGCTGCAAGAATTCAAAAGCTTCCCGATTTTTCCGTATTAAAAATGAAGAAGCAAAAAAAATATTTTTTATTGTAGTTTGCTCTCTTCGCTAAGGTATATATGTATTCAATTCGATTTATTTATTATTATTAACGATCCAATTTTATTTTTTAAAAGAAATAAAAAAAAATGACTTTCTAAGTTTCGATCGCGTTCGCAAACAACACTGTTTTGTAGCCCAACGTCGTCTACACGTCGAAAAAGTTTAAATCGATTAAAATGATTTTTGCCACCTGTATCGCGCTACAACGAAAAAAACATATTAAAACTTTGACTTTAATAACTTTTTTCCGGTACACCCTGTATATTGGAAATTGTTCCAAGAACGTGCCCCGACTATTTCTCTCTACGTCCAGAAAGTTTGAATCGTTTTGCTCTAACCGTTTCCGAAGAAAACATTCGCGAATATCGAAATGTCGAACAACATCCTACCACGTGGCGATGGATTATCAATGTCGAAACGCCATCTTTAAAATCGAGATAAAAACTATTTCTAAAACATTTTGGGCAAAAATATTGGTCAAAAATATTAGAAGAAGGTTCAAGGTAGATATTCCATTCAATTTAAAATCTGGAAATGTTCTTATTAGTCTAGCAAGTCAAGTTCAAAACACCCATTTTTCCCCATTTTTGACAGCTGGATTTTTAGAATTAATAATTTAATTTAGGTACGTCTAAATCAAGGCACACTTAGTCATAAGTGAATGGTGTTAGAATTTGTAAATTTTGCCTGTTTCCGCATCCAAAAATGCGACTTTTCTCAAATTTACGAATATATTTTTATAAGTTTAGATATGCAGGAGGGTTGAGAATAAATTTTGGGAAAAAAATAAAAGGGTTTTTGTTAAAAATTGAATAAGCTACAGTCGATATAGTAAAACGTCGGATAAAAATATCTCTTGATAAATCATAAATTAATTTTTTTGAGCCACAAATGATGTTTTCCCATAGCGCGTTTACTATGCAAACTAAAGCTTGTTTATGGTGGATCAAGAAAAAATGCAAAAAGTTATATATAGACACTTGCAGAAGTATTTAAGCAAAACAGTGCGACGCCAACAGAAATTACGGGAATAAAAATTCATAAGCTGCCGTTTTTTCCGTATTAAAGATAAAGAAACGAAAAAATATCTCTCAAATACAATTTGACGAGGTCTATCCGCTAAAGTATACAACGTTTCGATCAAAAGTCGTTTTCCATTCGAAAAAAAATTAAAATGGCGAAAAAATCACGCCTTACTCTGTGGTTTTCAGTTTCTTACAATATTTGATAATTTCCATTCCAGTTAGGTATAGAACGATATATTGGAAAAAGGTAGTTTTTGAGATGGCCTAACCGATTATCCAAACCGAATGTCGATCGGATGCACCCAATTCGACTTATTAGTGATCCAAGAGGTACCATTTTGGACCAAATTTTGACTTTTAAAAAATAAAAAAAAATTATTTCCAAACTTTCGATCGCGCTCACAAACAATAGGCTTCTGTAGCCGACGGTCGTCTACGCGTCGAAAAAGTTTAAATCGGAAAAACTAATTTTTGTGGCCTGTATCGAATAATAACGAGAATCCGATATTAGTCGACTTTAAAATTAATAACTTTTTTCCGGTACACCCTGCATATTCAAAATTTTCACACAACGTACCCCCACTATTCCTCTCTAAACCCAAAACGTTTCAAACGTCCCACTTTAGCAGTTTCCGAGAAAAAAAATCGCAAATGTGAAAATATCAAAAGCCACGACGACGACGCCGACAACATACATACATTATTTTCACCGAAGCGCCGTATACCATATCGCGGTTTAGCGCGATATGTAACTAGACTGGGTACATATCGCTAATCGTCAGCCGAGAGTGCATCTATTATTAGTACTAAAAATTTGCATTTAAAAAGTATTTTTCTTAGTTTTTTTTCTCTATGTTTTCTATTGCTTTTTTTGCCTCACCTTCCTGCGGAACGTGAAAGGGAAACATATCGCCAAATTGTCATTATAACAACTGACAAAAACTAAAAATAAAAATAACGGGTGTAAAATTTTCGTTTTCTTGTATAGATAGGTAGTTTTTAAAGTCGGCATCGTATAGTGCTCGATGTCCCTTTTCCAATGCCGTCTCGCTCGATTCGATGCGACTTTTCATTACGGAAATATATGATATTTAATATCATGATATTGATATTAACATTGAACCTATCAGCACCGGCTCTTTTTAAAATCGCACAACAAACTTATGCAATGTGGAATATACCTTCCAAGTTTGTCCTCTAAAAATATGTATTCAATCAATTTAACCATAAGTAAAGAAACTATTCTTACATTAATAGCTGATAAATTAGTTTAAAAGCTTATTGTGCCGAGCCCTTCGGGCAACGAACTGCTCGAGTTCGTATATTTTGTTTCATACTTTTTACAAAACCATTCGTTACCAACCTCTAATAATTGTAAAGCATTTATTTGCGATAAAAAAGATATGTTTAGTTTCTTCAGAACCCAAGTTCGTTTTTTTTGTACCGAGGATTGTCGCTGTAAGAATTCAAAAGCTTTCCGATTTTTCCGTATTAAAAATGAAGAAACAAAAAAAATATTTTTCGTTGTAGTTTGCTCTCTTCGCTAAGGTATATAACATATTTCAATCAAAAATTGTTTTCCGTACGAGAAAAAATAAAAACCGCATAAAAAACTTGTCTGAAATAGCTTATTTCATTTGTTAACAATTATTGACTATTTGTATTACCGTTAGGTATAGAACAATATATTTGAAAAAAGTAGTATTTGAGATGACCTGAACAAATCTGCAAACCAAAAATATGTGGGACGCACCCAATTCGATTTATTAACGATCCAATATGACCCTACATTGATTTAAAAAAAATCAAAAAAATGACTTCCCATCTTTCGATCGCGTTCGCAAACAACAGTGTTTTGTAGCCCAACGTCGTCTACACGTCGAAAAAATTTAGGTCGATTAAAATGATTTTTGCCACCTGTATCGCGCTACAACGAAAAAAAACATATTTTTCAAATTTGACTTTAATAACTTTTTTCCGGTACACCCTGTATATTGGAAATTGTTCCCAGAACGTGCCCCGACTATTCCCCTTTACATCCAGAAAGTTTAAATCGTTTTGCTTTAACCGTTTCCGAAGAAAAAATTCACAAATATCGAAATGTCGAACATCCTCCTACCTCGTGGCGACGGATTATCAATGTCGGAACGCCATCTTTAAAATCGAGATTACAACTATTTCTGAAACATTTTGGGCAAATATTTTGGTCAATAAAATTAGAAGAAGGTTCGAGGTAGCTAGTCCATCCAATTTAAAATCTGGAAATGTTCTTATTACTCTAGCAAGTCAAGTTCAGCCGGATTTTTAGTATTAATTTACATGAAAATCAAGGCACTCTCGTTAAAAGAGAATGGTGTTAGAATTTGTAAATTTTATCTGTTTCCGCACCCAAAAAAGCGACTTTGCTCAAATTTGCGAATATATTTTGATAAGTTTGGACATGCAGGAATGTTGAGAAGTAATCAGCGCATGTTTTGGGAAAAAAAGAAAATGGTTTTGTTAAAAATTGAATAAGCTACAGTCAATATAGTAAAACATCAGGTAAAAATATCTCTGAAAAAATCATAAATTAATTTTTTGAGCCACAAATAATGTTTTCCGGGAGCGCGCTTGCTATGCAAACTAAAGCTTGTTTATCGGTCGATATGGTGGACCAAGAAAAAATTGAAAAAGTTATATATAGACACTTGCAGATGTAATTAAGCGTTCCAGTGCGACGTGATAGAATATTTAGGAAATTTTCATTCATAAGCTTGCCGTTTTTTCCGTATTAAAGATAAAGTAACGAATAAATATCTCTCAAATACAATTTGACGAGCTCTATCTGCTAAAGTATGCAACGTTTCGATCAAAAGTCGTTTTCCGTACGAAAAAAAATAAAAACTGCGAAAAAACATTATGATTTCCAATTTCTTACCATTTTCGGCAATTTCCATTCCAGTTAGGTATAGAACGATATATTGAAAAAAGGTAGTATTCGATATGGCCTGAACGATTATCCAAACCGAATGTCGATCGGATGCACCCAATTCGACTTATTAGCGATCCAATAGGTACCTGTTACGGCCAATTTTCGACTTTGAAAAAATCAGGAAAATTATTTCCAAACTTTCGATCGCGCTCACACACAATAGGCTTCTGTAGCCCACGGTCGTCTACGCGTCGAAAAAGTTTAAATCGAAAAAACTCATTTTTACGACCTGTATCGAATCACAACCATAATCCGATAATTGTCGAAACTGGGGTTTAATAACTTTTTTCCGGCACACCCTGTACATTCGAAATTTTTACACAACCCCCCCCCCCCCGTATTCCTCTCTAAACTGAGAAAGTTTCAATCGTCCCACTCTAACCGTTTCCGAAAAAAAAAATCGTAAATGTGAAAATGTCAAAAAAGACGACGACAACACAAATACATTATTCCCACGAAGGCGCCTATATAGTGCCAAATTTTCTAGAGGCAATCGTAGTTGTCGTGATTCCGTGCGAAGGAGACGAATAACATATCGCGGAAAGCGATATGTTAATAATTCATTATTGTTCGTCCATTTTCGTTAGTTTGGTTTGCTTTTATTGTTGTATGTTTTGCGTTTAGGTCACCTAGTATTAACACTTTGTTTGCTTGGTCAAAAATTTGGTTCAAGTCATTGTCGTTGAAATATAGGTTAGGAGGTGCATAGCCGCTAGTGATTACTGTTTCGTCTTTTAATTGTATAGAAATATGTTCGATATTTGTGTTTGTATTATTCAGTTTTATGTTTGGTATTAAATTTTTAATCACTAGTGCTACGCCTCCTCCCGTAGCATTTCTGTCGTTCCTATAAATTTGGTAATTTCGTCTTTTTAAATTTGTCAAAGGTTTTTTAAGGTAGCAAATCACCAACGTTGCCCTAAAATTGCCAATCTTTTAATATTAGCTGCATCATTCCAGAAATTACGATATGTGGACACAAAGATAATATCGAACAAGGCATGTAAACGATATGAAGAATTTAAACACTATGTTACAAAAAAAACCATGTGTACATCAGGTAATTGACGGGGAAGTTGTAAAGGGAAACTATAAAAGATGGAGCCAAGGTTGAATTGGGGCGAAGTTGGATAATTTGGAGCTTAAGTTCAAAGTTAGAAATTAAGAAAACCTCAACTACTTCCAGAGATCTCGGGAAAAAAACGAAAACTTCATTTTTGATTTTTGTTTTATTGTCACGTTATTTATAAACATATTGAAAAACAGCAAGTACTTTCTACATACACTTTATTAAGACGCATTTACTGATAAATAATTTCTCATTTAAAATTTAACGTTTCGGTGTTCAGAGATCACCAACAAATCAAAATTTTAAAATACGGACCTGAAATTTTAACATCAGTTTCGGAAGTATTGTCAACTAAAACTCACAGTGGTCCGGTATATTTCGGATACTCGACCACTGTGCGTTGTTGAGATTGCAACCTACTGTACGCCAGTCAGGGTCAAGTGCATTGCAATCTCATCTCTTTTTCGGCTATATAAACTGGACCAGCTCAAGCTGCAGGCATCGGAGCCTACCGCCCGATCAATTCATCAATGGGTGACTATCCTTGACCATCGTCAAGTGCCGCACCCACTCTTCAGTTCAATAATAGGTGACAATCCTTGACCATCGTCAAGTGACGCACCTGTCAATTCGATAACGAGCCTACGCCGAAACACGACGGACATGCTGGTTTTCCTATTAGGGCAATAATCAAGAAGATACAATAGACGACCATTTTATAGACTCCAGACTTTTCTTTCTCTACCGCTACGACCCCTACGAAGAGAAACTTCGTGACATGGTGGAGGCGCCGTCGTTTAAATCCCAGGCCGTCTAATCTCCATGTTAGACGCCACTACTAGGTCAGATGTGGTTCATTGATTCATGCCAGACCAGTGCCAACTAAGAAGCAGAAGCGAATCCATCAGCCAAGCCATACCTATCGACAGCAGTACCAAATTGGAGACCAGCCCAGAGACTTCGCCAAAAACAAGCAAGAATAAGCCAAGCAGCAGAAACAGGAGTGAATCCGTCAGCAAGGCCATACCTACCGGACAGAAGACAAAGCCAAGCAGCAGAGGCAAGCCAACTGGGAAACAGGAGTGAATCCGTTAGCCAGGTGCCTCATTCGCCTTCGCCATTGTCAAGAAAACCGGTACAAACGAGAATAACCCAAGCAGGGATCTACACCATAACCTATAGGGTGGACCACAACGTAGATGCAACCAAGGAAGATAGCAGGCATCAGGGAAACCGCTACCCGCCACACTCGCCTACAAGGGATCTACACCATTACCTACAGGGTGGATCACTACGTAGATGCAACCAAGGAGGATAGCAGGCATCAGGGAAACCGCTGCCCTCCACACTCGCCTACGAGGGGTCCATCCCACTAACCTACAAGTCAAGCTGGACCACTACAAAGATGACACCCGAGGGGTGTCTCACTAGTCAAAATTTGTACACCTACTGCCAAATTAGGCAGGACTTGTCGTTTTTGCCCTTGTCCTGCCACGGTCCTGCTTGTCCTGCCACAGTCCTGTTACTGTCCTACCACGGATACAAAACTTCTAAATATTTATCTTCTTTCTTAACAAAGAAATAAACAATAATTTTATCAATAACTTGATAAATTAATGAGACTGCAAACTCGACTAGTCGACTGTTGTAATTCACCGGTGTTTACAACAGAACTCAAACAGGAATATTATGCGGCGACGCGCGCCGAGAACTTTAAAAACTGCGACATTTGTTACACGTATGTACATACTTCCATTTCACTTTCAATAAATAAACAAAAGCAGACAAAAATATTTTTTGCATCCCGCTATTTATCCCTACTCCTAAAGTTATTGGAGAAATCTAATTGGATCTGAAAGGTACTGCCTGTCCTGCTTCGATCCTGCCACAGTCCTGCCAGGTCCTGCCACGGTCCTGCTAAGTCCTGCGTTAACATTTGTACACCTACTGCCACAGTGAGACACCCCTCGATGACACCTATGAGAAAAACAAACTGTGTAGAAAAAGAAAATACATCACAAAAATGCTGACTAACGAAAAATAGAAAACCAGGACAACAGCGTAAATGAACTAGGCCAAGAACCAGCTAACAACCAAGGTGGAACAATCGTTCAGAAAAAGCCACAGGTCCGGACCTCAGCCATTCTGTGCGAGAAGCCCAGCGGTCCATATATACAGGGAAATTATCAAATATTTAGTGCATTAAGTTAGTGTAAAATAATTAAGATGAATCTTATTACCATTGTACTATTAAATTGTAGAAACAAGGAAACTAGCATGTCGAGGCATTGGGGGCCAATGCTTATCGGAGGGGGGGGGGGGGGGGGGGGGCATGTCAACTAAAACTCACAGTGGTCCGGTATATTTTGGATACTCGACAACTGTGCGTTGTTGAGATTGCAACCCACTGTACGCCAGTTAGGGTCAAGTGCATTGCAATCTCATCACTTTTTCGGCTATATAAACTAGACCAGCTCAAGCTGCAGGCATCGAAGCCTACCGCCCGATCAATTCATCAATGGGTGACTATCCTTGACCATCGCCAAGTGCCGCACCCACTCTTCAGTTCAACAATAGGTGACAATCCTTGACCATCGTCAAGTGACGCACCTGTCAATTCGATAACGAGCCTACGCCGAAACACGACGGACATGCTGGCTTTCCTATTAGGGCAATAATTAAGAAGATACAGTAGACGACCATTTTATAGACTCTAGACTTTCCTTTCTCTACCACTACGACCCCTACGAAGAGAAACTTCGTGACAGTATGTTGGTTCCCCAAAACATAAATTAATAACTTGTTGCCAAAATTGTGTGCTAGCAATTTAACATTTGCTGTATCTTTTATAGTTTCAGAGATCCCAAGGATGAGCATCGAACTTGGGACACCCTGTTCAACCCATTTAACAATCAATTGTGTATCGAACATGCAACTTTACTAGTAACTACGACCTGGTAAGCTCACTTTAGGCCTAAAAAGTAGTAGCGTGTTACGACAAACTTACTACGTTAGTATACAAGCCGGAATACTTTTATTTTATTTCGTGTTTCATTTTTTAGGTGAAGGTATTGAGGTGATGTACTGTGAAGGAAACTTAGGAAGTCCCCTGATGCTTGGAGATAAATAAGTGGGTATCTTGTCATTCATCCCAAAAGGTGACTACACTAAAGGGGAGCCTGTAGGATCCACACGAGTCGCGCACTACGTCGATTGGATTGCAGAGAACACGGGGATACGCTTCACGAAGTCAGGGGGAGAGATGTGCAAAATGGGAATGTATATGAAAGCGTTTATATGTTTATGTTGGGTGTTGCGTTTTATTTAAAGTGCTCTGGGTTTGATATGTTAAAATTGTAAGTTTAGTTTTCTCGTTTTAATATATTCCTATTTTATTTATGAACGGTAGTATTAATTGCTAGGAATGCTGAAATGCTCCAATAATCTAACCTTTTTTTTCTAAACAATGGCAAGAACAAAACCTAACGACCCTTCTTTAAACAATGATAATAACAAAACACACAACCAAGACCTTCTGGGATTTAAGAATGAGTCCTAGGTACTTTCCATTTGCTTCTTTTAAACAGCAAAGCAAATCAAAAATCTTTGCTGAGCTAAGTTGATAAAGGAACGCTTCACGACCAACTTCGTATAATCGCATGAGAAATATAAAGGGGCATACTTAACCGCGGCAAGGGGACAGGAAAAAATCTTTGTTGTGCTTTGCTTTGCTATTTAAAAGTAGTGTTAAATAAGGGAGTCTGCTATTTACTAGGCTAGTAGCAGAAGGCTGTGACCTACGAAGGCTCGAGTTAAACATCAAAATTTCACTTGTTTTTACCCATCTGGTTTACTGATTACTGTCAATGTCGAATCGATTTTTCCACATAGACAGAGACATAAACAGCTTTTGTCCACTTTAATTCGGCGATTTTGAATTGGACTTTTCTATTTTTTGACATTTAAAATGTAATGATACAAAATAACAAACTTTTATTTGCAAACTGTCCACGCTTAAAAATCGTTGCTTAAATTTTCTTTTGGCCTCAATTTTCATATTCTTTTGTGTTGCCGCAAATAAAGGACAAAAAAATGATGAAACGCCAACGGGGAGAACATCAAGAACAGGAGAGGCAAGTATTTAATAGAACAGAAGGCCAGAACTTAAAAAAAAATCCACAGATCTTGCATCTTACGCAAGTATCATAGGCGTATTAAAAATACCTACCACATACAGTGGCGAGAAGTAAACCATTATGTCACAGATTACTCCTATCTGTGAGTACCTATGTAAAGTGTTGACACAATGGAGCCGCTATCACGCGTTATTATGACGGCATGGATGCTCCGATGTAGTTTGAAATAATAATTAAGTTATTATACTTAGAAATGTGTAAATTTTACTGTTTTGTTAAAATAAAAAATACTATAGGATAATCTGTATATTAGGTAGTACATATTGAAGAGAGCTCAAAACCACCTTTCCAAAAATAGCGACAAAATTATTTCTTTAGCTACACACAGCCATTTACCTGCTGGTCCTTGTACTCTTTGTTCATGAAATGTCCAAATCTTAAGTCGGCTATGAAATGTTTTGGATTGGTATATCCATTCTCCCCCGACTTTCTGTGTAATACGCCAAGACCGCCGCGCTATTTAGCTTTGTTATAGCGACATTCGCTGTTTATTTTTTTCCAATTTTTTGAATTTCTTTACCTCCAACTTCCGTTGTAATGTTTCAAGACCGCCGCGCTATTGTTCTTAGTTCCAGTGATATGCATTTTTGAGTTTTTCCTGCTTTTTTGCAATCTTCACCTCCCGACTTTCTTTGTAATACGTCAAGACAGCCGCGCTATTTCGCTTTGTTTCAGAGATATTCAATTTTTAGTTTTTTCGACTTTATTTTATTTCTTTTCCCCCAACTTTCTTTGTAATATTTCAAGACCGCCGCGCTAATATTCTTAGTTCCAGAAATATTCACTTTTGAGTTTTTTCTGCTTTTTTGAAATCTTCACCCCTGCTTTCTGTGTAATACGCCAACACCGCCGCGCTATATCGCTTTGTTTCAGAGACATTCACGGTTTAGTTTTTTCCACTTTTTTTAATTCTTTACCCCAACTTCCTTTGTAATATTTCAAGACCACCGCGCTATTTTCTTAGATCCGGGGATATCCACTTTTGACCACCGGTCTAAGTGACCCTTTTCTAACTGACCTGTCAGTGTGACCTTTCATTACCGTTAATCATAATAAATTATTTATCTCAGAATTTACATATTATGGGATACAATCTTGCCTAATTATTCTTAATTGATTTATTGGTTTATTTTTTTTTAATTCCTACAATTTATCAGAGCTCCCGATGAATAAGAATTACTCTAGCCGGTTCAACGTTTGGCATATTGTAAATAAGGGATGAAAATTAAAATGAATAATTCAGTTTTCATATGTTTAATAAAAAACGTAAACCGTACAAGTACTGGCCGATTCAATACTAACTACTAACTGTTCTCTCTCCCGGCTCCCGAACCATATTATCTTAATATCAACAAATAATAATAAATGCCGAAACCCAAAACAAAGTAATATTAACACTCAGCAGATGTCATCGATTCTGTGCCGCTCGGGTGTTTAGACTTCACCGAAGTGTTATTTATGTGCATGTCGCATGTCGTTCATTTTTTATGAAATAGACCAGTATATACGCACCAGTAGTATTTTCAATACTAAAATAACCCTATCATCCAGGTAGCACCTTCAAAAGCGTTCCCTCCACGCAATTGGATTTTCACAGGAAGGAAAGACAAGGGCGTTAGGATCATTGGTGGGGGCATAGCGTTCCCTCACGAGTACCCTTATCAAGCGGCTCTATATATCTCTAAAGTAGATGACAGCAAGTCGTACTTGTGTGGTGGGACATTGATCAGTAACAAATGGTTATTGACAGCTGCGCATTGCCTTGCAAAGTAACTTTATAACCAAGAAGAAACTTTATTTAAATTCAAAACCATCTAGCAAAGATAGACAAATAATTCAATTCATTCATGAACGTATTCACTGTTTATAGCGGACATTCTATCAAATGACAGCTCTGTAACCCCTTACTAGTAAACTGAAAATTCTCAAAAATAGGTAAATAAAAAATCGTTTTCTTACACCAAAATCGTTACTCGGCCAGATATAAAATCAAATTCGAAGTAAGAAAGTAACAACAGTTGTTTTTTTTTACGTAAATTTATTTTAAATGAAATCCAAAAAACTAAAAATATTGTTTGTGACGAACCCTGTATAGTAGTCGCAAATCTGGTATTCGAAATTGTAGTTTCAGCACAAGCAGACGATTTTATAAAGAATTAATTTTTTTTATACAGGGTGTTATTTAAGTATGTGGCCAAACTCCAATCTTTAAGGGAATATTATCCACGTGCTTTTCACCACACATCATGTGATCACAGACGTCATCATAAAATACTTTCGTAAAACTTAATAAGACGGCGCCACCGTTCCGATTTGCAATATATTTTTACTTGCCTAAAATATTGAATGGAGTTGTAAAAGATAGTAAAATTCTATGATCTCATTTAAGGCTACTTCTCCAATAATAGCAGTGCTGTGTGATTTTCCTTACAAAGCAAGGATGTTGCCAAACCTTGCGCTTATTATGAATTTAATCAGCGGTTTGTAATACATGGCGCTGTACCAAGTCGCGAACGTAATTTATAATGGCAACATAGCGCTTTTTATGAACACAATGCAACAGCTAGTTGACAAATTATTCTTTACTCGCCGATGGTCACTTTTTAATATACTGTAATTTACTGGTCTATTGGAATCGCAGACAGTTCAAGATTTCGGAGAATTGTACTCCTAAAATAGAATGCCAATTTTAAAATAATTTTTGATGGACTTTTATTTTATAGGTATTTTGCTATTTCTGTCTCCAAAAGCAGTGCAATGTTGCCGTTTTAAATAAATATTCTCATATTTGCGTAATAATAATACCACTTGAGTAATAGAGATGTTTTGGACTTCCATTGCCTTTAGTTTTTCATATCACAAACGTTTCAACTTTCAACTGGTAAGTATCTCCAGTTGAAACGTTGTGATATGAAAAGCCAAAGGCAATGGAAGTCCAAAACACATCTATTACTCAAGATACATTATTGTCTACAACCTTTAAACAAACAATAATACCACTGTTTTAAAATCTCTGAAATTGCCTGCAATTATTTATTGTGTAATTAATTAAATACTATTTTTTTGATTTGATTCCCCATTCACTTACCTAAAGCGTACTTGTATTTTTTGTAAATATACAATTTTACAAATTTATGTAGGTTACTGACTAAATGATAAAATAATAAGTCCTAAATATTGTTTAAAATAAGGATTTTTGCATCCATACTTGCGAAATTAGGTACTTATTAACCAAATTTTAAAAAATAATCGCAGAAATAAACCCTGAAAGTATAAACTGCCACTGCAGAACATTCTGGCAACATTGCACATTGTGGGGTAAAATTTAAATTTTACTTCTTCTAGAATTCTTTTTATGCTATTTGGTAAAAAGTTTTATTGGATGTGATTTTTTTGTAAACAGTGACAAACAGCCCGGTGAAAATAAGATTGGCGGAATGGAAGCACATGTTGTGACGTCAGAGCCAGACTTTTGCCGCTATAGTAGACGCCCTACGTTTACCGTCCCCATCATGTATGACTTAATATAACTCTTACGTCGTTATTTGTAAAAACTGAACGTCTTAACTAAGCAAGCAGACCTATCTTTGTTCGAGCTATATATGTCTCTCTTTATATGTAGCAAAGGTAATTTAATGCAGACGGAGACAAATATAGGCTGCGAAGGGCCCGAGCATTATTTTGCATTGTTCAGGGTCTTCTTGGATTGGACTCGGCCACAATGCCACAAAAATGGAATCGCCCAGCCCAACCTCGCCCTAAGTGGTAATGGCTGACAGAGTTTATCAAAGAGTTTGTTTATCTTTTCTACTAATATTGTTTATGAACACGAGCCTTTTTACATTTTGTTCTGCTAAAGGTAAGTTTGTTAAATTTGATTAATTATTTTTATGATTATAAAAGTCATCCCATACTTATAACTCATTATTAACAAAAATGTGCCAACACTTGTTTGATTATTTTTTCCTAAGTTTTGGTAAATATATAAATACCTACGCATATTTTAATTACTAAACCCTACGATACTAATTTAAATCTTGCTGATTCTTGCTTACTATGTATATTATAATATATATTTTTTTGATCTTTTTAAACCTTGTCGATTCTCTGCTAAACTCAAGTGGAAATAATTTTATTTTAACCCAATCTGAAGTGTTTTTTGCATTGTGGTATTTTTGTTTTAGATCAGCTGTTCGTTATGTGATGTGAAAGAATGAATTTTGAAGACAAGATTTTGTTGTCACCTTTAGGTTAGCTATTTTACCCAGGCCTTTCCACTTTTCCAGGCTGACAATGGAAGTAGATATTTTTATTGAAAATACACACATTGCTGAGAAAGCTTCAAGAATGAATGAAAAACTAGTAAACGAGGCACTCGATCAGCAGATTACGAGGAATTCTAAGACAGACTCAAATGGTAATTGTGATTTCCTTTTAATATTTTAATGAAAATGTCATTTGCATGTCCGAGTTTTATTTTTCATTTTCTTCGAGGCTAGACAAACAATAATATAGAGTATTTTATTTTAACGTGATATTTAGTCGAAAAGGTTATTCAGAGTCCTGCAATTTGATTTTTACTACATATAAAATCGACTAACGGGATTTTGAATAGTTTTTTTGGCTTAAATAGGTATTACCTATTTGAGGAATTTTTCAAAGAATAGAAATACAGAAAAATTGTTAGTGCTTGTGCCTGTAAAATTTACACCAATTATCTGAAAATGGTGATGATTTACTTTGCTCTCGAGGAGGTATCCAGTGTCCACGTCCTGTACAGCATAGGTATTTCTTGTAAATTTATACATATTTTGTCAAGAAGTAATGACTTGGTTGACACATGAATCAATGTTTTATACATTTTGTTTTACTTATTCTCAACAAACTATTAAAATATTAAAGGGCAGCAATGTGTTATTGGCTATACCTATTTTTTACCTATTAAAACATGCCTATATTTTTCTAGGATCAGTTACAGAAACACATATCTACATGCTGATGGTTTAAAAACTCATACGACTGACAAAGGCAAACAAAATGGATGAGAGAATAATAATTAAAGAAGTATGAAGATGACATAACAAAAAATATATCTAGTGTAATTATTATCGTAAAATAAAATATTAAAGTACACTTTTACTCTATAGATTTAATTTTTTTATTTAAAAAAAAATAAATTAGCTTATTTTCACATAACTAAAACCGAGATATTAAGCTTAGTGGTAAATGCATAGTATGTTGTAAATGCATGTTCTACCATCGTTTTACCAATTAAAAGCGACAATAACGCAATAACTTTTAAATTATCGTAAGTTCAATTCTATGTTCCAGTTACATCGATTTGGGTCAATAATATAGAAAATTGCGTTATGGTGTAAAGCCGACATAACGGATTTTTATGAATGAAATAATCGAATGGGACATTCGCGGTGCCGACACCTAGCGGAAACCCCTTAAATCGATTAAATGGTAGGTTTCTGTAGATTTTATATTGGTGAAAACCAAATATCCCTAAAAGTTACCAACAGCTGACTGCCTAAAAGTAAACCAGGTTCTGAGCAAGTTTTTTTTATATTTATCGAAATTGTGCCAACATTTAACAAAAAAATAGGTTTTTAGGGGAACAGAAAGTTGTAGTGAATATTAAGAAGTATATTGAATTTGTGTTTTTTATGTGGACTTCTGTATATAAGTGATTTTCTTGTCGAGGTCATGAAAAGCAAAAACATGATTTTTCAAGTGCAATTTCTTTATTATTTATACCTTTTTTCGAAAAGCGATTTACTTCATGATAATCCACCAACCTTCTGTGACACCTCACCAAAATTTTAGGTATGTAAAACCCATAGTTTAAGAGAAATGTTGACCAGCAAGTACCCCTGTTTTGCATGCTATTTTATACCCATTTTCAATAGGGGCGGGGCCTGTTCTCTGGCCTTAAGTGATTTTAAGAAGAAAAGGTCATATAAACATAGGCCCGAAAATGCATAGTTTTTACGATACAGGGTGTCAAACTTAAAAAAAAAATCGGATGTTCGTAAATATCTCAATACTCTTTTATTCGATTTTGTTGAAATGTGGCAATTCTGTTTGTAATAACAAGAGGATAATTTATCCTCAATTTAAATAAAATTAAAAAGTCCGGTGGCGTCCCGGAAGACAGTCTGCCTTTTTTAAAATTATGTATTTTCTTCGAATTAAGCAACTACAAATACAACTATTTTATCTTTTTAGTTTTTTTCATATCTTGCTTTGTTTTTGAAAAAAAAAAAAATAAAAACCACCTTATTGCATGTCCCCGCGACAACAAGATTAAAAAAATTAACTAGGTACTTAATAATCTATTAAGCAATTAAAATTACACAAATGAATGAATATTTTCGCACAGATTAAAACTGTTTTCGATAAAAGCAATTAACATAAAATAATCGCCTAACGTAATAATTTATTACTGCAATGTTTAATTATGTATTTAACAGAAAATACGACGAAACTTATAATAGTTGCTGAAAATTCCCTCCTTCAAATTCAATGCAGGCTCGTCTTAACATTGATTGCCGAACTCGTTGATATATTCCCGACGTATGTCTTATCTGATCACATGAATCCCGTATCCTTTGGGTTAGTTCTTCTTCAGTGTTGACTGGAGTTTTGTAAACGAAAGCCTCTAAATGCCCCAAAGGAAAAATCTAAAGGATTTAAAGTTTAAAATTTTTACTCTTATTGTCCCGGGGATATGCAATAAAGTGGTTTTTATTTTTTTTCTCGAAAACAAAGCAAGATATGAAAAAAACTCGTGAAATAAAATAGTTGTATTTGTAGTTGCTTAATTCGAAAAAAATGCATAATTTAAAAAAAAGGCAGTATCGCGCAATTTTTTTGTCAAAAATATTAGTTGGACTGTCTTCCGGGACGCCACTGGACTTAATAATTTTAATTTAATTGAAGCTAAATTATCCTCTTGTTATTACAAACAGAATTGCCACATTTTAACAAAATCGAATAAAAGAGTATTGAGATATTTACGAACATCCGATTTTTTTGTTAAAGTTTGACACCTTGTATCGTAAAAATTATGCATTTTCGAACCCATGTTTATATAAACTTTTCTTCTTAAAATCACTTAAAGAAGCAACCCTTGGAGTTTTGCCACATACTTAAATAACACCCCGTACACCTACTAATAAAAAAGTTTTTCCTTTTCCAAACTTTATCCGTAGACACAAGTATATCAGATGTACCTACATGACCATTAAACAAGTCGTTATAGTCAAAATGATGTTTTCCACAATGGACTTGCCCAATGATGTTAGGAAAGAAAAAACTGTTAAAATTTGTCAAAGAATGCAAACAGTATTATAGAAAGAATGTGTAATAGAAAGAAGGTGCACTTTTTGCAAAATGTTAAAATTATATTAATAGTACATACCTTTATTATGTTGAATCTAATGTTTATATTTATATAATATTATATTATGTGTACCAATAAATTATTATTATTATTATTATTCTTATAATAAAGATAATCTGATATCTATCTTACTCTATCTCGTCGTTGGTTTATATCTTTGCTTGATCGTATATCATATCTCAAATCGTATGTTAATAGAATATAGACAATTGGATATTATTATTTTTTTGGATCCACTCAATGTTAGTCATCCTAGGAGCACACGACATAACCACACAAGAACCTTCTCAAATATTTTTAACCGCAAATACCTTTATTCTCCATAAAGATTACTACCTTACAACATGACATCGGTTTGGTTCGTCTACCGAAAAATATTTCTGTCGGTAATTTTATTAAAACGATTAAGCTATCTGGCGACAGTGGTACTTATTCTGGAGAATCAGCTACCTGTGTGGGGTGGGGGTTATCTTGAATACGTAAGTGACTAACCGCTATGCAAAAATAAGCCGTATCTTTGTCCCCTCTGTGTCTAGATAGCAAAAGCTAGGGGGCTTGCTAGAACTACGCCTTTTTAATACGGTGGCTTTTTATTTTTAGAGGATCTATTTTTACGTGAGTTAAGATATGTTACTCTACAAGTGATTCCCAATGATTTATGTAAAATATATTTCATATTTAGAAAGTATTTAACAGACAATCACATATGTACTTCAGGTATCTATATCTTTATCAGCAGTAGGCTTTTTTACTTAAATGTAAAAACTTTCAGGATTCCTTATTTTTTTAGGCTAGAACTTCATTGGCTCCTGCCATGGTGACTCCGGAGGGCCCCTACTGGTTGACGGAAAGCAAATAGGCATTGTGTCTTTTGGAATGAAGGCTTGCGACTTGGGGTTCCCCACGGTTTTTACACGAGTCTCGAAGTATCTATTATGGATAACAGACAAAACGGGGATAGAAATTATTGACAATGGGGGACACGTGCATGAAATAGGGCATTTTATGAAAGTGTATATGGGAATGGTTTTAACTATAGTGGATATGCAGTGTCTGTAAAAACGACACATGAATGTACAATTGAGAAGATTCGAAATAATTTTTTGCTAATTTTATATTTCCTAATATTTTTAATGATAAAATTCAATTAAACTTTAGAAAGGTCATTCTGAAGTATTATATTCAGAGTTAATAGACGTTGATTGGTCCGAAGTATTTAACCAGAATAATGTTAATGTAGCAGTAAATAAGATTTATGGCAATCTTTATACCTACGATATTTGATGTTTGCATTCCCTCAACCAGACATTCTAAAGGAAAATACTCAAGTTGGTACAATTATGAAATTATTAAAAATATTAAAAGGAAAGATAGGTTTAGGGAAAAATTTAGGAAAACTGGTCAACAATAGTAGGAGTTGAGGTATAAACAGTATCGGCAATTGGTAAAAACGCAAAGCACAACTGCATATGTTTTGTACCAAGAAAGGGTGCAGAAGGAAATAAAATCAAACCCGAAAGCATTTTGGCGGTTTATAAGAAATCAAAAACATAATTCCGACATTCCAGATAATATGGTTATCAATTAAAACGAGATAAACGGGGCTCAAAGTGTTGTAAATGCTTTTTTCTCCGATTGACAGCAAAGATTATTTTTGCAGACACATATCAATCAGCAAAGTATTACCTTTCCTGCCTAGGAGCAAAAATATTATTCTCAATGGGAATAAAACATTTGACTTTTTTGACAAAAAAAAAACATTTATTGACAATTACATAACACTATTAACAAGAATTTAAAAAAACATATTTATTTGTTATTAACATTGATAGTAAAGTTACTTCAATTTTGAATAAATAGGCCACCTTTTCCTCAGATATCGTTTATATAATATACTAGCGTGAACCCGGCATGCGTTGCAACCCGCTGGTATAAAAATACAAACCCGAACAAACCCGATATATTAGTACCCGGCATGCCACTTTCTGAAATTGCACCCGTGCGCTAGTTATACATAAAAACCTTCCCCTTGAATCACTCTATATATTTAAAAAAAACGCTTCAAAATTAGTTGCGTAGTTTTAAAGATTTACGCACATAGGGAACAGACGGGCGACAGCGACTTTGTTTTATACTATGTTAAGATAATTAATTAATTAAATAATATCTTTACATTCACTATAAGGTAAGTGCGCTAAGTATTGCCATTGTTCCTAATATTGTCACCCCTCGTTACACAGCTAGTAGCGATGCTGCAAGTAGGTGGCAGCAGTAGCAGGTACCTTGAGTTGTCAGTGTTATGTTTTCTATTCGGCGGTTTTAGTCTATGCTAAAAGTCAGACATAGGAGCACCCCATTTGTTTTTCTTGTCCGCGTTATAAGCAAATTTACTTTTCACGTTGACTCTAACGCAATCTAAACTAAAATTTTCTGGATTTTTGTTATTAAGTACAGGTAAGCACACTCCAGTGGTTCTTGTTTTATGAACTGCATGAATTATTTCAACTGGGTTTCTAGGTTAAGGTTTTTTTTCTGTACGTCATTTGTTCCTAATATTGCCATCACTAAATGTTCCTAATATTGGCAGTGGTCGAATCGGTTACCAAAGATTTGTTCCCGTCAAAACCAAAGTTGAATTCACGCAAAGTTGACAGAAAAGCAACGAGCAGTACAACCAAAGAGTACAACAAAAGAATTGGAGAAAGAAACGTGGTTTTGTTTCATTTGTGACATCTGCACTGAAGAAGATATGCGCTTGTGCATAGTTTGCTGTCGATATGTTCACGAGGCCTGTGTAGGTCTAAGTAACGATGATAAAGAAAAGTTCATCTGTCCTCAATGTTCTTGAGTTACATTTTTTCAGAAGATGTTATTAGTTCCATAATATGTTGTTCGATAGTTCCTAATATTGACATAGGGTGGCAATATTAGGGAGAGCTGTTATCCTAATATTGCCATTCGCAACTTTTACAAACAATTACCATATCTTCATTTCTATTCAGTTTTTTGAGGTAAATAAAATATATGATATACCCGTACCCAAATTTGCATTCCTTTATCAATAAAAGTATAGGATTTATTCACAACCAAACGTTAATGTGGCAATATTTGGCTCACTTACCTTATTACCAATTTGATACTCCTCATAAGTAGGTCCTACATTTGTCAACATTTTTTCACAAATACTGGTTTTACTTTGGCCATTGAATCCTCAATGTACCCTTCTGGTATAGTTGAGGACTTCCACCAGCCATGTCTTTTCAACATTGTTATGTCACCTCCTGAATTTACAAGTAAAGTGGCAGAACTTCTACGGAGGCAGTGTCCCGTATATTCTTTAGCATTCGGCAACTTTAAATAGACAGCTATTTCTTGAGGTGTTTTACCAAATTATTAGATACCAACAAATTGCTTTACGGATTTACCGTTTATGTAATTAAAAAAAATATATTGTGTCTTTTAATTCAGCAGGCCGAATATAGCTAAATATTTTCTAACACATCTAAATATTCCATTACTACGAAAGACCGCGAATTCTTCGTCTTCGTGTTTAATAGGGATACCAATAGTTTATTGTTTATATCTTCAATATTTTCTAACTTTAAATTCAATAGTTCGTCGCAGCGACATGCACCCGCAATTCCAAAAATCAATAAAACCTAAAAGTATTTTCACTTTATTGTATAAATATCTTATTTAAAACTTACTGTTGCTAATAAATATTCATCATCTGGTCTGGAGCATCCAGTATAAAATTTGTAATATATTGTTTTTCGAAAACTCGGAACTTCTTTGCTTGGTAGCCTTATATACAGTGAGCTCAAAAAGGTTGGAATAAATTCGTTTATGTATCTATTACCAGTTAATTAACTGGTTAAGTTTTTGATATTATAAATAAATAAATATTATAGAATACCTACATTATATAATTTTTGTAAAATGAGAAGAGTAAAAATAAAATGTTAAAGTTATTTTTCTTTAGTCCCCCGCTTTATAAAATACTACCACGCTACTCTCAATTAATTTATGAACATGAAATGAGGTTAAGTGAAAATCGAAACCCGAACAAACCCGAACAACTGACATAAAAATTCGTGTTTCACCTTGGATCACTGAACTAATTTTTAAGATCAGATCGATCCAAATCTCTGTCCCAATCGAATACGTCTCTAAAAATATACCGATATGTCAATGTCTTTTTATAAAACTAACCTCAGTATATCAAATTATTAACATTGAATATCAAACTAGAAGAAGGCCATATGAGCCGATTTCCTAAATCTGCTACGTTTAATTCATAAATGGCACAATGAGTTCACCAACAAGAAACCGACTAGCCTTTTCACTGCTAAATTAAAACATTGTTGCCGCCTGTCTGTTTGACTTGCTGCATGCAAATTTATTTTTATAGCTTATCGTAAAACTTGATGTCACATAAGTACCTACACCTATCCTAGATTTAAGTAGAATTAAATGACGACTCTCACTTTTCAATACATACCTAGGCTACAACGTATATGTTGGGTAAAATATCAATGATGTGCGGTTTTTTTATATAATTTGGTTTTTATTTGCAATTACTACTACTTTTCAAAATGGTTAAAATAAGTAGGTTTTACTTTCTTACTTAAGAAACATCCAGTTTGTTTGTATTAGTGTATTACGTATTTTGCTATTTTTCGACGAAATAAAACCTATTTTAGTTATACTTGTTGTCGCTTTTTATCTACTTTTATTTGTTTAACATTTAACACCTAATGCAACGGTAAAATCATTGTGAAAATCGGTCTAATTACCCCGGAGTAATCAGCGTACATATTATTATCAAAAACATACATTCGGCTGGAATTGAGAACCTCCTTTTTTATTGTTTGTTAAAAATGCTTATATCATTAAAAATTCCAATAAAATACGATATGCGGCAACACCACGACCTCACATCCGTGAATTTGAGACATCTGTTGCCGAGGCGCTGCATTATAATGACAGATTTAAGGTTAGAGTTACGATGAACTCCACAATGGCGGCCAAACCACCTCCAATTCGTCTAAAACTGGGTTGTCTTATATAGTTTGATATTCAATGTTAATAATAAACAAATGTTAACCGCTTGTCATAATTTGACAAACAAAACTAACCGAAAATTATTTAGTTAAACTCCGTGCCGCTGACTTTAAGACGCCGCCGCGTGCGTGCATGGACCTCACCCCTCGGAGACGCCCCTTCACCTGGATCCGTCAAAGGGACTTTATGAAGAGGCTAGTCTCACACATTTCTTTAAAATCAAGTCTTGTTAATCGAGGCTATGGTGTGAAATCGGGAAAAGGGGTTTGCTGACTGACTGAAGTCTATGATCAAATTTAGAAAAATCGGTATCAATGAAAGCACGGAAAGTGATTGACATCAACTTGACCAGGGCCGGCTTGGACACATTTTCCGCCCGGGTGCAAGTCAAAATTTGCTGCCGGGTATGACAGTTTTTGAGTTTTTTGTTATTTTCCGATACTGCGAACCTGATAGACGTTTGCGTTTATCAGACATCTATAATTAAGAAATAGCGTTGTTAAATTATGTAGGTATACACATATTTAGCATTCAGCGATAACCATTTTATTTTACGTCTTTTTTTTTCTACAATTTACATTTAAAATCAAGCTATCTGTCGAAATTTAGGACGTACCATTAAAAATGCAATTTTAATTCACAACGATGACTTTTCTGAACTAAGTGCCTATGAATTTCTTGACTAAGAAAATTGTATAGGTACGTTAAAAGCATTGAAAGCAAGTTTAAAACCAAAACTAAAATTTCTTAGCTTGGAAAACAAAATTAATTTTTTTCTAAATGTGCCTTAATAAAATCTAATTTATATTAAACACTATCTTATTATATCTTACTTATCGTCTTGACTAGTAGAATGCTAAGCCAACAATGATTTCAATTCCATATATTTACGTCCAAAAAAGTGTTTAAATCTGTTTTTTTTTTAATTCTTTATAAACTGCGCCACGCGCCCGGCAGATATTATAGTGAAATAAGAAATTGCAATCAACAAAGAATAGTGGAGGTTAAAGGCATGGTGTTTCCGACCTAAGAAAAAGTCATCAAATTTTCGTAGGTGCCGCTGCCGCTGATTTTTTGCTTTATTGATTGATGCCCATTTTCGAGTTTACCTTCGTTTTGCCGCCCCTCTTGTGTTGCCGCCCGGGTGTTTTAAACCCGCTGCACCCGGGCTTAGCCGGCCCTGAACTTGACAGCGAACAATCAATACTGCTTTTCCAAATATGTATAGGTATCAATTAGGTACGTGCTTTCACTTTTTTTTACTTGTTTGACAGTGACTTTGACAAAAAGAAAAAATGGTTAAAAGATTTTAATAGAAACGATAAAAAGTAAAACTATCGGAAAGAAGATGTTCCTCGTTGGTTTAATTTTAGGCGTTTTGTGTATCTTCGGAGTTAGAGCGCAAAATGAAACAACGGTAAGTTTTGATACCGAATTATTCGAACATTACGCCCAAGTTGATGTTTTTTTTTTGTTTTGCCGCTTAGATTACGAATCTGAAACCGATTTTCGTTGAATAAGTTTAGTTTTTGGAATATTCCTCTTTAAACTGGCTGTTATTTTTTTTCTTTGAGGCTACTTTTAACCAGAATGTTACACAAAGAAAAATAGGGTTGTAACATAGACATTTACCTTTAGATCCGTACATATTATTTCCAGCGCAAACAAAGTTTTATGGGTGATAAAGTGCGTTTGTGCGCATGGCTTATCCGTCATGTTTCTAGACGTCCATTAACGATGGGAATACGGGCAATCTATGCCTGAAAATAAACCTCAACTTTGGCGTGGTATTTGAATAATAGATAATTAAGTGTGCACCCAATTCGCTAATTAAAATGCGTTTCTTAGGCCAAAGAAGTGAAAAGGGCACCCGCAGACATGATGTCCAACATGAATAGGAAACCTGGCAAGGGACCAAGGCTCTACAAAGGGACTGTCGCGACCCCACACGCGTACCCTTACCAAGTGGCCCTCAGATTAAAACATAATGACAAGTACGCACAACGCCTCTGCGCGGGTACCTTGCTCAACTCCTACTGGGTACTCACAGCGGCGAACTGTCTCGTCGAAACGTAAGCTACCTAATTATAGAAATAAAATAAAGAATTTAAATGCAAATTAAACGGTAGTAAACCTCGACACCAAACAGACCATAACGACAGTATTCAGTACGGACAACAGGCCTATTAAGAAAAAAGTCGAATGCTGAATAGTCTGTATAAATGGTAGGTACACTGTAATATCTCTGTAATAATGGGGTTTTGGTTTTTATAGGTTACCATCCACTAATTTGAGTTGGCAGCATCATTCCAACTGACTGTAACTTCGTAGCGATTGACACGCGTCAATTTTAAAAATACAGGGTTATGTTATTTGGGTTTGTTGAAAGGTAAAAAAAATAACTAATAATACCTGGACATTTCAGTTTATCATACCTAAACAATGTTTAAAATTTCCTTATGATATCTATAATATATCTTACAAAACACATCTTGAGATTCATTGTTTGTTGAAAAAGATATCCTTTGCCGCACTTTTCTCACTATTAAACACTAAACACAGTGGCGTACCTATTGTTTTGGCAGTTCATACCGTGCGAGCAAAAATTATTTGCATCAAAGAGGGCTTGGAATAAAAAACGTAGGACTTGGACCACAATAATATGGTATATGATATATAATATGATCTAACCAACTCTAGGGTTAAACTTTTGTCAAATTCATATTATGACATGATATGCCAAACTAATGAGTGTTCAAGAACAAGCTCGATCCAGGGTAAATAATTCTGCATAATTAAACTTTTTTAAAATTTTATTACGGTCATGCAAAAACTCCTTATTTGCATCCTGGTGTAAATTCTTAACAAATATCATCCTGTCCTAAGGTGCTGTTTTCCAAGAAAAACCATGTCTCGCGCCAAATTGGTACAGCCAGAGGTATTTATAAAAACAATAAAACAAACATGGCCTCCCTTTGTTTAGCATCACCGAGAGCCCGCGAAACCGCGAAAGCATTCCAGCTGTCGCGGCCTGTTTGGACTGTTGATTTATCGCTTACACCAGTGGCGGCTCGTCAGGGGCGGCAGGGTCGGCAGTGCCGACCCAACAAAATAGGAACAGAATAGACATTAACAAATATGTCATTGAATATTTAAAATTTCTATATTTTTAATTTCAACTATTTTTTAAAGTCAATTTACCTTTAAATTTAATTGTTACTTCCATTTATTTAAACTAATTTACTCTTTTATCGCTCGGTCATCTCCATAGAAGATTCCATGACTACGGCCGACGAACCGGAAAGTCATTTTAGCAGGTCGCGTCTTCCGCAAGAAAAATCAGCTTAAAAGGCAACCAAACATACACCCATTGGAAAAAGCTGGGAAGAACTGTTCTAGAGCGAACTCGGCTGCAAACATTGTTTACGGCAAATCTGAATTTGCTACCGGTTGCCAAATTGAGCAGTTTTTCTTTCATATTGTCGGATATGGATTGACAGTCTTAAGGCTAGATGAAATAGCTGTAACTTAACTGCAGTGTAAAGACTCTTAAGGTGGCGGAGCTTATCGCAAAAAAGGTGTGATAAAGAAAAACTGTGTGTAGAAGAGAGACAGTGACATTTGCATTTAATAGTGAAGAGAGACAGTGATATTTGAGTTTAGCAGTAGGAGTCAGAATTAGAATGTTCATAAAAAAATACTTATTTGTAATTGGTTGGAATAAAGGATTCCAATTCCCTCTTTTAGAGTTTGGGAAAATAATTCATGACACGGCAAAAAAGGAATCCCTTCTTCCAATAGGGAACTTTCCAATTTTTTTTTTCAATAATATGATTTTAGGCCTGAAAAAAGTATTCCCCAATTATTACCCCTTAAAAATCAAAAATAACTTGGTAAAAATTCTTTAAAGTTTCGCGCGTGTCAAAAGCATTTCAAACGACCTTTTAAGCGCGCCAAGCCCGATGACGTCAGGGGGTATGACGGATGACCATCCGTCATCCTGACACTCCTGACAGGTGCCGAGCGACCCAATTTGCATTTGGATTGCCGTGTGTTCGTGTTATTGTATTGTTGTTTTAAGCTGTTACCTGCATTTAAACAGGTCGTGTCGCTTGACGCTCGGATGTCAAATCTGACAAATTATCAAATTTATTGAAAACCTATAACCTATTTCGTGGATGTCACACACAAATCTGACAAATGATACCCCTTGACGTCACGACTACAAGCAGCGCGTTTTTACCCGCTTGGAATAATTTGAATTTTTGGGCATTTTTAAATCTTTCTAGCGGTCTTTTGGGACGAAATATGTTGTTTTTTTTTTGCTGCCATATGTTTTATGACAATATGTACCGGGTGTACAACTAAAAAGGGACGCCGGCCATAACTTGCTAACCGTTAATCATATAACTTGGGGGGGAAAAATTTATTGGCTAAATGCACTAAGAGAAATTGCTGGAAAATGTTTTGAAGTTTCTAAATCCACCGCTAGATTGCGTAAATCCAAAATTTTCCATTTTTTGAAGGGAACACTCTGTATATTTTTAAATTTTCAAATTCCACATAAAATTATAATTATTTTTTATTAAATGCATTATTATTCTATATTTAATAGTTTCCGAGATATTGACTTTCAAAAAGTGACATTTTTGAACTTTGACAGCTTCTAACTTTCTAACAGTACGTCATAGAGCAAAACGGCTTACATGTCCCTATCTTCAATTTCTATTATCTTCCCAAAAAAATCAACTTCCAGTTAAACCGGAACAACTATATTTCCTGCTTTCGAATTACATCCGGTTTAACCGGAAGTTGATTTTTTTGGAAAGATAATAAAAATTGAAGATAGGGATATGTAGGCCGTTTTGCTCTAAGACGTACTGTTAGAAAGTTAGAAGCTATCAAAGTTCAAAAATGTCACTTTTCGAGAGTCAATATCTCGGAAACTATCAAGTATAGACTAATAATGCATTTAATAAAAAATAAGTATAATTTTATGTGGAATTTGAAAATTTAAAAGTATTCAGGGTGTACCGTTCAAAAAATGGAAAATTTTGGACTTACGCTCTCTAGCGGTGGATTTTGAAACTTCAAAATATTTTCCAGTGATTTCTCTTAGTGCATTTAGCTAATAAATTTTTTCCCCCCAAGTTATATGATTAACGGTTAGCGAGTTATGGCCGGCGTCCCTTTTTAGTTGTACACCCGGTACACCCGGTACTTATGATTTATAAAATTTTTTCCCTATTTAAAATTTTTGTCAAGTTCCCTATTGGTAGGGGGTTACAAAACACTATAAAAACTCGAAAGAACACATACGACGGAGAGTTTAAGAAATTCAAGTTCAAGTGTAAGGGGAACCTCTGCCCGTTTGCCAGTTCAAAGTAAATTTTTTTCAAAGTCAATTTTTTTTTTATTTATAACGTGTAACTGTTTAAACTATTTAATTTCCTTTTGGCTTGAGTTATTATAAAGTCATAGTTGTTTCTTCTTGAACTTACTTGGATTAAACCATCGTTTCTGAAGAGAGTCTTAAGAGAGCGACTCTTCTTTAAAGTAACTCTCTAAATTAACATTTTTGTGAACACCCATTTGTTTGATTATTTTTCCTAGTTTTTTTAAGATTGTATTTTTATTGTTTATCACAATTAATATCTTGCTTTGCTATTCTTTGCCATTAAATAAACTTGTTAAAAATTCCTTGGTGTTTCAGTGAAGAACTAGAGAGCAACCTTAAATCCGTTAAGACAATTAAATAATTATTTTTATAAATCTCTATTTTAAACTATCTAAGCTACACAACCCAGTCGACTACAAATTGTAGCCCGACAATATTTGGATAACAATAAAAAAATTAAATATTAATTACAATGTATTTTCTTAATGTTTGAATAATAAAGTAGTGTATAGTGATGGTTTTTATTAGTTAATTTATTGATTTATTGTGAAATGGTTTTGATTTTATTTTTTAATCATAATTTTAACGGCTAACTTAAAATAATCATGCGGTTATTGGCAACTGCGGAAGTTCGCGAAGCGTGGGTGACAGTGTAATTAGTTTTCCTATTCCCGCGTTTTTCTGTAAATTTTGTTATTGAAAGTGCATTTTTAACCCTTTCACTGCGCGGTGCTCAAATAAAGTCGCACGCCAAATTGCCTGTTTTTTTACAGCTTGCGAATATACTCGTTAAGAGCACTGTAAACTAATTGAGTATGACATTAGACACTATATTATATCCTCCCAGACAGAAGTGAAACTAAAAAAAAGGTTATATAGTGTCTAATGTTGTAAAGATAATGGTACGGAACCCTTCGTGAGCGAGTCTGACTCACACTTGGCCGGTTTCTCCGATTCCGGAACTCACGTTTTGTTCCTCATATTCGCTGTCACTTCTGGCTAATATCTCTTCAAGTTGTTTATCTGTAAGATATTTCCCAGCCATATTAGGTTATTCTAACACAAAACTTGTCGAAACAACCAAAAACGCGAACTCTACATTGTAAACGTACACAATCAGTGAAATTTCGCGGGAAAATTTCACGGCCCCACCCTACCTCGGTCCAACCGCCCGCCCGCCACCGCGCCAATTTGAAACAAGCGGCCTGCAAGCAATACTGCCGTCCTCATTTAAAACGCCGTATCTGCAAAAAAAATCAGAAATCGTTTTTTTTTTATATATGGTCCTACGCTATTACTACATCATCCTACAAAAGGAAAACGCGGTATCTCTTTAATTAACTGGTAAAAACATACATATCACTTTCCCGTATGTGCAAAATAAAGCCAATTTCTCAATCATAACGCGGTATATGCACGAGCCTCGATTAAAATGCGGTATATACTGAGCGCCATATGCACACGGCGTTTTAATCAAGTAACACGCATAAAGGTCGGGACACACCTATCATGCACCCTTCCGATCCGACTCCGATCATACAGTCGGACGAGTGCCTGGACCTCTATTCTCCAATTTAAGAGAAGTGAATGCTCTCTCGCGAGAAGGGACAATTCACATCATATGCCTCGGAATGCTGGAGAATACGGAATTTTTACAGTTTGAGAACGATACCAAACGATGTGAGCCTATGATGTGAATTGTCCCTTCTCGCGAGAGAGCATTCACTTCTCTTAAATTGGAGAATAGAGGTCTAGGCACTCGTCCGACTGTATGATCGGAGTCGGATCGGAAGGGTGCATGATAGGTGTGTCCCGACCTTTAGCCGCGTTTTTATTAAGAATTCGCGTTAGTATTCGTCCAGACGTGTGTACGGAAGGATACAATCCGTACAATATATTGCTATTTAGTGTTGGTCCTGTCTTATGTCTAATGGTATTGGAGAGTTGTGAAGTATTTAATTGTTTTATGAACAAATAATATTAAACATGGCACATGAAAGAACTAAGCTTATGATGTTGTTAGCCACAAAGGCAAACGAAGCAAAAAAAGAAAAAGAAGCGGATTTAAATCCAATAATAATAATTAGAATAATATTTTTGTTTTTATATTTTTTTTGAATTTTCTTCCTATATTTTTTGTGAATTTTGTTCCTATATTTTTGGTGAAATTTGTTTTTTAATTTTTTGTGAATTTTGTTTTTATATATTTTGTGAAATTTGTTTTTATATTTTTTGCGAAGTATAAAATATTTAATATAAAAAATTAAAAAATGTTTTATTGACACTTATTTTTAATTTAATTGCAGATACGGCATTTAATTTGTTATAATAATGAAGCTGTTGCTTGACTAAAAAGCCGTAAGTGCTGTTTTGAAAAAACTAAAAGGATCTAAACAAAAAAAATTGGCAACATATAATTTTATTGTCATTGTAAATGCCATGGCACATTGTTTACATAAAGAAATAAGCAAAAAAGTAAGAATCCAGGCAATATACTTTAAATGTAATTTCTCCACATTTATGTTTCCTGCACATACGGCTTTTCAAAGGAGAACGGACGTGGAAACTCTGCCAGCGAGATTATTTGTCTTGAGCAGCCTGATCCTATTTTTATAAGCAAAACGACTATACTCGTCCAGGGCAGTATACGGCGTGGCGAATATATTCGTCCGGAGCAGGGAAAGGGTAGTAGTATTATAACGATTTTCTTTGGTTGAAGTTAGTGAATGAACTACTTGCTTAAGTGTCTTTGTGTCTGTGTAACTTACATTCAAGTGTTTTTTTGCCAACCAGCCCTTAAAAGTTGATTTGTGATATAGGCGTGCGTAAGTATTAATTAAATTGGAGGAAAACGGTTCTAATGCAGCTTAATGACCTTTTATCCCAAGAGTCAGGCGCGTATTCAGCTGTTAGTTTCGGAGGAAGGGGGGCGGTAAGGGATAAAAAGTGGCGCCGCAGGCGAAAATTTTTTGGGTGCCACGCCCTTTTTTCAACGATGAGACGTGGTTTTGAGGCAGAAAAAAGAATAGTAGCGCCGCATGCGAACATTTTTTGGGTGTTACGCCTCTTTTTACTGATTTGTCAGTGTTTATTTTTTGGGATGAAGGGGGGGTAACTACCCCCATTACGCCAACTAGGCGTCCTTACAGCCAACTCTGTGAAATCCACTTAAAATACGTTTTTTTTTTATTTAATAGGGCTTTCTTAATAATATTCTTGATCAAAAAATTAACAACAAATATTAGATACGGTAAATTAGGGCGTGGCACCCAAAAAATTTCTAGCTGTCCGTGCCGAAGCGCCGTATAACATATCGCGTTTTTGCGCGATATGTAACAACCAACATTCTTGTTTTACTTCTAAAAATTGCTGTAGCAGCAGCACTAATCGGCACATGACTTACTTAAACCCTCTTCATTGGCTAATAGCAAAAAGAGCGCGCCCCAAAGAAGGCGCGTCTTGACGCGTCCACGTTTTCTTAATGCGTTTCTAAGCGAACGATTGATTAAATCCCCACCCAAGGCACAGAAAATAGCTGTTGCTGTGCATGTAACAGTCTAATTTTTAAGAATTTCACTTCGTTCTGTACCTTCGTCGGCGACAGTCCTGGCAACGAGCCAGTTTATTCTCTTTGTTTTACAGTGCCGTGCTTCTTAATTTAATAAGCTGTAACCCCTTTTTTGTGTGTTAAGTAGTACAACTCTGCTTATTCTTGTGTCGCGTACACCAAGCTACTGGCTTACGCAATCTTCTCATTATACAGTGCCCCGCAGTGAAGTCACCGCTCTTATAAAAAAAAAACAGTGTTGTCTCTCAGCAATTTAAGCCAACGCTACCTGTATTAAAAAATGTGTGTTTTTATTCGTTAAAATCGTTTATTTCTCTTGACTTTGGTAAATCCCCCAATTTTCTGAATAAATGTCACCGTGCAAGGTGTACTACATTCTACTGTTATAAAAAATGCCTGTCTACGGTAATCAAGCGTAATCTTTGTGCATTGATACCCCTTCCTTGTGAATCAACCAAGTAGAGTGCAGCCTGAAACGCTACTTGTACTTGGAAACAAAGCGAACATGAACAGTTAAAGGTAAAACATGTATTGTTACCAGTAAAATATTCACCATATAGACTGAACGTCATTAACTTGTCTGCAATCATGCACCAAATAATTGCCTCCTTTAATTAATAACAAAATTTGGCTGCAAGCACAAATAAATTTAATTAAAACGACTTTGAACTGTACCTATGTACCTTCGTATATAAGTGCCTCTGTTTAGGACTGTAAAATATAACATTCAAATGTAGAATCACAGTTATTTATATTGATCTAACTCTTAATACAAGACTTTCAACACGATAGTCAGCAGTAGTACTTTAAATAACATAACAGCGAAGGCACAATTCTGCCTTTTAAATATTTTGCGATATTACAGTGATTATTCATCTTAGTTGTTATTCTTATTCGCCATGAAATAATACTGTTTGTAGCCCAGTTTTGAGCTAGATTCATTGTGTAGGATTGGAAGCCTTCAACCACCTTTATAACTACCTCAACAAGGTAATTCTGCACGACGGACAGTAGAAGCTATGCTTCAAACAGTATTCATTTGTAGTTAGTCTTGATTTTTAGACCTAAGATATGTTTTTATCTTGGTTAATAATGTTTTTACCCCTTTTTACAGCATTCTTAATTTGATTTTACGCATCACATTATAGATATGCTTTTCTCTTGATAAACCATTTTTTGTAATCCTTTTTACAGCATTCTTAATTTGATTTTACGCATCATAAAATATTATAGACAACTGAAATGTTTGTAATTTCCATCATTTAAATTTACTAATATTAAACTTGCTTGACTAAGTTTTAAATTCAACTCTTTGTTTTATTTTACACGAACCACTCCTGTGGAAATATAGTAATACTCCTTTTATTTTTTTTGGTAAACCAATAAGTAGGTACGTTGACCAACTCTTTTGATATTTTTATTAAGACCGTACAGTTTTTCTAACAAATCAGTAATAAAATAAATAGACAAATACAAATTTATTTTTGTTGTTTACAAAATTAACAAAGTAGGTAGGTATAATAATAATAATTACATAAATTGCTGAAATTGGCCACCGCCATGCTCCAAGCATAAATTCACATGTCTCTTTATATAGAAATGTTACCACATTCTTGAATAATCCTTTCTTGTAATTGTTCTAAATTTGCAACTAGTGTTGTAAAAAAAGTGTTCTTTAAATGAGCTAAAACGAAGTTATCCATAACTGATAAACAAGGTGATCTAGGTGGGATATCAATGTTAGTAGTTTCGGCCGCTGTATGGGCGGTTGCACCGTTCTGTTGAAAATATCCAAAACGTAGTTCGTCGTAAAGTAATTGCTCCACAAATGGATTTAAAATATTGTCTTTATACCGCTGTGCTGTAACTGTGTCATGGAAAAAAGATAGGACCAACAATTCTTCTAGAACAACAGCTAAACACAGGGCAACAACTAACCAGACACCAATTTTTTAAGCGGGCAATGTGGACTCTACAAAAAAATGGGGATTTTCACTACTCCACATGCGTGTATCTGAGAATCTACATAACGGGAGAGGTGGAACCAGGCTTCATCCGAAAAAAATGTCAGGTCTAATAAATCATTTATTTCCAATAAATTTTGGGTAAACCATTGAGAGTAATTCCTGCGTCCTTCTGCGGCTTGTAGTTCTTGGAATACTTGCACTTTATAAGGAAATAAATTTAGCTGCTTCTTAAGAATAGTCCTGCATGTTCCATAAGATCTTCCCACTTTTTGTGACAGGTGTTTTATACAATTTGTTGGCGTATTTTGCATTATTTCACGAACGTTTGCAACAAGTTCTTCTGTTCTTACAGATGGTGTTCCTGCTTTCTATTTGTGTTGTATAGAACTTGTTTCCCTAAACACAGCCGCGGTTCCTTTCAGGCAATGATAAAAATACCAGCAATAAAAGCAACGTTAGGAAAATGTTTGTGAAAATCGTCCATGCACAAACCCGGATTGTATTGCCACTCACCATTTACTCTAACCCCGTTTTAAAAATACGCTTCAACCATGAATGTTCCGTAAAGCCCATTGTGTGAATTGTTCAAGAAATTGGAAAAATTAGCGATACGACACAACAAATTACTTGTAACGACTGTCAAAGATGATGAAATAACTGATTGATTGTTAATTCAGGTAGTTACTGACACCCAACAGGTATTAAGCTCTACGGCTAAGCATTACGTCCTTAGATGCAAGGCCCTCTTTGATGCAAATTCTTTTTGTTCGCACGGTATATCAAACACAAAGATAACAATAAATTGTTCAACAAAATGAACGAACACCACAATATAAGCAATCGAACAAGTTAATAACGATAGGCTCTTCTCGCTGTGGTTCGGCAAGACTCGTGTTTTTGGTTGGCGTTAATGTCATTTTAAATGGTTGCCAACTTTTTTCTAGGGAAAAAGTTAATTCCCCGACCAGACAGTCTTTCCTAGGTGCTTTTTAATAATACAGGTCTTATGGGGAATAAGCATTCTACTTTTTTTATAGGCCTGTGGGCCCTGTGGTACGAGCTTGTCTTTTCGTAAAGAGCCTGTAGTATACCACAATCCCACCACAACTTTCTTAACAGTACCATAGTGCCAATCAATAATCTGGTACCTGTAGATGGCACATGTCATTTATAAACGCTATTAAAATGTGTTTGCCGGTTGTAGGAGAGAGGCGGTGCATGATGAGCTGGGTGGGTCCGGAAGTAGGGATTAGGGTGCATTTACCGTTGAATGTGGCCTTGCCAATATAGGATTAACCGAACCTTCAAAAAACCCAACTTTCGATTTACTCATCTATGAAAAGAAACTGCAGAATTATTATTTTCCTAACACTAAAAATACAGCAAGTATTCCACAAAACCGAGAAACTGAAGAAAATTCCAAACCGCTGTCAAAGAAACACCAAACGGAAATAGGGATGTTCGATATACATCGGTGCATCGAAAACATCGATATTTTCAATGCGATATACTTATGCGTTGTTTCGAAGCCATGCATGCCTTTTGATATTTGTCGATGCAACGATGTATTAGGCCTTAACTTTATTCGTAAAATAATTATTTTGCCGATGCCTCTCTTATTCTTGATTATGTATTTTACCTTTTGTTTCAGTTTTAATTCTAATAAAATGTTTTTTTGTGATAGCGTTTCGCAATAGACATATTTCGATATTGATTAGAATTTCGAAATGACACTCTTTTAGGCACTAGTGTCTAAATGTGACAATTTTAGGCACTAGTGCCTAAAAGTAAAAATGAAACATTTAATTCAATGAAAATATCTATTTATTATATATTATGTTAAATGTACAATTATGTAAACTGTTGAACTGAATTCTAGAGGCATCTAGCTTCTCTTCTTTAAGAGCAATGTAATTCTGCTTCTGAGTGAACTTCTTTTATTTTTGTATTTTGCATATCTTTCTGCCCTATGATTCTTTTTGCTATTTCGTTTTTCTGTTCAATGAAATTTTCTATATAACTCTCGGCAACTGAGCTTGATCACCAACCTCCATGACGCTTTAAAAGTGTTAGGTCCGCTCCAGAATCTGCCAATATTGTTGCAGAGCTGCGCCGGAAGCAATGGCCAGTGTATTCATTGTTGGAAAGTCCAAGGAATTCTGCTATTTTTTTTGGCATACCTCCAATTGTATTAATTCCTACTGGCAGTGTACAGCATTTACCACTTCGATATGTCAAGAAAATCGCTTATGTGTCGTATTCAGTGGACGAAGTTTTGCGTACTTACGAAATAAATCTAAAAAATTGATGCCATCTATCTATTAATCCCTCAGTATGCGACGCACTTTCGTGCAGTAAGGGTACTATTGCTAATAGCAGAAAAAAATTAAACGGTGGAATAATACCTTTTTTCTACAGACGTGTGGAAAAATCAATTTTCCGCACTGATATCCGTGCGGAAAATTGGTTTTTCCACACTAGTGCGGAAAATTTTTTCGGCACGATTATGTCAAAATCAATAATATATCAATTATAACTTGTAGTTATTACTTTTTTTCTCAGAATTAGTTACTGTTACATACTTATGTATGTGATTGTTATAGTTAATTAAATATTATTAAATTTCTTTGAAATATGTGTTACTTATTTTCACACGTCTGTAGAAAAACGATTGTACCTGACACGTGCGGATAATGTTTTCCCTGCACTCGGCTGCTTCACCGAACTCGGCTACTCGTCGTTCGGTGAACGGCAGACTCGTGCGGAAAAATTCATTTTCCGCACTTGTTAGGTAAATAGCTATTTCCTACAGACGTGTGGAAAAATCAATTTTCCGCACTGATATCCGTGCGGAAAATAAGTTTTTCCACACTAGTGCGGAAAATTTTTTCGGCACGATTATGTCAAAAATCCGTGCGGAAAATTGGTTTTTCCACACTAGTGCGGAAAAATTTTTCGGAACGATTATGTCAATATCAATAATATATCAATTATAACTTGTAGTTATTACTTTTTTTCTCAGAATTAGTTACGGTTACATATGTATGTGATTGTTATAGTTAATTAATTACACAAATAAAGTCTATAGTGTAAAAGCAGGTTTTTTTTTTCCTGTATGTTAATTGCCCATCAAAATCATTAAATAACAGACTTAAAATTAAATATAAAATATAAATCTTGACGGAATTGAAAAATTAATATTCTGAAGAACCTAAGCAAGTGTTGGTAGGACCCATAAGTATAGTGAAGAATGGTAAAATTGGTATCCAAAAAACGAGGAAAATCGTCAATGTCAACTTCAAATTGTGACATTAACAATGAAACATGTGACATAAATACAAAGGTTTCTGAAAGTGAAGAAGCATCTGATGACGAATATTTACCATTAAAATACCCAAGTGATGAGAAATATAATAAATTTTTGAAGGAATTTAGAATCTGTTCCCAAGATAAACAAGAAGCTGGCGCATCTGGAGTAAAAATTATTAATGATTCCCATTGTTCAAATTGTACCTCAAAATTCACAAAAAGTACTTATTCTGTTGGCTGCGTTTGTTGCAATAAGTGGTTTTGTTTAAGTTGTTCTTTATTATCCAAAAATAACCTTTTAGAATTAAAGAAGCAAAAAAAACAATGGAATTGTACAAAGTGTTTAACAAATCAAGAAGAAAATAAAATTGATACTAAGGTAAAACGTAATAATATAACTACAGAGGGAAATATTAATAAGATAAAACATGAAAATATATATCTTAAAGAAATTATAAAGGAGATTCTAAAAAAAATGGAAGATTTAAACTCTAAAATAGAAAACATTGAAAATGTAATTATGGCCACAAAATTTAACAAACTTGAATCAGATATTCAACAGGTTTTGGAACTCCTTAAGAAAAACGATGTTACAGTACAAGACAATAAACAATCGTATGCAAATATACTACAAACGCCAAAAAAAAGTATAAAACCACAAAACCTGCCAGTAGTTGTCATAAAACCAAAGAAAATTCAAACCTATCGACAAACCAAATCCGAAGTTTAAAAATATGTTGATCCAACGAGTGTTAATGCTTTAATCCATGGCGTAAAAGAAATAAAAAATGGAGGTTTAGTAATAAAAGCAAATTCCAAAGAAGAAATAGAAAAACTTAAAGAATTATCTGAGAAAAAGCTTCAACAAAATTATACAATCAAAATATCAAAATTAAAGTCACCAAGATTAGTACTCTTTGGATCACGAAAAGAATACACAGAAGACGAACTTACAAAAAAACTAAGGACATTAAATTATATCAGTACGACTGATATTATAAAAATTACTCACACCAGAAGATCAAATTACTCAAAAAAATATATAATTTATATGGAAACAAGTGGAGACGTTTTTGCTAAATTAGTCAATATAGATATTTATTTGGAATGGGATAGATGTAAATTTAAAGAAGATTTTAATATTAAAACCTGTTATAAATGTTGTAGCTATGGCCATCAAACGAAATTTTGCCAGAAATCTCAAGTATGTACTTTTTGTTCAGAAAATCACTCTTTTTGGCAATGTAAACAAGAAAATCCCACGTGTAATAATTGTAAATTATTTAATCTAAAATATAACAAAACTTACAGTATAGAACATAAAGCACTGAGCAATATTTGTCCATTACATCAAGAAAAAATAAAAGAGGTCAAAGAACAAATCAATTACTGCCAGACATAAATCATGAAAATCTTATATTTAAATGCAAGATCAATGAAAAACAAAATAGATGAAATTTAAATTTTAGCTCTTCAACAAAATGTTCAAATTATTATTATAGCCGAAACATGGGTTAAGAAAACCGAAGAAAAATATTATAATTTTAAAAATTTTACTTCCATCTTTGCTAGTAGATTAAGAAGAGGAGGTGGTTTGGGAATTTTTGTTTAGTCAAACATTAACTTTGATGTCTTGGAAAAAATTGAACTTGATGAATTGTCATATATTTCTTTAAGCATAAAATGTCCAAAACTATTGGTTTGTGGAATATACAAACCACCATCAACTAAAAATGAATTTCTTTTAAATTTTTTAGACCAGAAATTGGAATATTTAAATACATTAAGTAAAGACTGTATTGTTGTTGGTGATATAAACATTAATGTACTTAACAAAAATAATGAAACTCAAAAACTTCTAGATGTTTATGCAACCAAGGGTTATCAATTGTGTAACAAACTCATAGCCACAAGAGATGCTGGTAATACCTCTACGTTAATAGATCTTGCAATAACTAATATAAATCAAAAAATAAAGATACAACTAGAAACAAGTTCTATAAGTGATCATAAAGTTCAAGTTATTTCTGTTCCCGTGGAAATATTATCGAGTAATAAAAAAGCAAAAAGTAAAACTATATTTTGTAGAAAATTTAATATGGATAAATTAAAGCTTGAGCTGATGCTAATAAATAATAATATACATTTATTTGAAGATCCAAATTATTTGTATGATAATATTTTAAAAACTTTTGAAAAGTGTTCATTTACGCAATCAGTCAAAATAAAAGAAGATTCAGAAGAATGGTTTACACAAGAAATAGCTAAACTTAATAAAACTCGTGATAAACATTATGCCAAGAAAAAGAAGAATCCTAACAGTATATATTATAAAGAAATTTATGATAATTATAATAAATTCGTAAAAAAAAAATTAGGATAACCAAACAAAATTATTACAAGGAACAATTTTCCACTAGTAATCAAAAAAGGATCTGGGAAAATTTTAATTTAATTTTAACAAATCGACATAAGAAAGCCAAGCCATTGATTAATTACCTTGAAATTAATGGAAATAAAGTTGAAGATCAGCAAATTATATTTGAAGAAATCAACAATCATTTTGTAAACGTAGGACAAGTACTGGCTAAGAAAATTCTGCAAGTCCAAAAATGTATCGAGGAGACAGAAGAAAAATAATTTTTTATAAATCCCGAGGAAATATCCCAAAACGAAATAGAACAAATTATTGACGACCTTGAGACAAAAAAAGCAAATGGATTTGACAATATATCGGTTAAAATTGTAAAGTGTTTAAAAAATGAAATTACTCCAATTTTATTTCATTTAACTAAATTATCTCTAGAAACAGGTATTTTTCCAGAAAAAATGAAAATTGCTAAAGTAACTCCAGTATTTAAAACTGACAAAAGATATGAATGCAGCAATTATCGCCCAATATCTGTTTTACCAATCTTTTCAAAAATATTAGAAAAAATAATAAATAATAAATTATGCGACTTTCTAGAAAGCCAAAATTTACTTTTTGCTAACCAGTATGGTTTTCGCAGATCTAAGGATACAGAAATAGCTGTAGGAGATATCATAACAAATATTCAAGCTAATGTTGACAGCAGTCAAAAATGCTGTTTACTATCCTTAGATCTGTGTAAGGCTTTTGACACCGTAAACCACAATATTTTATTAAGAAAATTATACAGTATTGGGATAAGGGGAAATACACACAAACTACTTCAAAGTTATTTAAGCTATCGTAAACAATTTGTTCAAATTGGGGAAAGAAAAAGTTCGGAAAAAGAAATAATATGTGGAGTTCCACAAGGATCAATATTAGGTCCGTTATTATTCTTAATTTACATTAATTCCGTTTCCAAATTGAACTTAAAGGGCAATATAAAGCTATTTGCAGATGATACGACAATTATTTATTTTGCTGAAACTCTTGCAGAAATGTATTTTGATATTAATAATGATTTAAAAATACTTCTTTCTTGGCTTCAATCAAATAAACTTACGTTAAATTTTAAAAAATCTTCTTTTATGTTTACTTATAACTAAAAATAAAATAAATTCCATCATTAACCCCTTAACATTTAATAATGAAAATATTCAATATTCGAAAACGACAAAATTTTTGGGATTAGTTTTAGATGAAAATTTAAATTGGAAATGCCATATCCAGTATATTATCAACTCGATATCTCCTTTGGTATCTGTTTTGTACAGAGCTAGATATTTTATTCCTTTGAAATATTTAAAAAATATATATTTTTCATTAATATATTCAAAATAACAATACTTAGCTTCTGCATGGGGATCTGCTTGTTTATCAAACTTAAAACCATTACAAAAATTGCAAAATAAAGTTATTAAATGTATACACAAATTACCACATTTAGAACCAACTGTTAATCTATATAGACCGAAAGGGTATTTACACGTTCAAAACATTTATAAATTAAAAATTAAAAGAAAAAAAATCAAACATAATACTTCAGGAAAATAAAACATTACATGATTATAACCAGTGGCGTATTTAGGGGGGGGGGGTCCGAGGGGTCTGGACCCCCCCCCCGTAGGCTCAACATTAAAAAAAACTCAGAACAGATCAGATGCCTTGTTGCATTTAATGTAGACAGGGTGAACTGAACCTCGCCCGATAACAAAATGTAATAATTTTCTATTTTACAATTTTTGAATAAATACCTTTATTATTATTATTATTATTATTATTATTAAAATAAAATTATTAAAAAATTGAAATGATGTTCACTTAGTTTTGTAATTTTTTTGCAAACTAGAACTATTAGCAATACTTTGTTTTTACAAATAATGAAGTAACTGTGTCACAGATAACAAAACAACATGACCAAACTTGGCAAAAAAAAATGGCAAAAATAACTTGAAAACCAATTATTTTCGGAATCGGTCATATTATGTAGAAATATATATTTTTAAACATAAATATTTAAAAAAATATATATTCCCATTATTGCGTTTATATTTAAAAATTTCTTAATTTCTTCCTTTTTTGGGTTCAGCTATCAAAAAATAGAAATTATAAATTTTGATAGTTCAAAATAGAGCGTGGCACCGAAAAAAATTTCGCCTGCGGCGCTTTTTTAAAGAAAGAATAAAAGAAAGAAAGAAAGAAAGAAAGAAAAAAAGAAAGAAAGAAAGAAAGAAAGAAAGAAAGAAAGAAAGAAAGAAAGAAAGAAAGAAAGAAAGAAAGAAAGAAAGAAAGATAAAACGAAAGGTATAGACTCCCCCCTGTGGCAATATTCTAAATACGCCACTGATCATAGCACAAGACATTGTATAAATTATCAAACTATACCAGTAAAAAGTAATTTTGGAAAAAAATCGCTTTTATATGACGGAATAATAAAATATAATAATCTTCCAAAAAATATCAGAAAAATTAAAAAAATAGTAATTTTTAAAAAACAATTAAAGAGATATTTACTAAATTAAATTATTTATACTATGTTTTTTTTTTTTTTTTTTTTTTAATAATGAATTAAATTGGATTAACTTCCATTTTTTTTATTGTTATTTTTTTTATGGTTATTATTTTCTATATTATATTGTCACTTTCCATAAAATGAACTGTAGAAGTTAGTTTGGAATAAAGACATTTTAAAGTTAATTAAAAATTATTAAATTTCTTTGAAATATGTGTTACTTATTTCCACACGTCTGTAGAAAAACTATTGTACATAACACGTGCGAAAAATGTTTTCCCTGCACTCGGCTGCTTTACCAAACTCCGCTACGCGTCGTTCGGTGAACGGCAGACTCGTGCGGAAAAATTCATTTTCCGCACTTGTTAGGTAAATAGCTATTACAGAAAATATTTCATAGAGTTAAATGATCACGTGACCCAATCAGTAAAAATTGTACATGGTAAATGAATAAATCAAAAAATGGAAAATTTTCTCAGTAATACTTCAACTGCAAATATAAACATTTTTGTAGGCGATATAAATATTAATATCCTTGACTGCTAAGCTGCATTGATCATGTATTTGTAAAACAAAATTTAAATAATAACAGTATTAATTTTTTATCCTCAGTCATAAATAATAACACAACTGATCATTTTCCTGTGTACCTACAAATCTATGATGAATCGGGACTCCTAGAACAAACCGCTGACAAATCAATAATGCAGTTTGATAATATGAAATTTATAAATATGATTGGTCAGAGGGACTGGGTATCTATTTTGTCATGTAATGATGCCATCGAAGCCTGGAGGTCGTTCTCTGAAATTTTTTGCAATACCTACAATGACTGCCAGTCCATAAAAATAAGGAAAGTGTTAAAATTTTAAAAAATCAAACCATGGATATCCAATGCAATTATTGTTATTATTATTATACACTATTTTTATGTTTTAAAGTTATTTATTGTTTTAATATGTTTTAATTATTAGTGTGTTCAGTGTGTTTAATTGAAATATATTAGGATGTTTACAGACGTTTAAATCGCCCTCTTTATGACGTTGCTATGTCAATGTAATTTGATTTTGCTGGCAAATAAATATATTATTATTATTATTATTATTATTACTATTTTGTCAAAAGGTGTATTTGTTATTGTTTGATCTATAGATATCAAATTTTATCATTTGTGCCTAAATGTCGTTATGAATAATGCTTAAATTATTTTTAGTATTGTTAGCATTGATGTCATCCTAGGTGCCCACAATATTCAGAAGAAGGACAAATTTACGAAAATTATTAGAGCTACCAAATTCATAAGGCACGAAAAGTTTTATTGGAAAGCAAACGATATTGGTTTAATTGAATTACCAGAGCGGGCACCCGAGAACAAGTACATTAAGTTTGTCATTTTGGCCGAGGACCGTAAATCTATTGTAGGAAAAACTGCTAGATTGTTAGCATGGGCCCTTCCGGAATCGGGAAGAGGTATGTTAAGTCAGTGGCGGCTCGTGCCATTTTAGTGAAGTAGGGCTAGGTAAACCCTTAGCGCCGCAGGCAAAAAAATTTTGGGTGCCACGCCCTTTTTTGTTAATAGTTCTTGCTTTTGAAGTAGGAAAAATAAGCAAAAAGGCACCTAATTTAATTTATGAATTTACAATCATATCTTGAATTTTAAAAAAATACTGTAGGTAAAGTGTACTATATAGACTGAAAGAACCACAAACCCAACTCAGTTTATAATTTGGTTTAATATGTATCTGTTTTTATCAATTTGTTTGTTTTTCTTCATTATTTCATTGTGATATGCACAATTTAATTGAGTTTTAATGTTAATTTTACCAAGCATACTGAAATTAAATATATTGTTTAAATGTACCTTCGATTTTTCATGGGTCTTCATTTTTTCCCAGATATGGACCAAATCATCTGTACCTTTTTGGGACCAAGTTTGCTCCCCACCAAATAAAACACACATAAAACAAAATAGTCTATTAGATTTATTACAACCGCACACCCAAGTATTTTTTCCATAAATATTTCTATTAAATCAGCCGGCCGAACGAAAATTATTTACTTTACAAACAACCTTACGCGACGCGACGCGGACAAACAACTGTTTGAATTTGAAACGTCTAACGTCAAACGGTCAAAGGGGGTCAAAGGGCCTGTCCACACGGAGATGTTTTCCTGCTCGCATTAAAGGTCATTTTCCAATGTTTTTTATTAGTGTGTTATAGCAATTACGTCATAACTTCGGGCCTCCGTTGCTTGGCGCGAAAGCTACTTTACCGTTTTATGCATAATCGCTTTCTGAATAGATGGAAATTTGCACCCGACTGTGTTCTATTTTTAAATTATTTTGCTAATTGCTTTAAAAAGGATAATAATAATTTTAATAGGTTTTGGTAATTTGCAAAGGGCAGGACGCTGGACAGGAGGGCAGGTAGTGCCATGGCACTGTGGCTCTACCCCACGAGCCGCCACTGTGTTAAGTACCTGCATTTAAAAACTTTTAGGTCACATGCACACAACCAAATCTAAGAAACGTAAAAAGCAAATTCGAATAAGTATAGCGGGAATGAGGGCAGGCAATGAAATTACAAAATTGTATTTATCACAACGTTTCGTTTTATAATATAAAAACTTTGTTAAGGGTCTTATTTAATGGCCAAAGTTGTGTATTTATATAGCGATTAAGGATCTACTGCCTTATTTTAATTTTTGCTATGACTGTATTTGTAATTTGAATTTTATTCGCATTAATTTATTGTAATTCTTCTCTTTCTCTTTTCAGACCCATGAAAAAGTTTTTGTATAAAACGAAACGTTGGGATAAATACAATTGTGTCATTTCATTGCCTGCCCTTATTCCCTCTATACTTATTCGAATCTACTAGTAAGGGCGCTAGAATTTTGTAGGCAAATTTTATGTCGTACATTTGCCTTCCTTCTATCCTCAAGTGAAAATTCCGTTTGATTGAGGTAAAGTTGTCGTTTAAATAAAATTTATAGCATCGATATTTTATAAATTTTTCTTGGAATTTTTCAAGTTTACTGACATACCTATACTTCATATTGAGGATTCCAGATTACCGCGCGCGATCCAAATGAAAGTACATTGACATGTATAATGTACGAAAATATTATATTTGTTTAAAACCCCTACAGATTCTTATAATAAAACCAAGTGATTTTTTAACTTTGCTGGTAATTTGCTGGATATGGTGATCAAATAACATTTTAGAGTCAAAACAAACACCTATGACTTTTACGATAGAGACTCTTGTTAGTGGTATATTATTGATAGTTTAATTGATAAAATTTTAGAAAATTTTATAGAAAACGTAATAGTGTAGCTTTGTATATTTGCTAGTGTATTTTTAAGATTAAGGTAGAGGCAGTTACGCTTGCAGTACGAAAAAATATTATTTAGGTCCTGTTGAATGAGCAAGGCATTTGAGTGATTAGTGACCACATGAAAAACTTTTAAGTCATCTGCGTACATTAAAAAATAACAAAATTTAAAGCAGCCGACAATATCATTTATATAAAGATTAAATAAAAGAGACCCTTAGATGAGACCCTTGAGGCACTCCAAAACTGACCTCAGTAGAAGCTGATGGAAACATACCAATTTTAACAGCTTGGGTTCTGTTGCTCACATAAGAAGACAGCCATCAAAGCAGACTTCCATAAATACCGATGTCAGCAGGTCTACGTAACAAAATGTTGTGGTCAATTTTGTCAAATGCTTTACTAAAGTCAGTATAAACCGCATCTACCTGATAAGCCGCGTTCATACTCATTATTATGCCTTCACAAAAACAAAAAGAATGTTAAATTTGCTTAAATATTTACCTAATACAAGATTAAAATTTTAAAAATAAGAGAGGATATCTTTAAAATGTCCATATTATGTCCAAATACGTTCTAGTTTTTTTTCAGTTTTAAAAGGCTTTTATTGTTCTAGGTAAATTTACATGTCAGTTAATTAGCATAATACATTTAGTGGAAAACATAAAAATATATAAAAACATAAATATATCACACATGTAAAGGTACAGGGTTATCCAACCAAGACTAGACAAGGCGATTTTTTGACTTTTCCTGTACTTTTATAAAAAAACTGAAATAGCCATCTTAAGTCATTTTCTCCCGCGAATTCGAATATCTTCAGCAAAAAACAATTGAACATCAAACAAAAGTACTAGGAGTCACTTTGATATTTTTTTAAATGGAACACCCTGTATATTTTTACACTTTTAAATTCCACATAAAATTATAATTATTTTTTATTAAATGCACTATTAGTCTATACTTCATAGTTTCCGAGATATTGACTCTCGAAAAGTGACATTTTTGAACTTTGACAGCTTATAACTTTCTAACAGTACGTCATAGAGCAAAACGGCTTACATGTCCCTATCTTCAATTTTTATTATCGTCCCAAAAAAATCAACTTCCAGTTAAACCGGAACAACTATATTTCCTTCTTTCGAGTTACATCCGGTTTAACCGGAAGTTGATTTTTTTGGGAAGATAATAAAAATTGAAGATAGGGATATGTAAGCCGTTTTGCTCTAAGACGTACTGTTCAAAAATGTCACTTTTCGAGAGTCAATATCTCGGAAACTATGAAGTATAGACTAATAGTGCATTTAATAAAAAATAATTATAATTTTATGTGGAATTTAAAAATGTAAAAATATACAGGGTGTTCCATTTAAAAAAATATCAAAGTGACCCCTAGTACTTTTGTTTGATGTTCAATTGTTTTTTGCTGAAGATATTCGAATTCGCGGGAGAAAATGACTTAAGATGGCTATTTCAGTTTTTTTTTATAAAAGTACAGGAAAAGTCAAAAAATCGCCTTGTCTAGTCTTGGTTGGATAACCCTGTACCTATATAATGTTGTCTGTAGGAAGAGTCAGTCCTAACCGCCTTGAGAGAATATTTTGTTTATAGAAAACTTAAATAGTTATTTACCTAACAAGTGCGGAAAGTGGTACTTTTCTGCATGTGTTAGGTACAAAAGTTTTCCTACGATCGATATAGTTTTCAGATAAACGTCAATTAGGTTCGTAATAATATACTGTAATTACAAAAATTATTGAGCTTCTGGCAAAAAAAAATATTTACTTTGCAAGTATTTTACTTTATTGAGTGTTTTAGATAAGGTATTCATTAATTTAACAAATCGTGCGGAAAAGTTACTAGTGCTAGTAGTCTTGAAAAGTTACTTTTCCGCACGATTTACATATAAACACATGTTTACATATAAATATTACAAACATCTTTATTTTAGACTAGGAGAATAGAGAACTGAGAACAAATTAAGCATATTATTAAAGTTAAACGTGCATTTTATATTATACTTTATAGGATAACAAAAAATAAGTAAAATCGTTTGGAAAAGTGGTACTCTCCGCGCGATAAATCGTGCCGAAAAGTAACTTTTAAAATTTAAAATTTCTGAATGACTATCAACTGAAAAAGTAATAAAAAAAACGGCTTGATTTTAGACAGGTACAGACCGAAGGAAGCGCATTGTTTGACATTTTGGCTTAAGGGTTTTTGTGGGCGGGGTGTTTCTATTGCTATGTTTGTTTCTATGTCAATTTTATGTGATGAGATGATTGCCGTTTTATAATATTATATTTGTTGAAAGTAAAATGGAAGTCTGGAGTATAGAGGTTTGTGTACGGGGTTGTCATTATAAAATGAAAAATGTTAATCGGCGTGCAGACGAAGTTTTTAAAATTGAAAAAAGTTTTTCACCTCCGCTGGGATTCGAACCCAGAACCTCTCGATTACCAGTCGAACGCTTTAACCAATTGCGCTACGGAGACACTGAGATTCTCTCACCAACTTCGGTAATATAACTTAATTCAATTTTAATGTTAGTATATACGGTCTGAAATACCCTGTGATTTCAAACCGGGGAGGGGGTTATTAAGGGAAAGGAACTCACTCATGACCAATGATCAATAAGATATATTTTCAATGTTCATCCCGTGTCATCGACATATAGCGATTTCGACAGGAATCCGATATTAGACCCCTGAACAGTGATATCTAGAAAAGCCGTAATAATTTTAAAAATGGTAGTTTTTAGCGTCTGTATTAAATATAAAATAAAAAATGGTAATCGGCGTGCAGACGAAGTTTTTAAAATTGAAAAAAGTTTTTCACCTCCGCTGGGATTCGAACCCAGAACCTCTCGATTACCAGTCGAACGCTCTAACCAATTGCGCTACGGAGACACTGAGATTCTCCCACCAACTTCGGTAATATAACTTAATTCAATTTTAATGTTAGTATATACGGTCTGAAATACCCTGTTATTTCAAACCGGGGAGGGGGTTATTAAAGGAAAGGAACTCACTCATGACCAATGATCAACAAGATTTATTTTCATCGTTCATCCCGTGTCATCGACATATAGCGATTTCGATGATGAAATAGATCTTATTGATCATTGGTCATGAGTGAGTTCCTTTCCCTTAATAACCCCCTCCCCGGTTTGAAATCACAGGGTATTTCAGACCGTATATACTAACATTAAAATTGAATTAAGTTATATTACCGAAGTTGGTGGGAGAATCTCAGTGTCTCCGTAGCGCAATTGGTTAGAGCGTTCGACTGGTAATCGAGAGGTTCTGGGTTCGAATCCCAGCGGAGGTGAAAAACTTTTTTCAATTTTAAAAACTTCGTCTGCACGCCGATTAACATTTTTCATTTTATATTTAATACAGACGCTAAAAACTACCATTTTTAAAATTATTACGGCTTTTCTAGATATCAATGTTCAGGGGTCTAATATCGGATTCCTGTCGAAATCGCTATATGTCGATGACACGGGATGAACATTGAAAATAGATCTTATTGATCATTGGTCATGAGTGAGTTCCTTTCCCTTAACTAGACAGGGTACATATTGCTAATCGTCAGCCGAGAGTGCATCTAATATTAGTACTAAAAGGATTTACAAAAATTTACAATAAAAAAATACTTTTCTTTTCTTTTTTTCTATTTACTATTGCTTTTTTTGCCTCACCTTCCTGCGGAACGTGAAGGGAAAACATATCGCCAAATTGTCATTATAACAACTGACCAAAACTACACAATGGTGCAAAATTTCCGTTTTCTCGTATAGATAGGTAGTTTTCTGAGACGACGTCGTATAGGTGCTCTTTAAACTCGCACACCTTTTTGAAATGTGGGATATACTTTCCATATTTGCTCTATAAAAATATGTAAGTATTCAATCGATTAAAACATAAGCAAAAAATTATTCTTACATGGAAGCTATCAATCATCAGCTAATAAATTTGTAGAAATATTATTGTGCCGAGCCTCGGCACTGTTCTAGTTCGTTCGTTTAATTATACGAAAGCTGTCACTTTGACAGGTAAGTGTAATTTTTTTTAGCTTTTTCGTAGCGAGGGTTATAGCTGTAAGAATTCGAAATTAAAAAATTTTCAGGTACCTAAATAAGAATGTTTTATACGATAGCTGTCAAATTTTGACAGGTAGGAGTCAGTTTTTTTTTTATCCTTTTCGTAGCGAGGGTTATCGCTGTAAAAATCCTAAAGTGAAAAATTTTTCAGTTCCTAAATAACAAAGACGACAGCTGTCAGACTTTGACAGGTAAGTTTTAATTTTTTTTTGTTTTTTCGTAGCGAGAGTTACAGCTATAAGAACCCTAAATTAAAAAATATTTCAGTTCCTAAATAACAAAGTTCTAAACGACAGCTGTCATTTTGACAGGTAAATGTCAATTTTTTTTAAGCTTTTCTTGTATCTAGAATTAAAGCTGTAAGAATCCAAAATTTAAAAAAAATTCAGTAGTTAAATAACAAACTTCTATACGACAGCTGTCAAATTTTGACAGGTAAGTTTAAATTTTTTTTTAGATTTTTCGTAGCGAGATTTATAGCTGTAAGAATCCCAAATGAAACATTTTTCAGTTCCTAAATAACAAAGTTATATACGACAGCTGTCATTTTGACAGGTAAATTGCAATTTTTTTTAAGCTTTTCTTGTATCTAGGATTATAGCTGTAAGAATCCGAAATTAAAAAAAAATTCAGTAGCTAAATAACAAAGTTCTATACGACAGCTGTCAGATTTTGACAGGTAAGTGTCAATTTTTTTTTAGCTTATTCGTAGCGACTGTTATAGCTGTAAGAATCCCAAATTTAAAAAAAATTCAGTACCTTGATAACAAAGTTTTATACGGTACCTGTCAGATTTTGACAGGTAAGTGTCAATTTTTTTTAGTTTTTTTCGTATAGATTATTATAGCTGTAAATCTCCAAAATTTAAAAAATTTTCAGTAGGTACCTAAATAACGAAATTAAAAAAAAAATTAAAAAAAAAAGTTTATATACACATGCGGATTTGAACCAGGGACCTTCGTTCCAAAACCCCAACTCTTTACCATTGCGCCACCGAAGCTTACACATTGATTTGTGGTAAATAGGATATTAATGCCATAATGGATATTATACACAACTTTAAGTACATATTAAAAATACTTACTAATACACTTTTTTCAATTATTTTTGGTCAACCGCAAAGAAAAAGGTCCAAGACAGGTGTTTCATACATTAAATACTCTCCAAATATTATAAAAACTATAAAAATTGAAGTTAATATGCCTCCTGCAAGCCATTTTTATTATTACAAGTACGGGTATAAATGCGATATTTTCCCCCTTATTTTTGGTCAAACGAAAAAGATAAAGGTTCAAGGTAGGTATTTTACACAAAAGACGTGGTCTAAATGGTCTTATTCCTCTAAAAAGTCAATTTGGAAATCGCATTTTTCACCTATTTTTGACAGATGGTATAAAAGTTGTTCACGCCCACCGACCCACGTGTCGATTGCAAAGCCATCTTTCCAAAAGTTAATGATATTAGAATTTGTAAAGGTTGCCTGTTTCCGTACCCAAAAACTTGATTTTTCTTAAACTTACGAATATATTTTAATAATTTTGGATATGTAGAGGTGTTGAGAAGTAATCAGCGCATTTTTTGAGAAAAAAATAAAACGGTTTTGTTAAAAATTGAATAAGCTACAGTCGATATAGTAAAACTTCAGCTTCTTGATGTCTTGATAATTCCTAAATTAATTTTATTGAGCTACAAAATATGTTTTCCCAGAGCGCGTTTATTATGCAAACTAAAGCTTGTTTATCGGTCGATATGGTGTACCAAGAAAAAATTTAAAAAGTTATATATAGACACTTGCAGAAGTATTTAAGCAAACCAGTGCGACGCTAACCAAAATTACGGGACTTCAAATTAATAAGCTGCCGTTTTTTCCGTATTAAAGATAAAGAAACGAAAAAATATCTCCAAAATACAATTTGAAGAGCTCTATCCGCTAAAGTATACAACGTTTCGATCAAATGTCGTTTTCCGTACAAAAAAAAATAAAAACGGAGAAAAAAATCACGCCTTACACTGTGGTTTCCAGTTTCTTACCATTGTCGGCAATTTCCATTCCAGTTAGGTATAGAACGATATATTGGAAAAAGGAAGATTTTGAGATGGCCTAACCGATTATCCAAACCGAATGTCGATTGGATGCACCCAATTCGACTTACTAGCGATCCAAATTTTGACTTTGAAAAAATCAAAAAAATTACTTCCAAACTTTCGATCGCGCTCACATACAATAGGGTTCTTTAGCCCACGGTCGTCTACGCGTCGAAAAAGTTTAAATCGAAAAAACTAATTTTTGTGGCCTGTATCGAATGCCAACGAGATCCCGATATTTCTCGACTTTAAAAATAATAACTTTTTTCCGGAACACCCTGTATATTTGAAATTTTCACACAACGTACCCGCACTATTCCTCTGTAAACCCAAAAAGTTTCAATCGTCCCACATTAACCGTTTCCGAGAAAAAAAATCGCAAATGTGAAAATGTCGAAACTGACGACGCCGACAACATACGCACATATTTCAAAAATAGAGCAAAATTTTCGGGAAGCAGTCGGGGTTGTCGTGATTCCGCGTGAAGGCGACGAATAACATATCGCGTGTTCGCGCGATATGTAATAACCCCTTCCCCGGTTTGAAATCACAGGGTATTTCAGGCCGTATATACTAACATTAAAATTGAATTAAGTTATATTACCGAAGTTGGTGAGAGAATCTCAGTGTCTCCGTAGCGCAATTGGTTAGAGCGTTCGACTGGTAATCGAGTGGTTCTGGGTTCGAATCCCAGCGGAGGTGAAAAACTTTTTTCAATTTTAAAAACTTCGTCTGCACGACGATTAACATATTTCATTTTATATTTAATACAAACGCTAAAAACTACCGTTGTCATTATATCTTGCTTGCGTCATGTTTTGTGTCAGATGTGATTGTTGAAGTTAAGTTTGGTAAAATTGTGTTGAAATGTCCTGTACGTAGTCAAAAATATATGGTGTTCGTGTAGCCTGGTGTAGGTGACGGATTGGTACATTTCTATTTTCTTTTAATACTTGTCTTAGGATCTTATTTTGTAGTTTCTGTATCTTCCTAAAATGGCAAAGTTGTAGGTAATAAAAAGATTTACAACTTTTGTATTTGCCCTTTTTCACATAACCTCAAAATTCATGTGAAAAATTCAAATAACCAAGTTTTTGGTTTTTTATTTTTATCTTTTACAAAATTTTTTTTTATACCCGAAATTTGGTGAAAACTTTCCTTTTTATGTCCCAAACACACTGTAATTTTTTTGATTTAAAATATTTGTTTTTTAACCTTATTTTGACTTAATATCGAAAAAGCAACCTAATTTTCAATCGAAAATTCTCACGTCAAAATATCTCCCTTTTTAAAAAAGTCGGTGGGCTTTTTGTTCGTTGAAATCTCTACTTTCAGATGGTGTAAAAAAAATATACATTACTATGGTAAATGTTCTCAAAAAATGCAAAAAAACTCGAATCCGAATTTTTTTTTAATCATTATGTACAATTTTAAGCTATTTATTAAAATTTAAACTTTAATTACTCGAAAAACATAAGATTCCATGTTACATTGATAAGCAAAAAAATTACAACTCCATCAAACATAAATATCGCAAAAAACATGCGTAAATAGTTGATCTAAATATCATTAAAGGTAGGATTTAAAGGGGAATTGAATTGAATTGAGAACATTTACCATAGTAATGTATATATTTTTTTACACCATCAGAAAGTAGAGATTTCAAGGAACAAAAAGCCCACCAACTTTTTTAAAAAAGCAGATATTTTGACGTGAGAATTTTCGATTGAAAATTAGGTTGCTTTTTCGATATTAAGTCAAAAAAAGGTTAAAAAATAAATATTTTAAATCAAAAAAATTACAGTGTGTTTTGGACACAAAAAGGAAAGTTTTTACCAATTTTCGTGTATAAAAAAAAATTTTTGTAAAAGATAAAAATAAAAATAGTATTATGAGATACAGTAAAACAAAGTTGAACTTGTAAATTTCCACTATATTAGACAAAAAATGACATGTTTCGCTAACACTGTAGCTTCGTCAGATGACAATGATTTAATAAAGGTGAAAAGTAAAAATTGGGTGCAATAAAATTAAACTATTTAAGATGTAAATAAAACAGTGGGAGGGTTACAATTGCGGGGAAATCCAACAGAGGGTTTAAAAATTAAATTAAATTAGGTACAATATGGGTAGGTATTTACAAAATCTTAATTATATGGTTAACAGAATAAATTTAGCAAAGGTGAATTATTTAAATCTAATTGATCATTAAGTAACAGGTCCGTATTTTTAAGTTTATTTATTTCCATAGATTCTAACAAATTCAGTTTTAAGCCTTTGTTTTCTGTATGTAAGATTTTAAAGGAAGGATCGAAATTATGTTGATAATCATGTAAATGGATAGCATAGTTTGAGTCTGTTTTATTTTTTAGAAAACTGTTATAATGTTCCTGTATTCTTTTGTCAAACTGTCTACCTGTTTGGCCAATGTATGTTTTAGGACAATCTTTGCATTTTAATTTATAGACGCCTGATTTTTTGTTTTTATCGCTTTTAGTTTTATTGTTTTTGATGAATTTACTTAAAGAGTTATTAGTTTTGTAACACAAATTTATATCAAGTTTGTTAAGAAAATTGCCAATTACTTTGCTAGGTTGTCCAAAGAAAGTGACAAGTTTAAATTGGTCAGAGTTTTTGCTTCTAGGAAAAACTAAGTCAATAGCCTTTTTGTAAGTTTTCTTTTTTAGGATTTGGTCAATTAAATTTGAATTATATCCGTTATTAACTGCAATTTGTTTAATAATGTTTAGTTCTTTTTGAAAATTGATTTTATTTAGAGGGAGAGTTACTAGTCTATGGATCATACTGTGAAAAGAAGCTAATTTGTGTTGTATAGGGTGGCAAGAAGAATTGTGTATGACAGTATCAGTATGAGATGGTTTATGGAAAACGGAGAAAACATGTCTATCATTTTCTCTCTTAATATTTAAATCAAGAAAATTGATAGAATTGTTACTTTCCTGTTCTATTGTAAACTTGATATTTTTGTGTAGGCTGTTAATATATTCCAAAAATACTTTTAACTGTCTATCAGTACCAAGAAAACATGTTAAGACGTCATCAACATACCTATGCCAATAAAGAAACTGTTTGAAAAGAGGATGATTACTTATTTTATTTTCTAAAAAATCCATAAATATTTCAGCCAATAAAGGACTAAGGGGGTTACCCATAATAAGACCATTTTTGCTGGTGTATATTTTGTCGTTGAACTCAAAATAATTTTGTTCAAGGCATACTGTAAGAGAATCGATAATTTCTTGTTTTTTGATCAGATTTACATTTTTTAAGGTAAGAAGTTGATTGACCAAAGTAATCGTTTCATCGATAGGTATGCTGGGAAACAAATTAGTAACATCAAAAGAGATTAGCTTAGCATTGTTAGGTAAATTAATATTATTAATTTTATTTACTAGCTCAAGAGAATTTTTAATTGCAAATTTTGCTGAAAATTGGGAGTTACTTTTAATGATGTCTATTAATTTTTTTGAAATTTTATACGACGGTGCAGAAAAGAAAGAAACTACGGGTCTGATAGGGTATCCCTCTTTGTGAAGCTTTATTAGTGAATATAATTTAGGAGACTGAGGATTCATAAGAATTAATTTGGAAGAATCTATGTCAGAAAATATACTTTTACAATTATGAATAATACTTTTTATAGATTTTTGAAATTTGGTAGTAGGGTCTCTCTGACCAATTTAAACTTGTCACTTTCTTTGGACAACCTAGCAAAGTAATTGGCAATTTTCTTAACAAACTTGATATAAATTTGTGTTACAAAACTAATAACTCTTTAAGTAAATTCATCAAAAACAATAAAACTAAAAGCGATAAAAACAAAAAATCAGGCGTCTATAAATTAAAATGCAAAGATTGTCCTAAAACATACATTGGCCAAACAGGTAGACAGTTTGACAAAAGAATACAGGAACATTATAACAGTTTTCTAAAAAATAAAACAGACTCAAACTATGCTATCCATTTACATGATTATCAACATAATTTCGATCCTTCCTTTAAAATCTTACATACAGAAAACAAAGGCTTAAAACTGAATTTGTTAGAATCTATGGAAATAAATAAACTTAAAAATACGGACCTGTTACTTAATGATCAATTAGATTTAAATAATTCACCTTTGCTAAATTTATTCTGTTAACCATATAATTAAGATTTTGTAAATACCTACCCATATTGTACCTAATTTAATTTAATTTTTAAACCCTCTGTTGGATTTCCCCGCAATTGTAACCCTCCCACTGTTTTATTTACATCTTAAATAGTTTAATTTTATTGCACCCAATTTTTACTTTTCACCTTTATTAAATCATTGTCATCTGACGAAGCTACAGTGTTAGCGAAACATGTCATTTTTTGTCTAATATAGTGGAAATTTACAAGTTCAACTTTGTTTTACTGTATCTCATAATACTATTATTATGGATTTCCACCTAGTATCGGCTGAATCAATTAATTTGTTCAAAGAAGCTTCAGTAAGTTTCCTCGCCGTTTGGTACTTCAAATTTCTTCTAAGGTGTGCAATATGTTCTCAAAACTTGTGGTTCTTCGATAAGTGTTCGAAAAATGGTGTATTCCCCAAATACATGACCCTCAAGACTCACAACAAAAGCAGACCAGCAATACAGGGATCGCTGACAGGACTTAAGAAATGGTTAACTGAAGAAAAGAAAATTCAATTCCGAAAAAGAGGTATTTATAATATTTATTTAAAAGTTGTCCACACTGAATTATTGTATAAATTAAATTATATAGAATTTCTTGTTTTGGATAATGATACTAGAGAAAAAGTCAACTCTATTATTCATAAAAAATTTCTAACACAACGTAAAAAACTCACTTCCCTTATTTCCAAAGCGCCTAATCCTCCAAGACATTCTAAACAAAATAATTTTTCCGAACATAAGTTTTTTGACAGATTTATTAACTTATCTACAGTAAATTTCTCTGAAACCGAAACTAAGTTAGTAGAAAAAGGTTTTAAATATAACATCCAAGAGAATATTTCTCCCAAAACTTTGGAGATATTAGGAGTCGAAACAGAACTAGCACTTAAAGACATTCCTTTTAACATTTCTCTAAAACATAAAGCCTCATCTATAATAAAAAATGAATTTTTAAAACAAACCATGCCAAAACAGGAAATTCAAATAGCCAATAATATTAAAAACAAATCTAATGATGTAATTTTCACGAAAGCGGATAAAGGTAATACCGTAGTAGCAATAAGCAAAAATGATTATATTCAAAAAACTATTGAATTCCTAAATCCCAACAACTATCAATTTTTAAAACGAGACCCTACTACCAAATTTCAAAAATCTATAAAAAGTATTATTCATAATTGTAAAAGTATATTTTCTGACATAGATTCTTCCAAATTAATTCTTATGAATCCTCAGTCTCCTAAATTATATTCACTAATAAAGCTTCACAAAGAGGGATACCCTATCAGACCCGTAGTTTCTTTCTTTTCTGCACCGTCGTATAAAATTTCAAAAAAATTAATAGACATCATTAAAAGTAACTCCCAATTTTCAGCAAAATTTGCAATTAAAAATTCTCTTGAGCTAGTAAATAAAATTAATAATATTAATTTACCTAACAATGCTAAGCTAATCTCTTTTGATGTTACTAATTTGTTTCCCAGCATACCTATCGATGAAACGATTACTTTGGTCAATCAACTTCTTACCTTAAAAAATGTAAATCTGATCAAAAAACAAGAAATTATCGATTCTCTTACAGTATGCCTTGAACAAAATTATTTTGAGTTCAACGACAAAATATACACCAGCAAAAATGGTCTTATTATGGGTAACCCCCTTAGTCCTTTATTGGCTGAAATATTTATGGATTTTTTAGAAAATAAAATAAGTAATCATCCTCTTTTCAAACAGTTTCTTTATTGGCATAGGTATGTTGATGACGTCTTAACATGTTTTCTTGGTACTGATAGACAGTTAAAAGTATTTTTGGAATATATTAACAGCCTACACAAAAATATCAAGTTTACAATAGAACAGGAAAGTAATAATTCTATCAATTTTCTTGATTTAAATATTAAGAGAGAAAATGATAGACATGTTTTCTCCGTTTTCCATAAACCATCTCATACTGATACTGTCATACACAATTCTTCTTGCCACCCTATACAACACAAATTAGCTTCTTTTCACAGTATGATCCATAGACTAGTAACTCTCCCTCTAAATAAAATCAATTTTCAAAAAGAACTAAACATTATTAAACAAATTGCAGTTAATAACGGATATAATTCAAATTTAATTGACCAAATCCTAAAAAAGAAAACTTACAAAAAGGCTATTGACTTAGTTTTTCCTAGAAGCAAAAACTCTGACCAATTTAAACTTGTCACTTTCTTTGGACAACCTAGCAAAGTAATTGGCAATTTTCTTAACAAACTTGATATAAATTTGTGTTACAAAACTAATAACTCTTTAAGTAAATTCATCAAAAACAATAAAACTAAAAGCGATAAAAACAAAAAATCAGGCGTCTATAAATTAAAATGCAAAGATTGTCCTAAAACATACATTGGCCAAACAGGTAGACAGTTTGACAAAAGAATACAGGAACATTATAACAGTTTTCTAAAAAAAAAATAAAACAGACTCAAACTATGCTATCCATTTACATGATTATCAACATAATTTCGATCCTTCCTTTAAAATCTTACATACAGAAAACAAAGGCTTAAAACTGAATTTGTTAGAATCTATGGAAATAAATAAACTTAAAAATACGGACCTGTTACTTAATGATCAATTAGATTTAAATAATTCACCTTTGCTAAATTTATTCTGTTAACCATATAATTAAGATTTTGTAAATACCTACCCATATTGTACCTAATTTAATTTAATTTTTAAACCCTCTGTTGGATTTCCCCGCAATTGTAACCCTCCCACTGTTTTATTTACATCTTAAATAGTTTAATTTTATTGCACCCAATTTTTACTTTTCACCTTTATTAAATCATTGTCATCTGACGAAGCTACAGTGTTAGCGAAACATGTCATTTTTTGTCTAATATAGTGGAAATTTACAAGTTCAACTTTGTTTTACTGTATCTCATAATACTATTATTATGGATTTCCACCTAGTATCGGCTGAATCAATTAATTTTTTAAAAATAAAAAACCAAAAACTTGGTTATTTGAATTTTTCACATAAATTTTGAGGTTATGTGAAAGAGTGTAAATACAAAAGTTGTAAATCTTTTTATTACCTACAACTTTGCCGTTTAACGTTTTTCAATAGAACTTGTAGTTTTGCCGGAAATCGGGATAAATAGCCCATTGTACCAGACATTGTCAAAAGCCTGTCTTATGTTGAGTGACAGGAGTACTGTTGTTTGCTGTTGGTTAAACTTTTTAATATCTTGTTGCGCAACATGCGCTACCACCAGCACAGCACCCCTGCCAGTTCTAAATCCAAACTGTTGTTCTGGAATGTTCTGGTCCAATCGGCCAATCTTTAATCTTTTATGAATGATTTTTTTCTGCTACTTTCCCGAGCGAACTTAGGAGAGCAATTGGTCTGTATGAATCCGGTCTTACATTCGCTTTGCCAGGTTTTAATATTGGTATAATAATTGCTCTCTTCGATTGGCTCGGAAAGTGTTGTAGCAGAAAAATAGAGTTAATTATGTATGTGTATTGTGTAAGTGTTTTACGTGGTATGTCTTTAATGAGTATGTTGGCAACTTTATCCTCCCCAGGTGCCTTTTTGTTTTGTAGCTCCCTTATTACCCCTTTGACTTCTACAGGATTGGTAAAAAGTTTTTGTAGTACTGTCGGTGGTATTGGGTATTTGTTTTTTGTAAGTTTGTTTGCAAAGTTTGGTATTTCGTCTTGTTCAATGGTAATGTTGGGTTTTCCTGCGCATGTCTGTCCGTAATGGTCTGCTGATGTTTGTGCTTTTTCTTTGTTAATTTGTGGGTATTGTGCAAGAGATGGTATTTTTGTCTCTGTCTTTTTTGTACGTCTTATTAATTTCCATAAAGAATTGTCTGTGGTTGTTAGGTTATAATATTTGTCCATGTTTGATTTTTATGTTGTTGGATTCTTGTTTTAATTTCGTTTGTTAGCTGTCTCATTGTTATGTTATCTTGTATTGTCCTTTGTCTTTGTCTTTGCCATCTTTTTCTTATAGCATTTTTATATTTTATTAAATTTATGATGTCTTGTGGTAAGTTGTTTTCGTTTCTTTGTATTTGTATTTTCTTGGCTACGATATTTCTGGCGTTTTTAATGTTGTTTATCAGTTTGTCTACTTCGTTTTCTAACTGTTCTGTCGTTGTTATATTATTGTTTATTTCTGTATTTTGATTTAATATTTGTTTGTAGTAATTCCAGTTTACATTTTTATATGTACATATTGTTTGTTTTGTGTCTTTTTGTATATATATATATGTCTGTTTCCCAGTTTAGAAGTACTGGTAAGTGGTCTGAAGAAAGTTCATTTAGTACTATGGAGTTTGGTAAGTCCGGTATGTTTTTGTATAAAAATATGTCAAGGTATGAGGGCACTCTGTGTGGTTTGTAGTATGTCGGTATTGGTGGTAAAATTATTTGTATGTAGTAGTTATTTAAATAATTCATTATTGTTCGTCCATGTTCGTTAGTTTAGTTTGCTTTCATTGTTGTATGTTTTGCGTTTAGGTCACCTAGTATTAACACTTTGTTTGCTTGGTCAAAAATTTGGTTTAAGTCATTGTCGTTGAAATGTAGGTTAGGAGGTGCATAGTAGCTAAAGATTCCTGTTCCGTTTTTTAATTGTATAAAAATATGTTCGAAATTTGAGTTTGTATTATTAAATTTTATGTGTGGTATTGAATTTTTAATCACTAGTGCTACGCCTCCTCCTAGCATTTCTATCGTTCCAATAAATTTGGTAATTTCGTATTTTTAAATTTGTCAAAGGTTTTTTAAGGTAGCAAATCACCAGAGTTGCCCTAAAATTGCCAATCTTTTTATTTTAGATAAAAGTTTTAAGGAATTACGATATGTGGACATGAAGATAATATCGAACAAGGAATGTAAACAATATTATGAATTGGAAGACTATATTACAAGAAATACCATGTGTACAGGTAATTGACGGGGAAGTTGTAAAGGGAAACTATAAAAGATAGAGCCAAGGTTAAATTGGGGCGAAGTTGGATAATTTGGAGCTTAAGTTAAAAGTTAGAAATTAAGAAAACCCCACCTACTTCCAGAGATCTCGGGAAAAAAACGAAAACTTCATTTTTGACTTTTGTTTTATTGTCACGTTATTTATAAACATATTGAAAAACAGAAAGTACTTTCTACAGGCACTTTATTAAGACGCATTTAAAGATAGTTTCTCATTCAAAATACGACGTTTCGGTGTTCAGATATCACCAACAAATCAAAATTTTAAAATACAGACCTGAAATTTTAACATCAGTTTCGAAAGTATGTCAATTCCCCAAAACATAAACTAATAACATGTTGCCAAAATTGTGTGCTAGCAATTTAACATTTGCAGTATCTTTTATAGTTTTCGAGATCCCAAGGGTAAGCATCAAACTTGGGACACCCTGTACAACCCATTTAACAATCAATAATTGTGTATCGAACACGCAACTTTAATAGTTACTACGGCCTGGTAAGCTCACTTTAGGCCTAAAAAGTAGTAGCGTGTTACGACAAACCTACTACGTTCTTGACAAGCCGGAATACTTTTATTTTATTTCGTGTTTCATTTTTTAGGCGAAAGTAATGAGGGGGCCAGGGCGTGTTATGAGGACTCAGGAAGTCCCCTGATGCTTAATGACAAACAAGTGGGTATCCTGTCATTCGTCACGGACTGTGACGAATCTAGAGGGCCTTCAGGATTCACACGAGTCGCGCACTACGTCGATTGGATTTCAAAGAAGACGGGGATAGGCTTGAAGAAGTCAGGGGGAGAGATGTGCAAAATGGGAACGTATATTAAAGCGTTTATGTGTTTATGTTGGGTAGGGCGTTTTATTTAAAGTGCTCTGGGTTTGATATGTTAAAATTTTAAGTTTAGTTTTCTCGTTTTAATATATTCTTATTTTATTTATGAAAGGTAGTATTAATTGCTAGGAACGCTAAAATGCTCCAATAATCTAACCTTTTTTTTCTAAACAATGACAAGAACAAAACCTAGCGACCCTTCTTTAAACAATAATAATAACAAAACACACAATCAAGACCTTCTGGGATTTAAGAATGAGTCCTAGGTACTTTCCATTTGCTTCTTTTAAACAGCAAAGCAAATTAAAAGTAATTGCTGAGCTAAGTTGTTAAAGGAATGCTTCGCGAACAACTTCGTATAATTGCATGAGAAATATAGAGGGGCATACTTAACCGCGGCAAGGGGGGAGGAAAAAATATTTGTTGTGCTTTGCTTTGCTATTTAAAAGTAGTGTTAAATAAGGGAGTCTGCTATTTACTAGACTAGTAGTAGAAGGCTGTGACCTACGAAGGCTCCAGTTAAACGTCAAAATTTCACTTGTTTTTACCCATTTGGTTTACTGATTACTGTCAATGTCAAATCGATTTTTCCACATATGACGCATCGACAGCTTTTGTCCATTTTAGATCGGCAATTTTGAATTTAACTTTTCTATTTTTTGACATGATACAAAATAACAAACTTTTATTCGCAAACTGTCCATGCTCAAAAGTCGTTGCTTAAATTTTCTTTTGACCTCAATTTTGATATTCTTCTATGCTGCCGCAAATAAAGGACAAATAAATGATAAAACACCAACGGGGAGAACATCGAGAACAGGAAAGGCAAGTATTTAATAGAGCAGAACGCCAGAACTTAAAAAAAAATAACCCTATCTTCCAGGTAGCACCTTCAAAAGCGTTCCTTCCACGCAATTGGATTTTCACAGGAAGGAAAGACAAGGGCTTAAGGATCATTGGTGGGATATAGCGTTCTCTCACGAGTACCCTTATCAAGCGGCTCTATATATCTCTAAAGTAGGTGACAGCAAGTCGTACTTGTGTGGTAGGACATTGATCAGTAACAAATGGTTATTGACAGCTTCGCATTACCTTGCAAAGTAAGTTTATAACCAAGAAGAAACTTTATTTAAATTTCAAACCATCTAGCAAAGATAGACAAATAATTTCATTCATGAACGTGTTCACTGTTTATAGCGGACATTCTTTTAAATGACAGCTCTATTACCACTTACTAGTAAACTGAAAATTCTGAAAAATAGGCAAATAAAAAATGGTTTTCTTACAACAAAATTGTTACTCGCCCAGATATAAAATCAAATTCGAAGTAAGCTGCAACAGTTGTTTGTTTTTACATAAATTTATATTAAATGTAATCCAAAAAATTAAAAATATTGTGTGTGACGAACCCTGTATAGTAGTCGCAAATCTGGTATTCGAAATTGTAGTTTCAGCACAAGCAGACGTTTTTATAAAGAATGACCTTTTCTTCCATACCTACTAATAAAAACGTTTTTCCTCTTCCAAACTCTATCCGTAGACACACTGTATATCAGATGTTTTCCACAATGGACTTGCCCAATGATGTTAGGAAAGGAAAAACTGTTAAAATCTTTGTCAAAGAATGCAAACAGTATTATAGAAAGAATGTGTAATAGAAAGAAGGTGCACTTTTTGCAAAATGTTAAAATTATATTAATAGTACATACCTTTATTATGTTGAATCTAATGTTTATATGTATATAATATTATATTATGTGTACCAATAAATTATTATTATTATTATTATTATTCTTCTAATAAAGATAATCTGATATCTATCTTACTCTATCTCGTCGTTGGTTTATATCTTTGCTTGATCGTATATCATATCTCGAATCGTATGTTAATAGAAGATAGATAATTGGATATTATTATTTTTTTGGATCCACTCAATGTTAGTCATCCTAGGAGCACACGACATAACCACACAAGAACCTTCTCAAATAGTTTTAACCGCAAATACCTTTATTCTCCATAAAGATTACTACCTTACAACATGACATCGGTTTGGTTCGTCTACCGAAAAATATTTCTGTCGGTGATTTTATTAAAACGATTAAGTTATCTGGCGACAGTGGTACTTATTCTGGAGAATCAGCTACCTGTGTGGGGTGGGGGTTATCTAGAATACGTAAGTGACTAACCGCTATGCAAAAATAAGCAGTATTTTTGTCCCCTCTGTGTCTAGATAGCAAAAGCTAGGGGCGCTTGCTAGAACTACGCCTTTTTAATACGGTGGCTTTTTATTTTTAGAGGATCTATTTTTACGTGAGTTAAGATATGTTACTCTACAAGTGATTCCCAATGATTTATGTAAAATATATTTCATATTTAGAAAGTATATAACAGACAATCACATATGTACTTCAGGTATCTATATCTTTATCAGCAGTAGGCTTTTTTACTTAAATGTAAAAACTTTCAGGATTCCTTATTTTTTTAGGCTAGAACTTCATTGGCTCCTGCCATGGTGACTCCGGAGGGCCCCTACTGGTTGACGGAAAGCAAATAGGCATTGTGTCTTTTGGAATGAAGGCTTGCGACTTGGGGTTCCCCACGGTTTTTACACGAGTCTCGAAGTATCTATCATGGATAACAGACAAAACGGGGATAGAAATTATTGACAATGGGGGACACGTGCATGAAATAGGGCATTTTATGAAAGTGTATATGGGAATGGTTTTGACTATAGTGGATATGCAGTGTCTGTAAAAACGACACATGAATGTACAATTGAGAAGATTCGAAATAATTTTTTGCTAATTTTATATTTCCTAATATTTTTAATGATAAAATTCAATTAAACTTTAGAAAGGTCATTCTGAAGTATTATATTCAGAGTTAATAGACGTTGATTGGTCCGAAGTATTTAACCAGAATAATGTTAATGTAGCAGTAAATAAGATTTATGGCAATCTTTATACCTACGATATTTGATGTTTGCATTCCCTCAGCCAGACATTCTAAAGAAAAATACTCAAGTTGGTACAATTATGAAATTATTAAAAATATTAAAAGGAAAGATAGGTTTAGGGAAAAATTTAGGAAAACTGGTCAACAATAGTAGGAGTTGAGGTATAAACAGTATCGGCAATTGGTAAAAACGCAAAGCACAACTGCATATGTTTTGTACCAAGAAAGGGTGCAGAAGGAAATAAAATCAAACCCGAAAGCATTTTAGCGGTTTATAAGAAATCAAAAACATAATTCCGACATTCCGACATTCCAGATAATATCAATCAATCAAAACGAGATAAACGGGGCTCAAAGTGTTGTAAATGCTTTTTTCTCCGATTGACAGCAAAGATTATTTTTGCAGACACAATCAGCAAAGTATTACCTTTCCTGCCTAGGAGCAAAATGATTATTCTCAATGGGAATAAAACATTTGACTTTTTTGACAAAAAAAAACATTTATTGACAATTACATAACACTATTAACAAGAATTTAAAAAAACATATTTATTTGTTATTAATTATATGTAATTAATTAAAATTACTTCAATTTTGAATAAATAGGCCACCTTTTCCTCAGATATCGTTTATATAATATACTAGCGTGACCCCGGCATGCGTTGCAACCCGCTGGTATAAAAATACAAACCCGAACAAACCCGATATATTAGTACCCGGCATGCCACTTTCTGAAATTGCACCCGTGCACTAGTTATACATAAAAACCTTCCCCTTGAATCACTCTATATATTAAAAAAAAAACGCTTCAAAATTAGTTGCGTAGTTTTAAAGATTTACGCACATAGGGGACAGACGGGCGACAGCGACTTTGTTTTATACTATGTTAAGATAATTAATTAATTAAATAATATCTTTACATTCACTATAAGGTAAGTGCGCTAAGTATTGCCATTGTTCCTAATATTGTCACCCCTCGTTACACAGCTAGTAGCGATGCTGCAAGTAGGTGGCAGCAGTAGCAGGTACCTTGAGTTGTCAGTGTTATGTTTTCTATTCGGCGGTTTTAGTCTATGCTAAAAGTCAGACATAGGAGCACCCCATTTGTTTTTCTTGTCCGCGTTATAAGCAAATTTACTTTTCACGTTGACTCTAACGCAATCTAAACTAAAATTTTCTGGATTTTTGTTATTAAGTACAGGTAAGCACACTCCAGTGGTTCTTGTTTTATGAACTGCATGAATTATTTCAACTGGGTTTCTAGGTTAAGGTTTTTTTTCTGTACGTCATTTGTTCCTAATATTGCCATCACTAAATGTTCCTAATATTGGCAGTGGTCGAATCGGTTACCAAAGATTTGTTCCCGTCAAAACCAAAGTTGAATTCACGCAAAGTTGACAGAAAAGCAACGAGCAGTACAACCAAAGAGTACAACAAAAGAATTGGAGAAAGAAACGTGGTTTTGTTTCATTTGTGACATCTGCACTGAAGAAGATATGCGCTTGTGCATAGTTTGCTGTCGATATGTTCACGAGGCCTGTGTAGGTCTAAGTAACGATGATAAAGAAAAGTTCATCTGTCCTCAATGTTCTTGAGTTACATTTTTTCAGAAAATGTTATTAGTTCCATAATATGTTGTTCGATAGTTCCTAATATTGACATAGGGTGGCAATATTAGGGAGAGCTGTTATCCTAATATTGCCATTCGCAACTTTTACAAACAATTACCATATCTTCATTTCTATTCAGTTTTTTGAGGTAAATAAAATATATGATATACCCGTACCCAAATTTGCATTCCTTTATCAATAAAAGTATAGGATTTATTCACAACCAAACGTTAATGTGGCAATATTTGGCTCACTTACCTTATTACCAATTTGATACGCCTCATAAGTAGGTCCTACATTTGTCAACATTTTTTCACAAATACTGGTTTTACTTTGGCCATTGAATCCTCAATGTACCCTTCTGGTATAGTTGAGGACTTCCACCAGCCATGTTTTTTCAACATTGTTATGTCACCTCCTGAATTTACAAGTAAAGTGGCAGAACTTCTACGGAGGCAGTGTCCCGTATATTCTTTAGCATTCGGCAACTTTAAATAGACAGCTATTTCTTGAGGTATTTTACCAAATAATTAGATACCAACAAATTGCTTTACGGATTTACCGTTTATGTAATTAAAAAAAATATATTGTGTCTTTTAATTCAGCAGGCCGAATATAGCTAAATATTTTCTAACAACATCTAAATATTCCATTACCTACTTCGAAAGACCGCGAATTCTTCGTCTTCGTGTTTAATAGGTATACCAATAGTTTATTGTTTATATCTTCAATATTTTCTAACTTTAAATTCAATAGTTCGTCGCAGCGACATGCACCCGCAATTTCAAAAATCAATAAAACCTAAAAGTATTTTCACTTTATTGTATAAATATCTTATTTAAAACTTACTGTTGCTAATAAATATTCATCATCTGGAGCATCCAGTATAAAATTTGTAATATATTGTTTTTCGAAAACTCGGAACTTCTTTGCTTGGTAGCCTTATATACAGTGAGCTCAAAAAGGTTGGAATAAATTCGTTTATGTATCTATTACCAGTTAATTAACTGGTTAAGTTTTTGATATTATAAATAAATAAATATTATAGAATACCTACATTATATAATTTTTGTAAAATGAGAAGAGTAAAAATAAAATGTTAAAGTTATTTTTCTTTAGTCCCCCGCTTTATAAAATACTACCACGCTACTCTCAATTAATTTATGAACATGAAATGAGGTTAAGTGAAAATCGAAACCCGAACAAACCCGAACAACTGACATAAAAATTCGTGTTTCACCTTGGATCACTGAACTAATTTTTAAGATCAGATCGATCCAAATCTCTGTCCCAATCGAATACGTCTCTAAAAATATACCGATATGTCAATGTCTTTTTATAAAACTAACCTCAGTATATCAAATTATTAACATTGAATATCAAACTAGAAGAAGGCCATATGAGCCTATTTCCTAAATCTGCTACGTTTAATTCATAAATGGCACAATGAGTTCACCAACAAGAAACCGACTAGCCTTTTCACTGCTAAATTAAAACATTGTTGCCGCCTGTCTGTTTGACTTGCTGCATGCAAATTTATTTTTATAGCTTATCGTAAAACTTAATGTCACATAAGTACCTACACCTATCCTAGATTTAAGTAGAATTAAATGACGACTCTCACTATTCAATACATACCTAGGCTACAACGTATATGTTGGGTAAAATATCAATGATGTGCGGTTTTTTTGTATAATTTGGTTTTTATTTGCAATTATTACTACTTGTCAAAATGGTTAAAATAAGTAGGTTTTACTTTCTTACTTAAGAAACATCCAGTTTGTTTGTATTAGTGTATTACGTATTTTGCTATTTTTCGACGAAATAAAACCTATTTTAGTTATACTTGCTGTCGCTTTTTATCTACTTTTATTTGTTTAACATTTAACACCTAATTCAACGGCAAAATCGGTCTAATTAACCCGGAGTAATCAGCGTACATATTATTATCAAAAACATACATTCGGCTGGAATTGAGAACCTTCTTTTTTATTGTTTGTTATAAATGCTTATATCATTAAAAATTCCAATAAAATACGATATGCGGCAACACCATGACCTCACATCCGTGAATTTGAGACATCTGTTGCCGAGGCGCTGCATTATAATGACAGATTTAAGGTTAGAGTTACGATGAACTCCACAATGACGGCCAAACCACCTCCAATTCGTCTAAAACTGGGTTGTCAACTTTTCTCGGACATCCGTCATTCTTATATAGTTTGATATTCGATGTTATTAATAAAGAAATGTTAACGGCTCGTCATAATTTGACAAACAAAACTAACCGAAAATTATTTAGTTAAACTCCGTGCCGCTGACTTCAAGACGCCGCCGCGTGCGTGCATGGACCTCACCCCTCGGAGACGCCCCTTCACCTGGATCCGTCAAAGGGAATTTATGAAGAGGCTAGTCTCACACATTTCTTTAAAATCAAGTCTTGTTAATCGAGGCTATGGTGTGAAATCGGGAAAAGGGGTTTGCTGACTGACTGAAGTCTATGATCAAATTTAGAAAAATCGGTATCAATGAAAGCATGGAAAGTGATTGACATCAACTTGACCAGGGCCGGCTTGGACACATTTTCCGCCCGGGTGCAAGTCAAAATTTGCTGCCGGGTGTGACAGTTTTTGAGTTTTTTGTTATTTTCCGATACTGCGAACCTAATAGACGTTTGCGTTTATCAGACATCTATAATTAAGAAATAGCGTTGTTAAATTATGTAGGTATACACATATTTTTAGCATTCAGCGATAACCATTTTATTTTACGTCTTTTTTTTTCTACAATTTACATTTAAAATCAAGCTATCTGTCGAAATTTAGGACGTACCATTAAAAATGCAATTTTAATTCACAACGATGACTTTTTTGAACTAAGTGCCTATGAATTTCTTTACTAAGAAAATTGTATAGGTACGTTAAAAGCATTGAAAGCAAGTTTAAAACCAAAACTAAAATTTCTTAGCTTGGAAAACAAAATTAATTTTTTTCTAAATGTGCCTTAATAAAATCTAATTTATATTAAACACTATCTTATTATATCTTACTTATCGTCTTGACTAGTAGAATGCTAAGCCAACAATGATTTCAATTCCATATATTTACGTCCAAAAAAGTGTTTAAATCTGTTTTTTTTTTTTTAATTCTTTATAAACTGCGCCACGCGCCCGGCAGATATTATAGTGAAATAAGAAATTGCAATCAACAAAGAATAGTGGAGGTTAAAGGCATGGTGTTTCCGACCTAAGAAAAAGTCATCAAATTTTCGTACGTGCCGCTGCCGCTGATTTTTTGCTTTATTGATTGATGCCCATTTTCGAGTTTACCTTCGTTTTGCCGCCCCTCTTGTGTTGCCGCCCGGGTGTTTTGAACCCGCTGCACCCGGGCTTAGCCGGCCCTGAACTTGACAGCGAACAATCAATACTGCTTTTCCAAATATGTATAGGTATCAATTAGGTACGTGCTTTCACTTTTTTTTTACTTGTTTGACAGTGACTTTGACAAAAAGAAAAAATGGTTAAAAGATTTTAATAGAAACGATAAAAAGTAAAACTATCGGAAAGAAGATGTTCCTCGTTGGTTTAATTTTATGCGTTTTGTGTATCTTCGGAGTTAGAGCGCAAAATGAAACAACGGTAAGTTTTGATACCGAATTATTCGAACATTACGCCCAAGTTGATGTTTTTTTTTTCTGTTTTGCCGCTTAGATTACGAATCTGAAACCGATTTTCGTTGAATAAGTTTAGTTTTTGGAATATTCCTCTTTGAACTGGCTGTTATTTTTCTTCTTTGAGGCTACTTTTAACCAGAATGTAACACAAAGAAAAATAGGGTTGTAACATAGACATTTACCTTTAGATCCGTACATATTATTTCCAGCGCAAACAAAGTTTTATGGGTGATAAAGTGCGTTTGTGCGCATGGCTTATCCGTCATGTTTCTAGACGTCCATTAACGATGGGAATACGGGCAATCTATGCCTGAAAATAAACCTCAACTTTGGCGTGGTATTTGAATAACAGATAATTAAGTGTGCACCCAATTCGCTAATTAAAATGCGTTTCTTAGGCCAAAGAAGTGAAAAGGGCACCCGCAGACATGATGTCCAACATGAATAGGAAACCTGGCAAGGGACCAAGGCTCTACAAAGGGACTGTCGCGACCCCACACGCGTACCCTTACCAAGTGGCCCTCAAATTAATATATAATGACAAGTACGCAAAACGCCTCTGCGCGGGTACCTTGCTCAACTCCTACTGGGTACTCACAGCGGGGAACTGTCTCGACGAAACGTAAGCTACCTAATTATAGAAATAAAATAAAGAATTTAAATGCAAATTAAACGGTAGTAAACCTAGACACCAAACAGACCATAACGACAGTATTCAGTACGGACAACAGGCCTATTAAGAAAAAAGTCGAATGCTGAATAGTCTGTATAAATGGTAGGTACACTGTAATATCTCTGTAATAATGGGGTTTTGGTTTTTATAGGTTACCATCCACTAATTTGAGTTGGCAGCATCATTCCAACTGACTGTAACTTTGTAGCGATTGACACGCGTCAACTTTAAAACTACAGGGTTATGTTATTTGGGTTTGTTGAAAGGTAAAAAAAAATAACTAATAATACCTGGACATTTCAGTTTATCATAAACAATGTTTAAAATTTCCTTATGATATCTATAATATATCTTACAAAACACATCTTGAGATTCATTGTTTGTTGAAAAAGATATCCTTTGCCGCACTTTTCTCACTATTAAACACTAAACACAGTGGCGTACCTATTGTTTTGGCAGTTCATACCGTGCGAGCAAAAATTATTTGCATCAAAGAGGGCTTGGAATAAAAAACGTAGGACTTGGACCACAATAATATGGTATATGATATATAATAAGATCTAACCAAATCTAGGGTTAAACTTTTGTCAAATTCATATTATGACATGATATGCCAAACTAATGAGTGTTCAAGAACAAGCTCGATCCAGGGTAAATAATTCTGCATAATTAAACTTTTTAAAAATTTTATTACGGTCATGCAAAAACTCCTTATTTGCATCCTGGTGTAAATTCTTAACAAATATCATCCTGTCCTAACGTGCTGTTTTCCAAGAAAAACCATGTCTCGCGCCAAATTGGTACAGCCAGAGGTATTTATAAAAACAAACCGTGGCGTATTTAGAATATTGCCACGGGGGGGGGGGGGTCTATACCTTTCGTTTTATCTTTCTTTCTTTCTTTCTTTCTTTCTTTCTTTCTTTCTTTCTTTCTTTCTTTCTTTCTTTCTTTCTTTCTTTCTTTCTTTTAATCGTTCTTTAAAAAAGCGCCGCAGGCGAAAATTTTTTCGGTACCACGCTCTATTTTGAACTATCAAAATTTATAATTTCTATGTTTTGATAGCTGAACCCAAAAAAGAAAGAAATTAAGAAATTTTTAAATATAAACGCAATAATGGGAATATATATTTTTTTAAATATTTATGTTTAAAAATATATATTTCTACATAATATGACCGATTCCGAAAATAATTGGTTTTCAAGTTATTTTTGCCATTTTTTTTTTGCCAAGTTTGGCCATGTTGTTTTGTTATCTGTGACACAGTTACTTCATTATTTGTAAAAACAAAGTATTGCTAATAGTTCTAGTTTGCAAAAAAATTACAAAACTAAATGAACATCATTTCAATTTTTTAATAATTTTATTTTAATAATAATAATAATAATAATAATAATAATAATAATAATAATAAAGGTATTTATTCAAAAATTGTAAAATAGAAAATTATTACATTTAGTTATCGGGCGAGGTTCAGTTCACCCTGTCTACATTAAATGCAACAAGGCATCTGATCTGTTCTGAGTTTTTTTTAATGTTGAGCCTACGGGGGGGGTCCAGACCCCTCGGACCCCCCCCCCCCCTAAATACGCCACTGAAAACAAACATGGCCTCCCTTTGTTTAGCACCACCGAGAGCCCGCGAAACCGCGAAAGCATTCCAGCTGTCGCGACCTGTTTGGACTGTTGATTTATCGCTTACACCAGTGGCGGCTCGTCAGGGGCGGCAGGGTCGGCAGTGCCGACCCAACAAAATAGGAACAGAATAGACATTAACAAATATGTCATTGAATATTTAAAATTTCTATATTTTTAATTTCAACTATTTTTTAAAGTCAATTTACCTTTAAATTTAATTGTTACTTCCATTTATTTAAACTAATTTACTCTTTTATCGCTCGGTCATCTCCATAGAAGATTCCATGACTACGGCCGACGAACCGAAAGTCATTTTAGCAGGTCGCGTCTTCCGCAAGAAAAATCAGCTTAAAAGGCAACCAAACATACACCCATTGGAAAAAGTTGGGAAGAACTGTTCTAGAGCGAACTCGGCTGCAAACATTGTTTACGGCAAATCTGAATTTGCTACCGGTTGCCAAATTGAGCAGTTTTTCTTTCATATTGTCGGATATGGATTGACAGTCTTAAGGCTAGATGAAATAGCTGTAACTTAACTGCAGTGTAAAGACTCTTAAGGTGGCGGAGCTTATCGCAAAAAAGGTGTGATAAAAAAAAACTGTGTGTAGAAGAGAGACAGTGACATTTGCATTTAATAGTGAAGAGAGACAGTGATATTTGAGTTTAGTAGTAGGAGTCAGAATTAGAATGTTCATAAAAAAATACTTATTTGTAATTGGTTGGAATAAAGGATTCCAATTCCCTCTTTTAGAGTTTGGGAAAATAATTCATGACACGGCAAAAAAGGAATCCCTTCTTCCAATAGGGAACTTTCCAATTTTTTTTTTCAATAATATGATTTAGTTAGGCCTGAAAAAAGTATTCCCCAATTATTACCCCTTAAAAATCAAAAATAACTTGGTAAAAATTCTTTAAAGTTTCGCGCGTGTCAAAAGCATTTCAAACGACCTTTTAAGCGCGCCAAGCCCGATGACGTCAGGGGGTATGACGGATGACCATCCGTCATCCTGACACTCCTGACAGGTGCCGAGCGACCCAATTTGCATTTGGATTGCCGTGTGTTCGTGTTATTGTATTGTTGTTTTAAGCTGTTACCTGCATTTAAACAGGTCGTGTCGCTTGACGCTCGGATGTCAAATCTGACAAATCATCAAATTTATTGAAAACCTATAACCTATTTCGTGGATGTCACACACAAATCTGACAAATGATACCTCTTGACGTCACGACTACAAGCAGCGCGTTTTTACCCGCTTGGAATAATTTGAATTTTTGGGCATTTTTAAATCTTTCTAGCGGTCTTTTGGGACGAATTATGTTGTTTTTTTTTTGCTGCCATATGTTTTATGACAATATGTACCGGGTGTACAACTAAAAAGGGACGCCGGCCATAACTTGCTAACCGTTAATCATATAACTTGGGGGGGAAAAATTTATTGGCTAAATGCACTAAGAGAAATTGCTGGAAAATGTTTTGAAGTTTCTAAATCCACCGCTAGATTGCGTAAATCCAAAATTTTCCATTTTTTGAAGGGAACACTCTGTATATTTTTAAATTTTCAAATTCCACATAAAATTATAATTATTTTTTATTAAATGCATTATTATTCTATATTTAATAGTTTCCGAGATATTGACTTTCAAAAAGTGACATTTTTGAACTTTGACAGCTTCTAACTTTCTAACAGTACGTCATAGAGCAAAACGGCTTACATGTCCCTATCTTCAATTTCTATTATCTTCCCAAAAAAATCAACTTCCAGTTAAACCGGAACAACTATATTTCCTGCTTTCGAGTTACATCCGGTTTAACCGGAAGTTGATTTTTTTGGGAAGATAATAAAAATTGAAGATAGGGATATGTAGGCCGTTTTGCTCTAAGACGTACTGTTAGAAAGTTAGAAGCTATCAAAGTTCAAAAATGTCACTTTTCGAGAGTCAATATCTCGGAAACTATCAAGTATAGACTAATAATGCATTTAATAAAAAATAAGTATAATTTTATGTGGAATTTGAAAATTTAAAAGTATTCAGGGTGTACCGTTCAAAAAATGGAAAATTTTGGACTTACGCTCTCTAGCGGTGGATTTTGAAACTTCAAAATATTTTCCAGTGATTTCTCTTAGTGCATTTAGCTAATAAATTTTTTCCCCCCAAGTTATATGATTAACGGGTAGCGAGTTATGGCCGGCGTCCCTTTTTAGTTGTACACCCGGTACACCCGGTACTTATGATTTATAGAATTTTTTCCCTATTTAAAATTTTTGTCAAGTTCCCTATTGGTAGGGGGTTACAAAACACTATAAAAACTCGAAAGAACACATACGACGGAGAGTTTAAAAAATTCAAGTTCAAGTGTAAGGGGAACCTCTGCCCGTTTGCCAGTTCAAAGTAAAGTTTTTTCAAGTTAAATTAAAGTTATGGAAACTACTGCTCCAGAGTCAATCTACTTTGCTCCTATTGCATAAGTGTTCTTTATTCATTGATTTATTTATAACGTGTAACTGTTTAAACTATTTAATTTCCTTTTGGCTTGAGTCATTATAAAGTCATAGTTGTTTCTTCTTGAACTTACTTGGATTAAACCATCGTTTCTGAAGTGAGTCTTAAGAGGGCGACTCTTCTTTAAAGTAACTCTCTAAATTAACATTTTTGTGAACACCCATTTGTTTGATTATTTTTCCTAGTTTTTTTAAGATTGTATTTTTATTGTTTATCACAATTAATAACTTGCTTTGCTTTTCTTTGCCATTAAATAAACTTGTTAAAAATTCCTTGGTGTTTCAGTGAAGAACTAGAGAGCAACCTTAAATCCGTTAAGACAATTAAATAATTATTTTTATAAATCTCTATTTTAAACTATCTAAGCTACACAACCCAGTCGACTACAAATTGTAGCCCGACAATATTTGGATAACAATAAAAAAATTAAATATTAATTACAATGTATTTTCTTAATGTTTGAATAATAAAGTAGTGTATAGTGATGGTTTTTATTAGTTAATTTATTGATTTATTGTGAAATGGTTTTGATTTTATTTTTTAATCATAATTTTAACGGCTAACTTAAAATAATCATGCGGTTATTGGCAACTGCGGAAGTTCGCGAAGCGTGGGTGACAGTGTAATTAGTTTTCCTATTCCCGCGTTTTTCTGTAAATTTTGTTATTGAAAGTGCATTTTTAACCCTTTCACTGCGCGGTGCTCAAATAAAGTCGCACGCCAAATTGCCTGTTTTTTTACAGCTTGCGAATATACTCGTTAAGAGCACTGTAAGCTAATTGAGTATGACATTAGACACTATATTATTTCCTCCCAGACAGAAGTGAAACTAAAAAAAAGGTTATATAGTGTCTAATGTTGTAAAGATAATGGTACGGAACCCTTCGTGAGCGAGTCTGACTCACACTTGGCCGGTTTCTCCGATTCCGGAACTCACGTTTTGTTCCTCATATTCGCTGTCACTTCTGGCTAATATCTCTTCAAGTTGTTTATCTGTAAGATATTTCCCAGCCATATTAGGTTATTCTAACACAAAACTTGTCGAAACAACCAAAAACGCGAACTCTACATTGTAAACGTACACAATCAGTGAAATTTCGCGAGAAAATTTCACGGCCCCACCCTACCTCGGTCCAACCGCCCGCCCGCCACCGCGCCAATTTGAAACGAGCGGCCTGCTAGCAATACTGCCGTCCTCATTTAAAACGCCGTATCTGCAAAAAAATCAAAAATCGTTTTTTTTTCATATATGGTCCTACGCTATTACTACATCATCCTACAAAAGGAAAACGCGGTATCTCTTTAATTAACTGGTAAAAACATACATATCACTTTCCCGTATGTGCAAAATAAAGCCAATTTCTCAATCATAACGCGGTATATGCACGAGCCTCGATTAAAATGCGGTATATACTGAGCGCCATATGCACACGGCGTTTTAATCGATTAACACGCATAAAGGTCGGGACACACCTATCATGCACCCTTCCGATCCGACTCCGATCATACAGTCGGACGAGTGCCTGGACCTCTATTCTCCAATTTAAGAGAAGTGAATGCTCTCTCGCGAGAAGGGACAATTCACATCATATGCCTCGGAATGCTGGAGAATACGGAATTTTTACAGTGAGAGAACGATACCAAACGATGTGAGCCTATGATGTGAATTGTCCCTTCTCGCGAGAGAGCATTCACTTCTCTTAAATTGGAGAATAGACGTCTAGGCACTCGTCCGACTGTATGATCGGAGTCGGATCGGAAGGGTGCATGATAGGTGTGTCCCGACCTTTAGCCGCGTTTTTATTAAGAATTCGCGTTAGTATTCGTCCAGACGTGTGTACGGAAGGATACAATCCGTACAATATATTGCTATTTAGTGTTGGTCCTGTCTTATGTCTAATGGTATTGGAGAGTTCTGAAGTATTTAATTGTTTTATGAACAAATAATATTAAACATGGCACATGAAAGAACTAAGCTTATGATGTTGTTAGCCACAAAGGCAAACGAAACAAAAAAAGAAAAAGAAGCGGATTTAAATCCAATAATAATAATTAGAATAATATTTTTGTTTTTATATTTTTTTTGAATTTTGTTCCTATATTTTTTGTGAATTTTGTTCCTATATTTTTGGTGAAATTTGTTTTTTAATTTTTTGTGAATTTTGTTTTTATATATTTTGTGAAATTTGTTTTTATATTTTTTGCGAAGTATAAAATATTTAATATAAAAAATTATAAAATGTTTTAGTGACACTTATTTTTAATTTAATTGCAGATACGGCATTTAATTTGTTATAATAATAAAGCTGTTGCTTGACTAAAAAGCCGTAAGTGCTGTTTTGAAAAAACTAAAAGGATCTAAACAAAAAAAATTAGCAACATATAATTTTATTGTCATTGTAAATGCCATGGCACATTGTTTACATAAAGAAATAAGCAAAAAAGTAAGAATCCAGGCAATATACTTTAAATGTAATTTCTCCACATTTATGTTTCCTGCACATACGGCTTTTCAAAGGAGAACGGACGTGGAAACTCTGCCAGCGAGATTATTTGTCTTGAGCAGCCTGATCCTATTTTTATAAGCAAAACGACTATACTCGTCCAGAGCAGTATACGGCGTGGCGAATATATTCGTCCGGAGCAGGGAAAGGGTAGTAGTATTATAACGATTTTCTTTGGTTGAAGTTAGTGAATGAACTACTTGCTTAAGTGTCTTTGTGTCTGTGTAACTTACATTCAAGTGTTTTTTTGCCAACCAGCCCTTAAAAGTTGATTTGTGATATAGGCGTGCATAAGTATTAATTAAATTGGAGGAAAACGGTTCTAATGCAGCTTAATGACCTTTTATCCCAAGAGTCAGGCGCGTATTCAGCTGTTAGTTTTGGAGGAAGGGGGGCGGTAAGGGATAAAAAGTGGCGCCGCAGTCGAACATTTTTTGGGTGCCACGCCCTTTTTTCAACGATGAGACGTGGTTTTGAGGCAGAAAAAAGAATAGTAGCGCCGCAGGCGAACATTTTTTGGGTGTTACGCCTCTTTTTACTGATTTGTCAGTGTTTATTTTTTGGGATGGGGGGGGGGGTAACTACCCCCATTACGCCAACTAGGCGCCCTTACAGCCAACTCTGTGAAATCCACTTAAAATACGTTTTTTTTCATTTAATAGGGCTTTCTTGATAATATTCTTGATCAAAAAATTAACAACAAATATTAGATACGGTAAATTAGGGCGTGGCACCCAAAAAATTTCTAGCTGTCCGTGCCGAAGCGCCGTATAACATATCGCGTTTTTGCGCGATATGTAACAACCAACATTCTTGTTTTACTTCTAAAAATTGCTGTAGCAGCAGCACTAATCGGCACATGACTTACCCAAGCAGCAAGGGGTAGTTGAATCGACGTTGATTAAAGGTTGATTGGTGTCGTAGGCGTTGATAAACCAAAAATCAACGTTGAATAAACATTATAAAAGCAACTTAATCATCAACGTAGTTTAAGTGACGTTTATTCAACGGTAAATATAGGTTGTAAGAGACCTTCAAGCTATTTTGTAAAAATAATTCTACTCATTGGCAGCAGTATTATTCAAATATACATATACTAGGTATAGCAACTTTAAATAGTTTTAACACAGATTTAAAAAAAAAAATTTTTAAGTCATCTGAAATAAATACTGTATTAATAAAATTTAAGATATCAAAAAAAACCGGCTATTGCGGTTTATATCTTATTGGATGCACGTGTAATGTAGCAACATGATTATATCAGTTACAAAGCCGACTCTATGTCAGTTACTTAAAAGTGGATAACGTTGTACTTCAACGCAAATTAATTCAAATTTCCCGCCAGAAGCGGGAGGATTGAGACATCACATGCAAAAACGCAACGCAACGCCGAGCGTCGGACAACTTGGTCTTTCCTTACAAGAAAGACAAAGATAAAGGCGATCCTTGACATTTGACAAATCCGAATTTTACACGCGACCGCGTCCCTCCAAGTGACATGTAACTGTGTCCTTGTTGTTTGTTTGTAGGTGAGAACTGAGAAGAGAAAAGTGTTCAAATTAATAATTGCATTATTGCTGGTGTTATTATGGTACATTTATTAATGTTTCCACTATTTCCAGCCTGGATTTAACATTAATTGGTAAGTGAAATGTATAACATTTACATAAATAGAAGTACCTATATAATGTTAACAAAATTTCGTATTACGGATGGCGTCTCTTTTTCGATTTTATATTATTACACAAAAAGTAAAAAACGGGTTTACTTTAGTTTGTTACTGGAATACAAGAATTCCTTCAAATATTAGTCACAAGTCTTCTGTGCGGAATTTTTTTATTTTTTTATTTTTCAAGAAAAAATAAGATACCTAACCTCTAACCAAAATTCACAAGGTCACGGGACCTCTGTGAAGCAAGCAGGGGCGCTGTTTTTCTACGAAATAGTAATAATTCTTCCTAGGCTCCTATAATAATGCCACCTTATATATTATTCTGTTGTCCATAAGTAGCTATTAGTCTAATAAAAGGTAAGGTACCTAAATAAGTTAAATTTTTAATCAAGTATTAGTACAGTAGTAAAATTGGTAGTTCTTTTTCTACATAAATATTCATAAAAAAGTGGTTTAATGTTAAGTTTATGTGTTGACATTTTTCAATGGAATTTTTAAGAGTAGGTAATGTGGAAAATTTCGTTTATATAGGTACTCGCTGCTAATTTTAATGCGAATGATCATTCATTACATTACGAGCATGGAAAGTGAGACATGACACTTTATATAATTTTTTAACCTATGTTTTTACAGTAAGGCTATTCTGGTATGGGTAATTTGCTTAAATATTTGATTATTGTATAAATATTCTAATTTGTGTAGGATATTTTAAAGTGCAAGTACAGGGTGAATATCTTAAATTTGTCACCCCTTCTTTACTTTGTTATTTTTGAAAATAGAAAAACTTTTAAAAAACAAAAACAATAAATGATTTTTTTCAACAATCAATCAATTAATCAAATCAGAACTCCGCAAATGATATAATAAAAAAATTTTGTAGAGGAATGTAATGTCTGATGTTTGGTAAGCAGAAATAAATAAACTTGGATTAAGATTGAGAATGTTGCCTTTTAGATGAATACGAGAAAGCTAAAGAAAAGAGAAGTGAAGCCCAATTTACATATTATATTAAATCAGACAGTGAAATAGACTTAAATAATAGGACAAAAAGACAACGTAAACCTCCATATGTATACAGCGACTCTAGCGATAGTGACAGTCAAATTCAAAGCAAATTAGTCAACAAGAAAAAAAAGCTTCCAAGACCTCCCCCTATTGAAAATGAAAGTGATGGTAAAAACTTTTCAGTACTTTGCTTTTTTGTTTTTTAAAATTTAAATTGAAAAAGTATTTTTAAATTTTGTTTGTGCATTTATTTTTAAAAAGTTTTATGTATAATGCCTTATGCCTCAAATAAAGTAATCGCAAACATCTTGGTGATTTTATTTTATTTGAAAACTGCTTTAAAATAGCTACATTATTTTAAAACACTATCTTTAAAGGTATAGCAATTTTTTGCTGCCAGCGGGATATAAGGATGGACATTTAAAATAGTATATTACTAAACTAGTTTTGTAAGACATGTTTACACTCGATCAAAATAGCACTCGTATACAAGTTCTAAAGAACAAGTGTTGTCAAGTCTTATGGAGCAGTTCTCTTCAATATTTTTTCTACTTTTAGTATTTTTATGACTTACTTTTAAAAAATATGTCATAGACATGTGTTAAACAATGTTATCTTAACTTTCAAATGAAATGGACATTTTGGATTTCATTATATTGGCTACTCATTATAAAACCTAAATTGTTATTACACCGAAATGAAGCAATAAAGTAGAAAAATTATTTTAAATAGGTAGATTATCTGACGTCTTAAAGACATCTGGTCAACGTAAAATACGACGTAAATCGAGACGTTGATTCAACGGTCACATTCAACGTTGTATCAATTATGACATTGTGCCGTCCTGTCAACGTAGATTCAATGTTACAACGTAATGCAACGTTGGGAAGTATCGTACATTCAACGTTGTATCGACCAATCCTTGCTGCTTGGGTACTTAAACCCTCTTCATTGGCTAATAGCAAAAAGAGCGCGCCCCAAAGAGTCTTGACGCGTCCACGTTTTCTTAATGCGTTTCTAAGCGAACGATTGATTAAATCCCCACCCAAGGTACAGAAAATAGCTGTTGCTGTGCATGTAACAGTCTAATTTTTAAGAATTTCACTTCGTTCTGTACCTTCGTCGGCGACAGTCCTGGCAACGAGCCAGTTTATTCTCTTTGTTTTACAGTGCCGTGCTTCGGAATTTAATAAGCTGTAACCCCTTTTTTGTGTGTTAAGTAGTACAACTCTGCTTATTCTTGTGTCGCGTACACCAAGCTACTGGCTTACGCAATCTTCTCATTATACAGTGCCCCGCAGTGAAGTCACCGCTCTTATAAAAAAAACCAGTGTTGTCTCTCAGCAATTTAAGCCAACGCTACCTGTATTAAAAAATGTGTGTTTTTATTCGTTAAAATCGTTTATTTCTCTTGACTTCGGTAAATCCCCCAATTTTCTGAATAAATGTCACCGTGCAAGGTGTACTACATTCTACTGTTATAAAAAAATGCCTGTCTACGGTAATCAAGCGTAATCTTTGTGCATTGATACCCCTTCCTTGTGAATCAACCAAGTAGAGTGCAGCCTGAAACGCTACTTGTACTTGGAAACGAAGCGAACATGAACAGTTAAAGGTAAAACATGTATTGTTACCAGTAAAATATTTACCATATAGACTAAACGTCATTAACTTGTCTGCAATCATGCACCAAACAATTGCCTCCTTTAATTAATAACAAAATTTGGCTGCAAGCACAAATAAATTTAATTAAAACTACTTTGAACTGTACCTCTGTACCTTCGTATATAAGTGCCTTTGTTTAGGACTGTAAAATATAACATTCAAATGTAGAATCACAGTTATTTATATTGATCTAACTCTTAATACAAGACTTTCAACACGATAGTCAGCAGTAGTACTTTAAATAACATAACAGCGAAGGCACAATTCTGCCTTTTAAATATTTTGCGATATTACAGTGATTATTTATCTTAGTTGTTATTCTTATTCACCATGAAATAATACTGTTTGTAGCCCAGTTTTGAGCTAGATTCATTGTGTAGGATTGGAAGCCTTCAACCACCTTTATAACTACCTCAACAAGGTAATTCTGCACGATGGACAGTAGAAGCTATGCTTCAAACAGTATTTATTTGTAGTTAGTCTTGATTTTTAGACCTAAGATATGTTTTTATCTTGGTTAATAATTTTTTTACCCCTTTTTACAGCATTCTTAATTTGACTTTACGCATCACATTATAGATATGCTTTTCTCTTGATAAACCATTTTTTGTAATCCTTTTTACAGCATTCTTAATTTGATTTTACGCATCATAAAATATTATAGACAACTGAAATGTTTGTAATTTCCATCATTTAAATTTACTAATATTAAACTTGCTTGACTAAGTTTCAAATTCAACTCTCTGTTTTATTTTACACGAACCACTCCTGTGGAAATATAGTAATACTCCTTTTGTTTTTTTTTGGTAAACCAATAAGTAGGTACGTTGACCAACTCTTTTGATATTTTTATTAAGACCGTACAGTTTTTCTAACAAATCAGTAATAAAATAAATAGACAAATACAAATTTATTTTGTTGTTTACAAAATTAACAAAGTAGGTATAATAATAATAATTACATAAATTGCTGAAATTGGCCACCGCCATGCTCCAAGCATAAATTCACATGTCTCTTTATATAGAAATGTTACCACATTCTTGAATAATCCTTTCTTGTAATTGTTCTAAATTTGCAACTAGTGTTGTAAAAAAAGTGTTCTTTAAATGAGCTAAAACGAAGTTATCCATAACCGATAAACAAGGTGATCTAGGTGGGATATCAATGTTAGTAGTTTCGGCCGCTCTATGGGCGGTTGCACCGTCCTGTTGAAAATATCCAAAACGTAGTTCGTCGTAAAGTAATTGCTCCATAAATGGATTTAAAATATTGTCTCTATACCGCTGTGCTATAACTGTGTCATGGAAAAAAGATAGGACCAACAATTCTTCTAGAACAACAGCTAAACACAGGGCAACAACTAACCAGACACCAATTTTTTAAGCGGGCAATGTGGACTCTACAAAAAAATGGGGATTTTCACTACTCCACATGCGTGTATCTGAGAATCTACATAACGGGAGAGGTGGAACCAGGCTTCATCCGAAAAAAATGTCAGGTCTAATAAATCATTTATTTCCAATAAATTTTGGGTAAACCATTGAGAGTAATTCCTGCGTCCTTCTGCGGCTTGTGGTTCTTGGAATACTTGCACTTTATAAGGAAATAAATTTAGCTGCTTCTTAAGAATAGTCCTGCATGTTTCATAAGATCTTCCCACTTTTTGTGACAGGTGTTTTATACAATTTGTTGGCGTATTTTGCATTATTTCACGAACGTTTGCAACAAGTTCTTCTGTTCTTACAGATGGTGTTCCTGCTTTCTATTTGTGTTGTATAGAACCTGTTTCCCTAAACACAGCCGCGGTTCCTTTCAGGCAATGATAAAAATACCAGCAATAAAAGCAACGTTAGGAAAATGTTTGTGAAAATCGTCCATGCACAAACCCGGATTGTATTGCCACTCACCATTTACTCTAACCCCGTTTTAAAAATACGCTTCAACCATGAATGTTCCGTAAAGCCCATTGTGTGAATTGTTCAAGAAATTGGAAAAATTAGCGATACGACACAACAAATTACTTGTAACGACTGTCAAAGATGATGGAATAACTGATTGATTGTTAATTCAGGTAGTTACTGACACCCAACAGGTAATAAGCTCTACGGCTAAGCATTACGTCCTTAGATGCAAGGCCCTCTTTGATGCAAATACGTTTTGTTCGCACGGTATATCAATCACAAAGATAACAATAAATTGTTCAACAAAATGAACGAACACCACAATATAAGCAATCGAACAAGTTAATAACGATAGGCTCTTCTCGCTGTGGTTCGGCAAGACTCGTGTTCTTGGTTGGCGTTAATGTCATTTTAAATGGTTGCCAACTTTTTTCTAGGGAAAAAGTTAATTCCCCGACCAGACAGTCTTTCCTAGGTACTTTTTAATAATACAGGTCTTATGGGGAATAAGCATTCTACTTTTTTTATAGGCCTGTGGGCCCTGTGGTACGAGCTTGTCTTTTCGTAAAGAGCCTGTAGTATACCACAATCCCACCACAACTTTCTTACCAGTACCATAGTGCCAATCAATAATCTGGTACCTGTAGATGGCACATGTCATTTATAAACGCTATTAAAATGTGTTTGCCGGTTGTAGGAGAGAGGCGTTGCATGATGAGCTGGGTGGGTCCGGAAGTAGGGATTAGGGTGCATTTACCGTTGAATGTGGCCTTGCCAATATAGGATTAACCGAACCTTCAAAAAACCCAACTTTCGATTTACTCATCTATGAAAAGAAACTGCAGAATTATTATTTTCCTAACACTAAAAATACAGCAAGTATTCCACAAAACCGAGAAACTGAAGAAAATTCCAAACCGCTGTCAAAGAAACACCAAACGGAAATAGGGATGTTCGATATACATCGGTGCATCGAAAACATCGATATTTTCAATGCGATATACCTATGCGTTGTTTCGAAGCCATGCATGCCTTTTGATATTTGTCGATGCAACGATGTATTAGGCCTTAACTTTATTCGTAAAATAATTATTTTGCCGATGCCTCTCTTATTCTTGATTATGTATTTTACCTTTTGTTTCAGTTTTAATTCTAATAAAATGTTTTTTTGTGATAGCGTTTCGCAATAGACATATTTCGATATTGATTAGAATTTCGAAATGACACTCTTTTAGGCACTAGTGTCTAAATGTGACAATTTTAGGCACTAGTGCCTAAAAGTAAAAATGAAACATTTAATTCAATGAAAATATCTATTTATTATATATTATGTTAAATGTACAATTATGTAAACTGTTGAACTGAATTCTAGAGGCATCTAAAAAATGTTTTCCCTGCACTCGGCTGCTTCACCGAACGACGCGTAGCGGCAGACTCGTGCGGAAAAATTCATTTTCCGCACTTGTTAGGTAAATAGCTATTTCCTACAGACGTGTGGAAAAATCAATTTTCCGCACTGATATCCGTGCGGAAAATAAGTTTTTCCACACTAGCGCGAAAAATTTTTTCGGCACGATTATGTCAAAAATCCGTGCGGAAAATTGGTTTTTCCACACTAGTGCGGAAAAATTTTTTGGAACGATTATGTCAATATCAATAATATATCAATTATAACTTGTAGTTATTACTTTTTTTCTCAGAATTAGTTACGGTTACATATGTATGTGATTGTTATAGTTAATTAAAAATTATTAAATTTCTTTGAAATATGTGTTACTTATTTCCACACGTCTGTAGAAAAACTATTGTACCTAACACGTGCGAAAAATGTTTTCCCTGCACTCGGCTGCTTCACCAAACTCCGCTACGCGTCGTTCGGTGAACGGCAGACTCGTGCGGAAAAATTCATTTTCCGCACTTGTTAGGTAAATAGCTATTACAGAAAATAATTCATAGAGTTAAATGATCACGTGACCCAATCAGTAAAAATTGTACATGGTAAATGAATAAATCAAAAAATGGAAAATTTTCTCAGTAATACTTCAACTGCAAATATAAACATTTTTGTAGGCGATATAAATATTAATATCATTGACTGCACCTCTAGAATCTCAATTAAATATTTATCAGTGCTTATGTCTCTCGGATACAAATCTGTCATAAATACATATACTAGAGTTACAACTGAATCTAAAAGCTGCATTGATCATGTATTTGTAAAACAAAATTTAAATAATAACAGTATTAATTTTTTATCCTCAGTCATAAATAATAACACCACTGATCATTTTCCTGTGTACCTACAAATCTATGATGAATCGGGACTCCTAGAACAAACCGCTGACAAATCAATAATGCAGTTTGATAATATGAAATTTATAAATATGATTGGTCAGAGGGACTGGGTATCTGTTTTGTCATGTAATGATGCCATCGAAGCCTGGGGGTCGTTCTCTGAAATTTTTTGCAATACCTACAATGACTGCCAGTCCATAAAAATAAGGAAAGTGTTAAAATTTTAAAAAATCAAACCATGGATATCCAATGCAATTATTGTTATTATTATTATACACTATTTTTATGTTTTAAAGTTATTTATTGTTTTAATATGTTTTAATTATTAGTGTGTTCAGTGTGTTTAATTAAAATATATTAGGATGTTTAGAGACGTTTAAATCGTCCTCTTTATGACATTGCTATGTCAATGTAATTTGATTTTGCTGGCAAATAAATATATTATTATTATTATTATTATTATTATTACTATTTTGTCAAAAGGTGTATTTGTTATTGTTTGATCTATAGATATCAAATTTTATCATTTGTGCCTAAATGTCGTTATGAATAATGCTTAAATGATTTTTAGTATTGTTAGCATTGATGTCATCCTAGGTGCCCATAATATCGAGAAGAAGGACAAATTTACGAAAATTATTAGAGCTACCAAATTCATAAGGCACGAAAAGTTTCATTGGAAAGCAAACGATATTGGTTTGATTCAATTACCAAAGCGGGCACCCAAGAACAAGTACATTAATTTTGTCATTTTGGCCGAGGACCGTAAATCTATTGTAGGAAAAACTGCTAGATTGTTAGCATGGGCCCTTCCGGAATGGGGAAGAGGTATGTTAAGCCAGTGGCGGCTCGTGCCATTTTAGTGAAGTAGGGCTAGGTAAACCCTTAGCGCCGCAGGCAAAAAATTTTTGGGTGCCACGCCCTTTTTTGTTAATAGTTCTTGCTTTTGAAGTAGGAAAAATAAGCAAAAAGGCACCTAATTTAATTTATAAATTTACAATCATATCTTGAATTTAAAAAAAATACTGTAAGTAGAGTGTACTATATAGACTGAAAGAACCACAAACCCAACGCAGTTTATAATTTGGTTTAATATGTATCTGTTTTTATCAATTTGTTTGTTTTTCTTCATTATTTCATTGTGATATGCACAATTTAATTGAGTTTTAATGTTAATTTTACCAAGCATACTGAAATTAAATATATTGTTTAAATGTACCTTCGATTTTTCATGTGTCTTCATTTTTTCCCAGATATGGACCAAATCATCTGTACCTTTTTGGGACCAAGTTTGCTCCCCACCAAATAAAACACACATAAAACAAAATAGTCTATTAGATTTATTACAACCGCACACCCAAGTATTTTTTCCATAAATATTTCTATTAAATCAGCCGGCCGAACGAAAATTATTTACTTTACAAACAACCTTACGCGACGCGACGCGGACAAACAACTGTTTGAATTTGAAACGTCTAACGTCAAACGGTCAAAGGGCCTGTCCACACGGAGATGTTTTCCTGCTCGCATTAAAGGTAATTTTCCAATGTTTTTAATTGGTGTGTTATAGCAATTACGTCATAACTTCGGGCCTCCGTTGCTTGGCGCGAAAGCTACTTTACCGTTTTATGCATAATCGCTTCCTGAATAGATGGAAATTTGCACCCGACTGTGTTCTATTTTTAAATTATTTTGCTAATTGCTTTAAAAAGGATAATATTAATTTTAATAGGTTTTGGTAATTTGCAAAGGGCAGGACGCTGGACAGGAGGGCAGGTAGTGCCATGGCACTGTGGTTCTACCCCACGAGCCGCCACTGTGTTAAGTACCTGCATTTAAAAACTTTTAGGTCACATGCACACAACCAAATCTAAGAAACATAAAAAGCAAATTCGAATAAGTATAGCGGGAATGAGGGCAGGCAATGAAATTACACAATTGTATTTATCACAACGTTTCGTTTTATAATATAAAAACGTTGTTAAGGGTCTTATTTAATGGCCAAAGTTGTGTATTTATATATCGATTAAGGACCTACTGCCTTATTTTAATTTTTGCTATGACTGTATTTGTAATTTGCATTTTATTCGCATTAATTTATTGTAATTGTTTTCTCTTTCTCTTTTCAGACCCATGAAAAAGTTTTTGTATAAAACGAAACGTTGGGATAAATACAATTGTGTCATTTCATTGCCTGCCCTTATTTCCTCTATACTTATTCGAATCTACTAGTAAGGGCGCTAGAATTTTGTAGGCAAATTTTATGTCGTACATTTGCCTTCCTTCTATCCTCAAGTGAAAATTCCGTTTGATTAAGGTAAAGTTGTCGTTTAAATAAAATTTATAGCATCGATATTTTATAAATTTTTCTTGGAATTTTTCAATTTTACTGACATACCTATACTTCATATTGAGGATTCCAGATTACCGCGCGCGATCCAAATGAAAGTACACTGTTAACATATGACATGTATAATGTACGAAAATATTATATTTGTTTAAAACCCCTACAGATTCTTATAATAAAACCAAGTGATTTTTTAACTTTGCTGGTAATTTGCTGGATATGGTGATCAAATAACATTTTAGAGAAAACAAACACCTATGACTTTTACGATAGAGACTCTTGTTAGTGGTATATTGTTGATAGTTTAATTGATAAAATTTTAGAACATTTTATAGAAAACGTAATAGTGTAGCTTTGTATATTTGCTAGTGTATTTTTAAGATTAAGGTAGAGGCAGTTACGCTGGCAGTACGAAAAAATATTATTTAGGTCCTGTTGAATGAGCAAGGCATTTGAGTGATTAGTGACCACATGAAAAACTTTTAAGTCATCTGCGTACATTAAAAAATAACAAAATTTAAAGCAGCCGACAATATCATTCATATAAAGATTAAATAAAAGAGACCCTTAGATGAGACCCTTGAGGCACTCCAAAACTGACCTCAGTAGAAGCTGATGGAAACATACCAATTTTAACAGCTTGTGTTCTGTTGCTCACATAAGAAGACAGCCATCGAAGCAGACTCCCATAAATACCGATGTCAGCAGGTCTACGTATCAAAATGTTGTGGTCAATTTTGTCAAATGCTTTACTAAAGTCAGTATAAACCGCATCTACCCGATAAGCCGCGTTCATACTCATTATAATGCCTTCACAAAAACAAAAAGAATGTTAAATTTGCTTAAATATTTACCTAATACAAGATTAAAATTTTAAAAATAAGAGAGGATATCTTTAAAATGTCCATATTACGTCCAAATACGTTCTAGTTTTTTTTTCAGTTTCAAAAGGCTTTTATTGTTCTAGGTAAATTTACATGTCAGTTAATTAACATAATACATTTAGTAGAAAACATAATAATAATAATAATAATAATAATAATAATAATAATAATAATAATAATAATAATAATAATAATAATAATAATAATAATAATAATAATAATAATAATAATAATAATAATAATAATAATAATAATAATAATAATAATAAAAAGTTTATTCAATATTTTTTGGTTACATTTAATGTTAATATATATATATATTTTTTTTTTGAATAAACTTAATTCCGAAACTCAGAAGTAAATACTTGTATTGAGTTAAATATAATAATAAGTTAAATATAAATTTAAAGTTAAATAATAATATAATATTTATTGTAAAGAATATATTTTATAATTCAGACACAACTATATTATAATATAAAACAAACATGACAATATTTTATTTGTATTTTATATCACTATAATATACGAAGATACAATACGTTATGTATATAATATATATATATATATATAAATATATTTGAAAGAAACAAGGGAAATACAAATATATATTCTTTATTTTATTTATTATTTATTAATGACTTTCTTGAATATATCTCTTGGATTAGATAATATCCAATTTTTAATTTTATTTTTATAATTATTTAACGATTTAATTATTTTAATTGACTGTGGTAGCTTATCAAAAATATATGGATTGATGTTCAAAAAATGTTTATGTGCTATTGTTTTGTTTACTCTATTTTTATATGTAATAGTATTTTTATGACGAGTTTCATGTGTGTGATTAATATAATTTATTATATTTTTATGTTTAAAAATATATATTAACATATTATAAGAAAATATTTGTTTAATATCCATTTTTTTGCTATCTTTAAATAGTAAATCTGAAGAATATTGGTGGTCTTATAATAATTTTTAAAATGTATTTTTGAATAGTTTCAATATTATTAAGATAATTCTTATTTATGCCTCCCCATCCTAGTATTCCATAATTTAAATGTGTTTGTACTAAAGAATAATAAAGTAGTTCTAATTTTTTTATATTTAAAAATGGTTTAAGATGTTTAAATTTTGGTATAAGAATTCTTAGTTTTTTTATAATGTACTCACTATGTAAATCCCATTTTAAATGCTTATCAAAAATTATTCCTAGATATTTAATATTTTCACCTTCTTTTATGTTAATATTATTATTGCATATTATTGGACCAATATTTGGAAGTTTATTTTTGTATGAAGTAAATGGAATGTATGTTGTTTTTTTTATAATTTATAGTTAATAAGTTTTTATTAAACCAGCTGCTTATTTTTATAAAATCTTTTTCAATGGTATTTTTTAAAATATTCCAATTTATACCTTCATAAAAACTTACGGTATCATCAGCAAAACTATGTAGTTTTCCTTGACAATTTAAATTAAAAATATCATTTAGATAAATATTAAAAAGTATTGGTCCTAGGACTGTACCCTGTGGTACTCCATAATTAAATATTTTTGGTGAACTAATATTTTCACCAATTTTAACATAATGCACTCTGTTATATAAATAGTTTTTAAATAAAGTTAATATTTAACCACGAAATCCAAGTTTTTCTAATTTGTTAATAAGAATTTTATGACTGACAGTATCGAAGGCTTTAGCTAAATTCAAAAATATGCATATACTGTTCATTTTATTATCAATTGAATTATATATTTGATTTGTTAGGTGACAAATTGCATCTTGTGTAGATTTATTTTTTTGAAATCCAAATTGTTTGTCTGATAGGATTTTATTTTTGTTTAAGAAATTTTCTAATCTTTCTTTTAAAACTTTTTCGAAAACTTTTGCTAATGATGAAATTAATGTTACAGGTCTGTAATTTTGAAATTCAACTTTATTTCCGCTTTTATAAATTGGTTTTATTATACCTATTTTAAAAGCAGATGGATATATTCCTATATTAAAGATGATGTTAATTAAATGAGTTAATGGTTTACAAATGTATGAATTTATTGATATTAAAATCTCAAATGTGATACCATCAATTCCAGGAGAATTTTTAGGTTTTAAGCTATTAATAAAATTTTTAACTTCATGATAATTAGTTTCGTTTAGATAACAAGAGTTTAAATTATTCTGAACAGTTTCATTCAGCACGTGATTATTATTTTTACTTGTTATATTATTTGCTAGTGATTCACCAACTTTTGAATAATATTTAATAAAGTAATTTGATATGAAATTTTTATCAGTTGTTGTTTCTCCATTTGGTAGTTTCATTAGATTAATAAAATTATTTTTATTATTATTTTCTTGGCATAGTTTTTTAACACATTGCCATAATTCTTTAGATGATTGGCATTTATTTTTTATTTGAGATTTATAGTAATTTATTTTAGCTTTTCTAATTATTTCATTTAATTTATTTTTATAAATTTTGTATTCGTTTTGTCGATGTATGCTATTTTGATTTTGAAGATTTTTGTAAAGTTGATTTTTTTTTTATTGATATGAGTAAACTATTTGTAATCCATTCTTTTCTCGGCATGTGTTTTATTTTTTTTTTGATATTTGCATCTTTCAACATTTATTTTTACTTCGTTAATTAAAAGATTTGTTAATTCTTCCGGAGATTTTATTAAAAAATATTGATTCCAATTGATTTTACTAAAAATTTGTTTTAATTTATTATAATCAATATATGTTTTATAATGTGGTAATCTAGGTTCATCTTTCGTGTTTGTGTTTGAAAGATTTTGTAAAATGATTGGATAGTGGTCTGTAATCTGATATTGAAATATAAATGATTTAAAATTATTAACATTTTGTTTGGTTTTAATGAAAATATGATCAATGCACGTTTTTTGATCATTAACTTCTCTCGTAAAATTGTTAATATAAGATTTAAAATTATATTCACTCAAAATATTACAGTAATCATTATTATACTGGTTATTTAATTCTGAAAGAATATTAATGTTTAAATCACCAACAAAAATTGTTGTATCATCATTTTTAAATTTTTTATTATAGTCAATAAAAAATAGGTTTAAATCGTTAATACATTTTTTGGACATGTAGATGGAGGTCTGTAGATTGTTATAATATTAATTTTTGTATATTTATTAATGAACAAATTAATAAATATTATTTTCATTTCACTGAAAGATATTATTTCATAATAATAACTAAGATTATTTTTTATAAAAATAATAATTCCATCATTTTGATTAAAATTACCATTGTTATATATTAAATTATAATTTGGAATAGAATATAAATTTGTATTTAAAACATTCCAGGTTTCTGTAAATATTATAATATCAAAATTTTCATTTAAATGGTGAATAAATAATTTACTTTCATCAAAATTCTTTGCTATACTTCGTATATTATTATGATACATTGAAAACGTTTTAATATCAAATTTTAAACTGTCATATTCATTTTTATTACTTACCAGCTGTGTCTGAATTTGATCTATTTCGTTGTTTTTTAAGTAAGAGTTCATTATTTTTCGGTTTTTGAAATATCTAAAAATTAATAACTTCTTAATTAGGTATTTTAATAAAAGAACTAAAAATTAATAAATGAGATTTTAAAATAAATTTAAGTTAATAATTTCGCGTATTTCCGTTTCGGAATTAATATTTATAATATTTTCTTCATCGTTTTTTCTAATAAAAATTTTTCCATTTTTTATCCAAATGTATTTAAATCCTTTTTTCTTCAATTCTTTTGTTTTTCCATATAAGTATTTTAATTTTGGTGTTAATTCTTCATTAATATATATAATATTTTGTGGTGTTGGTATTTTAATATCACTGGTCCATAATTTGCCATTATTTTTATAATAGTGTTTAGATTTTTCCATGACAAGTTTTTTAACTTCTTCATTTTTAAATTTAATTTTGATGATATTTTCTTTTTTTTCTGTTGTTCTGCTTATATTTAGTATATCTTCATTATCAATTTTGATGTCAATTTTTTTAAAAATTCTTTTTGTTATTTCTTCATCTGTAAATTCTGGATTGTTGGGGATACCTTTAATTTCAATATTTTCTTTGAGTAAATTTTGTAAGTCTAAACCATTTTTTTGTTCTGATGTTTTAAATACTTTTTTTAAATATGACACATCATTTTTTAATAATTTATTTTCTGTTTTTAATTCTTCTTGTTTCTTTATTACTTCTTTCAAAGATGATGATAATTTTTTATTTTCTAGAACAATCGTGTCATATTTTTCCGATAAAAAATTCAATGATTTTTGAAGTTCCAAAATAGTATTGAAAGATATATTTTCAACATTTTCTTGGGTATACTTTTTGCAAAACCATCTTGTTTCATTTGTTTTTTTTTTAGTTCTTTTAATATAGAATTAAGTTTTTTGTTGTCGATATTGATACATTTTGTATGATACCAGTTCATACATTTTTTGTCATTGCATTGTATTGCACTTTGATTTTGTTTAATTATTATATTGCATTCTTTACATAAAACAGAATTTGACGTTCCAGCTTCTTCTTTATCTTTATTGTTAATTTCAATTTTTTTTATTTTTTCTTTGCATTTTGGTTGACTTGATCTAATGGGGTATTTCAAAGGTAAATATTCGTTGTCACTGTCATTTTGGGTTAAAATTTGACTGTTAGATAGGTCTTCGTTTTTCTTACTGGTACCTGTTTAATTATATTTTCTTGTCATTTTTCTGCCAAAAAATATTTAAATATAATTTAAAATACATAATTAATTCAAATTTCCTTTATGGTTCAGGCAAACTTCTATTTTCTACAATAAAGCAATATTTTTTTTGTCCTTGGTAATCGTTTTTATGTATTTCTTATATCTTATTCTTGTATAATTTTTGTAAAATATAGATGTAAAATTTTTTAGGTTGTTTAAAATATACAAGGTACTAATAACTAAAAACATAAATATATCACACATGTAGAGGTACCTATATAATGTTGTCTGTAGGAAGAGTCAGTCCTAACCGCCTTGAGAGAATATTTTGTTTATAGAAAACTTAAATAGTTATTTACCTAACAAGTGCGGAAAGTGGTACTTTTCTGCATGTGTTAGGTACAAAAGTTTTCCTACGATCGATATAGTTTTCAGATAAACGTCAATTAGGTTCGTAATAATATACTGTAATTACAAAAATTATTGAGCTTCTGGCAAAAAAAAATATTTAATTTGCAAGTATTTCACTTTATTGAGTGTTTTAGATAAGGTATTCATTAATTTAACAAATTGTGCGGAAAAGTTACTAGTGCTAGTAGTCTTGAAAAGTTACTTTTCCGTACGATTTACATATAAACACATATTTACATATAAATATTACAAAAATCTTTATTTTAGACTAGGAACAAATTAAGCATATTATTAAAGTTAAACGTGCATTTTATATTATACTTTATAGAATAACAAAAAATAAATAAAATCGTTCGGAAAAGTGGTACTTTCCGCGCGATAAATCGTGCCGAAAAGTAACTTTTAAAATTTAAAATTTCTGAATGACTATCAACTGGAAAAGTAATAAAAAAAACGGCATGATTTTAGACAGGTACAGACCGAAGGAAGCGCATTGTTTGCCATTTTGGCTTAAGGGTTTTTGTGGGCGGGGTGTTTCTATAGCTATGTTTGTTTCTATGTCAATTTTATGTGATGAGATGATTGCCGTTTTATAATATTATATTTGTTGAAAGTAAAATGGAAGTCTGGAGTATAGAGGTTTGTGTACGGGGTTGTCATTATAAAATGAAAAATGTTAATCGGCGTGCAGACAAAGTTTTTAAAATTGAAAAAAGTTTTTCACCTCCGCTGGGATTCGAACCCAGAACCTCTCGATTACCAGTCGAATGCTCTAACCAATTGCGCTACGGAGACACTGAGATTCTCTCACCAACTTCGGTAATATAACTTAATTCAATTTTAATGTTAGTATATACGGTCTGAAATACCCTGTGATTTCAAACCGGGGAGGGGGTTATTAAGGGAAAGGAACTCACTCATGACCAATGATCAATAAGATCTATTTTCAATGTTCATCCCGTGTCATCGACATATAGCGATTTCGACAGGAATCCGATATTAGACCCCTGAACAGTGATATCTAGAAAAGCCGTAATAATTTTAAAAATGGTAGTTTTTAGCGTCTGTATTAAATATAAAATAAAAAATGGTAATCGGCGTGCAGACGAAGTTTTTAAAATTAAAAAGAGTTTTTCACCTCCGCTGGGATTTGAACCCAGAACCTCTCGATTACCAGTCGAACGCTCTAACCAATTGCGCTACGGAGACACTGAGATTCTCCCACCAACTTCGGTAATATAACTTAATTCAATTTTAATGTTAGTATATACGGTCTGAAATACCCTGTGATTTCAAACCGGGGAGGGGGTTATTAAGGGAAAGGAACTTACTCATGACCAATGATCAATAAGATCTATTTCATCATCGAAATCGCTATATGTCGATGACACGGGATGTACGATGAAAATAGACCTTATTGATCATTGGTCATGAGTGAGTTCCTTTCCTTTAATAACCCCCTCCCCGGTTTGAAATAACAGGGTATTTCAGACCGTATATACTAACATTAAAATTGAATTAGGTTATATTACCGAAGTTGGTGAGAGAATCTCAATGTCTCCGTAGCGCCATTGGTTAGAGCGTTCGACTGGTAATCGAGAGGTTCTGGGTTCGAATCCCAGCGGAGGTGAAAAACTTTTTTCAATTTTAAAAACTACGTCTGCACGCCGATTACCATTTTTTATTTTATATTTAATACAGACGCTAAAAACTACCATTTTTAAAATTATTACGGCTTTTCTAGATATCACTGTTCAGGGGTCTAATATCGGATTCCTGTCGAAATCGCTATATGTCGATGACACGGGATGAACATTGAAAATAGATCTTATTGATCATTGGTCATGAGTGAGTTCCTTTCCCTTAATAACCCCCTCCCCGGTTTGAAATCACAGGGTATTTCAGACCGTATATACTAACATTAAAATTGAATTAAGTTATATTACCGAAGTTGGTGAGAGAATCTCAGTGTCTCCGTAGCGCAATTGGTTAGAGCGTTCGACTGGTAATCGAGTGGTTCTGGGTTCGAATCCCAGCGGAGGTGAATAACTTTTTTCAATTTTATAAACTTCGTCTGCACGACGATTAACATTTTTCATTTTATATTTAATACAAACGCTAAAAACTACCGTTGTCATTATATCTTGCTTGCGTCATGTTTTGTGTCAGATGTGATTGTTGAGGTTAAGTTTGGTAAAATTGTGTTGAAATGTCCTGTACGTAGTCAAAAATATATGGTGTTCGTGTAGCCTGGTGTAGGTGACGGATTGGTACATTTCTATTTTCTTTTAATACTTGTCTTAGGATCTTATTTTGTAGTTTCTGTATCTTCCTAAAATGGCAAAGTTGAAGGTAATAAAAAGATCTACAACTTTTGTATTTGCCCTTTTTCACATAACCTCAAAATTTATGTGAAAAATTCAAATAACCAAGTTTTTGGTTTTTTATTTTTATCTTTTACAAAATTTTTTTTTATACCCGAAATTTGGTGAAAACTTTCCTTTTTATGTCCCAAACACACTGAAATTTTTTTGATTTAAAATATTTATTTTTTAACCTTATTTTGACTTAATATCAAAAAAGCAACCTAATTTTCAATCGAAAATTCTCACGTCAAAATATCTCCTTTTTTAAAAAAGTCGGTGGGCTTTTTGTTCGTTGAAATCTCTACTTTCAGATGGTGTAAAAAAATATACATTACTATGGTAAATGTTCTCAAAAAATGCAAAAAAACTCGAATCCGATTTTTTTTTTTAATCATTATGTACAATTTTAAGCTATTTATTAAAATGTATACTTTAATTACTCGAAAAACACAAGATTCCATGTTACATTGATAAGCAAAAAAATTACAATTCCATAAAACATAAATATCGCAAAAAACATGCGTAAATAGTTGATCTAAATATCATTAAAGGTAGGATTTAAAGGGGAATTGAATTGAATTAAGAACATTTACCATAGTAATGTATATATTTTTTTACACCATCAGAAAGTAGAGATTTCAAGGAACAAAAAGCCCACCAACTTTTTAAAAAAAGCAGATATTTTGACGTGAGAATTTTCGATTGAAAATTAGGTTGCTTTTTCGATATTAAGTTAAAATAAGGTTAAAAAATAAATATTTTAAATCAAAAAAATTACAGTGTGTTTGGGACACAAAAAGGAAAGTTTTTACCAAATTTCGTGTATAAAAAAAATTTTTTGTAAAAGATAAAAATAAAAAATCAAAAACTTGGTTATTTGAATTTTTCACATGAATTTTGAGGTTATGTGAAAAAAGTGTAAGTACAAAAGTTGTAAATCTTTTTATTACCTACAACTTTGCTATTTAACGTTTTTCCATAGGACTTGTAGTTTTACCGGAAATCGAGATAAATAGCCCATTGTACCAGACCTTGTTAAAAGCCTGTCTTATGTTGAGTGACAGGAATACTGTTGTTTGCTGTTGGTTAAACTTTTTAATAGCTTGTTGCACAACATGCGCTACCAACAGCACAGCACCCCTGCCAGTTCTAAATCCAAACTGTTGTTCTGGAATGTTCTGGTCCAATCGGCCAATCTTTAATCTTTTATGAATGATTTTTTTCTGCTACTTTCCCGAGCGAACTTAGGAGAGCAATTGGTCTGTATGAATCCGGTCTTACATTCGCTTTGCCAGGTTTTAATATTGGTACAATAATTGCTCTCTTCGATTGGCTCGGGAAGTGTTGTAGCAGAAAAATAGAGTTAATTATGTATGTGTATTGTGTAAGTGTTTTACGTGGTATGTTTTTAATAAGTAAGTTGGCAACTTTATCCTCCCCAGGTGCCTTTTTGTTTTGTAGCTCCCTTATTACCCCTTTGACTTCTACAGGATTGGTAAAAAGTTTTTGTAGTACTGTCGGTGGTATTGGGTATTTATTTTTTGTAAGTTTGTTTGCAAGGTTTGTTATTTCGTCTTGTTCAATGGTAATGTTGGGTTTTCCTGCGCATGTCTGTCCGTAATGGTCTGCTGATGTTTGTGCTTTTTCTTTGTTAATTTGTGGGTATTGTGCAAAAGATGGTGTTTTTGTCTCTGTCTTTTTTGTACGTCTTATTAATTTCCATAAAGAATTGTCTTTGGTTGTTAGGTTATAATATTTGTCCATGTTTGATTTTTATGTTGTTGGATTCTTGTTTTAATTTCGTTTGTTAGCTGTCTCATTGTTATGTTATTTTGTATTGTCCTTTGTCTTTGCCATCTTTTTCTTATAGCATTTTTATATTTTATTAAATTTATGATGTCTTGTGGTAAGTTGTTTTCGTTTCTTTGTATTTGTATTTTCTTTGCTACGATGTTTCTGGCGTTTTTAATGTTGTTTATCAGTTTGTCTACTTCGTTTTCTAACTGTTCTGTCGTTGTTATATTGTTGTATATTTCTGTATTTTGATTTAATATTTGTTTGTAGTGAGTCCAGTTTACATTTTTATATGTACATATTGTTTGTTTTGTGTCTTTTTGTATATATATATATATATGTCTGTTTCCCAGTTTAGAAGTACTGGTAAGTGGTCTGAAGAAAGTTCATTTAGTACTATGGAGTTTGGTAAGTCCGGTATGTTTTTGTATAAAAATATGTCAAGGTATGAGGGCACTCTGTGTGGTTTGTAGTATGTCGGTATTGGTGGTAAAATTATTTGTATGTAGTAGTTATTTAAATAATTCATTATTGTTCGACCATGTTCGTTAGTTTAGTTTGCTCTCATTGTTGTATGTTTTGCGTTTAGGTCACCTAGTATTAACACTTTGTTTGCTTGGTCAAAAATTTGGTTTAAGTCATTGTCGTTGAAATGTAGGTTAGGAGGTGCATAGTAGCTAGTGATTCCTGTTCCGTTTTTTAATTGTATAGAAATATGTTCGAAATTTGAGTTTGTATTATTCAATTTTATGTGTGGTATTGAATTTTTAATCACTAGTGCTACGCCTCCTCCTAGCATTTCTATCGTTCCAATAAATTTGGTAATTTCGTATTTTTAAATTTGTCAAAGGTTTTTTAATGTAGCAAATCACCAGAGTTGCCCTAAAATTGCCAATCTTTTTATTTTAGATAGAAGTTTCAAGGAATTACGATATGTGGACATGAAGATAATATCGAACAAGGAATGTAAACGATATAATGAAATTAAAGACTATATTACAAGAAATACCATGTGTACAGGTAATTGACGGGGAAGTTGTAAAGGGAAACTATAAAAGATAGAGCCAAGGTTAAATTGGGGCGAAGTTGGATAATTTGGAGCTTAAGTTAAAAGTTAGAAATTAAGAAAACCCCAACTACTTCCAGAGATCTCGGGAAAAAAACGAAAACTTCATTTTTGACTTTTGTTTTATTGTCACGTTATTTATAAACATATTGAAAAACAGAAAGTACTTTCTACAGGCAGTTTATTAAGACGCATTTAAAGATAGTTTCTCATTCAAAATACGACGTTTCGGTGTTCAGATATCACCAACAAATCAAAATTTTAAAATACAGACCTGAAATTTTAACATCAGTTTCGAAAGTATGTTGATTCCCCAAAACATAAACTAATAACATGTTGCCAAAATTGTGTGCTAGCAATTTAACATTTGCAGTATCTTTTATAGTTTCTGAGATCCCAAGGGTAAGCATCAAACTTGGGACACCCTGAACAACCCATTTAACAATCAATAATTGTGTATCGAACACGCAACTTTAATAGTTACTACGGCCTGGTAAGCTCACTTTAGGCCTAAAAAGTAGTAGCGTGTTACGACAAACCTACTACGTTCTTAACAAGCCGGAATACTTTTATTTTATTTCGTGTTTCATTTTTTAGGCGAAAGTTATGAAAGGGGCAGTGCGTGTGATCAGGACTCAGGAAGTCCCCTGATGCTTAAAGACAAACAAGTGGGTATCCTGTCATTCGTCCCGGGCTGTGACGAAAGTAGAGGGCCTTCAGGATTCACACGAGTCGCGCACTACGTCGATTGGATTTCAGAGAAGACGGGGATAGGCTTGAAGAAGTCAGGGGGAGAGATGTGCAAAATGGGAACGTATATTAAAGCGTTTATGTGTTTATGTTGGGTAGGGCGTTTTATTTAAAGTGCTCTGGGTTTGATATGTTAAAATTTTAAGTTTAGTTTTCTCGTTTTAATATATTCTTATTTTATTTATGAAAGGTAGTATTAATTGCTAGGAACGCTGAAATGCTCCAATAATCTAACCTTATTTTTCTAAACAATGACAAGAACAAAACCTAGCGACCCTTCTTTAAACAATAATAATAACAAAACACACAATCAAGACCTTGTGGGATTTAAGAATGAGTTCTAAGTACTTTCCATTTGCTTCTTTTAAACAGCAAAGCAAATTAAAAGTAATTGCTGAGCTAAGTTGTTAAAGGAATGCTTCGCGAACAACTTCGTATAATCGCATGAGAAATATAGAGGGGCATACTTAACCGCGGCAAGGGGGAGAAAAAAATATTTGTTGTGCTTTGCTTTGCTATTTAAAAGTAGTGTTAAATAAGGGAGTCTGCTATTTACTAGACTAGTAGTAGAAGGCTGTGACCTACGAAGGCTCCAGTTAAACGTCAAAATTTCACTTGTTTTTACCCATTTGGTTTACTGATTACTGTCAATGTCAAATCGATTTTTCCACATATGACGCATCGACAGCTTTTGTCCATTTTAGATCGGCAATTTTGAATTTAACTATTCTATTTTTTGACATGATACAAAATAACAAACTTTTATTCGCAAACTGTCCATGCTCAAAACTCGTTGCTTAAATTTTCTTTTGGCCTTAATTTTGATATTCTTCTGTGCTGCCTCAAATAAAGGACAAATAAATGATAAAACACCAACGGGGAGAACATCGAGAACAGGAAAGGCAAGTATTTAATAGAGCAGAACTCCAGAACTTAAAAAAAAATAACCCTATCTTCCAGGTAGCACCTTCAAAAGCGTTCCTTCCACGCAATTGAATTTTCACAGGAAGGAAAGACGATGGCTTAAGGATCATTGGTGGGATATAGCGTTCTCTCACGAGTACCCTTATTAAGCGGCTCTATATATCTCTAAAGTAGGTGACAGCAAGTCGTACTTGTGTGGTAGGACATTGATCAGTAACAAATGGTTATTGACAGCTTCGCATTACCTTGCAAAGTAAGTTTATAACCAAGAAGAAACTTTATTTAAATTTCAAACCATCTAGCAAAGATAGACAAATAATTTCATTCATGAACGTGTTCACTGTTTATAGCGGACATTCTTTCAAATGACAACTCTATAACCACTTACTAGTAAACTGAAAATTCTGAAAAATAGGCAAATAAAAAATGGTTTTCTTACAACAAAATTGTTACTCGCCCAGATATAAAATCAAATTCGAAGTAAGCTGCAACAGTTGTTTGTTTTTACATAAATTTATATTAAATGTAATCCAAAAAATTAAAAATATTGTGTGTGACGAACCCTGTATAGTAGTCGCAAATCTGGTATTCGAAATTGTAGTTTCAGCACAAGCAGACGTTTTTATAAAGAATGACTTTTTCTTCCATACCTACTAATAAAAACGTTTTTCCTCTTCCAAACTCTATCCATAGACACACTGTATATCAGATGTTTTCCACAATGGACTTGCCCAATGATGTTAGGAAAGGAAAAACTGTTAAAATCTTTGTCAAAGAATGCAAACAGTATTATAGAAAGAATGTGTAATAGAAAGAAGGTGGACTTTTTGCAAAATGTTAAAATTATATTAATAGTACAGGGTGGCCAACTAAGAATGCGAGGTACTGTATCTGGGAAAATATCCATCGTAGAGGCTTGCGGCAAAAAAGATTATTACTAAAACGGCCAAGAGAAAAACCTGGAAAATATTTTTAAGTTTCTAAATCCACCCCTAGAGGGCGTAAATCCAAAATTTTCCATTTTTTGAAGAGTAAACCCTGTAAGTTTTTGAATTTTCAAATTCCACATAAAATTATAATTATTTTTTATTAAATACATTATTAGTCTATACTTTATAGTTTCCGAGATATTGACTCTCGAAAAGTGACATTTTTGAACTTTGACAGCTGCTTCTAACTTTCTAACAGTAGGTCTTAGAGCAAAACGGCTTACATATCCCTATCTTCAATTTGTATAATCTTCCCAAAAAAAATTAACTTTCAGTTAAACCGGAACAACTATATTTCCTGCTTTCGAGTTACATCCGGTTTAACCGGAAGTTGATTTTTTTTCGGAAGATAATAAAAATTGAAGATAGGGATATGTAAGCCGTTTTGCTCTAAGACGTACTGTTAGAAAGTTAGAAGCTGTCAAAGTTCAAAAATGTCACTTGTCGAGAGTCAATATCTCGGAAACTATGAAGTATAGGCTAATAATGCATTCAATAAAAAATAATTATAATTTTATGTGGAATTTGAAAATTTAAAAATTTACAGGGTGTACAGGTTCTTCCAACGAAGATTGAACAGGGGCTCATTTTTGAGCTTCCTTGTATTTAAAGAAAAATCCAAAATAGCCAATCGATGTACTTTTTCCTGCAGAATTCAAAAATTAAACCAAAAATTTATTTGAACCAGAAACAAAAGAGTTACGATATGAATAAGGTGTTTTTTAAATGGAACATAGCTTTTTTTATACGATTTTTGGAACGAGTGATTTTTTTTTCTCCGTTCTGATTAAAATATTTAATATTTTTTTTTTTTTTTTTTTTTTTTTTATGATCGAGCACAAGCACTATAGGAAAATCCTTTAAGGCGCTCTGGGAGCGGTGCGTGTGCGAAGAAAGCGATTCACGTTTTTCTTGAATCGTTGGAGGTTATATTCGGTTGGAAACACGGTCTCAGAAAGGCCGTTCCACAACGACAGCTATTTTTATTAAATTTTAATGTTTTATCCAGTATACATTAACTTTAACCTGTTTGAAACATACACTAGGTAATAAAGGTATAATCACCTTTGAATCCTTCAAAGTCAAAAAATTTGACAAATTTACTATAATAGTGCCGAAATGAAATATGCATTAGATGAGAGATTGCAGATTGTTATCTTGTTCTACAAATGCCAAGAAAATACAAGAGAAGCAAGGAGAAGATTTATTGCAAATTTTCACAGAAATATATCCGTCAATACTATTCTAAGGATAAAGAAACTATTTGAGGAAAATAAAACATTACATGACAAAAAAAGAAATCCAGAAAGGAATAGAAATCGAGACCGTGCCATTGTGAATTATTTTCGACTGAATCCAACCAAATCAATTTCGGACGCAGTTCGGGACGTTCAATACGGCGGCGGTGTAAGACGCAGAAGAGTTACCCAAGGAACTGTTCACAGGACTTTAAGAAATCATAAATTTAAGTCTTATCATATTCTTCCAATGGTAAGTCTTCTATTGGTCCCAAAATTCTATTATTTTTTATGAAGAATGGATTGGTAGAAATGGAACCAATGCTTGGCCACCCAATAGTCCCGATTTGTCAATATTAGACACATTTCTTTGGGGCCATTTAAAGAACGTGGTATACAGGGTTTTTCCGTATATTTTGGAGCACCCCTGGAGCTTTTATTTGAAGACCTAGAAAAAACTGTAAATTACCAAAGTTGCATGATTTCTCCTAAACTGCCAGAATTTGTTATCGGACAAAACAAATGAACATCGTAAATTTGTTTAATAATGCCAATGTCGATTTTTTAAAATGGAACACCCTGTATATTATTTTTTTTTTTAACTCCTCAGTCTTTTCTAATTCCAGATATGTATATATGTTATATATTTACTTGAGTCATTTAGGCAAAATTTCATTTCAAAATATTGCGATTTATTAATAATTATTGAATTTTTCATCTTTAGAGTAACCCATTATACCAAGACAAGACCATTCAAGGTATGAAATATTATTTTTGAGACATAAGTCATTTGCCATAAGCGATTAATAACAACCAAATTGTTTCTCAGGGCAATCTAGATTTTCTAATCCGCAATATTTTGAAATGAAATTTTGCCTAAACGACTAAAGTAAACATATAACATATATACATATTAGGAATCAGAAAAGAGTGAGGAGTTAAAAAAAAAAAAATAAACAGGGTGTTCCATTTAAAAAAATCGACATTGGCATTATTTAACAAATTTACTATGTTCATTTGTTTTGTCCGATAACAAATTCTGACAGTTCAGGAGAAATCATGCAACTTTGGTAATTTAAAGTTTTTTCTAGGTCTTTAAATAAAAGCTCCAGGGGTGCTCCAAAATATACGGAAAAACCCTGTACAAGCAGCGAAACCACGATATTGAAGAAATCATGCAGAAAATTGTGAATGAAATAAATCGCCTTAACCAGAAAATCACAGTATAACAGCAAGTTTGGAAAGGCTACAAAGAGGTTATCGCACTTGTTTCGAGAACAACGGAGGTCACATTGAACAATTAAATTATTAATGTTTTTTTTTTAATTAGTAGATATAGAGTTGGATTTCTTTTTCTGTCATGTAATGTTTTATATTCCTCAAATAGGTTTTTTATCCTTAGAATAGTATTGACGGATATATTTCTGTGAAAATTTGCAATAAATCTTCTCCTTGCTTCTCTTGCATTTTCTGGGCATTTGTAGAACAAAATAACAATCTGCAATCTCTCATCTAATGCATATTTCATTTTGGCAATATTATAGTAAATTTGTCAAATTTTTTGACTTTGAAGGATTCAATGGTGATTATACCTTTATTACATATCGCGCTAACGGCGCTTCGGTGAAAATAATGTATGTATGTATGTTGTCGGCTTCGTCGTCGTCGTGGCTTTTGATACTTTCACATTTGCGATCTTTTTTCTCGGAAACTGCTAAAGTGGGAAAATTGAAACGTTCTGGGTTTAGAGAGGAATAGTGGGGGTACGTTGTGTGAAAATTTCGAATATACAGGGTGTACCGGAAAAAAGGTATTAATTTTTAAAGTCGAAGGATATTAGATTCTCGTCTTTATTCGATACAGGCCACAAAAATTAGTTTTTTCAATTTAAACTTTTTGGACGTGTAGACAACCATGGGCTACAGAAGCCTATTGTTTGTGAGCGCGATCGAAAGTTTGGAAATAATTTTTTTTTATTTTTTCATAGTCAAAATTTGTTCGAAAATGGTACCTCTTGGATCGCTAATAAGTCGAATTGGGTGCATCCGATGTACATTCGGTTTGGATAATCGGTTAGGCCATCTCAAAAACTACCTTTTTCCAATATATCGTTTCATACCTAACTAAAAATTTTTGAATTTCGAATTCATACAGCTATAACCCTCGCTACGAAAAAGCTAAAAAAAAATGACACGTACCTGTCAAAGTGACAGCTGTCGTATAATTAAACGATCGAACTAGAATAATATTTCTGCCATCTTTAAAATCGAGATTACAACTATTTCTGAAACATTTTGGGCAAATATTTTGGTCAATAAAATTAGAAGAAGGTTCAAGGTAGATATTCCACCCGATTTAAAATCTGGAAATGTTCTTATTATTCTAGCAAGTCACGCTGAAAACACCCATTTTTCGCCATTTTTGACAGCCGGATTTTTAGAATTAATAATTAATTTAGATACATCAATATCAAGGCACTCTTAGTCAAAAGTGAATGGTGTTAGAATTTGTAAAGATTGCCTGTTTCCGCACCCAAAAAAGCGACTTTGCTCAAATTTGCGAATATATTTTGATAAGTTTGGACATGCAGGAATGTTGAGAAGTAATCAGCGCATGTTTTGAGAAAAAAATAAAACGCTTTTGTTAAAAATTAAATAAGCTACAGTCAATATAGTAAAACATCTTTTAAAAGTATCTCTGAAAAAATCATAAATTAATTTTTTTGAGCCACAAATAATGTTTTAACAGAGCGCGCTTACTATGCAAACTAAAGGTTGTTTATCCGTCGATATAGTGGACCAAGAAAAAATTCAAAAAGTTATATACAGAAACTTGCTGACGTGTGTAAGCGATCCAGTGCGATGCACCACCCCAATTCCGATGTGAATTTTCAGAAGCTTGCCGTTTTTTCCGTATCAAAGATAAAGAAACGAAAAAATATCTCTGAAATACAATTTGACGAGCTCTATCCGCTAAAATATACAACGTTTCGATCAAAAGTCGTTTTCCGTACAAAAAAAAATAGAAACGGCGAAAAAATCACGCCTTACTCTGTGGTTTCCAATTTCTTGCCATTTTCGGCAATTTCCATTCCAGTTAGGTATAGAACGATATATTGGAAAAAGGTCGATTTTGAGATGGCCTAACCGATTATCCAAACCGAATGTCGATTGGATGCACCCAATTCGACTTATTAGCGATCCAAGAGGTACCATTTTCGACCAAATTTTGACTATGAAAAAATAAAAAAAATTACTTCCAAACTTTCGATCGCGCTCACAAACAATAGGGTTCTGTAGCCCACGGTCGTCTACGCGTCGAAAAAGTTTAAATCAAAAAACTAATTTTTGTGGCCTGTATCGAATGCCAACGAGATCCCGATATTTCTCGACTTTAAAAATTAATAACTTTTTTCCGGTACACCCTGTATATTCGAAATTTTCACACAACGTACCTCCACTATTTCTCTCTAAGCCCAAAGAGTTTTAATCGTCCCACTCTAACCGTTTCCGAGAAAAAAAATCGCAAGTGTGAAAATGTCGAAACTGACGACGCCGACGCCGACCACGCCGACAACATACGCACATATTTCAAATGTAGCAGCCTATATAGAGCAAAATTTTCAAGAAGCAGTCGGGGTTGTCGTGATTCCGCGTGAAGGCGACGAATAACATATCGCGGAAAGTGATATGTTAACTAGACTGGGTACATATCGCTAATCGTCAGCCGAGAGTGCACCTAATATTAGTACTAAAAAAATTTACTAAAATTAAAAAAATACTTTTCTTTCCTATTTTTCTATTTACTATTGCTTTTTCTGCCTCACTTTCCTGCGGAACGTAAAGGGGAAACATCTGACCAAAACTAGACAATTTCCGTTTTCTCGTATACCGGGTGTCCGCGAAAGGTGGTTCGCCCCTATAACTTTTTTGGCTTTGAAGATATTGGAATGAAATTTGGAGAATGTGTATACGACATAAAATTACATTTTTTGACGGGTAACTCAATTCTATGGCACTTCCGGTTTAACCGGAAGTGACATAAACTTTCGATTTTTAAATGGGACGCCTGGTATATTTTTACTTATTTTATCTCCACATGACATTCTAAACACAATCATGTGTCACTTGTCACTTTGTGTCACCAAAAAAAAATTTTTTTTTTCATTTTTTTTTTAAATCTAGAGGGCTATGAATTCGTTTAAATTACTAATTTTGTCTTATAATCTTGAGTAAAATACCAATTTACTCTTTTTTGTCAAAAACCAATCTGCTGTGTAAAATTCAATTTTTAAATTTGTATAAGTCATTTTTTTCAAATGGCAACATAGTGGTTCACCCGGTTAACAAAAGAGAGCATTTTCCTACGATTAATTTGATACCAAACACTTATGGGTTTTAAACAAACTTTCGTTTAAAATACTGGTAAAATATAACGCTAACATTTTTCTAAAATGAACGGTCTTCAGAGAATGAAATATTATTTAAATGAATCGAGTAGGCCTGTGAAATAAAAACATGAAGCTGTCATGAAAAAAAATTACGGCCTGTCAATATCTTATTGCATATCGCTTCGGCAACAGTACGTTATTGTTTAAAAACATGGAGAATAATAATATTTATACAAGTAGTGAAAAAGTTGATATGTTATTAGTTTTCGGAGAGTGTAGGCAAATCTCAACTAATGCTGCACGTCTTTACGCACAGAGATATCCAGATCGGCATCACCCAACCCGGCACTATTTCCCAAAAGTGGTTCAGCAAATGCGAAATGGACCTAATAATAATGAAAACATTAAATTTGTTGTGAGCGAAGAAAAAGAAATAGACGTTCTGGCATACGTACAAGTACATATCAACGCGTCCGTCAGAGAGATCGCGCTAGAATGTGATATTTCTAAGTCTTCTGCAGGTAAAATTTTAAATAAACATGGATATCACTCATATAAATACCAACTACACCAGCACCTGTACGGAAACGACAATGAAAGGAGACTTAGCTATTGTAATTGGTTTTTAGAAAAATATTTAGAGGATAACACATTTCCCAATAAAATTCTTTATACTGACGAAAGCCGTTTCACTAATTTGGGACATTTTAACAGAAATAACAAGCGATATTGGTCTCAAGAAAATTTACACTTGATGCAGGAAGGAAATTTTCAAGAACGGTTTGGTTTCAATTGTTGGGTTGGGATTTTAGGGGACAGAATATTAGGTCCTATAATTTTTGACGGTTCGCTAACAGGGGCAAGATATCTAGATTTTCTTACGCAAGAAATTGAGCAGTTCTTGGATGAGATACCGTTAATAAATCGAGAAGGACTATTTTATCAACAAGATGGTGCCCCCCCACACAACTTGAGGGCAGTAACGGAATATTTAAATGAATTATACAACGAAAATTGGATTGGAAACAGGGGCCCAGTTAGTTGGCCGGCAAGGTAAAACGGAATTGTTCTTAATTTATACCTTTATTTCATTTTAAAACTTTTTAGGTCGCCCGACCTTACGCCACTACATTTTTTTTTATGGGGTACTATTAAAAATGAGATATATGATGTACCCCCTGCCACACGAAATGAATTAGAAAACAAAGTAAGGGCAGTTATTCATCGAATTTCACCACGACATTTAAGAAACGTTGTAAGAGCAACAAAAGAGAAAGTACGACTTTGTCAGCAACAAGATGGAGGTCATTTTGAACATCTTCAAAATTAAAGTTAAAAATAAATAGATATTATGTAGATAGTTATAATTGTTTGGTTATTTAATTAGTAGGTATAATGCATACTATAATTTTTAATAAATTTAAAAAAAAAAATTAAAATGAAAAAAAAAATTTTTTTTTGGTGACACAAAGTGACAAGTGACACATGATTGTGTTTAGAATGTCATGTGGAGATAAAATAAGTAAAAATATACCAGGCGTCCCATTTAAAAATCGAAAGTTTATGTCACTTCCGGTTAAACCGGAAGTGCCATAGAATTGAGTTACCCGTCAAAAAATGTAATTTTATGTCGTATACACATTCTCCAAATTTCATTCCAATATCTTCAAAGCCAAAAAAGTTATAGGGGCGAACCACCTTTCGCGGACACCCGGTATATAGGTAGTTTTCGGAGATGGCGCCGTATAGTGCTCGATGTCCCGTTTCCAATGCCACCTCGCTCGATTCGCTACGACTTTTCGTTACGGAGATATATGATATTGATATTTATAGGTGCTCTTCAGTAGTAGTATTCAATCGACTAAAACATAAGCAAAAAATTATTCTTACATATAAGCTATCAATTATCAGCTAATAATTTTGTAGAAATATTATTGTGCCGAGCCCTTCGGGCACGGCACTGTTCTAGGTCGTTCGTTTAATTATACGACAGCTGTCACTTTGACAGGTAAGTGTAATTTTTTTTTAGCATTTTTATTGCGAGGGTTATAGCTGTAGGAATTCGAAATTTAAAAAATTTCAGGTACCTAAATAAGAATGTTTTATACGATTGCTGTCAAATTTTGACAGGTAAATGTAAGTTTTTTTTATCCTTTTCATAGCGAGGGTTATAGCTGTAAAAATCTTAAATTAAAAAGTTTTTCAGTACCTAAATAACAAAGTTTTATACGATAGCTGTCAAATTTTGGCAGGTTAGTGTCAATTTTTTTTTAGTCTTTTCATAACGAGTTCATAGCGAGGGTTATAGCTGTAAAAATCCGAAATTTAAAAAATTTCGGGTACCTAAATAAGAAAGTTTTATACGATAGCTGTCAAATTTTGACAAGTGTCAATTTTTTTTTTGCTTTCTTGTAGCGAGGGTTATAGCTGTAAAAATCCCAAATTGAAAATTTTTTCAGTATGTAAATAACAAAGTTTTATACGACAGCTGTCAAATTTTGACAGGTAAGTGTCAATGATTTTTTAGCTTTTTTGTAGCGAGGGTTATAGCTGTAAGAATCCGAAATTTAAAAAAAATTCAGTACCTAAATAACAAAGTTTTATACAGCAGCTGTCAAATTTTGACAGGTAAGTGTCAATTATTTTTTAGCTTTTTTGTAGCGAGGGTTATTGCTGTAAGAATCCTAAATTAAAAAAATTTTCATTACCTAAATAACAAAGTTCTATACGACAGCTGTCAAATTTTGACAGGTAAGTGTCAATTTATTTAAACTTTTTTCGTAACGAGGGTTAAAGCTGTAATAATCCTAATTTTCAGTACCAAAATGACAAAGTTCTATACGACAGCTGTCAAATTATATATACTTAAATAGTAATTCTTATTTTTTATAATTTGCTACCATTTCTATGCTATTTAGGTATAGACAGTTATATTTAAAAAAAAGTTGTATTTGAGATGACCTAAACGAATATCCAAACCAAAAGTATATCGGACGCACATAATTCGATTTATTAACGATTCAATATGACCCTACATTGATTTTAAAAAAATCAAAAAAATTACTTCCCAACTTTCTATCGCGTTCGCAAACAACAGTATTTTGTAGCCCAATGTCGTCTACGCTTCGAAAAAGTTTAAATCGATTAAAATACTTTTTGCCACCTGTATCGCCGTACAACGAAAAAAAAACATATTTTTCAACTTTGAATTTAATAACTTTTTTCCGGTACACCCTGTATATTCAAAAATTTTCTAAGACGTACCCCTACTATTCCTCTCTACATCCAGAAAATTTTTTAATCGTTTTGCTCTAACCGTTTCCGAGAAAAGAATTCGCGAATATCTAAATGTGGAACAGCCTCTCACCACGTGGCGACGGATTATCAATGTCGGAACGCCATCTTTAAATCGAGATTACAACTATTTCTGAAACATTTTGGGCAAATATTTTGGTAAATAAAATTAGAAGAAGGTTCAAGGTAGATATTCCACCCGATTTAAAATCTGGAAATGTTCTTATTATTCTAGCAAGTCACGCTGAAAACACCCATTTTTCGCCATTTTTGACAGCCGGATTTTAGAATTAATAATTAATTTAGATACATCAATATCAAGGCACTCTTAGTCAAAAGTGAATGGTGTTAGAATTTGTAAAGATTGCCTATTTCCGCACCCAAAAAAGCGACTTTGCTCAATTTTGCTAATATATTTTAATAATTTTGGATATGTAGAGGTGTTGAGAAGTAATCAGCGCATTTTTTGAGAAAAAAATAAAACGGTTTTGTTAAAAATTGACTAAGCTACAGTCGATATAGTAAAAAAAAGCTGCCGTTTTTTCCGTATTAAAGATAAATAAACGAAAAAATATCTCTTAAATACAATTTGACGAGCTCTATCCGCTAAAGTTTACAACGTTTCGATCAAAAGTCGTTTTCAGTACGAAAAAAAATAAAAACCGTGAAAAAATCAGGCCTAACTTTATAATTTCCACTTTCTTACAATTTTCGGCAATTTCCATTCCAGTTAGGTATAGGACGATGTATTGGATAAAGGTAGTTTTTGAGATGGCCTAACCGATTATCCAAACCGAATGTACATCGGATGCACCCAATTCGACTTATTAGCGATCCAAGAGGTACCATTTTGGACCAAATTTTGACTTTTAAAAAATAAAAAAAAATATTTCCAAACTTTCGATCGCGCTCACAAATAATATGCTTCTGTAGCCGACGGTCGTCTACACGTCGAAAAAGTTTAAATCGAAAAAACTAATTTTTGTGGCCTGTATCGAATAAACATGAGAATCCGATATTTTTCGGTTTTAAAAATTAATAATTTTTTTCCGGTACACCCTGTATATTCGAAATTTTTACACAACGTACCCCCACTATTCCTCTCTAAACCCAAAACGTTTCAATCGTCCCACTTTAGCAGTTTCCGAGAAAAAAAATCGCAAATGTGAAAATAGCAAAAGCCACGACGCCGACAACATACATACATTATTTTTACCGAAGCGTCGTATAACATATCGCTGTGTAGCGCGATATGTAATACTAGACTGGGTACATATCGCTAATTGTCAGCCGAGAGTGCATCTAATATTAGTACTAAAAAGATTTACAAAAATTTACAATAAAAAAATACTTTTCTTTTCTTTTTTTCTATTTACTATTGCTTTTTTTGCCTCACCTTCCTGCGGAACGTGAAGGGAAGACATATCGCCAAATAGTCATTATAACAACTGACCAAAACTACACAATGGTGCAAAATTTCCGTTTTCTCGTATAGATAGGTAGTTTTCTGAGACGGCGCCGTATAGGTGCTCTTTAAACTCGCACACCCTTGTGCAATATGGGATATACTTTCCATATTTGCTCTATAAAAATATGTAAGTATTCAATCGAATAAAACATAAGCAAAAAATTATTCTTACATGGAAGCTATCAATTATCAGCTAATAAATTTGTAGAAATATTATTGTGCCGAGCCCTTTGGGTACGGCACTGTTCTATTTCGTTCGTTTAATTATACGAGAGCTGTCACTTTGACAGGTAAGTGTAATTTTTTTTAGCTTTTTCGTAGCGAGGGTAATAGCTGTAAGAATTCAAAATTAAAAAATGTTCAGGTACCTAAATAAGAATGTTTTATACGATAGCTGTCAAATTTTGACAGGTAGGAGTCAGTTTTTTTTTATCCTTTTCGTAACGAGGGTTATCGCTGTAAAAATCCTAAGGTGAAAAATTTTTCAGATCCTAAATAACAAAGTTTTATACGACAGCTGTCAGACTTTGACAGGTAAGTTTCAATTTTTTTTTGTTTTTTGGTAGCGAGAGTTACAGCTATAAGAATCCTAAATTTAAAAATATTTCAGTTTCTAAATAACAAAGTTTTATACGACAGCTGTCATTTTGACAGGTAAATGTCATTTTTTTTTAAGCTTTTCTTGTATCTAGGATTAAAGCTGTAAGAATCCAAAATTTAAAAAAAATTCAGTAGTTAAATAACAAAGTTCCATACGACAGCTGTCAAATTTTGACAGGTAAGTTAAAAAATTTTTTTTAGATTTTTCGTAGCGAGATTTATAGCTGTAAGAATCCTAAATGAAAAATTTTTCAGTTCCTAAATAACAAAGTTATATACGACAGCTGTCATTTTGACAGGTAAATTGCAAGTTTTTTTTAAGCTTTTCTTGTGTCTAGGATTATAGCTGTAAGAATTCGAAATTTAAAAAAAATTCCGTACCTAAATAACAAAGTTCTATACGACAGCTGTCAGATTTTGACAGGCTGGTAAGTGTCAATTTTTTTTAGCTTTTTCGTAGCGACGGTTATAGCTGTAAGAATCTCAAATTAAAAAAAAAATCAGTACCTAGATAACAAAGTTTTATACGATACCTGTCAGATTTTGACAGGTAAGTGTCAATTTATTTTAACTTTTTTCGTAGCGAGGGTTAAAGCTGTAATAAAACTAAATTAAAAATATTTTCAGTACCAAAATAACAAAGTTCTATACGACAGCTGTCAAATTATATATACCTAAATAGTAATTCTTATTTTTTATAATTTGCTACCATTTCTATGCTATTTAGGTATAGAACAATATATTTGAAAAAAGTAGTATTTGAGATGACCTAAACGAATATCCAAACCAAAAGTATATCGGACGCACCCAATTCGATTTATTAACGATCCAATATGACCCTACATTGATTTTAATAAAAATCAAAAAAATTACCTCCGAACTTTCGATCGCGTTCGCAAACAACAGTGTTTTATAGACCAACGTCGTCTACACGTCGAAAAAGTTTAAATCGATTAAAATGATTTTTGCCACCTGTATCGCCCTACAACGAAAAAAAACATATTTTTTAACTTTGACTTTAATAACTTTTTTCCGGTACACCCTGTATATTTGAAATTGTTCCCAGAACGTGCCCCGACTATTCCTCTCTACGTCCAGAAAGTTTTAATCGTTTTGCTCTAACCGTTTCCGAAAAAAAAATTCGCTAATATCGAAGTGTCGAATAACCTTCTACCACGTGGCGACGGATTAATTATCAATGTCGGTACGCCATCTTTAAACTCGAAATTACAACTATTTCTGAAACATTTTGGGCAAATATTTTGGTCAATAAAATTAGAAGAAGGTTGAAGGTAGATATTCCACCCGATTTAAAATCTGGAAATGTTCTTATTATTCTAGCAAGTCACGCTGAAAACACCCATTTTCCGCCATTTTTGACAGCCGGATTTTTAGAATTAATAATTAATTTAGATACATCAATATCAAGGCACTCTTAGTCAAAAGTGAATGGTGTTAGAATTTGTAAAGATTGCCTGTTTCCGCACCCAAAAAAGCGACTTTTCTCAATTTTGCGAATATATTTTAATAATTTTGGATATGTAGAGGTGTTGAGAAGTAATCAGCGCATTTTTTGAGAAAAAAATAAAACGGTTTTGTTAAAAATTGAATAAGCTACAGTCGATATAGTAAAAAAAAAGCTGCCTTTTTTTCCGTATTAAAGATAAATAAACGAAAAAATATATCTTAAATACAATTTGACAAGCTCTATCCGCTAAAGTTTACAACGTTTCGATCAAAAGTCGTTTTCAGAACGAAAAAAAATAAAAACCGTGAAAAAATCAGGCCTAACTTTATGATTTCCACTTTCTAACAATTTTCGGCAATTCCCATTCCAGTTAGGTATAGAACGATGTATTGGAGAAAGGTAGTTTTTGAGATGGCCTAACCGATTATCCAAACCGAATGTACATCGGATGCACCCAATTCGACTTATTAGCGATCCAAGAGGTACCATTTTGGACCAAATTTTGACTTTTAAAAAATAAAAAAAATTATTTCCAAACTTTCGATCGTGCTCACAAACAATAGGCTTCTGTAGCCGACGGTCGTCTACACGTCGAAAAAGTTTAAATCGAAAAAACTAATTTTTGTGGCCTGTATCGAATAAACATGAGAATCCGATATTTTTCGGTTTTAAAAATTAATAACTTTTTTCCGGTACCTACACCCTGTATATTTGAAATTTTTACACAACGTACCCCCACTATTCCTCTCTAAACCCAAAACGTTTCAATCGTCCCACTTTAGCAGTTTCCGAGAAAAAAAATCGCAAATGTAAAAATAGCAAAAGCCACGACGACGACGACTACGACGACGCCGACAACATACATACATTATTTTCACCGAAGCGCCGTATAACATATCGCGGTTTAGCGCGATATGTAACTAGACTGGGTACATATCGCTAATCGTCAGCCGAGAGTGCATCTAATATTAGTACTAAAAAGATTTACAAAAATTTACAATAAAAAAATAATTTTCTTTTCTTTTTTTCTATTTACTATTGCTTTTTTTGCCTCACCTTCCTGCGGAACGTGAAGGGGAAAACATGTCGCCAAATTGTCATTATAACAACTGACTAAAACTACACAATGGTGCAAAATTTCCGTTTTCTCGTATAGGTAGGTAGTTTTCTGAGACGGCGCCGTATAGGTGCTCTTTAAACTCGCACACCTTTGTGCAATGTGGGATATACTTTCCATATTTACTCTATAAAAATATGTAAGTATTCAATCGATTAAAACATAAGCAAAAAATTATTCTTACATGGAAGCTATCAATTATCAGCTAATAAATTTGTAGAAATATTATTGTGCCGAGCCCTTCGGGCACGGCACTGTTCTACTTCGTTCGTTTAATTATACGAGAGCTGCCACTTTGACAGGTAAGTGTCATTTTTTTTAGCTTTTTCGTAGCGAGGGTTATAGCTGTAAGAATTCGAAATTAAAAAATTTTTAGGTATCTAAATAAGAATGTTTTATACGATAGCTGTCAAATTTTGACAGGTAGGAGTCAGTTTTTTTTTTATCCTTTTCGTAGCGAGTGTTATCGCTGTAAAAATCCTAAAGTGAAAATTTTTTTCAGATCCTAAATAACAAAGTTCTATACGACAGCTGTCATTTTGACAGGTAAATGTCAATTTTTTTAAAGCTTTTCTTGTATCTAGGATTAAAGCTGTAAGAATCCAAAATTTAAAAAAAAATCAGTAGTTAAATAACAAAGTTCTATACGACAGCTGTCAAATTTTGACAGGTAAGTTAAAATTTTTTTATTAGATTTTTCGTAGCGAGATTTATAGCTGTAAGAATCCTAAATGAAAAATTTTTCAGTTCAGAAATAACAAAGTTATATACGACAGCTGTCATTTTGACAGGTAAATTGCAAGTTTTTTTTAAGCTTTTCTTGTATCTAGGATTATAGCTGTAAGAATTCGAAATTTAAAAAAAATTCAGTACCTAAATAACAAAGTTCTATACGACAGCTGTCAGATTTTGACAGGTAAGTGTCAATTTTTTTTTGTTTTTTCGTAGCGAGAGTTACAGCTATAAGAATCCTAAATTTAAAAATATTTCAGTTTCTAAATAACAAAGTTTTATACGACAGCTGTCATTTTGACAGGTAAATGTCATTTTTTTTTAAGCTTTTCTTGTATCTAGGATTAAAGCTGTAAGAATCCAAAATTTAAAAAAAAATCAGTAGTTAAATAACAAAGTTCCATACGACAGCTGTCAAATTTTGACAGGTAAGTTAAAAAAATTTTTTTAGATTTTTCGTAGCGAGATTTATAGCTGTAAGAATCCTAAATGAAAAATTTTTCAGTTCCTAAATAACAAAGTTATATACGACAGCTGTCATTTTGACAGGTAAATTGCAAGTTTTTTTTAAGCTTTTCTTGTGTCTAGGATTATAGCTGTAAGAATTCGAAATTTAAAAAAAATTCCGTACCTAAATAACAAAGTTCTATACGACAGCTGTCAGATTTTGACAGGCTGGTAAGTGTCAATTTTTTTTAGCTTTTTCGTAGCGACGGTTATAGCTGTAAGAATCTCAAATTAAAAAAAAAATCAGTACCTAGATAACAAAGTTTTATACGATACCTGTCAGATTTTGACAGGTAAGTGTCAATTTATTTTAACTTTTTTCGTAGCGAGGGTTAAAGCTGTAATAAAACTAAATTAAAAATATTTTCAGTACCAAAATAACAAAGTTCTATACGACAGCTGTCAAATTATATATACCTAAATAGTAATTCTTATTTTTTATAATTTGCTACCATTTCTATGCTATTTAGGTATAGAACAATATATTTGAAAAAAGTAGTATTTGAGATGACCTAAACGAATATCCAAACCAAAAGTATATCGGACGCACCCAATTCGATTTATTAACGATCCAATATGACCCTACATTGATTTTAATAAAAATCAAAAAAATTACCTCCGAACTTTCGATCGCGTTCGCAAACAACAGTGTTTTATAGACCAACGTCGTCTACACGTCGAAAAAGTTTAAATCGATTAAAATGATTTTTGCCACCTGTATCGCCCTACAACGAAAAAAAACATATTTTTTAACTTTGACTTTAATAACTTTTTTCCGGTACACCCTGTATATTTGAAATTGTTCCCAGAACGTGCCCCGACTATTCCTCTCTACGTCCAGAAAGTTTTAATCGTTTTGCTCTAACCGTTTCCGAAAAAAAAATTCGCTAATATCGAAGTGTCGAATAACCTTCTACCACGTGGCGACGGATTAATTCAATGTCGGTACGCCATCTTTAAACTCGAAATTACAACTATTTCTGAAACATTTTGGGCAAATATTTTGGTCAATAAAATTAGAAGAAGGTTGAAGGTAGATATTCCACCCGATTTAAAATCTGGAAATGTTCTTATTATTCTAGCAAGTCACGCTGAAAACACCCATTTTCCGCCATTTTTGACAGCCGGATTTTTAGAATTAATAATTAATTTAGATACATCAATATCAAGGCACTCTTAGTCAAAAGTGAATGGTGTTAGAATTTGTAAAGATTGCCTGTTTCCGCACCCAAAAAAGCGACTTTTCTCAATTTTGCGAATATATTTTAATAATTTTGGATATGTAGAGGTGTTGAGAAGTAATCAGCGCATTTTTTGAGAAAAAAATAAAACGGTTTTGTTAAAAATTGAATAAGCTACAGTCGATATAGTAAAAAAAAAGCTGCCTTTTTTTCCGTATTAAAGATAAATAAACGAAAAAATATCTCTTAAATACAATTTGACAAGCTCTATCCGCTAAAGTTTACAACGTTTCGATCAAAAGTCGTTTTCAGAACGAAAAAAAATAAAAACCGTGAAAAAATCAGGCCTAACTTTATGATTTCCACTTTCTAACAATTTTCGGCAATTCCCATTCCAGTTAGGTATAGAACGATGTATTGGAAAAAGGTAGTTTTTGAGATGGCCTAACCGATTATCCAAACCGAATGTACATCGGATGCACCCAATTCGACTTATTAGCGATCCAAGAGGTACCATTTTGGACCAAATTTTGACTTTTAAAAAATAAAAAAAATTATTTCCAAACTTTCGATCGTGCTCACAAACAATAGGCTTCTGTAGCCGACGGTCGTCTACACGTCGAAAAAGTTTAAATCGAAAAAACTAATTTTTGTGGCCTGTATCGAATAAACATGAGAATCCGATATTTTTCGGTTTTAAAAATTAATAACTTTTTTCCGGTACCTACACCCTGTATATTTGAAATTTTTACACAACGTACCCCCACTATTCCTCTCTAAACCCAAAACGTTTCAATCGTCCCACTTTAGCAGTTTCCGAGAAAAAAAATCGCAAATGTAAAAATAGCAAAAGTCACGACGACGACGACTACGACGACGCCGACAACATACATACATTATTTTCACCGAAGCGCCGTATAACATATCGCGGTTTAGCGCGATATGTAACTAGACTGGGTACATATCGCTAATCGTCAGCCGAGAGTGCATCTAATATTAGTACTAAAAAGATTTACAAAAATTTACAATAAAAAAATAATTTTCTTTTCTTTTTTTCTATTTACTATTGCTTTTTTTGCCTCACCTTCCTGCGGAACGTGAAGGGGAAAACATGTCGCCAAATTGTCATTATAACAACTGACTAAAACTACACAATGGTGCAAAATTTCCGTTTTCTCGTATAGGTAGGTAGTTTTCTGAGACGGCGCCGTATAGGTGCTCTTTAAACTCGCACACCTTTGTGCAATGTGGGATATACTTTCCATATTTACTCTATAAAAATATGTAAGTATTCAATCGATTAAAACATAAGCAAAAAATTATTCTTACATGGAAGCTATCAATTATCAGCTAATAAATTTGTAGAAATATTATTGTGCCGAGCCCTTCGGGCACGGCACTGTTCTACTTCGTTCGTTTAATTATACGAGAGCTGCCACTTTGACAGGTAAGTGTCATTTTTTTTAGCTTTTTCGTAGCGAGGGTTATAGCTGTAAGAATTCCAAATTAAAAAATTTTTAGGTATCTAAATAAGAATGTTTTATACGATAGCTGTCAAATTTTGACAGGTAGGAGTCAGTTTTTTTTTTATCCTTTTCGTAGCGAGTGTTATCGCTGTAAAAATCCTAAAGTGAAAATTTTTTTCAGATCCTAAATAACAAAGTTCTATACGACAGCTGTCATTTTGACAGGTAAATGTCAATTTTTTTAAAGCTTTTCTTGTATCTAGGATTAAAGCTGTAAGAATCCAAAATTTAAAAAAAAATCAGTAGTTAAATAACAAAGTTCTATACGACAGCTGTCAAATTTTGACAGGTAAGTTAAAATTTTTTTATTAGATTTTTCGTAGCGAGATTTATAGCTGTAAGAATCCTAAATGAAAAATTTTTCAGTTCAGAAATAACAAAGTTATATACGACAGCTGTCATTTTGACAGGTAAATTGCAAGTTTTTTTTAAGCTTTTCTTGTATCTAGGATTATAGCTGTAAGAATTCGAAATTTAAAAAAAATTCAGTACCTAAATAACAAAGTTCTATACGACAGCTGTCAGATTTTGACAGGTAAGTGTCAATTTTTTTTTAGCGTTTCCGAAAAAAAAATTCGCTAATATCGAAGTGTCGAATAACCTTCTACCGCGTGGCGACGGATTATCAATGTCGGTACGCCATCTTTAAACTCGAAATTACAACTATTTCTGAAACATTTTGGGCAAATATTTTGGTCAATAAAATTAGAAGAAGGTTGAAGGTAGATATTCCACCCGATTTAAAATCTGGAAATGTTCTTATTATTCTAGCAAGTCACGCTGAAAACACCCATTTTCCGCCATTTTTGACAGCCGGATTTTTAGAATTAATAATTAATTTAGATACATCAATATCAAGGCACTCTTAGTCAAAAGTGAATGGTGTTAGAATTTGTAAAGATTGCCTGTTTCCGCACCCAAAAAAGCGACTTTTCTCAATTTTGCGAATATATTTTAATAATTTTGGATATGTAGAGGTGTTGAGAAGTAATCAGCGCATTTTTTGAGAAAAAAATAAAACGGTTTTGTTAAAAATTGAATAAGCTACAGTCGATATAGTAAAAAAAAAGCTGCCTTTTTTTCCGTATTAAAGATAAATAAACGAAAAAATATCTCTTAAATACAATTTGACAAGCTCTATCCGCTAAAGTTTACAACGTTTCGATCAAAAGTCGTTTTCAGAACGAAAAAAAATAAAAACCGTGAAAAATCAGGCCTAACTTTATGATTTCCACTTTCTAACAATTTTCGGCAATTCCCATTCCAGTTAGGTATAGAACGATGTATTGGAAAAAGGTAGTTTTTGAGATGGCCTAACCGATTATCCAAACCGAATGTACATCGGATGCACCCAATTCGACTTATTAGCGATCCAAGAGGTACCATTTTGGACCAAATTTTGACTTTTAAAAAATAAAAAAAATTATTTCCAAACTTTCGATCGTGCTCACAAACAATAGGCTTCTGTAGCCGACGGTCGTCTACACGTCGAAAAAGTTTAAATCGAAAAAACTAATTTTTGTGGCCTGTATCGAATAAACATGAGAATCCGATATTTTTCGGTTTTAAAAATTAATAACTTTTTTCCGGTACCTACACCCTGTATATTTGAAATTTTTACACAACGTACCCCCACTATTCCTCTCTAAACCCAAAACGTTTCAATCGTCCCACTTTAGCAGTTTCCGAGAAAAAAAATCGCAAATGTGAAAATAGCAAAAGCCACGACGACGACGACTACGACGACGCCGACAACATACATACATTATTTTCACCGAAGCGCCGTATAACATATCGCGGTTTAGCGCGATATGTAACTAGACTGGGTACATATCGCTAATCGTCAGCCGAGAGTGCATCTAATATTAGTACTAAAAAGATTTACAAAAATTTACAATAAAAAAATAATTTTCTTTTCTTTTTTTCTATTTACTATTGCTTTTTTTGCCTCACCTTCCTGCGGAACGTGAAGGGGAAAACATATCGCCAAATTGTCATTATAACAACTGACTAAAACTACACAATGGTGCAAAATTTCCGTTTTCTCGTATAGGTAGGTAGTTTTCTGAGACGGCGCCGTATAGGTGCTCTTTAAACTCGCACACCTTTGTGCAATGTGGGATATACTTTCCATATTTACTCTATAAAAATATGTAAGTATTCAATCGATTAAAACATAAGCAAAAAATTATTCTTACATGGAAGCTATCAATTATCAGCTAATAAATTTGTAGAAATATTATTGTGCCGAGCCCTTCGGGCACGGCACTGTTCTACTTCGTTCGTTTAATTATACGAGAGCTGCCACTTTGACAGGTAAGTGTCATTTTTTTTAGCTTTTTCGTAGCGAGGGTTATAGCTGTAAGAATTCGAAATTAAAAAATTTTCAGGTATCTAAATAAGAATGTTTTATACGATAGCTGTCAAATTTTGACCGGTAGGAGTCAGTTTTTTTTTATCCTTTTCGTAGCGAGTGTTATCGCTGTAAAAATCCTAAAGTGAAAAATTTTTTCAGATCCTAAATAACAAAGTTCTATACGACAGCTGTCATTTTGACAGGTAAATGTCAATTTTTTTAAAGCTTTTCTTGTATCTAGGATTAAAGCTGTAAGAATCCAAAATTAAAAAAAAATTCAGTAGTTAAATAACAAAGTTCTATACGACAGCTGTCAAATTTTGACAGGTAAGTGTCAATTTTTTTTTAGCTTTTTCGTAGCGACGGTTATAGCTGTAAGAATCCCAAATTTAAAAAAAATTCAGTACCTAGATAACAAAGTTTTATACGATACCTGTCAGATTTTGACAGGTAAGTGTCAATTTATTTTAACTTTTTTCGTAACGAGGGTTAAAGCTGTAATAAAACTAAATTAAAAAAATTTTCAGTACCAAAATAACAAAGTTCTATACGACAGTTGTCAAATTATATATACTTAAATAGTAATTCTTATTTTTTATAATTTGCTACCATTTCTCTGCTGTTTAGGTATAGAACAATATATTTGAAAAAAGTAGTATTTGTGATGACCTTAACGAATATCCAAACCAAAATTATATCGGACGCACCCAATTCGATTTATTAACGATCCAATATGACCCTACATTGATTTTAAAAAAATCAAAAAAATTACTTCCCAACTTTCGATCGCGTTCGCAAACAACAGTGTTTTGTAGCCCAACGTCGTCTACATGTCGAAAAAGTTTAAATCGATTAAAATGATTTTTGCCACCTGTATCGCCCTACAACGAAAAAAAAACATATTTTTTAACTTTGACTTTAATAACTTTTTTCCGGTACACCTTGTATATTTGAAATTGTTCCCAGAACGTGCCCCGACTATTCCTCTCTACGTCCAGAAAGTTTGAATCGTTTTGCTCTAACCGTTTCCGAAAAAAAAATTCGCGAATATCGAAATGTCGAATAACCTTCTACCACGTGGCGACGGATTATCAATGTCAAAACGCCATCTTTAAAATCGAGATTACAATCATTTCTGAAACATTTTGGGCAAATATTTTGGTCAGTAAAATTAGCAGAAGGTTTAAGGTAGGTATTCCACCCAATTTAAAATTTGGAAATGTTCTTATTATTCTAGCAAGTCACGCTGAAAACACCCATTTTTCGCCATTTTTGACAGCTGGATTTTTAGAATTAATAATTAATTTAGATACATCAATATCAAGGCACTCTTAGTCAAAAGTGAATGGTGTTAGAATTTGTAAAGATTGCCTGTTTCCGCACCCAAAAAAGCGACTTTTCTCAATTTTGCGAATATATTTTAATGATTTTGAATATGTAGAGGTATTGCGAAGTAATCAGCGCATTTTTTGAGAAAAAAATAAAACGGTTTTGTTAAAAATTGAATAAGCTACAGTCGATATAGTAAAAAAAAAGCTGCCGTTTTTTCCGTATTAAAGATAAAGAAACGAAAAAATATCTCTTAAATACAATTTGACGAGCTCTATCCGCTAAAGTTCACAACGTTTCGATCAAAAGTCGTTTTCAGTACGAAAAAAAATAAAAACCGTAAAAAAATCAGGCCTAACTTTATGATTTCCACTTTCTTACAATTTTCGGCAATTTCCATTCCAGTTAGGTATAGAACGATATATAGGAAAAAGGTAGATTTTGAGATGGCCTAACCGATTATCCGAACCGCATGTCGATTGGATGCACCCAATTCGACTTATTAGCGATCCAAGAGGTACCATTTTCGACCAAATTTTGACTTTGAAAAAATCAAAAAAATTACTTCCAATCTCTCGATCGTGCTTACAAACAATAGGCTTCTGTAACTTGCGGTCCTCTACACGTCCAAAAAGTTTCAATCGATAAAGTTCATTCCTGGGACCACGGTGTGGGCCGCGTCAAACCCGACTTTTTTCGACTTTGACGTTTAATAACTTTTTTCCGGCACACCCTGTATATTCCAAATTTTTACAGAACGTACCCCCACTATTCCTTTCTAAACCGAAAAAGTTTCAATCGTCCCACTCTAACCGTTTCCGAGAAAAAAAATCGCAAATATGAAAATGTCGAAACTGACGGCGGCGACGACGACAACAAACGCACATTATTTTCACCGAAGCGCCGTATAACATATCGCGGTGTAGCGCGATATGTAACTAGACTGGGTACATATCGCTAATCGTCAGCCGAGAGTGCATCTAATATTAGTACTAAAAAGATTTACAAAAATTTACAATAAAAAAATATTTTTTTTTTCTTTTTTACTATTTACTATTGCTTTTTTTGCCTCACCTTCCTGCGGAACGTGAAGGGAAAACATATCGCCAAATTGTCATTATAACAACTGACTAAAACTACACAATGGTGCAAAATTTCCGTTTTCTCGTATAGGTAGGTAGTTTTCTGAGACGGCGCCGTATAGGTGCTCTTTAAACTCGCACACCTTTGTGCAATGTGGGACTTACTTTCCATATTTGCTCTATAAAAATATGTAAGTATTTAATCGATTAAAACATAAGCAAAAAATTATTCTTACATGGAAGCTATCAATTATCAGCTAATAAATTTGTAGAAATATTATTGTGCCGAGCCCTTCGGGCACGGCACTGTTCTACTTCGTTCGTTTAATTATACGAGAGCTGTCACTTTGACAGGTAAGTGTAATTTTTTTTAGCTTTTTCGTAGCGAGGGTTATAGCTGTAAGAATTCGAAATTAAAAAATTTTCAGGTATCCAAATATGAATGTTTTATACGATAGCTGTCAAATTTTGACAGGTAGGTGTCAGTTTTTTTTTTATCCTTTTCGTAGCGAGGGTTATCGCTGTTAAAATCCTAAAGTGAAAAATTTTTCAGATCCTAAATAACAAAGTTCTATACAATAGCTGTCATTTTGACAGGTAAATGTCAATTTTTTTAAAGCTTTTCTTGTATCTAGGATTAAAGCTGTAAGAATCCAAAATTTAAAAAAAATTCAGTAGTTAAATAACAAAGTTCTATACGACAGCTGTCAAATTTTGACAGGTAAGTTTAAATTTTTTTTTAGATTTTTCGTAGCGAGATTTATAGTTGTAAGAATCCTAAATGAAAATTTTTTCCGTTCCTAAATAACAAAGTTATATACGACAGCTGTCATTTTGACAGGTAAATTGCAAGTTTTTTTTAAGCTTTTCTTGTATCTAGGATTATAGCTGTAAGAATTCTAAATTTTAAAAAAATTCAGTACCTAAATAACAAAGTTCTATACGACAGCTATCAGATTTTGACAGGTAAGTGTCAATTTTTTTTTTAGCTTTTTCGTAGCGACGGTTATAGCTGTAAGAATCATAAATTAAAAAAAAATTCAGTACCTAGATAACAAAGTTTTATACGATACCTGTCAGATTTTGACAGGTAAGTGTCAATTTATTTCAACTTTTTTCGTAGCGAGGGTTAAAGCTGTAATAAAACTAAATTAAAAAAATTTTCAGTACCAAAATAACAAAGTTCTATACGACAGCTGTCAAATTATATATACTTAAATAGTAATTCTTATTTTTTATAATTTGCTACCATTTGTATGCTGTTTAGGTATAGAACAATATATTTGAAAAAAGTAGTATTTGAGATGACCTAAACGAATATCCAAACCAAAATTATATCGGACGCACCCAATTCGATTTATTAACGATCCAATATGACCCTACATTGATTTTAAAAAAATCAAAAAAATTACTTCCCAACTTTCGATCGCGTTCGCAAACATCAGTGTTTTGTAGCCCAACGTCGTCTACATGTCGAAAAAGTTTAAATCAATTAAAATGATTTTTGCCACCTGTATCGCCCTACAACGAAAAAAACATATTTTTTAACTTTGACTTTAATAACTTTTTTCCGGTACACTCTGTATATTTGAAATTGTTCCCAGAACGTGCCCCGACTATTCCTCTCTACGTCCAGAAAATTTGAATCGTTTTGCTCTAACCGTTTCCGAAAAAAAAATTCGCGAATATCGAAATGTCGAATAACCTTCTACCACGTGGCGACGGATTATCAATGTCGAAACGCCATCTTTAAAATCGAGATTACAACCATTTCTGAAACATTTTGTGCAAATATTTTGGTCAGTAAAATTAGCAGAAGGTTCAAGGTAGATATTCCACCCAATTTAAAATCTGGAAATGTTCTTATTAATCTAGCAAGTCACGCTGAAGACACCCATTTTTCGCCATTTTTGACAGCCGGATTTTTAAAATTAATAATTAATTTAGATACATCAATATCAAGGCACTCTTAGTCGAAAGTGAATGGTGTTAGAATTTGTAAAGATTGCCTGTTTCCGCACCCAAAAAAGCGACTTTTCTCAATTTTGCGAATATATTTTAATAATTTTGAATATGTAGAGGTGTTGCGAAGTAATCAGCGCATTTTTTGAGAAAAAAATAAAACGGTTTTGTTAAAAATTGAATAAGCTACAGTCGATATAGTAAAAAAAAAGCTGCCGTTTTTTCCGTATTAAAGATAAAGAAACGAAAAAATATCTCTTAAATACAATTTGACGAGCTCTATCCGCTAAAGTTTACAACGTTTCGATCAAAAGTCGTTTTCAGTACGAAAAAAAATAAAAACCGTGAAAAAATCAGGCCTAACTTTATGATTTCCACTTTCTTACAATTTTCGGCAATTTCCATTCCAGTTAGGTATAGAACGATATATTGGAAAAAGGTAGTTTTTGAGATGGCCTAAACGATTATCAAAACCGAATGTTGATCGGATGCACCCATTTCGACTTATTAGCGATCCAAGAGGTACCATTTTTGACCAATTTTCAGCTTTAAAAAAATCAAAAAAATTACTTCCAATCTCTCGATCGCCCTCACAAACAATAGGGTTCTGTAACTCGCGGTCCTCTACACGTCCAAAAAGTTTGAATGGATCAAGTTCATTCCTGGGACCACGGTGTGGGCCGCGTGAAACCCGACTTTTTTCGAATTTGACGTTTAATAACTTTTTTCTGGCACACCCTGTATATTCGAAATTTTCACACAACGTACCCCCACTATTCCTCTATAAACCCAAAAAGTTTCAATCGTCCCACTCTAACCGTTTCCGAGAAAAAAAAATCGCAAATGTGAAAATGTCGAAACTGACGACGCCGACAACATACATACATTTTTCTCACGAACGATCCTATATAGTGCGAAATTTTCTAGAGGCGCTTGGGGTTGTCGCGCTTCCGCGCGAACGATGGTAATAACATATCGCGTGTTCGCGCGATATGTAACTAGACTGGGTACATATCGCTAATCGTCAGCCGAGAGTGCATCTAATATTAGTACTAAAAAGATTTACAAAAATTTACAATAAAAAAATAATTTTCTTTTTTTTTTCTATTTACTATTGCTTTTTTTGCCTCACCTTCCTGCGGAACGTGAAGGGAAAACATATCGCCAGATTGTCATTATAACAACTGACCAAAACTACACAATGGTGCAAAATTTCCGTTTTCTCGTATAGATAGGTAGTTTTCTGAGACGGCGCCGTATAGGTGCTCTTTAAACTCGCACACCTTTGTGCAATGTGGGATATACTTTCCATATTTGCTCTATAAAAATATGTAAGTATTCAATCGATTAAAACATAAGCAAAAAATTATTCTTACATGGAAGCTATCAATTATCAGCTAATAAATTTGTAGAAATATTATTGTGCCGAGCCCTTCGGGCACAGCACTGTTCTAGTTCGTTCGTTTAATTATACGAGTGCTGTCACTTTGACAGGTAAGTGTCATTTTTTTTAGCTTTTTCGTAGCGAGGGTTATAGCTGTAAGAATTCGAATTAAAAAATTTTCAGGTACCTAAATAAGAATGTTTTATACGATAGCTGTCAAATTTTGACAGGTAGGAGTCAGTTTTTTTTATCCTTTTCGTAGCGAGGGTTATCGCTGTAAAAATCCTAAAGTGAAAAATTTTTCAGATCCTAAATAACAAAGTTCTATACGACAGCTGTCATTTTGACAGGTAAATGTCAATTTTTTTAAAGCTTTTCTTGTATCTAGGATTAAAGCTGTAAGAATCCAAAATTTAAAAAAAATTCAGTAGTTAAATAACAAAGTTCTATACGACAGCTGTCAAATTTTGACAGGTAAGTTTAAATTTTTTTTTTAGATTTTTCGTAGCGAGATTTATAGCTGTAAGAATCCTAAATGAAAAATTTTTCAGTTCCTAAATAACAAAGTTATATACGACAGCTGTCATTTTGACAGGTAAATTGCAAGTATTTTTAAACTTTTCTTGTATTTAGGATTATAGCTGTAAGAATTCGAAATTTAAAAAAAATTCAGTACCTAAATAACAAAGTTCTATACGACAGCTGTCAAATTTTGACAGGTAATAGCTGTAAGAATCCCAAATTTAAAAAAAAATTCAGTACCTAGATAACAAAGTTTTATACTATACCTGTCAGATTTTGACAGGTAAGTGTCAATTTATTTTAACTTTTTTCGTAGCGAGAGTTAAAGCTGTAATAAAACTAAATTTAAAAAATGTTCAGTACCAAAATAACAAAGTTCTATACGACAGCTGTCAAATTATATATACTTAAATAGTAATTCTTATTTTTTATAATTTGCTTCCATTTCTATGCTGTTTAGGTATAGAACAATATATTTGAAAAAAGTAGTATTTGAAATGACCTAAACGAATATCCAAACCAAAAGTATATTGGACGCACCCAATTCGATTTATTAACGATCCAATATGACCCTACATTGATTTTTAAAAAATCAAAAAAATTACTTCCCAACTTTCGATCGCGTTCGCAAACAACAGTGTTTTGTAGCCCAACGTCGTCTACATGTCGAAAAAGTTTAAATCGATTAAAATGATTTTTGCCACCTGTATCGCCCTACAACGAAAAAAAACATATTTTTTAACTTTGACTTTAATAACTTTTTTCCGGTACACCCTGTATATTGGAAATTGTTCCCAGAACGTGCCCCGACTATTCCTCTCTACGTCCAGAAAGTTTGAATCGTTTTGCTCTAACCGTTTCCGAAAAAAAAATTCGCGAATATCGAAATGTCGAATAACCTTCTTCCACGTGGCGACGGATTATCAATGTCGAAACGCCATCTTTAAAATCGAGATTACAACCATTTCTGAAACATTTTGGGCAAATATTTTGGTTGGTAAAATTAGAAGAAGGTTCAAGGTAGATATTCTACCCGATTTAAAATCTGGAAATGTTCTTATTATTCTAGCAAGTCACGCTGAAAACACCCATTTTTCGCCATTTTTGACAGCCGGATTTTTAGAATTAATAATTAATTTAGATACATCAATATCAAGGCACTCTTAGTCAAAAGTGAATGGTGTTAGAATTTGTAAAGATTGCCTGTTTCCGCACCCAAGAAAGCGACTTTTCTCAATTTTGCGAATATATTTTAATGATTTTGAATATGTAGAGATATTGCGAAGTAATCAGCGCATTTTTTGAGAAAAAAATAAAACGGTTTTGTTAAAAATTGAATAAGCTACAGTCGATATAGTAAAAAAAAAGCTGCCGTTTTTTCCGTATTAGAGATAAAGAAACGAAAAAATATCTCTTAAATACAATTTGACGAGCTCTATCCGCTAAAGTTTACAACGTTTCGATCAAAAGTCGTTTTCAGTACGAAAAAAAATAAAAACCGTGAAAAAATCAGGCCTAACTTTATGATTTCCACTTTCTTACAATTTTCGGCAATTTCCATTCCAGTTAGGTATAGAACGATATATTGGAAAAAGGTAGATTTTGAGATGGCCTAACCGATTATCCAAACTGAATGTCGATTGGATGCACCCAATTCGACTTATTAGCGATTCAAGAGGTACCATTTTCGACCAAATTTTGACTTTGAAAAAATCAAAAAAATTACTTCCAATCTCCCGATCGTGCTCACAATCAATAGGCTTCTGTAACTCGCGGTCCTCTACACATCCAAAAAGTTTCAATCGATCAAGTTCATTCCTGGGACCACGGTGTGGGCCGCATGAAACCCGACTTTTTTCGACTTTGACGTTTAATAACTTTTTTCCGGTACACCCTGTATATTCAAAATTTTCACACAACGTACCCCCACTATTCCTCTCTAAACCCAAAACGTTTCAATCGTCCCACTTTAGCATTTTCCGAGAAAACGACGACGACGACGACGACGACGACAACATACATACATTATTTTTACCGAAGCGCCGTATAACATATCGCGGTGTAGGGCGATATGTAACTAGACTGGGTACATATCGCTAATCGTCAGCCGAGAGTGCATCTAATATTAGTACTAAAAAGATTTACAAAAATTTACAATAAAAAAATACTTTTCTTATCTTTTTTTCTATTTACTATTGCTTTTTTTGCCTCACCTTCCTGCGGAACGTGAAGGGAAAACATATCGCCAAATTGTCATTATAACAACTGACCAAAACTACACAATGGTGCAAAATTTCCGTTTTCTCGTATATATAGATAGTTTACTGAGACGGCGCCGTATAGGTGCTCTTTAAACTCGCACACCTTTGTGCAATGTGGGATATACTTTCCATATTTGCTCTATAAAAATATGTAAGTATTCAATCGATTAAAACATAAGCAAAAAATTATTCTTACATGGAAGCTATCAATTATCAGCTAATAAATTTGTAGAAATATTATTGTGCCGAGCCCTTCGGGCACAGCACTGTTCTAGTTCGTTCGTTTAATTATACGAGAGCTGTCACTTTGACAGGTAAGTGTCATTTTTTTAAGCTTTTTTGTAGCGAGGGTTAAAGCTGTAAGAACTCGAAATTAAAAAATTTTCAGGTACCTAAATAAGAATGTTTTATACGATAGCTGTCAAATTTTGACAGGTAGGAGTCAGTTTTTTTTATCCTTTTCGTAGCGAGGGTTATCGCTGTAAAAATCCTAAAGTGAAAAATTTTTCAGATCCTAAATAACAAAGTTCTATACGACAGCTGTCATTTTGACAGGTAAATGTCAATTTTTTTAAAGCTTTTCTTGTATCTAGGATTAAAGCTGTAAGAATCCAAAATTTAAAAAAAATTCAGTAGTTGAATAACAAAGTTCTATATAACAGCTGTCAAATTTTGACAGGTAAGTTAAAAATTTTTTTTAGATTTTTCGTAGCGAGATTTATAGCTGTAAGAATCCTAAATGAAAAATTTTTCAGTTCCTAAATAACAAAGTTATATACGACAGCTGTCATTTTGACAGGTAAATTGCAAGTTTTTTTTAAGCTTTTCTTGTATCTAGGATTATAGCTGTAAGAATTAGAAATTTTAAAAAAATTCAGTACCTAAATAACAAAGTTCTATACGACAGCTGTCAAATTTTGACAGGTAAGTTTAAATTTTTTTTTTAGATTTTTCGTAGCGAGATTTATAGCTGTAAGAATCCTAAATGAAAAATTTTTCAGTTCCTAAATAACAAAGTTATATACGACAGCTGTCATTTTGACAGGTAAATTGCAAGTCTTTTTTAAGCTTTTCTTGTATCTAGGATTATAGCTGTAAGAATTAGAAATTTAAAAAAAATTCAGTACCTAAATAACAAAGTTCTATACGACAGCTGTCAGATTTTGACAGGTAAGTTAACATTTTTTTTTTAGATTTTTCGTAGCGAGATTTATAGCTGTAAGAATCCTAAATGAAAAATTTTTCAGTTCCTAAATAACAAAGTTATATACGACAGCTGTCATTTTGACAGGTAAATTGCAAGTTTTTTTTAAGCTTTTCTTGTATCTAGGATTATAGCTGTAAGAATTCGAAATTTAAAAAAAATTCAGTACCTAAATAACAAAGTTCTATACGACGGCTGTCAGATTTTGACAGGTAAGTGTCAATTTTTTTTTAGCTTTTTCGTAGCGACGGTTATAGCTGTAAGAATCCCAAATTTAAAAAAAAATTCAGTACCTAGATAACAGAGTTTTATACGATACCTGTCAGATTTTGAGAGGTAAGTGTCAATTTATTTTAACTTTTTTCGTAGCGAGGGTTAAAGCTGTAATAAAACTAAATTAAAAAAATTTTCAGTACCAAAATAACAAAGTTCTATACGACAGCTGTCAAATTACATATACTTAAATAGTAATTCTTATTTTTTATAATTTGCTACCATTTCTATGCTGTTTAGGTATAGAACAATATATTTGAAAAAAATAGTATTTGAGATGACCTAAACGAATATCCAAACCAAAAGTATATCGGATGCACCCAATTCGATTTATTAACGATCCAATATGACCCTACATTGATTTTAAAAAAATCAAAAAAATTACTTCCCAACTTTCGATCGCGTTCGCAAACAACAGTGTTTTGTAGCCCAACGTCATCTACATGTTGAAAAAGTTTAAATCGATTAAAATGATTTTTGCCACCTGTATCGCCCTACAACGAAAAAAAACATATTTTTTAACTTTGACTTTAATAACTTTTTTCCGGTACACCCTGTATATTTGAAATTATTCCCAGAACGTGCCCCGACTATTCCTCTCTACGTCCAGAAAGTTTGAATCGTTTTGCTCTAACCGTTTCCGAAAAAAAAATTCGCGAATATCGAAATGTCGAATAACCTTCTACCACGTGGCGACGGATTATCAATGTCGAAACGCCATCTTTAAAATCGAGATTACAACCATTTCTGAAACATTTTGGGCAAATATTTTGGTCAGTAAAATTAGAAGAAGGTTCAAGGTAGATATTCCACCCGATTTAAAATCTGGAAATGTTCTTATTATTCTAGCAAGTCACGCTGAAAACACCCATTTTTCGCCATTTTTGACAGCCGGATTTTTAGAATTAATAATTAATTTAGATACATCAATATCAAGGCACTCTTAGTCAAAAGTGAATGGTGTTAGAATTTGTAAATTTTGCCTGTTTCCGCACCCAAAAAAGCGACTTTTCTCAATTTTGCGAATATATTTTAATGATTTTGAATATGTAGAGGTGTTGCGAAGTAATCAGCGCATTTTTTGAGAAAAAAATAAAACGGTTTTGTTGAAAATTAAATAAGCTACAGTCGATATAGTAAAAAAAAAGCTGCCGTTTTTTCCGTATTAAAGATAAAGAAAGGAAAAAATATCTCTTAAATACAATCTGACGAGCTCTATCCGCTAACGTTTACAACGTTTCGATCAAAAGTCGTTTTCAGTACGAAAAAAAATAAAAACCGTGAAAAAATCAGGCCTAACTTTATAATTTCCACTTTCTTACAATTTTCGGCAATTTCCATTCCAGTTAGGTATAGAACGATATATTGGAAAAAGGTAGATTTTGAGATGGCCTAACCGATTATCCAAACCGAATGTCGATTGGATGCACCCAATTCGACTTATTAGCGATCCAAGAGGTACCATTTTCGACCAAATTTTGACTTTGAAAAAATCAAAAAAATTACTTCCAAACTTTCGATCGCGCTCACAAACAATAGGGTTCTGTAGCCCACGGTCGTCTACGCGTCGAAAAAGTTTAAATCGAAAAAACTAATTTTTGTTGCCTGTATCGAATGCCAACGAGATCGATATGTAATAACTAGACTGGGTACATATCGCTAATCGTCAGCCGGGAGTGCATCTAATATTAGTACTAAAAAAAAATTTACAAAAATTTACAAAAAAAAAAATACTTTTCTTTCCTTTTTTTCTATTGACTATTGCTTTTTTGTCTCACCTTCCTGCGGAACGTGAAGGGGAAACATATCGCCAATTTGTCATTATAACAACTGACCAAAACTAGACAATGGTGCAAAATTTCCGTTTTCTCGTATATATAGGTAGTTTTCGGACGGCGCCGTATAGTGCTTTACGTCCCGTTTCCAATGCCGGCTCGCTCGATTCGCTATGACTTTTCGTTACGGAGATATATGATATTTAATATTATGATATTGATATTTATAGGTGCTCTTTAAACTCGCAATGTGGGATATTCTTTCCATATTTGCTCTATAAAAATATACATTAAAGCTATCAATTATCAGCTAATAAATTTGTAGAAATATTATTGTGCCGAGCCCTTCGGGCACGGCACTGTTCTAGTTCGTTCGTTTAATTATACGACAGCTGTCACTTTGACAGGTAAGTGTAATTTTTTTTAGCTTTTTCGTAGCAAGGGTTATAGCTGTAAAAATCTTAAATTAAAAAAAAATTCAGTACCTAAATAACAAAGTTTTATATGACAGCTGTCAAATTTTGAAAGGTAATTGTCAATTATTTTCTAGCTTTTTTGTAGCGAGGGTTATAGCTGTAAGAATCCGAAATTTAAAAAAAATTCAGTACCTAAATAACAAAGTTTTATACGATAGCTTTCAAATTTTGACAGGTAAGTGTCAATTTTTTTTTAGCATTTTTGTAGTAAGGGTTATTGCTGTAAGAATCCCAAGTTAAAAAAATTGTCATTACCTAAATAACAAAGTTCTATACGACAACGACAGCTGTCAAATTTTGACAGGTAAGTGTCAATTTATTTCAACTTTTTTCGTAGCGAGGGTTAAAGCTGTAATAATCCTAAACTAAAAAAGCTTTCAGTACCAAAATAACCGAGTTCTATACGACAGCTGTCAAATTATGACAGGCGGGTGTAAATTTTTGTAAGCTTTTTTCATATAGAGGATTATAGCTGTAAGAATTCGAAATTTAAAAATCTTTCTATACCTAAATAACAAAGTTCCATACGACAGCTGTCAAATTTTGACAGGTAAGTGTCAATTTTTTTTAACTTTTTCGTAACGAGGATTATAGCTGTAAGAATTCCAAATTGAAAAATTTTTCAGTTCCTAAATAACAAAGTTCTATACGACAGCTGTCATTTTGTCAGTTAGTTTTCAATTTAGGATTAAAACGGTATAATTCTACAAATACTATACAGGGTGGTCCTCAAGTACATCAAGAAAATCTAGGATATGATTCCTGGCATCAATTTAAGTTGAAAAGTTCATATGGACTTATGCCCTAAAATGCTTACCCTCTAAGATACAGGGTGTTAAAATATTTTTAAAAAATAATTGTTTTTTTTTAATTTCGAAACTCCTTGAAGATACGGTTTTGAAAATTGATGTCGATTGATTTCGAATTAAACTGCACTTTTTGGTTAAAAAAGGGTTTGCCTACTTCCACCAGTGGCGTGCATGAAGATACCATCAATATTTTTTTCGTGAAAATATGTGATACGCCACTGTTTTTTTTAAACTCTGATGCATTTTTATGCATTACTGATATAAGCGGAACAAAAGTTGTCTCTACTATCTTTTTGAAAAAAAAATGGTAGTTTTAAAGGAAAATGGAAAATATTTTAACACCCTGTATCTTAGAGGGTAAGCATTTTAGGGCATAAATACATATGAACTTGTCAACTTAAATTGATGCCAGGAATCATATCCTAGATTTTCTTGATGTACTTAAGGACCACCCGGTATATAAAATTTCGATCAAAAGTTGTTTTTCGTACGAAAAACAATGATAACCGTAAAAGAATCGTGTCTTAAATAGTAATTCTTACTTTTTTATAATTTGCATCCTTTATATTACCGGTAGGTGTAGAACAATATATTTGAAAAAAGTAGTATTTGAGATATCCTAAACTAATCTCCAAACCAAAAGTGTGTTAGACGCACCCAATTCGATTTATTAACGATCCAACATGACCCTACATTGATTTTAAAAAAATAAAAAAATTGACTTCCCAACTTTCGATCGCGTTCGCAAACAACAATGTTTTGTAGCCCAACGTTGTCTAAATGCCAAAAAAGTTTAAATCGATTAAAATGATTTTTGCCACCTGTATCGCGCTACAACGAAAAAAAAAACATATTTTTCAACTTTGACTTTAATAACTTTTTTCCGGTACACCCTGTATATTGGAAATTGTTCCCAGAACGTGCCCCTACTATTCCTCTCTACGTCCAGAAAATTTTAATCGTTTTGCTCTAACCGTTTCCGTGAAAAAAATTCGCGAATATCACAATATCGAACAGCCTCCCACCACGTGGCGATGCATTTTCAATGTTTGAACGTCATCTTTAAAATCGAGATTACAACTATTCCTGAAACATTTTGGGCAAATATTTTGGTCAATAAAATTAGAAGAAGGTTCAAGGTAGATGTTCCATCTGATTTAAAATCTGGAAATGTTCTTATTAGTCTAGCAAGTCAAGCTCAAAACACCAATTTTTCGCCATTTTTGACAGCCGGTTTTTTAGAATTAATTTACTTACATTAACCAAAGCAGTCAAAGCACTCTAGTCAAAATTGAATAGTAATAGAATTTGCAAATTTTGATTGTTTCCGCACTCAAGAACTTGATTTTTCTTAAACTTACAAATATATTTTAATAAGTTTGGATATGTAGAGGTGTTGAGAATAAATCAGCGCGTCTTTTTGGAAAAAATAAAACGGTTTTGTTAAAAATTGAATAAGCTAGTCGATATAGTAAAACGTCGGATAAAAATATCTCTTGATAAATCATGAATTAATTTTTTTGAGTCACAAATGATGTTTTCTCATAGCGCGTTTACTATGCAAACTAAAGCTTGTTTATCGGTCGATATGGTGGATCAAATAAAAATTCAAAAAGTTATATTTATAGACACTTGCAGAAGTATTTAAGCAAACCAGTGCGACGCCAACAGAAATTACTGGAAAAAATTCAAAGGCTGCGTTTTTTCCGTATTAAAGATAAAGAAACGAAAAATATCTCTTAAATACAATTTGAAGAGCTCTATCCGCTAAAGTATACAACGTTTCGATCAAAAGTCGTTTTCCGTACGAAAAAAAATAAAAACTGCGAAAAAATCACGCCTTACTCTGTGGTTTCCAGTTTCTTACAATTTTTGATAATTTCCATTCCAGTTAGGTATAGAACGATATACCTATTGGAAAAAGGTAGTTTTTGTGATGGCCTAAACGATTATCAAAACCGAATGTTGATCGGATGCACCCAATTCGACTTATTAGCGATCCAATAGGTACCATTTTTGACCAATTTTCAACTTTAAAAAAATCAAAAAAATTACTTCCAAACTTTCGATTGCGCTCACAAACATTAGGGTTCTGTAGCCCACAGTCGTCTACGCGTCGAAAAAGTTTAAATCAAAAAAACTCATTTTTACGAACTGTATCGAATCCCAACGAGAATCCGATAATTATCGATTTTAAAAATTAATAACTTTTTTCCGGCACACCCTGTATATTAGAAATTTTCACACAACGTACCTTCACTATTCCTTTCTAAACTGAAAAAGTTTCAATCGTCCCACTCTTACCGTTTCCGAGAAAAGAAATCGCAAATGTGAAAATGTCGAAACTGACGACGACAACTTATTTTAAATGTAGCCGCCGTATATAATACTAGACTGGGTACATATCGCTAATCGTCAGCCGAGAGTGCATCTAATATTAGTACTAAAAAGATTTACAAAAATTTACAATAAAAAAATACTTTTCTTTTCTTTTTTTCTATTTACTATTGCTTTTTTTGCCTCACCTTCCTGCGGAACGTGAAGGGAAGACATATCGCCAAATTGTCATTATAACAACTGACCAAAACTACACAATGGTGCAAAATTTCCATTTTCTCGTATAGATAGGTAGTTTTCTGAGACGGCGCCGTATAGGTGCTCTTTAAACTCGCACACCTTTGTGTAATGTGGGATATACTTTCCATATTTGCTCTATAAAAATATGTAAGTATTCAATCGATTAAAACATAAGCAAAAAATTATTCTTACATGGAAGCTATCAATTATCAGCTAATAAATTTGTAGAAATATTATTGTGCCGAGCCCTTCGGGTACGGCACTGTTCTAGTTCGTTCGTTTAATTATACGAAAGCTGTCACTTTGACAGGTAAGTGTAATTTTTTTTAGCTTTTTCGTAGCGAGGGTAATAGCTGTAAGAATTCGAAATTAAAAAATTTCCAGGTACTTAATAAGAATGTTTTATACGATAGCTGTCAAATTTTGACAGGTAGGAGTCAGTTTTTTTTTATCCTTTTCGTAGCGAGGGTTATCGCTGTAAAAATCCTAAAGTGAAAAATTTTTCAGATCCTAAATAACAAAGTTCTATACGACAGCTGTCAAATTTTGACAGGTGAGTTTAAATTTTTTTTAAAGATTTTTCGTAGCGAGAGTTACAGCTATAAGAATCCTAAATTTAAAAATTTTTCAGTTCCTAAATAACAAAGTTATATACGACAGCTGTCATTTTGACAGGTAAATTACAAGTTTTTTTAAGCTTTTCTTGTCTCTAGGATTATAGCTGTAAGAATTCGAAATTTAAAAAAAATTCAGCACCTAAATAACAAAGTTCTATACGACAGCTGTCAGATTTTGACAGGTAAGTGTCAATTTTTTTTTAGCTTTTTCGTAGCGACGGTTATAGCTGGAAGAATCTCAAATTTAAAAAAAATTCAGTACCTAGATAACAAAGTTTTATACGATACCTGTCAGATTTGACAGGTAAGTGTCAATTTATTTTAACTTTTTTCGTAGCGAGGGTTAAAGCTGTAATAAAACTAAATTAAAAAAATTTTCAGTACCAAAATAACAAAGTTCTATACGACAGCTGTCAAATTATATATACTTAAATAGTAATTCTTATTTTTTATAATTTGCTACCATTTCTATGCTGTTTAGGTATAGAACAATATATTTGAAAAAAGTAGTATTTGAGATGACCTAAACGAATATCCAAACCAAAAGTATATCGGACGCACCCAATTCGATTTATTAACAATCCAATATGACCCTACATTGATTTTAATAAAAATCAAAAAAATTACTTCCCAACTTTCGATCCCGTTCGCAAACAACAGTGTTTTATATCCCAATGTCGTCTACACGTCGAAAAAGTTTAAATCGATTAAAATGATTTTTGCCACCTGTATCGCCCTACAACGAAAAAAAACATATTTTTTAACTTTGACTTTAATAACTTTTTTCCGGTACACCCTGTATATTTGAAATTGTTCCCAGAACGTGCCCCGACTATTCCTCTCTACGTCCAGAAAGTTTTAATCGTTTTGCTCTAACCGTTTCCGAAAAAAAAAATCGCGAATATCGAAGTGTCGAATAACCTTCTACCACGTGGCGACGGATTATCCATGTCGGAACGCCATCTTTAAAATCAAAATTACAACTATTTCTGAAACATTTTGGGCCAATATTTTGGTCAATAAAATTAGAAGAAGGTTCAAGAAAGATATTCCACCCGATTTAAAATCTGGAAATGTTCTTATTATTCTAGCAAGTCACGCTGAAAACACCCATTTTTCGCCATTTTTGACAGCCGGATTTTTTAGAATTAATAATTAATTTAGATACATCAATATCAAGGCACTCTTAGTCAAAAGTGAATGGTGTTAGAATTTGTAAAGATTGCCTGTTTCCGCACCCAAAAAAGCGACTTTTCTCAATTTTGCGAATATATTTTAATAATTTTGAATATGTAGAGGTGTTGCGAAGTAATCAGCGCATTTTTTGAGAAAAAAATAAAACGGTTTTGTTAAAAATTGAATAAGCTACAGTCGATATAGTAAAAAAAAAGCTGCCGTTTTTTCCGTATTAAAGATAAAGAAACGAAAAAATATCTCTTAAATACAATTTGACGAGCTCTATCCGCTAAAGTTTACAACGTTTCGATCAAAAGTCGTTTTCAGTACGAAAAAAAATAAAAACAGTGAAAAAATCAGGCCTAACTTTATGATTTCCACTTTCTTACAATTTTCGGCAATTTCCATTCCAGTTAGGTATAGAACGATATATTGGAAAAAGGTAGATTTTGAGATGGCCTAACCGATTATCCAAACCGCATGTCGATTGGATGCACCCAATTCGACTTATTAGCGATCCAAGAGGTACCATTTTCGACCAAATTTTGACTTTGAAAAAATCAAAAAAATTACTTCCAATCTCTCGATCGTGCTCACAAACAATAGGCTTCTGTAACTCGCGGTCCTCTACACGTCCAAAAAGTTTCAATCGATCAAGTTCATTCCTGGGACCACGGTGTGGGCCGCGTGAAACCCGACTTTTTTCGAATTTGACGTGTAATAACTTTTTTCCGGCACACCCTGTATATTTCAAATTTTTACAGAACGTACCCCCACTATTCCTCTCTAAACCGAAAAAGTTTCAATCGTCCCACTCTAACCGTTTCCGAGAAAAAAAATCGCAAATGTGAAAATGTCGAAAGTGACGACGACAACATACATACATTATTTTCACCGAAGCGCCGTATAACATATCGCGGTGTAGCGCGATATGTAACTAGACTGGGTACATATCGCTTATCGTCAGCCGAGAGTGCATCTAATATTAGTACTAAAAAGATTTACAAAAATTTACAAAAAAAAATACTTTTCTTTTCTTTTTTTTTATTTACTATTGCTTTTTTTGCCTCACCTTCCTGCGGAACGTGAAGGGAAAACATATCGCCAAATTGTCATTATAACAACTGACCAAAACTACACAATGGTGCAAAATTTCTGTTTTCTCGTATAGGTAGGTAGTTTTCTGAGACGGCGCCGTATAGGTGCTCTTTAAACTCGCACACCTTTGTGCAATGTGGGATATACTTTCCATATTTGCTCTATAAAAATATGTAAGTATTCAATCGATTAAAACATAAGCAAAAAATTATTCTTACATGGAAGCTATCAATTATCAGCTAATAAATTTGTAGAAATATTATTGTGCCGAGCCCTTCGGGACAGGTAAGTGTAATTTTTTTTAGCTTTTTCGTAGCGAGGGTTATAGCTGTAAGAATTCGAAATTAAAAAATTTTCAGGTACCTAAATAAGAATGTTTTATACGATAGCTGTCAAATTTTGACAGGTAGGAGTCAGTTTTTTTTTATCCTTTTCGTAGCGAGGGTTATCGCTGTAAAAATCCTAAAGTGAAAAATTTTTCAGATCCTAAATAACAAAGTTCTATACGACAGCTGTCATTTTGACAGGTAAATGTCAATTTTTTTTAAGCTTTTCTTGTATCTAAGATTATTAAAGCTGTAAGAATCCAAAATTAAAAAAAAAAATCAGTAGTTAAATAACAAAGTTCTATACGACAGCTGTCAAATTTTGACAGGTAAATGTCATTTTTTTTAAAGCTTTTCTTGTATCTAGGATCAAAGCTGTAAGAATCCAAAATTTAAAAAAAAATCAGTAGTTAAATAACAAAGTTCTATACGACAGCTGTCAAATTTTGACAGGTAAGATAAAAATTTTTTTTTAGATTTTTCGTAGCGAGATTTATAGCTGTAAGAATCCTAAATGAAAAATTTTTCAGTTCCTAAATAACAAAGTTATATACGACAGCTGTCACTTTGACAGGTAAATTGCAAGTTTTTTTTAAGCTTTTCTTGTATCTAGGATTATAGCTGTAAGAATTCGAAATTTAAAAAAAATTCAGTACCTAAATAACAAAGTTCTATACGACAGTTGTCAGATTTTGACAGGTAAGTGTCAATTTTTTTTTTAGCTTTTCGTAGCGACGGTTATAGCTGTAAGAATCCCAAATTTAAAAAAAATTCAGTACCTAGATAACAAAGTTTTATACGATACCTGTCAGATTTTGACAGGTAAGTGTCAATTTATTTTAACTTTTTTCGTAGCGAGGGTTAAAGCTGTAATAAAACTAAATTAAAAAAATTTTCAGTACCAAAATAACAAAGTTCTATACGACAGCTCTCAAATTATATATACTTAAATAGTAATTCTTATTTTTTATAATTTGCTACCATTTCTATGCTGTTTAGGTATAGAACAATATATTTGAAAAAAGTAGTATTTGAGATGACCTAAACGAATATCCAAACCAAAAGTATATCGGACGCACCAAATTCGATTTATTAACGATCCAATATGACCCTACATTGATTTTAAAAAAATCAAAAAAATTACTTCCCAACTTTCGATCGCGTTCGAAAACAACAGTGTTTTGTAGCCCAACGTCGTCTACATGTCGAAAAAGTTTAAATCGATTAAAATGATTTTTGCCACCTGTATCGCCCTACAACGAAAAAAAACATATTTTTTAACTTTGACTTTAATAACTTTTTTCCGGTACACCCTGTATATTTGAAATTGTTCCCAGAACGTGCCCCGACTATTCCTCTCTACGTCTAGAAAGTTTGAATCGTTTTGCTCTAACCGTTTCCGAAAAAAAAATTCGCGAATATCGAAATGTAGAATAACCTTCTACCACGTGGCCACGGATTATCAATGTCGAAACGCCATCTTTAAAATCGAGATTACAACCATTTCTGAAACATTTTGGGCAAATATTTTGGTCAGTAAAATTAGAAGAAGGTTCAAGGTAGATATTCCACCCGATTTAAAATCTGGAAATGTTCTTATTATTCTAGTAAGTCACGCTGAAAACACCCATTTTTCGCCATTTTTGACAGCCGGATTTTTAGAATTAATAATTAATTTAGATACATCAATATCAAGGCACTCTTAGTCAAAAGAGAATGGTGTTAGAATTTGTAAAGATTGCCTGTTTCCGCACCCAAAAAAGCGACTTTTCTCAATTTTGCGAATATATTTTAATGATTTTGAATATGTAGAGGTGTTGCGAAGTAATCAGCGCATTTTTTGAGAAAAAAATAAAACGGTTTTGTTAAAAATTGAATAAGCTACAGTCGATATAGTAAAAAAAAAGCTGCCGTTTTTTCCGTATTAAAGATAAAGAAACGAAAAAATATCTCCTAAATACAATTTGACGAGCTCTATCCGCTAAAGTTTACAACGTTTCGATTAAAACTCGTTTTCAGTACGAAAAAAAATAAAAACCGTGAAAAAATCAGGCCTAACTTTATGATTTCCACTTTCTTACAATTTTCGGCAATTTCCATTCTAGTTAGGTATAGAACGATATATTGGAAAAAGGTAGATTTTGAGATGGCCTAACCGATTATCCAAACCGAATGTCGATTGGATGCACCCAATTCGACTTATTAGCGATCCAAGAGGTACCATTTTCGACCAAATTTTGACTTTGAAAAAATCAAAAAAATTACTTCCAAACTTTCGATCGCGCTCACAAACAATAGGGTTCTGTAGCCCACGGTCGTCTACGCGTCGAAAAAGTTTAAATCGAAAAAACTAATTTTTGTGGCCTGTATCGAATGCCAACGAGATCCCGATATTTCTCGACTTTAAAAATTAATAACTTTTTTCCGGCACACCCTGTATATTCGAAATTTTTACACAACGTACCCCCACTATTCCTCTCTAAACCCAAAAAGTTTCAATCGTCCCACTCTAACCGTCTCTGAGAAAAAAAATCGCAAATGTGAAAATGTCGAAACTGACGGCGGCGGCGACGACGACAACAAACGCACAATATTTTCACCGAAGCGCCGTATAACATATCGCGGTGTAGCGCGATATGTAAATACAAACATAATATAAGAATAATTTTTTGCTTATGTTTTAATCGATTGAATACTTACTTATTTTCTTTTATAGAGCAAATATGGAAAGTATGTCCCACATTGCACAAAGGTGTGCGAGTTTAAAGAGCCCCTATAAATATCAATATCATAATATTAAATATCATAATATCTCCGTAACAAAAAGTCCGATCGAGGCGGCATTGAAAACGGGACGTCGAGCACTCTACCAGTCTATACGAGAAAACGGAAATTTTGCACCATTGTCTAGTTTTGGTCAGTTGTTATAATGACAATTTGGCGATATGTTTCCCCTTCACGTTCCACAGGAAGGTGAGGCAAAAAAGCAATAGTAAATAGAAAAAAAGAAAAGAAAGGTATTTTTTTATTGTAAAATTTTTGTAATTTTTTTTTTGTACTAATATTAGATGCACTCTCGGCTGACGATTAGCGATATGTACCCAGTCTAGTTATATTTTTCATATTGTTATCAAAAATAAAATTCTTATTATAAAAGAGGTTGTCCGGAAAAAGGAGGTTAATCCATTAACCATATATTTCTGGAGCAAAAACAATATGACTTTTATAATGCCTTTTTCATTTTTAACCCTGATGTTCGGTGTACAGGGTGTCCCAAATTCGAGCCTCATCATGGGGATCTCGAAAACTATAAGAGATACAGCATCGGTTAAATTGTGGCAAAGTTGCGCAATTTCGTACTGAGCAATATTGCAAAAAAATATCTGAGCTATCTTTTTTAGTTTTTGAAATTTTTGCAAAAAAGTAAAATTTTGAGTTTTTGTTTTTTTAAATTGCTCGACTTATTTTATCCGCTACAGAAAAACCAGCACAACATTGTTAAGGCAATTTTTTACGCTCCATATTGTGACGTTTTTAGAATTTCGTTACAACGTTTCGTTTTTGTGGAACTATTATGAACTTTAATTTTTTAAATACGGACCTGCATTTTTTATTTTATTTTTTGATAGCCCTTTAAGCCCTGAATTCTACCATGTACCACACTTAATTATATTTAGACGTTTTCATGTCATTACTACATCTTCAGGAATGTGATAATTATTTTTAAATACGGCCCTGGTGTATATTTGACTCTTGGTTTATTAAAACTACCATACTGGGCTAAATTAGTATCAAGCGTAGCAAAATAACTATAATGAGGCTGCAAGCGTTCAGGATAGTCCTGTAAATAACGGTCACAAGAAATTTGTGAATTCCTATTGGAAGAATAATAAACTCGTAACATGTCGCGCTTTTCTAAAGCAGAAAACATAATTTTGCTGAAATATTCAGTATAAATGGTGACTGTAGTTGTCAAGATAATTAAGGTGGAAGTATCAACATGCTTGCCAACCTATAACCTATTTCGCGTATATTTATTTAATTTTTCTAGCTTTCACACAAAATTTAAATAAAATCATTATCGTCTTCATATTTTATAGGTAATAATTGACATATTAAATAAATATCAAGGAATTTCATTAAATATTTTAGGAGAATTTTATAGCGAAAAATGTCGGGTAAGATTTTTTTAAATATTATTATGTCATTGTTCTTTTAATATACAATTCTCCCAAAATTAGCAATGAAATAAATTGATGTTTTTGTAATCTATTACCTAAATATTGTACCGACGATATTGATTTTATTTAAATGTTAGTTAATCAAATAATAAACTAAAAAAAGCAACGCCAAATAGGTTATAGGTTGGCAATAGATGAAATGACGTTGAAAATTCAACCTTAAGCCAAACAATCAAGTAAAAGTTCTTGTCATAGCAAACTTTTGTTTGGTTTTATTATAAAAACTTAAATATAGTAAATTATTTGTATAAAATTCCGGATCCATTTACATGTTGTATGTGGTAAAAAGATTAAGTAACTAACACCAGGGCCGTATTTAAAAATAATTATCACATTCCTGAAGATGTAGTAATGACATCAAAACGTCTAAATATAATTAAGTGTGGTACATGGTAGAATTCAGGGCTTAAAGGGCTATCAAAAAATAAAATAAAAAATGCAGGTCCGTATTTAAAAAATTAAAGTTCATAATAGTTCCACAAAAACGAAACGTTGTAACGAAATTCTAAAAACGTCACAATATGGAGCGTAAAAAGTTGCGTTAACAATGTTGTGCTGGTTTTTCTGTAGCGGATAAAATAAGTCGAGCAATTTAAAAAAAACAAAAACTCAAAATTTTAGTTTTTTGCAAAAATTTCAAAAACTAAAAAAGATAGCTCAGATATTTTTTTGCGATATTGCTCAGTACGAAATTGCGCAACTTTGCCACAATTTAACCGATGCTGTATCTCTTATAGTTTTCGAGATCCCCATGATGAGGCTCGAATTTGGGACACCCTGTACAGGGAGTAAAACTTTGAAATTAAAAACTGTTTTATTTTTTGAATAAGTAATTTGAATTTTTATTAAGATACTAATCTTAAATTTGGTACAGGGTGATCACGTATAATGTTACCCCCCTTTAACTTCTTTTTTTCGCAATTAAGAAAAAACTGTTAAATACTAAAGTTGTAGGATTTAATGTGAACTTCTTGCAAAATATATTTTCGTAGATACAGGGTATTGCATAAAAGCGTGACAGATCAAAGTTATATTTTTTAAATGGAATACCCTGTATATTGTTGCATAATTGGATTCTACGGACAATTCTAAACATAATTTTTATATACCACTATCAGTGTCACCAGTAAAGTCCGCATCATATGGGATTTTTTTTATTAATAGCTTTATTCAAAATTTGACTTTGGCATCAAGTTCTGCTTCGATCGAGATGAAAAGTAAGCAAAAAAATAGTAGTCACGTGATTCGCATTATCTGTCAAATTTTAATTTTTTCAAAAAAATTATTTAAAAGTGAGGTTATTTCTAAAAATATCGAAAAAAGCTATTACAAAACTTTTTTTAAATGTAGTTTCTAGTCCACATATCCGCAATATTTCAGCTGCATAAGATAATTTTGATTTTTTTACCTATATTTTGTAAATTGCACCACTTTTGCAAAATAAGACTCAACGCAACCTGCATAAAACTTCTCAGTTTTGACAAGGCTTTATTTCAGATACATTTTCTTTAAAGTAGCGCCATATTAAATGTGTGTTTTTCTACAGAATCAAAATTGGGCTATTAAAATTTGGTCGCATTTGATTCAAAGTTTATTTGTTTTTGACCCTGTATAAGTTAACTTCATAAAATAAATATTTTTGAAAACGTAGTTTGTGTATGAAAGTAAAAAAATAAAAACAAAATAAAGGGGTTTTAAATTAAATCGTTGAAAATAGATAAACTTTACGTTAAGTTAAACTAAAATTTATTTTCCAATTAATGAACACTTTACTGATGACGCTGTGTTCTTTTTGTCTTAATAGTAAGGTGTATGACTTTCAGAAAAAATACTTATTTTATGAAGTTACCTTATACAGGGTCAAAAACAAATAAACTTTGCATCACATGCGACCAAATTTTAATAGCCCAATTTTGATTTTGTAGAAAAACACACATTTAATATGGCGCTACTTTAAAGAAAATGTATCTGAAATAAAGCCTAGTCAAAACTGAAAAGTTTTATGTAGGTTGCGTTGAGTCTTATTTTACAAAAGTGGTGCAATTTACAAAATATAGGTAAAAAATCAAAATTATCTTATGCCGCTGAAATTTTGCATGTGGGCTAGAAACTGCATTAAAAAAACTTTTTCCTATAACTTTTTTTTCGATATTTTCAGAAATAACCCTACTTTTGAATAATTTTTTGGGAAAAATTAAAATTTGACAGATAATGCGAATCACGTGACTACTATTTTTTTACTTAATTTTTATCTCGCTCGAAGCATAACTTGATGCCAAAGTTAAATTTTAAATAAAGCTATTAATAAAAAAAAATCGCATATGATGCGGACTTTACTGGTGACACTGTATATCTAAATTGAACCGTTTTCGATTTGTTGATGATTGAAAATTACTATATATTATATAAGAAAATAAAGTCATTCAAGTCAAGATGTATCGTTTCCATGGATAACAGGATGACGATACTGAACTGAATAAAATTACCCTTGTTAATATCGTTATCCATGGAAATGATACATCTTGAGGTGAATGACCTTATTTTCTTATATAATATTATAGTAATTTTCAATCATCAATAAATCGAAAACGGTTCAATTTAGATATACCGGGTGTCCGCGAAAGGTGGTTCGCCCCTATAACTTTTTTGGCTTTGAAGATATTGGAATGAAATTTGGAGAATGTGTATACGACATAAAATTACATTTTTTGACGGGTAACTCAATTCTATGGCACTTCCGGTTTAACCGGAAGTGACATAAACTTTCGATTTTTAAATGGGACGCCTGGTATATTTTTACTTATTTTATCTCCACATGACATTCTAAACACAATCATGTGTCACTTGTCACTTTGTGTCACCAAAAAAAAATTTTTTTTTTCATTTTAATTTTTTTTTTTAAATTTATTAAAAATTATAGTATGCATTATACCTACTAATTAAATAACCAAACAATTATAACTATCTACATAATATCTATTTATTTTTAACTTTAATTTTGAAGATGTTCAAAATGACCTCCATCTTGTTGCTGACAAATTCGTACTTTCTCTTTTGTTGCTCTTACAACGTTTCTTAAATGTCGTGGTGAAATTCGATGAATAACTGCCCTTACTTTGTTTTCTAATTCATTTCGTGTGGCAGGGGGTACATCATATATCTCATTTTTAATAGTACCCCATAAAAAAAAATCTAGTGGCGTAAGGTCGGGCGACCTAAAAAGTTTTAAAATGAAATAAAGGTATAAATTAAGAACAATTCCGTTTTACCTTGCCGGCCAACTAACTGGGCCCCTGTTTCCAATCCAATTTTCGTTGTATAATTCATTTAAATATTCCGTTACTGCCCTCAAGTTGTGTGGGGGGGCACCATCTTGTTGATAAAATAGTCCTTCTCGATTTATTAACGGTATCTCATCCAAGAACTGCTCAATTTCTTGCGTAAGAAAATCTAGATATCTTGCCCCTGTTAGCGAACCGTCAAAAATTATAGGACCTAATATTCTGTCCCCTAAAATCCCAACCCAACAATTGAAACCAAACCGTTCTTGAAAATTTCCTTCCTGCATCAAGTGTAAATTTTCTTGAGACCAATATCGCTTGTTATTTCTGTTAAAATGTCCCAAATTAGTGAAACGGCTTTCGTCAGTATAAAGAATTTTATTGGGAAATGTGTTATCCTCTAAATATTTTTCTAAAAACCAATTACAATAGCTAAGTCTCCTTTCATTGTCGTTTCCGTACAGGTGCTGGTGTAGTTGGTATTTATATGAGTGATATCCATGTTTATTTAAAATTTTACCTGCAGAAGACTTAGAAATATCACATTCTAGCGCGATCTCTCTGACGGACGCGTTGATATGTACTTGTACGTATGCCAGAACGTCTATTTCTTTTTCTTCGCTCACAACAAATTTAATGTTTTCATTATTATTAGGTCCATTTCGCATTTGCTGAACCACTTTTGGGAAATAGTGCCGGGTTGGGTGATGCCGATCTGGATATCTCTGTGCGTAAAGACGTGCAGCATTAGTTGAGATTTGCCTACACTCTCCGAAAACTAATAACATATCAACTTTTTCACTACTTGTATAAATATTATTATTCTCCATGTTTTTAAACAATAACGTACTGTTGCCGAAGCGATATGCAATAAGATATTGACAGGCCGTAATTTTTTTTCATGACAGCTTCATGTTTTTATTTCACAGGCCTACTCGATTCATTTAAATAATATTTCATTCTCTGAAGACCGTTCATTTTAGAAAAATGTTAGCGTTATATTTTACCAGTATTTTAAACGAAAGTTTGTTTAAAACCCATAAGTGTTTGGTATCAAATTAATCGTAGGAAAATGCTCTCTTTTGTTAACCGGGTGAACCACTATGTTGCCATTTGAAAAAAATGACTTATACAAATTTAAAAATTGAATTTTACACAGCAGATTGGTTTTTGACAAAAAAGAGTAAATTGGTATTTTACTCAAGATTATAAGACAAAATTAGTAATTTAAACGAATTCATAGCCCTCTAGATTTAAAAAAAAAATGAAAAAAAAAATTTTTTTTTGGTGACACAAAGTGACAAGTGACACATGATTGTGTTTAGAATGTCATGTGGAGATAAAATAAGTAAAAATATACCAGGCGTCCCATTTAAAAATCGAAAGTTTATGTCACTTCCGGTTAAACCGGAAGTGCCATAGAATTGAGTTACCCGTCAAAAAATGTAATTTTATGTCGTATACACATTCTCCAAATTTCATTCCAATATCTTCAAAGCCAAAAAAGTTATAGGGGCGAACCACCTTTCGCGGACACCCGGTATAGTAGTATATAAAAATTATGTTTAGAATTGTCCATAGAATTCAATTATGCAACAATATACAGTATATTCCATTTCAAAAAATATAACTTTGATCTGTCACGCTTTTATGTAACACCCTGTATCTACGAAAATATATTTTGCAAAAAGTTTACATTTAATCCTACAACTTTTGTATTCAACAGTTTTTTTCTAATTGCGCAACAAAGAAGTTAAAGGGGGTAACATTATACGCGATCACCCTCTACATTGCTTCACCATAAAGACTTACATATTTTTAAAAAAACAACTTTCAAATATTCAAAATAGGGGAAGTCCAGTACTCGCTGACCCCCTCCCCTATTTTTTAGTACGTGCGCCAGTGACTTCCAAACTATATTTTTTCAGGTTATCATTTGTTTGTGATTATTTTTAGACGCATATAAAATTTCGATAAAGTGATGCGTTTTGGAAATAATATAAAAAGTATGGGTCCTTAACTAATGCCTACTCGGCTTACTGTAATCTAATCCCCAAATGCTAAATCAATTTAGCCGTTGTGGGATTACCATGAATACAAGATAGAAGTAAGTAAAACTTCGCAATAGGCGGCAATGCCAAAAGCAAAGTACCTACTAAAAATCGAGAAAATATTTTCTTTGTGACAAAAAGTGACAAGTGACACATCGTAATATTTAGAATGTCATATGAAGCCAAAAAAAAAAAAAACCAGGTGTCCCATTTAAAGTTTATGTTACTTCCGGTTAAACCGGAAGTTACATAATGTTGAGTCACCTGTCAAAAAATGCAGTTTTATGTCGTATACAAATTCCCTAAATTTTATTCCATTATCTTGAAAAACAAAAAAGTTAGAGGGGCGAACCACCTTCCATGGACACCCGGTATGTAATATAAACTTTAGTATTATTAATTTGTACTTAACAATTATGTAACAACTGAAATCTCATGATTTTACTTACTTTCTGAATTAAAGAAAACTTATAAATAACCCCTTTTAAGACGTATTATAAAGTATAACCCTTGGATAGACAGTTGTGTTGATGTGCCAGTATCCTTATAGTTTTTTTTTTATAAAAAATATGTTTTTAGTTGTTTTTAAAAGTGCTACCCTTTGCAACACAAAGCAATACAAGTATAATAAAAAGTATTATAGCCAAATGAGAATATTAAGAATGATATAAGCAATCTGTTCTTAAACGAAGTATCGACCCACAAAACAAGATATTGTTGACGGAAACATGACAATGGACAGATTAGTGGCAAAGAAATGAAAAAAGTTTTTGTGTTAGAAATAAAAGAAGCTTGGATTAGGTCTTGGGTTCCTAATTATAATTTAATTGATTTTCTTGCATTTATAAGTATACCGGGTGTTTCTCAAAAGACGTTCACCCCTATAACTTTTCTGTATTTATAGATAATAAAATGAAATTTTGAGATTATGCATAAGAGATGAGTCTGCATTTATTGGTATAATTTTCAATTTGTTAGCACTTCCGGTTCGACCGGAAGTGACCTTGACTTTGATATTTTAAATGGGACACCTTGTATATTTTTACTTATTTGGGTTCAGCATAGCATTATAAGTAAAATGACACCTCACTTGTCATTTTTTGACGTGTTATAACATTTTTATGTTTATTTTTTATTTTCAATCAAGTGCTACAAATTAATTAAATCTGCTAATTTATAGTCAAGTAGTATATGAAAATTAAAATTATGTCATAATAAATGACTTTCTAAGTTTGACAAGCGTTTAAAAAATGAAATTTTGTTTTCTTGACGTTTACTCCATTTGTCCAAATGGAACGATAGTGGTTCATTAGGATATTTAAAACGAGCATTTTTTTTTTCAACAATTTGATACCATACACTCCTATGCTATTTTAAAATTGTCACAAAAAAATTTGCCTTAATTCCCAATCGCAAATTTAAAAGCATTATGCATTATTTTTAAAGAAATATAAAGGCGGCTTTAAAAAACAATGGAATGGTTTTGAAAACTAATATGGTTTTAAATTAAAATTGTAATGTCATTCGTTTATTAAACTTACATTGTAAATCAGATAAAATGGTTAGTTTTAACGATTTTTATGAACAAACTGATATGCTCCTAATTTTTGAAGTGTCCAGAACAATTCTTCTGAAGCCGCAAGATTCTATGTATTGTATATTTTATAAACTAATGATTACAAATTTAAATTAAAGCCATATTGTTTTTCAAAACAATTCCATTGTTTTTCAAAGCCGCCTTTATATTTCTTTAGAAAGGAAAGGGGGGTAATAATGCATAACACTTTTAAATTTGCGATCGGGATTTTAGGCAAATTTTTCAGTGTCAATTTTAAAATAGCATAGGAGTGTATGGTATCAAATTGTTGGAAAAAAAATGCTCGTTTTAAATATCCTAGTAAACTACTATCGTATCATTTGGAAAAATGGATCAAACGTCAAGAAAACTAAATTTCATTTTTTAAACGCTTGTGAAACTTAGAAAGTTAATTATTATGACATAATTTTAATTTTCATAACTATAAATTAACAGATTTAATTAATTTGTGGCATTCTATATTGAAAATAAAAAATAAACATAAAAATGTTGTAACACGCCAAAAAATGACTAGTGAGGTGTAATTTTACTCATAATGTTTTGCTGAACCCAAATAAGTAAAAATATACAAGATGTCTCATTTAAAATATCAAAGTCCATGTCACTTCCGGTAAAACCGGAAGTGCTAACAAATTAAAAATTATACCAGTAAATGCAGACTCATCTCTTATGCAAAGTCTCAAAATTTCATTTTAATATCTATAAATATAAAAAGTTATAGGGGTGAACGTCTTTTGAGAAACACCCGGTATATTATATACTTAACTAACGGATTTTGTTTACAAATTACTAGTCCGGCACTGAATGTGTGCGTGCTTTTATATTTATTATTGGCATTAGACACGCAAACGTGTGGCCACAACTGGCGATCACGTGAAATTTTAGCTACATTATACAGAAATGTTAATATCCTAGTTAACCAAAATTCGGTGACAGTTAAACGGAGTAGGCGTAGAGCTAGATACCATTGATCAATAAAAACCTTGAGTCACGCATTTCTTGTGTCTTAAATTTAGGATTTAGGTTTTTTGCGCTCGCCGACAAAACAATATTTTACTAAATCCGAAAATTCCGGGCTAACCCCGTACTCTAACTTTAAACCATTACTTTTATTATTTAGTAATGTTATAGTAAACAAAAGGAACTTATAGTAGTATCAAACGTAGTTCCTTTGATAATTTAATTTGGATAGTAATATTTTTTTCAATAACAATCTTATTGTTGGCAGTCTATTTTTCTATTTTTTATAGAATGTTCTGTTATTGACTTACAAGCTAGTATAATCTCTAGGTACCGTGCGAGCAAAAATTATTTGCATCAAAGAGGGCATTGCATCTAAGGACGTAATGCTTAACCTTAGAGCTTAATACCTGTTGGGTGTTAGTAACTGCCTGAATTAACAATCAATCAGTTATTCCGTCATCTTTGACAGTCGTTACAAGTAATTTGATTCATCGCTAATTTTTCCAATTGCTTGAACAATCCACACAATGGGCTTTACGGAACAGCACAAAACATTCATGGTTGAAGCGTATTTTCGAAACGGGGTTAGAGTAAATGGTGAGTGGCAATACAATCCGGGTTTGTGCATGGCCGATTTTCACGAACATTTTCCTAACGTTGCTTTTATTGCTGGGAATTTTCATCATTGCCTGAAAGGAACGGTGGCTATGTTTAGGGAAACAGGTTCTATACAACACAAAAAAGGAGCAGGGAGACCATCTGAAAGAACAGAAGAACTTGTAGCAAACGTTCGTGAAATAATGCAAAATACGCCAAGAAATTGTATAAGACGCCTGTCCCAAGAAGTGGGAAGATCTTATGGAACATGCAGGACTATTCTTAAGAAGAAGCTAAATTTATTTCCTTATAAATGCAATCATTCCAAGAAATACAAGCCGCAGATTTTGAAAGACGCAGGAATTACTCTCAATGGTTTCCCCAAAATTTATTGATTTATAAATTTCAGCATTTTATGTAATTATTTTTCTTTTTCTTTTTGTATATTCTATCTTTCTTAATTTTGTAAACAACAAAAATAAATTTGTATTTGTCTAGTTATTTTATTACTCATTAGTTTGGCATATCATGTCATGATATGAATTTGACAAAATTTTACCCTATATAGATTTGGTTACATATATCGTCCCCATATCATTGTGATCTAAACCAATCCCTACGTTTTTTAATCCAAGCCCTCTTTGAGGCAAATGATTTTTGCTCGCACGGTATGAAAGTGTATTTGGTAATTTTGCTTTGGCGGTATAAGTTGAATACCTATAGGTATATTATGTATTGTTGCCGTACGTGATTGAAAGGTTGAATTATCTTTCATTAGGCTTTAGCTTCACTGAAACCACCATAGTATTTATAACAATTGGTATTTTTTATATAAAGCATAATATTGCAGTATGCTTCCTTGCTCCTTTGTACAGGCTGCTGTAATTTTGGTCGCCCGCTATGGTTTTTACTGCCGAACTAAGAACTACAAAATTATTTTGTTTGTTAGTACCCCGCATGCGTCACATTGCCACTTTTCTTTAGGCAGAAACCTTCCTCGGCATGCACACGACAACTCCCAAAGTTTCATCGCAATCGAATTAATGGTATAGAAACGCACACCTATACAATACATACATACAAACATGTTTAAAGATTGTTTTGCTTGGTACGCTTTGTATGCGCGGTGCAATATTATGGTACCATTTGGACAATATTATTTTGTACCTTAAACACAGGTTAGCTTGACGGCCTACATATTATACCTAGGACTCCTAACCTATCTTCACCTCAACACAAATATTTGAGATTATATTTTTAATAATTCGGAGTACTAACTCTTGTATACTTATCCACTTTGAAAGAACCAAGTATGATCTTTATACTTAGTTTTGCGTGCAATTTTTTTTACTTATATCCCTAGCACAATCGTATTCTCAATTTTGGTTTTATGCATTAAAAACCAGATAGAATTATAATTTTATTGTTAGTACCTTCAGCAACCTAGCAAGTATACAACGGTGATCCTTTTTGCCTACCTCTGAATGTTCTCCCAACCATCTTCACCACTTCTGCCCTCGCCTAACCGATTTCAATATAAACGTCAGGATATCCTTCCAGGTTAGAGCTATATCTTCCTCTCTTTGGAGAATGATCGAGCCACATACCTAATGCCTCAATCTCCCCAGAGATTTACACGCCCACAAGAAGAGCAGCGGTGTTTCCTTCTCCGCCTGATACCCAGGACAAACTAGATCCTCCATGCTAATTAGCATCCTGTGTTTTCTCAGCCAACAGTGCCAAGTAAGAATTTCTTATAATGAGGACCCGCCGTACCATCTCCATTTTAGGAGCCACTCTAATCTGGATCTGGATTTGTCTGCTTTTGTTATAAAATCCTTTCCTGTGTGCATCCTTGGTTCTGCCGCCACTGTTTTATAAAATGCTTTGTGACTCACTCCTTAAGTGCAGAGACCATATCTGTTGATTTGAAATTCCTGTTAATAGTTCCTGCCCTTGAAAAGGAGAATATGCTTCGAGCCTAGCGAGCTCGTCTGCTCTCTCGTTGGCTTGCTTGATGTCCCTGGAACCAGACCAGTTTAACTTCCTTGTTTCCGTCGTTGTTTTGAATATTTTTAGGTGTTTTAAAAATTTATTAAATATATTAAATTATGAATATTCATTATTTGTTTATAATTTTCGATTTATTTATCATACAATTTTAAAGGTATCATTGGTTTAAATAACCTAATTTAATATTTTTAGAGGTTTTACGGTCGATAAGTAAGTAGAAATGCTTAAGGATGAGTAATTTGCCAAAGAAGTATCCATCAGAAAACATCGGCGACAATACACTTTATTTTGTGTTGTGATTTAAGACAAAGTCCTTTATTATGCTACATTTAATTATTCGGTAAGTTTTTATTGTAGTTTTTTACAGATTTTTTTGGCCCTACGTTTCAATTATTACCAGCCGCCACTGTCAGAATAATACTCCCAGAAGACTTTCCAGATACAGACGATGATTCAGGGGATGAAAAAGAATCGATAATCTTGATCCGAAGTGCCGAGCTGAAATTGGAGTAACGCAATACGAAAAGGTAAAGATGGTTAAACTACTATTCCAGATTAGATCTGACGTCTAGACAACAAGATAAATTGAGGGGCCAAAGAAAATCCCTAAGGCATTTTGAAATTTTTTTAATAATGAGGTAATGTGTTATATTTATTAGTACTAAAACAGACCGTTATTTACAACAAATAAAAAAATAAGGCAAAAAGCCTATAAGGCCATCCGAAATATGCATGAGCTGGGAAAAAGATCTACAGATATTTATAGATAAATCGTTTCAAGTGCACTTTCTGGGAATAGAATATGCTCTAGAAGAATATAACAACAACACATCGGATAATAGTGACAGATTTTCTAAACTTACGGCATTTTTAATGTTACTCAATCAAAATTTTATGTAACTAGCCCTTATACCAAAAACCATAGCGTGGATGAGGCTATAGGCGGGCACTAATAAAATTGGATACATACAATTGTTTTACCCATACCAGGAAGCAAAGACGCGTGGAAAGTGGAAAAACGGCACATTCAGATATTCTTTATCTCTTTTTTGGCATGACGTTGTTGCAAATACGTACCGATAAAAATATTCAAGCTACCGAAACAGGAAGCAACAGGATACCTTAAAAAGAACAACCCAGTAAAAAAAAGAATATTGAAATTATTTACTATTATAATAATATACTTAATTATTAAAAAATGGAATGACTTGACGTTATGCTTCAATACTATACGAGTAAAACTCATCATGTTCTTCTTCGTATGCCTATCCGAGCCGGATGCTGGCGACCATCTGAACAATCATAACTTTGTTAACTGCTTCGCTGAACAGTTCCGTGGTTGACTTTTCGAACCAAGCCCTTAGGTTTTTCAGCCATGAAATCCTTATTCTTCCTGGTCCTCTACCTTGCAGGTACCCTTTACCTTGCAGGATGCACTGGATGAGATGGTATCGATCTTCATTACGCATTATGTGCCCAAGATATTCTAACTTCACGGTGTAAAGGACCTCACGTTCCTTCCCCATTCGGCGCCGGATTTCTTCATTGGTCACCCTCTGCATTCAAGCCACTTTCAGCGTCCTTCGATACAGCCACATTTCGAAGGCTTCCAGCCTCCTCTTAGTAGCAGTGTCCAAGCCTTCACTACGTAGTACAATACAGAAAAGACATATCATCTTAACAACCTGATCTTGAGGTTTATGTTCAAGTCATGGCTCTTGAAGCACTTTGCCATCTTAATCAACACTGCTCTGGCCTTCTCTATCCTGCATCTGATTTCATCTCTCATATATTCCACAAAAAGTTTTTACAGAAATATAAAAGACTCTTATGGTAAACCAACCCAATTATTTTCCTATTTAATCGAAATATTGTTGTGGTCAATAGGTCGGACCAAAATATCAGCCTTTACAAAACTGCCATTAGAGGGAATAAATGCTATTCGCTCTTATTGCTTGGCAGCTTTATGGGGTACATCATAAGGATTTAAATCTCCTTGGATTTAAGAGGCTGGTGGTGATGACGATTATAATAGTGAATGAAAAGAAATTTTTAAGTTCGATTAGACTTGAAAGAATGGACTATTTAATAATTTCCTAAATTAAATAAATGGTAGGCGATGAAAACATCTTGCAAGTGTTTTATACTATATCGTTTATTAATTGTTCGCAATTAGATGTTTTTGTAAGAAATTTCTTTCCTAGGTCTGTTACCGATGAGAATTAAAAAAAGGCCCATAAGAAATCGAATAAAATTACCATTTATTTACTCTTCAGTCATTCATTTAATTGTTTTAAATATTAGTCCAATGACAATAAAGAAGTTGACGTTCTCAATGTTTGCTTAAATCACTTTTCTTTCAAAGTAGATAACGGACACCTGCATGAAAATTGATTTTCGCGCATTAATGTTCTATACCTCTTTCCTTACAAATTTTGCCCTTGACATAATGTAATTCTTTTAGTAAGTGAATTAAAAACATATCGTAGTATATTTTTATCGATAATAAAATACTTAAAAACGGCAGTTTTAAGCTCAACGTACGCTATTCGTTTAAACGCTTTCCAAATTTGCATATTTGTAGTTTGTAACTAGCGCAGAATTAGCGTTTTCCCATAAATAAAGACCAACAGTATCTGAAATTTAATTTTACTTAAAACTGCTTATGCTCGACTCGAAAATTTATAGATTTATCTTGATCGTGATTAGAATAAACTAAGCCAAACCGTGTGAAATATTTTTTAAACTAACAGAAGGTTTTCTCCGTAGAACAATTTGCAATAATTAAAATTTTGAGTTCAAGTTTCCTTTGTAATTTGTAAAGTATAAATTGTACCACATATCTAATTTTTAACCGACTTAAAAAAAAAGAAAAAAAAAAGCCAAATAGCAGCATAGGAATAAAAGGTTATAAAAGCGGTCATTGTTTTGCATCTCGAAGATAATATTACTGTTAAATCCACCATGTAACTATTTTCATTGTTGTTAGTAACTAGGGTAACGAGAGCTCCAAGAATTAATATAGTACGGGTTTTTAGAAAGTTAGTTTTGTTCAGGGCGTGGAGTAGTGTTATTTAGTGTAATTGTTGGTAAAAAGTCCGTTATAACTATTAAAACGTACAACAGTCAATAAAGAAGATCTTTTATTATAAATCGAACCGATGTGATTCACAAAACGGGTAGTTTAGTGAAGAGCATCATTAATATTTGGCGACCGTGACAGGACTGTTGACGTTTTTTTGAGTGACAACTGGGACTTTGCCAACACGTCCGAACTGATTTTAGTGCTTTGCCATATTTTACACACCGGGCTGCCATAGTTGAGGACTTAAGGCAAACAGGGGTTTGTGTTGGCAATTCGACGCTCATTTATTAGGAAAAAATGGAAGCCAAAAGGAAACATCGTACTGTTCTCCGTTCATCCTTTACGAGAAAAGCTAATGATTTGCAGAAATTGCTAGATGCAAGTGACAAGAATTGTTCTACCATTAAGGCGGTTTGGGACATTCTTCAGGAAAGTTATGAGGCCCTTAAATTAGTGGATAGCGAAATATACGACTTTTTAATGGAAGAAGAAAGTTTATTACAAGAAATGGACAGCAGCGAAGAATATAAAAAAAAGTATTTATTTTTTTACCACGAGTATGGAGAACTGCTACAGAGAGGCCCAAGGTCAGATACCGGCGTTTCACAATCTCAACCAGGTAACACGTCGACTGGCATGGCAGTAGGTAAGAGGAAGTTTAAATTACCTACTATTCAATTTAAAGTTTTTGATGGGAACATAAAAGATTGGCTGCCGTTTTGGGCACAATTTAGCAAGGTACATGAAGACCCATAAATAGACCTTGAAGATAAAGTAGAGTATTTAATTCAGGCGATAGTTCAGGGAAGTAGGGCTAGACGGCTTGTCGAAAGCTTTCCAGCAGTTGGTGCTAATTATAATAGTATGTTACTTAAATTAATTTTGCATAACGCTAATTCCACTAATAAATTAGATTTGTCCACCCTCTATGATAAATTAGAGACACATTTAAGAGCGTTAGAGACTCTCGGTATTACATCTGATAAATGTGCCGCTATGATTTTTCCTTTAATAGAATCATGTTTACCGGAAGAGTTATTGCGTGTTTGGCAGCGTTCATCTCATTTTATCTTGCAGGCTTCGTCGACGTCGCAAACCAGCATTGTTACTGGAGACCCATCAATGGAGGCGAGGTTAAAGGGCTTAATGAATTTTTTGCAGAATGAGGTGCAAAATGAGCAGCGTATCCAATTGGCAACTGAAGGGTTTGGTTTACGTAGTCAACCTTACGCCAGAGAAGCTGAACGAGGTGGCGGTACACACAGACGTAAAATATTGGAGTATCAGGAGCCAAAGGTGCCTACTGCTGCTGGTCTTGTAAATTTTAATGCGGGTGCTGCAAAATGTTGGTTCTGTGGTAATTCTCATGAAACTGCTAACTGTATGAAAGCACAAAAAATGCCATTAGATAAGAAAAAATCTATTTTGAGTGAAAAGAGAGCTTGTTTTAATTGTTTTAAGGTGGGACATCCAGCGAGAAATTGTCGTACTCGTTTGAAATGTGTTATTTGTGGTAAATCACACTTTGCTTTGATGTGTCCAGGGTTGTCAGTCAGCGGACAGGAGAAAGAGCAATCTACATCAAAGGAAAAGGAAAATCACCAGGGTTCAAATGGATTAATCAGCTGCACAAATAGTAATAGTACTCATGTTTTTTTACAAACTTTGAAAATTAAATTAAATGGTGTTTCAGGATCTCGAATAGTTAGGGCCTTAATTGATACTGGTTCCCAGAGGTCATACATCCTGCAACATACAGCGCGTCTTTTAGGATATGAGCCAAAAGATAAAGTTAAAGTGGTACATTGCTTGTTTGGAGGTAGTCTATCTGCGCAAGAACATGAAATTTATGATATAGAACTTAGCAACGGTAATTTTAGCATTACAATGGAAGCTTTGACGCAGCCTGTTATTTGTACTGAAATTCCACAAGTTTTTCAAGGACCTTGGATGCAGCAGCTAGACAGTCTAGGAGTAAAGCTATCAGATGAAAATGCTAATTCCAATAATAGTAAAATTGATATTTTGATTGGTTCAGACTTAGCTGGGCAGTTATATACTGGGCGTAGACATTTGCTACCCTGTGGATTAGTAGCTATCGAGACTCTATTAGGGTGGACATTGATGGGAAAAATACCTTTGAAAAATTCTTACAACACTACCATGACGGATATTTTGCTTTTTATAAAAGACGCCTCGCTACCTCAGCTATGGGAGTTAGACATTTTAGGAATTAGGGACCCCACAGAAACTAAAACCCAAGAAGAGCTTGCGTTGGCTGCCAAGGATTTTTTTGCAAATACGATAAAGGTGAATGAGGAAGGGCGCTATGAAGTAAGGTTGCCGTGGTTACAGGGTCATCCAATACTATCAAATGCTTACCATATGGCGAAAAATAGGTTGCAAAATACATTGAACAAGCTTAAAAGGGATAATCTTCTAACAGAATATAGCCAGGTTTTCAGTGAGTGGCTTGACGAAGGCATTATCGAAGAGGTAATTGAAGATGTACCACTTGAGCTAGATGTACATTATTTACCGCACCGGCCCGTTATTAAAGAGGGCAGCACTACAAAAATTCGACCAGTTTTCGATGCATCAGCAAAAGAAAAAGGAAAGCCTTCTTTAAATCAATGCCTTGAGAAGGGATCAAATAATATTGAGCTTATCCCGAATATATTATTGAGATTTAGGTTACACAAAATTGGGGTCATTTCAGATATTAGAAAGGCCTTTTTGCAAATAAGTTTGTGTAAAGCTGATAGAGATTTTTTGCGTTTTATTTGGATTGATGAAGATGGCAAGGAAAAAATCTTTCGTCATAAGAGAGTCGTATTTGGTGTTAGCAGCAGTCCATTCTTGCTAGGAGCTACTATCGAGCACCACATTACCGAGGCTCTTAAAAATAATGGCAGAAATCAGCCGCATTCGGAAAATATCATGTTGAAACTCTTAAACAGTTTTTATGTCGACAACTGTGTAACAAGCGTTCGAAATGAAGAGGACCTAAAAACTTTTATCGAACAATCAACAACAGTCATGAACGAGGCAAAGTTTGATTTAAGAGGGTGGGAGTTTTCTGGTCAAGTACATAAAGAAACTTCAGTTCTCCCCCCGACCGCTGTTCTGGGACTGCTATGGGACACACAAAGTGATTTGTTGATGGTGAATACAGTTTGGATGAAAGATAAAGATGAATTGGCTAATAAGCCTATTAGTAAAAGGATCATGTTGTCGTTTGCGCAAAGAATATTCGATCCTATAGGTTTTATTTCACCCGCTACATTACTTCCAAAATTGTTACTTCAAAAGACTTGGAAAAAGAAATTAAGTTGGGATGCTGCTGTAGATCCTGATATCGAACATGCATTTCGTCAATGGGTAGAAGAATTGCATTTTTTGTCGAATATTAAAATACCGAGGTGGATCCATGATGATAATTGCGATATCGAGCATGGAAGTTTGCACACATTTTGTGATGCTAGCCAAGATTCCTACGCTGCTGTCATATTTTTCCGAGGAGTGTACCATGGTCAAGTTACTGTAAGACTTCTAGCAGCCAAGTCGAGAATAGCTCTATTAAAAAAGCTGTCGATACCACGACTAGAACTTCTGGCGGCTCTTATTGGTACTAGATTGTACGTCTCGTTGAAGGAAGATTTAAATCTCGATCCGAGAATAAAACTTTATTTTTGGACCGACTCTTCCACCGTTATATTTTGGATAAACAGAATAGAAGATTGGAGGACATTCATTGGCAATCGTGTGTCAGAAATTAGAAAATACACTTTGTGTAAAATGTGGCACCATGTTCCAGGAGCTATGAATCCGGCGGATCTCCCTTCGAGAGGATGTTCTCCCAAACAGTTATGGAAATCCAAATGGTGGCAGGGACCGAGTTGGCTTTACGAAGACCCCAACTTATGGCCACAAGAAAACGTTATTTGTAATGAAGAAGAGGTCAACAGCGAAAAGAAAAAGAAGTTAATTACAACGCTTAATGTTTGAAATGTAGACATGTCTATAGATGACTGGCATTTGTTATATTTTTCAAAATATACCAAAACTATACGCATGCTTGCCTGGATTTTTAGATTTCTAAGTAACATTAAAAAATCTTTAAAGAAATATCAAGGTGAATTAACTGTTAGAGAACTAGACGCCGCTGAGACTCATCTGTTAAAGTTTATACAACATAAATGTTTTGCTGATGAAAAGGATCCTCGATTATGTAGTTTTTATCCTTTTAAAGATGAGCTGGGAGTACTTCGTTTGAAATCCCGCCTAAGTTCGAGAGAGGATGTGGAACATTTTTGCTTTCCTGTCATTTTGCCTGCAAAGAATGTTTTGGTAAATAAACTTATTTTCGAACAGCATGTTAAATCCTGTCACATTGGTACTCAAGGACTTATGAGCATTCTTCGAGAAAAGTACTGGGTATTGGGTGGACGAAGAGCTATTAAGTCTGCTATATCAAGTTGTGTTATTTGTAAAAAAACTAAAAGTAAACCATTCGTAACAAATTTGCTGCCGCTTCCCAAAGACCGTGTGCGCGAATCCGCTGCGTTTGAAATAACGGGTATAGACTTTGCTGGGCCGTTGTTTCTAAAGACTGGGGCGAAAGCATGGGTTTGCCTGTTCACGTGTGCTGTCTACCGCGCCGTTCATTTGGAATTGTGCACATCATTGTCAGTTTCAAATTTTATGCAAGCCTTAAGACGATTTATTGCGCGTCGCGGTCGACCTAAAACTATATATTTATACTGATAATGGTACTAACTTTGTGGGCACCGCAAATGCCTTTAGGAAAATTAATTGGCAGATGGTAGAACAGATTAGTAGTGTCGATAGAATTACGTGGCGTTTCAATCCTCCGACAGCTGCATGGTGGGGCGGTTTCTGGGAAAGAATGATAGGAATTCTTAAGCCAATGTTGCGTAAAATACTAGGTCGTGCTTCCGTAACCTATGAAGATATGGTCACTATTCTGTGTGACTGTGAAGCCACCATAAATTTAAGGCCGCTCACCTATATTTCTAGTGAGCCAGATGAATTGATACCGCTTACGCCGATGATATTTTTAAGGGAACAAGTTGAAGCTGGTATTCCTGATGGTGACTTAGTTGATCGTCATTCACTCTGCAAGAAAAGTTTACATATTCAAAAGTTAAGAGATGACCTACGTCAAAGATTTAGAAACGAATATTTGGGACAGTTGAAATACTGGCGTTCTAAAAAACCTGGTAGACAGATCGTGCTAGGAGAGTTGGTGCTTATAGGCAATGACAATGACAAGCGTCTCCATTGGCCTTTGGGACGAGTTATTGAATTACTTCCCGGAAAAGATGGTGAAATTCGTCTTGTACGTGTGCATACTTCTAAAGGATCTCTACTAAGACCTGTTCAACGTTTATACCCCTTAGAATGTACCGATGAGAACTTCAATGAACCTGATCTTCAAGATGATAAGGAAAATGGTGGTGTTGAAGTATCCAGTGTATTGGCAGAAGAAAAAATGTATAGAGACTGTCCTACTCCTGATCCCGATCCAACTGAAAGTGCGCGTGAAAGTCCGGGAGTGTTAAGCAGAACATTCGTACCGACAGTACAACTAACGCGTAGTGGCCGTGAAACTAAAGTTCCGAAAAGGTTTTTGTAACGGTTCCGTTCTGTCTAGTATAGTTACTTCTTATTGTATAGGAAGTTAGATTGTAAGATTTTATTGTCTTTGTTGTATGTTTTTAAAATTACTTTGAGGTTAAATGTCTTTAACTTATTTTAATGAGGCATTCTTTTGTGTAAAAATCGTGCCTCAGGTGGGAGAATGTTAAATCCACCATGTAACTATTTTCATTGTTGTTAGTAACTAGGGTAACGAGAGCTCCAAGAATTAATATAGTACGGGTTTTTAGAAAGTTAGTTTTGTTCAGGGCGTGGAGTAGTGTTATTTAGTGTAATTGTTGGTAAAAAGTCCGTTATAACTATTAAAACGTACAACAGTCAATAAAGAAGATCTTTTATTATAAATCGAACCGATGTGATTCACAAAACGGGTAGTTTAGTGAAGAGCATCATTACCTAAATAGTATAGTTCATTCAATGGGCGTTACCGAAATACGGGAGGTGAACAATATTCAAATCAAAATTTTAATTAAATTATTTATAATAAAAAGGCTGGATTTTTAGTTTTCAAAAATGCCACCTTTTACTTCTAACAAAAGTCAAATAAATAACTCAGGTCGCTCTATGAATGGATGCAGGACGGTATGTTTCTTATAGTTGCTGCTGCATTTATTATTCGATCGAGTAATGCATCTCTAGTGTTAACTTTACTGGAATATACCGATGATTTACACCTACCCCAAAGACAATAATCCATAGGATTAAGGTCTGGCAATCTAGTAGGCCAATTATGCGGACACCTCGACCAATCCACCGGTTTGGTAAGTTATTGTTTAAAAAATTTCGTACTTGTAAACTGTAATGTACATCGCGAGTGAACTGTACTTCATGAATGAATAGAAGATACTTATACAGTGTTCGATTTGCATGAATCCAATTGCGGAATCACATCCTCAACGCAAAATCACTAACATGGAAATGTTGAATTTGTTGTAAGTGATATGGGTATAAATAATTAATGTAAATATCCCTCCAAGCAGACAAGCAGACAAGCAGACGATTGTGTAATTTGATAAGTATCGGCAATTCGCCTTGTCGCTTGGATCATTTTCGACGAAGTTAAGGATAGCCTCTTCTAGTTCAACATCAAGATCCGACTCCCGTTCAGATTCAATTCTCGCACTTGGAGACATACGAGATTCTCCAGCAGTAGTAACAACTTGTTGAGAAATCCTTCTATCTGGTACTCTACGATTCGGCAATCCACGTTTGTACTAGGCGACTACAAGATTTGAGCACCCGTTGCAGAAGCCATTAACGAATATCATAAGATAAGATAAGATAAGATAAGATAAGATAAGATAAGATAAGATAAGATACGATACGATCGGATCGGATCGGATCGGATCGGATCGGATCGGATCGGATCGGATCGGATCGGATCGGATCGGATCGGATCGGATCGGATCGGATCGGATCGGATCGGATCGGATCGGATCGGATCGGATCGGATCGGATCGGATCGGATCGGATCGGATCGGATCGGATAGGATAGGATAGGATAGGATAGGATAGGATAGGATAGGATAGGATAGGATAGGATAGGATAGGATAGGATAGGATAGGATAGGATAGGATAGGATAGGATAGGATAGGATAGGATAGGATAGGATAGGATAGGATAGGATAGGATAGGATAGGATAGGATAGGATAGGATAGGATAGGATAGGATAGGATTAAACGATGTATCGACCCACAAAACAAGATATTGTTGACGGAAACATGACAATGGACAGATTAGTGGCAAAGAAATGGAAAAAGTTTTTGTATTAGAAATGAAAGGAGCTTGGGTTAGGTGCTGGGTTCCTAATTATAATTTAATTGATTTTCTTGCATTTATAAGTACCTACCTATATATACTAAACTAACGGATTTTGTTTACAAATTACTAGTCCGGCACTGAATGTGTGCGTGCTTTTATATTTATTATTGGCATTAGACACGCAAAGGTATGGCCACAACTGGCGATCATGTGAAATTTTAGCTACATTATACAGAAATGTTAATATCCTAGTTAACCAAAATTCGGTGACAGTTAAACGGAGTAGGCGTAGAGCTAGATACCATTGATCAATAAAAACCTCGAGTCACGCATTTCTTTCGTCTTAAATTTAGGATTTAAGTTTTTTGCGCTCGCCGTCAAAACAGTATTTTACTAAATCCGAAAATTCCGGGCTAACCCCGTAATTTAACTTTAAACCATTAAGTCACGTTTGTATACAGAACGAAATTATAGTAGTATAAAACGTAGTCCCTCTGATTCAATTTGGAAAGTGATATTTTTTTCAATAACAATCCTATTGTTGGTAGTGATTTTAAGATCAGTCTATTTTTTTTTAACACGCTTTTTTTTAGCTTCACCTGTATGTTTGTATGTATGTATGTTTGTTTATAACCGACTTCTTTAAACCTGATTTGGACCCCCTTTAAACGGTCAGATTTAATTTAAATTTTGTAGACTTATTAAGAACCGCTGACAATACAATAATTTGATAAGTTTATCTCATTATCCTGATCAGGATCGCCGGAAATAAATCATTTCCTTACAGATCCTCTGTATGAGAGTGAGAGAGATAGAGCTCACCGTATGCGCATGCGTACTATCTACCTACTTTCCGGCTCAAGCACTCAGCTTCATTGTGTTCGTAAATTCTTTCGCTATCAGTTGGTCCGTTGGCCAAGCGGGTTTGTTCGGGTTTGTTTGGGTTTGTGAGTCCAATGCTTTGAACCTAGCCATTTTAAAAAAAAATGGATCCACTGCTTTAAATCTAGCCATTTCAAAAAGTCATTGTTAAATTAGTGACAGTATTCCATCTCTACTCCGGACCTCTCTATGACTATCTCTACTCAAATTTTTTTTTTCTTAACCATAACTCAAACTAAAAAATGAAAAAAAAATATAGTTTAAAAAAACTGAAAAACACGCTTTAATAATTAATCAAAATAAAAAGCGAAAAATATAGTTTAAAATAATTCTTAAAATTCTTAATATAGGCTGGAAATAATAATGAACGATAATCTAATCATTAGTATTATTGTGAAAAACGTGGGGCGCTTTGTGCTATATTTTTCGTATATCGAGCACCCCACGCTTTTTCCACAATATTACTAATGTTTATCGTTCATTATTATTTTCTGCCTATATTAAGAATTTCAAGAATTATTTTAAACTATTTATTTTTCGCTTTTTAGTTTGATTAATTATTTATTAAAGCGTGTTTTTTAGTTTTTTTAAGTTATATTTATTTATAGATTGTTCTGTTATTGACTTACAACCTAGTATAATCTCTAGGTATGAAAGTGTATTTGGTAATTTTGCTTTGGCGGTATAAGTTGAATACCTATAATATATTATGTGTTGTTGCCGTACGTGAGTGAAAAGTTTATTTATCTTTCATTAGGCTTTAGCCTCACTGAAACCATCATAATTTTTATAACAATTGGTATTTTTTTATATAAAGCATATTGAAGTATGCTTCTTTGTACCTACAGACTGCTGTATCTAATTGTGGTCGCCCGCTATGGTTTTTACGGCAGGACTCTCTGGTAACTAATGTTTTATACCAGCGAGTATCCAGCATGCATTGCAGTGCCACTTGTCCCGGTATAATAAGAATTACAGAAACATTTTATTTGTTAGTACCTCGCATGCGTCATTGCCACTTTCCTTTAGGCAGAAACCTTCCTCGGCATGCACACGACAACTCACCACAGTTTCATTGCAATCGAATTGATGGTATAGAAACGCATACAATACATACAAACAAACATGTATATAGATTGTTTTGCTTGGTACGCTTTGTATGCGCGGTGCGATATTATGGTACCATTTGGACAATATTAATTTGTTCCTTAAATACAGGTAAACATGACGGCCTACATATAAGACTCCTAACCTAACTTCACCTCAACACAAACATTTTAGATTATATCGGAGATTATATTTTTAATAATTCGGGGTAGTAACTCTTTTATCCTTATCTACTGTTTTTGTATATTTGTATTAAAAGAACCTGCTTTTTTACTGCGAAAGAACCAAGTATGGTGTTTATACTTTGTTTTGCGTGCAATTTTGTTTTACTTATATTCTTAGCAGAACGGTAGTTTTAATTTTTGTTTTATGCATTAAAAACCAGGTAGAATAACAATTGTTGGTACTGGAGGTAAATTCCCTTTTCGTCGACTGGACAATTTTACCTGTTTTGTTACCGTTTTGTCGATTGAGGCTTAAATCATTTTGAACCCTTCCCGTTTCGTCGACTTGCTAATTCAACTTTAAAGGGATTAAATTGCAGGTCACCAGACCTGCATGTTTTTTTGGTGATGACGTGATGGAACTTTTAAGTCATGTTGTTCGCTGTTTGATCAACTATATACTATACACATGGATGTCGGAAGCACAAACTAGACAACAAACGTAGTTTTAGTTGTGTATTCCTTGCTGCCCGATAGAAAAGAAAATACTTATTATCGGTTCTTCAGATTATTATTAAAAGAAAAAATGCAACAATTTAACCCTTATAAGTTCCACATTGATTTTGAAACGGCAGCAATCAACGCACTAAAAACGTTTTTTTTTTAAATGTGGAAATCAAAGGCTGTAATTTCCATTTTAATCAAGCCATCTAAATAAAGACTTAAGAACTGGGGCCTATTCGCCTATACAGAGAGGAGAAGCAAATTTGAGACCATATAAAAATGTGTGCTTCCCTTGCACATTTACAACCGGAATACGTCGAAGATGGATTTTTATATATCATGGAAACAACACCTACAATCGAAGCCATAGTCAAATTTAACGATTATTTTATGAGTCAGTGGCTTGAAAGCGATCACATTTGGGTTTGCCATAATGAACGACATAGAACTATTAACACTGTCGAGGGCTGGCATAAGCGCTTAAATACGAAAATTGGAAAGTGCCATCCTAATTTTTACGAATTATTGACTGCTCTGCCTGAGGAGGCCGAATATTACAAAATAGTTGTAGGTACAGCAGATTAACGGAATAATTAATAGGTACCTTCCATAATACATATACATATTATCCACTTCCGAAAAAAAGGTCTAGTGAATCGACGAAACGGGAATTAGTAATAACACCGAATTATACCTGCAAAGGCCAGTCGACGAAACGGGAAAATTTCTTAAAATCGACGAAACGGGAATAAATCCCTTCAGCAACCTGGCAACTATACAAAGGTGTTCCTTTTTGGCTACCTGTGAATCTTCTTCTAACCATCTTCACCACTTCTGCCCTTGCCTAACCGATTTCGATATAAAAGTCAGGATATTCTTCCATTTTAGAGTGATATCTTTCTCTCTTCGGAGAACGACCAAGCCACATACCTAATGCCTCAATCTCCCCAGAGATTTACACGCCCCCAAGAAGAACCGCGGTGTTTCCTCCTCCGCCTGATACCCAGGACAAACTAGGTCCTCCACGCTAATCATCATCCTGTGTTTCCTCAGCCGGCAGTGCCAAGTAAGAATTTCTTATAATAGACTGAGGACCCGCCGCACCGTCTCCATTTTAGGAGCCACCCTAATCTCGATTTGTCTGCTATTGTCATAAAATCCTTTTTCTATGTGCATCCTTAGTTTTGCCGCCATTGTTTCATAGAATGATTTGTGACTCACTCCCTAAGTGCAGTCCATATCTGTTGATTTGAAATTCCTGTTAGTAATTCCTGCCCTTAAAAAGGAGAATATGCTTCGAGTCTAGCGGTCTCGTCTGCTCTTTCGTTGGCTTGCTCGATGTCCCGGGAACCAGATCAGTTTAACTTCCTTATTTCCTTCAGTCCTTAGGCTTTGTTTTAAATATTTTTAGGTGTTTTAAAAATATATATAGTAGGTAACTATATTAAATTATCAATACATTCATTATTTGTGTATCATTTTCGATTTATTTATCATACAATTTTAAAGGTATCGTTGGTTTAAATAACATGCACTGAGAGAAGAGAAACTAACCATTAAACAAAAATTATATAAAGATTATACAAAAGGAATATACTATTGGTGACAAGTGAACTGTTTTTTGGGGTAATACAATGCGTTCTTCTGGAATGTGAAGAAATTTACAATAATGACTATAATACTATTGTATACCGTTCGTACAGCAGCCATAGTCAATTTGTTGTAGCTTGTATACCGATTACATAAAAATTATATATTGGTTAGTATCAATTGTATACCAACCAATTACCAGGTTCTATACGATATTATAACCCGTATATACCTGTTGTATATCAGCAATAATATGAATTGCCTATGGATATATCCCTGTTATATATCAGCAATAATATGGATTGACTATGGTTATACTTTAGTTGTATACTAAGTATACAATTTTTCAATACTGACCAAACCTTATTGTTATAGGTAACTGTAAATGGGTATACTCTAGTTGTATACCAAGTATTCAATTTTTCAATACTGACCAAAATTTATTGTATAGGTATGTACAGGGTGTTCCACTATAAATGGACCCCACCCCCCCTTTAACTTATTTATTCGATGATATTAAAAAAATGGTATATACCAAAGTTGTAGGGTACAACATAAAGTTTTTTACGACATAGTTTAAATAATATATAGATAGGGTGTTGCAGAAAGGCGTAGCAAACAAAAATATATTTTTTTCTTATGGATTACCCGGTATATAACATTCTTAAATGATAGAGCTGGTCTTCCTGATAAATAATAATATAATTTGTTATACCTAACCTAACCTATGTTACACTTTAAATGTTTAAGTCAAGAAACGCATATTATTATTAATTAAATTGTGCTTTTGGCAGGTTATCTTTTATTTTTTAAATTAATTTTCCAAATTAAATGTTGTTTAAAAGATACGCATTTTAAATAATAGAATTGTTAGGTAGGTACATATTATGTTATGGATTAAAAAATCAATTTTTATTTCTTTGGGTGGGTAGTAATTTTGTCGATATTTATGCAATGGAAAGCACCTTGAATCCATGCTACACTATAAGGACACTTTAATATGCGTTTTTTCACTTTCAACATTTCAAGTAAGTATAACAAATTATATATTCTTTATCAGGTAGACCAGGTCTATCATTTAGGAATATTATATACAGGGTGTTCTATAAGAAAAAAATATATTTTTGTTTGCGATACCTTTCTGAAAACACCTACAACTTTCCAATTTACCGTTCCTTCTAATACCATTGGATAAAAAAGTTAAAGCGGGGGTCCATTACCTGTAAATGGTTATACTTTAGTTATATAATAATATACAACGTTTACAATTTTTCAATACTGGTCAAGATTGATTGTTTATAGGTACCTACCTGTATTATCATATTTGACCATTAATATAATTTTTTTGAATGCACAAAAAACAGTTCACTTGTCACCAATAGTATATTCCTTTATGTATAATCTTTATATAATTTTTGTTTAATGGTTAGTTTCTCTTCTCTCAGTGTAAATATCAATTTTAAAAAGGCCGAAACTCCAGAAATCTGCCTTTTTAATAAATTCCAAGATTATTGTGGGACCTCTAAATATTAAAAAAAATCTTAATTTTTTATTCGACTGAGTTTCTTTCAACGAGAAGCAATTTTTCTGCACTATGCCATTTCAAGTTCCATAATAGGTAGCATTCGTTAATTTTGAGGTATTTATTATGGTAGCTATGTAGCACGTAGCTAACATTTAAAACCTTTAATTTATTTTATATAAGACCCACATGAAAAGAGCTTATTATACATGACCCATTTTAGCCTGTTGGCGTTATGTACCTAATATACTGTATCATTGTACTAAATGATATAATGAACTCATTACATCACTCAGTGATGTAATGGACTTATTACGTTACTCATTTTTAATCAAATTATGATTTTTTTTGTTCCATTAGTCACTGTCATTGTTTTGTGTAATGTCTGCATAATATGAAAATAATTTTGAACACATAAAAGCTAAAATACTGGGTCTTAAATAAAATGTTGTATATCACACGTACGGTAAGGCTCACTACAGCACTTGTACGATTACTCGACTCGGTCTACAACCTCGTCATGGCAATATCCACTCTTAATATAGGTCTAATAAGTCTATTTTACCGAACTAAAATTAAGAGCTTTGAATTTTAAAGATTACCTAACGGAGGGGTATATTAAAAGCTGAGTATCTAATCAATTTAAAGCTATTAGGTAGACAACATTTTTTTAAATAAATTATGTAGGTATAGGTACCTACCCAGTAGGGTTGCCAGATTGTTTGTATTTTTGCCCAGAATAAATAAAATAAAACAAATATTTTACCAAAGTTTTATTTAAACTCAGAAGTACCTACAATTATTTTGAATATTTTGTCGAAGATTGCGAAAGTTTTATGATTTCTTTTTTGCCTTTAACATCTTATAATACCTACTCTATAAAATTAAAATGTACTTAATAAGAATCTAGGGAGAATTGCTTCGTAATTTTGATTTTAATTCACGTGCATGGTGTGTAAATACGGAACATAAGCTGTCCCGGCGGGACAATTATTTATTAGCTTAAAATACGGGACGTCTGGCAACCCTACTACCCAGTCCAGTATTCCCAATCCCAATAAAAGTTTCGAAAAAGTGACATAAAATGGGGGCCCCGCATCGCATAGCCCTTGTTCGTTTAGAATTAGTAGGTACCTACCTACCTACTAGATATTTACCTAGGTAGGTAAGTCTCAAATAAAATTATTAAATACTATAGTGGGTAAATATATCAGTTTCGATTAATTTCAATAAGTATTAAAACAATTACCTACGCAAGATTTTAAAAAGCCGCCATGATATGATGAACGCTAGATGGAGCTCGGTATAAATGCCAATAAAACAAATTAAATTATTGGAAATAGGATTTTTAATAATGTACTTACCTAAAAACCTTTCTAACACGTCCTCAGCTAGTCCAAAGCACTCCATGACCACAAAATCTCTTTCAAAAAACTAAAAAGTCTATAAGCAACGAAAAAAACATGCGCACACGCGACGAGCCGAACGAAAACGAAACAAAAGAACAAAAGGAAATGGCGGGCCTTGGCAGAACTCGGCTGCTCGACAGGTCGTCCGAAAGCGTTGATTGGCTAGCGATTGGCGCGGTTTTTGAGAAAGTAGGTAATTTATGCAACAAGGGGTTCTACCGCAATACAACTGATTTTTGGGGTTATATAACTTTTTGATACCGGAGTAACTTATTGTTTTTCAATTGGTGTATAACCATTATACAGTATTTGTATACTTACTATATACATTTTAGAAAGTTTTTATTTATATAACTAGTTGTATTAAAATAGTAGGATCAGTATATAACGGGTACGAGCTATTTAACTACAGAAGAAAAATTGTATGACGGGTATATTCCTCATTGTAGCACAACGGGTTTGTCTGCTACAATGTGACAAGGTTCTAACAGTAAGTAGACGTGTAATTATTAATATACAATATTGTATATCCACTATTAAACTCGTGTCAGGCTAACAGTTGTATTAAGGCATTTCCCTCAGTGTGTCTCCGATAGATCTAATATTTACAAATATTGAAAATATAATGGATTCAGGGGTAATTGATTCTAATATCGCCGATCATTTTGTAACGTTCTTAAGGGTTGGATCGGGGGAGGTAAGTGATTCGTCGGTGGACTTTTTTTATAGATCTATAAAGCGAATAGATTTAAACCAATTTCAAGCAGATTTGGAACGATTTGATTGGCATAATATGTTATATATGCGTAATATAGACGATAAATTAAAATTTTTGAATTCTGCTATTTTAAGTCTCTTTGACGCACATACTCCTCTTAAACATTTTCATAAAAACTACAGCTATGCCCCGTGGATTACAGAAAACATCAAACTAATGCAAAAATTAAGAAATAAAGATTTAAAAAAATTCAAAGATACACAAAACCCTGCGCATTATGAATCTTACGAACAGCTTAGAAACTACACGACATTTGCTATTAGGTCCGAAAAAAAGGCATATCTACGTAATAAATTTCAACACTCTAACGATCGAGAAAAATGGCAGGAATTAAAAAAATATTAAACCTAATAAAACAAACAAACTTTAATCTACCATCTAATCTTAGCAACCCAAATACTATAAATAATTTTTTCGTTAACTCTGCAACTAAATCCATTCCAAAACTTGAAATTTTAAATTTTTATAATAATAATGTTCTGGAAAACATCGATGAGCTCTTTAATTTCAGAGTGTCAACCGAAAATAAAATATTACAAATTATAGAAAGTATACGATCTAAGGCTGTTGGTGATGATAAAATCAATATAACAATGATTCGTCTCTGCTGTCCTTTTATAATACCTTTTCTTACACACATTATTAATGATTGCATTCTTAATTCCTACTTTCCTGTTCACTGGAAAAAAGTTCAGATAATCCCCCTTCCTAGAATTAATAATCCAACTGAATATGCACACTTGCGCTGCATAAGTATATTGCCCCCCTTTATCTAAAATACTAGAAAAAATAATGGAAAACCAAATTAGGCGTTTTCTTAACCAAATGATATTTTACCAAAACAACAGTCGGGCTTTAGGGCAAATCACAGCTGTGAAACTGCTCTGGCCCATATTACTGATGACATCCTTAGGGCATCTGATGATAACAAGGTGAGTATACGTATATCGCTTGATTTTAGCAAGGCATTCGATTTGCTTAATCACCGGATTCTTTATTCTATCCTTCACTATGTGGGTTTCAGCGAGGGGGCCCGAAACTTCTCTCCTTTTTATCTGACCGTACCCAGCAAGTGGTTTACACTGGAGAGCATTCTGACTCTTTAAAGGTAAACGTTGGCGTGCCACAGGGAAGTGTTTTGGGCCCACTCTTATATATGATATATACATCATGTTTCTATAAATATCTTAAATATCTTAACTCTCACTTTTACGCGGATGACACTCAGCTATGTTTCTCCTTTTTAGAGCAACAAGCAGCAGAGGCGCAAAACTGTATAAACTTTGACTTACAACGATTTTATGAAGTAGCTTCGGATCATTTGCTTAAACTTAATCCCAACAAGTCAACCGTAATAGTTTTTGGTAATCAAGCTCAGACCGACTTTGTTAAAAATAATGTTAAGATTAAACTCAACAATGACACTCTACCTTATTCCGACACCTGCAGGAGCGGTCTAATACTTGATTGTAAACTTCGTTTTAAGGAACATGTTACATCGAAACTAAGAGCTGCCTACGAAATATTAAAATTAATTTATAGTAAAAGACATTACCTTTCTAAGGGGGTCAGAAATCTCCTATGCGATGCTCTCGTCCTGTCTCAATTTAATCACTGTATTGGCGTATATTATCCTTGTCTTGACGCGACGGATCGATACTGGATTCAGAAAGTTCAAAACTCATGTCTCAGATTTATACATGGCATAAGAAGAAGAAACCATATAATGCCGTTTCTTATTGCATCTAAATGGCTTAACATGTTTAACAGATATAGATTGCATGTATCACTTTTTAGCTTCAAGATTATTACGCAGAAAACACCACCTTACTTGTATGAAAAAATATATTTTAGAGCTGATGCTCATAACAGGAATCTGCGCAGTCGTTGTTTACTGACTGTACCACCACACCGAAAAAAAATTTTTGAAAGATCGTTTTCTTTTAATATTGCTTATATTCTTAATTCATTAAATAATATTAACTTTGGTTTATCCAACCCAGCGTTTAAAAGATCAGTAAAAAATCATTTTCTTCGCGCGCGGTAGGTAGTTTCCATCTGAGCGTTACCATCCATGTGGATTAGAAGTCACATTTACCTGCTCCCCTACCTCCTTCTTCCCTCCTTTTCCTCCCATAAAATCACAAATATCTTTAATTTTTTTTACCATGCTCCGCGCATTCAGAACATTAGATTTTTTTTACAGCACCAACATATTGTAAATGTTAAATAATGGAAGGCTTGAGCAGTATCCGATCCTTGGATTGGATGTCTGCCCCACTAAGGCCTATTGTTTTACTCTCTGCCAACTAAATAATTAAATATTTTTTGTAATTTACATTTGAGGAAACAATAAATGTATTATTATTAATATTATTATTATTTTTATTATTATTATTATTATTATTATTATTATTATTATTATTAATATTATTATTATTATTATTATTATTATTATTATTATTATTATTATTATTATTATTATTATTATTATTATTATTCACTAAAATCACACTAAAATATTAGCGGTATCACCATAGGTTTCATCGGTCGATGTCCGACAAGATGATCCTATTTCAGGCCAATAACCCTTCTCACAATGCTGCATGTGTCCAGTAACACTGATTTTTGGATTGGTTTGTATAAATCCCATTCAATATCAAGTACTGATAGGCTGTCTTTTAGTTTTTTGGGTATTTCACCTAAGGTTCCTATTACAATCGGCACGATAGTGATGGAATCCATATGCCACATCTCCGTTATTTCGTCACGAAGCAGTAAGTACTTGTTGATTTTCTCTGTGTATGTTTTCGTGATATTTGTAGCTAGGGGTACGGCAAAATCCACAATGAACGTCTTTTTTTCCTTTTTAAATGTCAGCACCAGGTCAGGTATGTTATTAGGGATTGTTCTATCTGTTTGTATTTTCCTGTTCCAGTAGATGCGCACGTCGTCGTTTTCACAGACGGTTGGAGGCTCATATGCATAATATGGGGCAGCTTCTGTGATTCCCATATGTTTTTCACACAGCTTTTTGTGAATTATTTTGCCTACTCTGTTGTAGCGACCCAAGTAGGCTTTCGGGGCAAGCATTGTACAACCAGCAGTAACGTGATCCAGGTTTTCTTCTGCTGAATTGCAAATTCATTATTATTATTATTATTATTATTATTATTATTATTATTATTATTATTATTATTATTATTATTATTATTATTATTATTATTATTATTATTATTATTATTATTATTTTTAGAGGTTTTATGGTCGATAAGTAAGTAGAAATGCTTAAGGATGAGTCATTTAGGTACAAGTACCTACCCATCAGAATACAGCAGCAACTCGTGCATTAGGGCCATAAGAGTCACAGTGTCATGGCCCTACCTACCTACCTACCTACCTATACATAAAATTATTTAGTCGTACTCATAATTATTATTTTGCATCCCGGCCCTTAATTCTTTTCGTGAATAATAATATAATTATTAAAAAATGGACTTAACAAAATGCTTCAATGCTGTAAGAGTAGAACAAAATAACTCATACATTCCACAAAAAGTTTTCACAGAAATATAGAAGACTATTATGGTAAACTAACCCAATGATTTTCCTATACAATCGAAATATTGGTGTAGTCAATCAATAGATCAGACCAAAATATCGGTCTTTACAAAACTGCCATTAGAGGAAATAAATGCTATTCGCTATTATTGCTTGGCAGCCTTATAGGGTACATCATAAGGATTTGAATCTCCTTAGATTTAAGAGAGAGAGTGGTGATAGCGATTCATATACATCTGGCAAGTGTTTTATACTATATCAGTTATTAATTGTTCGCAATTAAATGTTTTGTAAGAAATTTCTTTCCTAGGTCTGTTACCGATAAGAATTTAAAAATAAAAGTCACATAAGGAATTGAATACAATTATCATTTGAAGCCTCCACGGCAAAAACGCTGAAACTCACTTTTATTACATTTCTAGAAAATGAATTTTAAAGTTTAAAACGAAAGTTCGATGATTTCGAATTTAATTTTTTAAATCAAATTGTTAGTCACCGTGGTAATGAGTTATCGGTGAAAATGATAAACGTGTTCTTAGACCGTTTTTATCGTGGACTTCAATATTTGTTTCACGAATAACTTTACGACGTTCAGCGATATTACCAACCAGCCCGGGCCTCTCGATTCTACTTTTTACACGCATTTTTTTCGTATTAATATCGTCTTTCACCATAAAAATGAATGGCGTTTTTGCCATGGAGGCTTTATTTAATTGTTTCAAATATTAGTCCAATGATAGTAAAGAAATCAACGTTCTCAAAGTTTGTTTAAATCACTTTTCTTTCTATGTAGATAACGGACACCTACACGTAAATTGATTTTCGTGCATTAATGTTCTATACCTCTTTCCTCACAAATTTTGCCCTTGACATAATGTAATTATTTTAGTAAGTGAATTAAAAACATATCGTAGTATATTTTTATCGATAATAAAATATTTAAAAGCGGCAGTTTCAAGCTCAACGTACGCTATTCGTTTAAACGTTTTCCAAATTAGCATATTTATAGTTCGTAACTAGCGCAAAATTAGCGTTTTCCCATAAATAAAGACCAACAGTATCTGAAATTTAATTTTACTTAAAACTGCTTATGCTCCACTCGAAAATTTATAGATTTATCTTGATCGTGATTAGAATAAACTAAGCCAAACCGTGTGAAAATTGTTTCAAACTAACAGAAGGTTTTCTCAGTAGAACAATAAGCCATAATTAAAATTTTGAGTTCAAGTTTAGTTTGTAAATTGTAAAGTATAAATTGCATAATATATTTCATTTCTAACCGACATAAAAAAAAAGAAAGAAAAAAAACCAAATAGAAGGAATAAAAGGTTATAGAAGCGGTCATTGTTTTGCATCTAGAAGATAATATTACCTTATACATTATTTATTTTGAAATTAACTTAAAAATAGTATAGTTCATTCAATGGCCGTTACCGAAATACAGGGGTAAACAATATTCAAATTAAAATTTTAATTAAATTATTTATAATAAGTAGGCTGGATTTTATTAGTTTTCAAAAATGCCACCGTTTACTTCTATATACAAGTCAGATGAATAGCTCGGGTCGCTCTATGAATAGACGCGGGTATGCTTCTTATAGTTGCTTCTGCATTTATTATTCGATAGAGTAATGCATCTCTTGTGTTTACTTTACTGGAATATACCGATGATGTAAACCTACCTACCCCGAAGACTATAATCCATAGTATTAAGGTCTGGCGATCTAGCAGGCTGATTATGCGGACCACCTCGACCAATCCACCGGTTTGGAAAGTTATTGTTTAAAAAATTTTCGTACTTGTAAACTGTAATGTACACGTGAGTGAACTGTACTTCATGAATAAATAGAACATACTTATACAGTGTCTTATCTAATTGCAGAATTGCATCCTCAACGCAAAATCACAAACTTGCAAATGCTGAACTCGTTGTAAGTGATATGGGTATAAACAATTAATGTAAATATCCCTCCAAGCAGACAAGCAGACGATTGTGTAATTTGATAAGTGTCGGGAATACGCCTTGTCGCTTTGATTATTTTCGACTTTGCAGTAGCCATAAATGAATATCATATCAGCATATTTGCGATCAGAGAATGGCGCAGGCATAACGAAATGAATCTAATGTTTGAATTGTTAAAAAACACAAATGCTGAACACGAATTGACAGTGACAAATCTTATTCTTATTAATACCTAATGGGTTTACTATTATTGCTAAGCAATAGTGCAAAGGCAATTGAACATACTTTTTGAAAACCAAGCCTATCTTAACATAGTATAAAACAAAGTCGCTGTCGCTGTCTGTCCGTCCCTACCAGCTATATATGCTTAAATCTTTAAAACTACGCAACGGATTTTGAAGCGGTTTTTTTTAATAGATAGAGTGATTCAAGGGGAAGGTTTTTGTGTATAACTAGCGACCCGCCCCGGCTTCGCACGGGCGCAATTTTAGAAAGTGGCATGCCGGGTACTAATATATCGGGTTTGTTTGGGTTTGTATTTATACCAGCGGGTTGCAACGCATGCCGGATACACGCTAGTTCATTATAAATAATTTAATAAAAGTTTTTATTTGAATATTGTTTACCCTGTATTTAGGTAAATACCGGGAAAACTTCACATGTTTGGGGTCCCAGAATATGTACCTAAAATATTGACATTTCTTCTTGAATCACCCTTTATATACCTATGCTTTTATTTTTAGCACTTATGCAAATACTAAATGGGTAAAATATTAGTTGTTGTTATTTTTAAAGGATTTGGTGAACAATGATTTTGATAGTGGTCAAAACTACTCAATATATCTTTCACGAGCTTTATATGCCGGCTGAATGCGACAAGTCGACAATAAATAGCAAGATATTTTATGCTTCCTTATTGTAGGTATAAATTAACATTTAATGGTAACAAAAATTACAAGGAAGAACAAAACACAATGTAATAATATACTGTAACTTTTTTTAACTTTTATAATATATAGGTATATCCTCAGTACTCCACAAAACACTTTTTGGATAGTATTTTATTGTGATATCCTCAGTACTCCACAAAACACTTTTTGGATAGTATTTTATTGTGATATCTTCATAATACTACGACTGATTTTATCCTTATAATGACTTACAAACATACTTAAAAAGTTTTTAAAAAAATTTTAAATAACCTTTGACACTTTTTTTTAGAACGGTTTTTTCTTCTTTCTCAGTTTATTCCATTGGTTTAGATTCCCTTTTCTGACTTTTTCACATACTCAGTATGTTTTGACTTTTATCAATTTTCTTCATATTATGTCACTTCTACACATCAATTTTTTAATTCCATAAAAGCTCCATTAAGGTTCTACACCATTTTCTCTCCTGCTAAAACCATCAGCATTAAATAAATTGTCTGTCTCCTGCTGATGAACGTTTCTACGTTCGAAACATGTAGAGACCCCCAAAGAGTTTTTATTCTATTAAATTTTGTGGAGGAAGACTTTTAGTTTTTTCTTTCTTTCCCATACTTTCAACTCCATTTTAAGCATGGACTATTTCTTCAAATACAGGTATATGTTTAAAATATTTTAAAAGGACTTTTCTAACTAAATTATGTACCATATATCGTCAAAAAATATACAGGGTTGTTAAAAAGTCCGGAATGAAATTAATATTTTTATATTATGTTATTTTTTTTGGAAAAACGCTGCAACACGGGAATTAATTTAAATTGTTGTTCATCTTTTTTCATACTTTTAGTCTCCTCCTTGTAACATCTGAACCTCTAGCTACCCCCAACTTTTATTTTTTAAATGACAAACTAGTTCATGTTGGGACTCTATGCAAAGGTCTTATAAAACTAAATTACATGTTGCCAACAAAGTAGGGATGTGCTCATTTCGTTACAGTAAAACCAATCCAAATACAATTTTCTCCAAAAATCTGGTATTAAACTTATTAAAAGCCTACACATGTATTACATTAAAAAAATGATACCTTATACAGGTTGTTTCAGAACATGTGGGCAATCTCTCGGATTCATATAGATTAGGTGAAAATAACATGATAAGTTCATATAATATTTTTTCCTAATCGGTAAATCGAGGAGATATATGCCCCTAAAGACCGGCCCTGAAAACTAGTTTTTTATTGATAGCCTTTGAATCGCCCTGTATATTTTGATTAAAATTTAGTATAATCTACACTATGAAAAGCTTTATTAAATAGGTTGATAATAAAATGTATAGTTCATTCTATGGGCCAGGGACGGACTAGCTTGGGCATAAAAAATCTTACATCTTTGACAGGTGTCATGCAATCGGGATTTTTATACTATTTTTGGATAGCTTACGTATTTTAACGCAAAATAGATACTCTTCGTAGATTTCGATAAGTTAAACCGTTTTCGAGAAAAAGACAATAACGTTAATAATTATTATAACTATAATAATAGGAAAATGAACGGATTTTTACTTAATTAAAAAATTTATAACAAGGGTCAATGTGGGTTCCCTCTACTCTAACACACTCCCGGGCATGATGTACTGAAGACTGCTGCACCCTCCATAACACCCCTATTATAACGAAAAAACACGAAACAGGTTCGGGTACGATTAAACCTTTTTAAAGTATGTTAACGGTCAAGTTGATTTATCTCGAAAACGGTTCAACTTATCGAAATCTACAAAGAGTATCTATTTTGTGTTAAAATACGTAAGCTATCCAAAAATAATATAAAAATCCCGATTGCATGACACCTGTCAAAGATGTAAGATTTTTAATGCCCAATCTATTCCGTCCCTGGCCCACAGAATGAACTGTACATTTTATTATTAACCTATTTATTAAAGCTTTCTATAGTGTAGATTATACTAAATTTTAATCAAAATATACAGGGCGATTTAAAGGCTATCAATAAAAGCTAGTTTTCAGGGCCGGTCTTTAGGGGCATTATCTCCTCGAGGGGGCTCTTAGGAAAAAATATTATATGTACTTATCATATTATTTTCACCTAATCTATATGAATCCGAGAGATTGCCCACATGTTCTGAAACACCCTGTATAAATTGCACAACATGGTTTGTTAGCCTAGTAAATAAGAACAGTAAAACTGTTTTTTGTTATGTTTTGCTTTCCATCGTCTTTCATTGTAAGCGAATGTTAGTATTTTGGAAGTTTACATCCTTATTAACTATTTGTGTTTTTGAGGCACGATGCTCTCAGAAAGGCAAGGTATTGAAATTTTAATGTTGTGGGGTTGTAGAGGCAAGGACAATAACGTCATAATGAAGTTTGTGTGATAAAAAATATCATAATGATCCAATTACGCAGTTAACGGTGAGTAAGGTATTTGACAAATTTAAAGAACATGGAACAGTAAGGGCTGCAGTGGCGCACACAAGGGGAGGGGCACTGGGGCACGTGCCCCCCCCCCCCCCCCAACAAGTAGCTCAAAACCGGAGTACGCGATTGTTAAAATATGTAACCGACATCACTCGGTCTAGCACTGAGCGCAAGTTCTACTATTTGCTTACTAATAAAGTAGCGACTACTCGATCGATTATAGAAATTATCAGTTTTTCCCAGAAAATTTTCATAACTTGGTGTTTTTTATCGCCAAGATATGAGTTAAGTAAGAATGTCTTAGAAGCAGAGCTACGTCTATGGTACCAAAAATTTATTAAATCCAGTGAGGCATCAATTGACCAGATTGACATCCTTCTATTCCAAAGAGCGCACTTGATGCCATAAATATGATGAATGTGGATGCGTATCCAAATATTTTTATACTACTTACTTAAGATATTTTCAACATTACAGGTGTCGACAGCTACAGCAGAACGAAGATTTTCAACTTTAAGAAGGCTTAAATCTTATTTAAGAAATACAATGGGAGAAAATCGGATAAATCGACTTGCAAATTTAAATAATCATAGGGAGGTACATATTGATACCAATGAAGTCTTAAGTACTTTAAAAGAAAGAGGACCCAGGAGGTTGGATTTTGTTTTGTAAATGTGTATTTTGCTTGCATTATTTATAGATATTTAAAAAAAATTTGCAGCAGTTTAATTATCCCCCCCCCCCCCCCCCCTCTTTTATTAACGTAAAACTATTAGTATTTTATATAGATTTTATATTATGCCCATAGGCGGTTCTAGGTGGGGGCTTGGGGGGGCTAAGCCCCCCCCCAAATCTCGGATTAGCCCCCCAAATTTAAATGTGGCAATCCAAAAAATTCTATATATCTACATAATTCCAGTAATTTTACTAATTTATTAATTAATTAACTTTTTCATAAAAAGCTTTCTTTTCTTCGCTACCAAACTGCTACTAACACAACTAATAATGATTTTTATTTAGCACCCAATAACTCAATGTGATTTAGGATGAAAAAAAGGCTTGGACGTAAAGTTGGACGATGCTGTTAACGTTTTTTCCAAAAAAGTGGGTAGAAAAATAGCTTTATAAAAATTTATTTGTGCAAAGATTTTTTCATAAATTTAGGATAAAATCCCACTGGTGTCAAAGATTTTTAACTTTTAAATTATAAAAATATTGCCTGTATTTTTATATATATCTACTACCCAGCAAACACAAGAGGGCGCTGAGGGCGTAATTTTTTCAACGATTTTAACGACTTTTGGATAAAAATTGGGCGTGGCACCCCCAAAATTTTTCGCCTTCGGCGATTACCCTCCGGCGGCACCTGCGGTGAGCTTCCTTTTCCTGCGGCTTCAGCCCACCTAACTAAAAGGTCTAGAACCGTCTATGATTGTGCCCCTCCCATGATTGAATCCTGAGTGCGCCACTGAAGGGCTTTACCTAAAACTGACAGACCACCCTACCTAACTGAAAATAAAAAACTTGATATACTACTATCAGTAAATGATAATCGGTATACTTCAAATATTACGCTTAATAACAATGTTACTGGAGCTGCCCCTACAGAGACTTTACCGAGCCAGAAATAATACCCAACATGCTATGTCCTATAGGAATTTATTGAGGAAGATTACGATATAATAGTACAATTCTGTAAAGAATATAGGTATGGCAAAATATTATCTTCTCCGATGAGGCTACATTCTTTTTAAATATAATGGTTAATTATACGAAATAGGTTATGGAAAATAAAATCAAAGATTAAAGTTTTAAAAACGTCTATTTGTCTTAATGTAAAGACCATTCAGAAAGCACGCCAGCAAAATATTACTATGTCTTTCTTGAGAAACTAAACACAAACGATTCACAGACATACGTATTTTGATACTTAAAAAATATTTTGTGTATATATTTGGTGACACTGTACCTCATAGAGTATACAGATTTGAGACAGCCAAGGCACATTGATTAGGTTTTGTCTAAATACATATTGGTTACGCTATATTCTAACATTAATAGACATAACTAACGATTTTGGTCTGATCAAAATCCACAGTCAACTATCGATTTTGGTCTGATCAACATCCCCAAAAAGTTAATGAATCGGCTGGCATAATAATTTATTAAGACATTTTTCGGACCTTGACGAAAATTTTAAACCTAAGCGTTCCTTAGATTTTCTCTCATTCGGGTGATTACCTGCATTAGCAGTTTTATTTCCTAACGAGGATAATCTAGATATTCTCCATAAAATAATAGTCTTTCATCATCTTGTTGCGCACCGCCACAGTTTATTGTAAATGTTTGAGAATGCTCAGAAAAAATTTGTCCAAATCGCTGGATATGTCGACATGGTCTAATTGAATGACTACAACGGTCCCTGGGCCTTTCGCTATTGCATTTCTTTCTATTAGCTCTCGCTGCATTCCCCCTCCAAAGCAGAAAATACGTTCGGACTGAAGATTTCAGGTAAGCGCACGGTGAAATATCTGCAGGTATTTTAAAATGGATTATTCGCAAGAACAAAAGAATTAAAATTATTTAATGGTATGCGAAGGCTAAGAGTAAAGAGGCAGTAGGCGTTTTGTATTCCGATCAACCTGTCCCAACTGTGACAGGATTGATCTGGTATATCACTAATTACTAGTTAATTACAAATGCGGTAGCGTTCTGACTATAATAAACATTATTTATTATCAATGGTAGCGTTTCTGACCGAGAATACCAGAACTGTTCCTTTCACATAAGGGTAGAATTACTAGTATAAATAACTAAGACAGTTTTATAGCAAGAGCACTCTTGCAGAGTTCTTCATGATGTCGTCGACGTCGTTTTGTTCTGTTAGTTGCATCTACTGTTAATACCAAACGACTTACCAATGTCGACCAAACAGCAATATCCAGGTGATGATGTTAACAATAACGTCGCAGCGACGAGTCTTTATAGCGCGAGAGCGAATCGTTCAACCTTTGTTAATGAAACCCTTTATATTGATTGTTACAATAAAACAACACCCAGTTTAAACAACAACTTATAAATCTTTTAACAACAATTATAAAGAAAGGTAGAAAAAAAAGTTACTGAACAAGAAAAGAAAGACCTTAAAACTAATTCAAAATATGTATTATGCTAACTAATAAAGAGAGATTTTTCTATTGACATGCGTTTACTGTACGATTCAGAAAATTACCCATTTAATGTTTAAAACCCTGTGAACAGACAAAATTACTATTTTGAAATTAATACAACCTTGTACACTAAAACCCTGAAACTTATAGGTAAAAACATTAATCGTACTTAGACCCACAATTATTTAACTTTACACTTTTAAGAAACAAGAGGTATATCAAAAAGAAAAATGTGTCTGAAAATATATACTAATTTGCTCGTCTATACCCGCTATTATATTCCTTTAAAACCCGTTTGGCTATACCCGAAAATAGCATCTTTGGTACTTGGTAAACCGAACCCGATAACAGAAACTTCGGAACTGAATTGTGAATCTCCCTGAATTAAGCATCTAACTTCTAATCACACCCCCTTAAATTATGCTACTACAAATATTTAGCTATTCCATCCTATAGAACGTACTAAAATCAGTATCACCCCTAGGTACCACATCTTACAGGATAAATAGTTTATTCTATGCAACCAATCAGAGGTCATTTCTCTCTAAGACCCTACCTTAAGTTATAAAAATAGGCAGAACGAATATATGCCTGTAGAGATTGCCGTTAGGTGGCTCTAGTTATACCCTCTCGATATTTAATTAAAACTTTTCTCTCTTTATGGACATTTCAACTTAAAAATCATATCTATAGATAAACAATACATAGTATACTTATAAAATAACCGTAAAAACGGTCTTACAAATAACATTCCTAAATAACCTTAAATTTAAAGTACAGCAATCAGATTTACTTAAAAAAAACCTTTTAAGCTGATCCAGGAAAAATAAAAGAATAAATCTGATCCGACTTTCACATACATAGAACGGTCAAAATACAAATCCAGGTTGCTACCTATATTTTCCATTTTTTTCTCAATATATGGTTCATATTATCTCATTATAATGGACCACCCATGGAGTCCCCTTATTACATATCGCGCGAACACGCGATATGTTATTCGTCGCCTTCACGCGGAATCACGACAACCCCGACTGCTTCCCGAAAATTTTGCTCTATATAGGCTGCTACATTTGAAATATGTGCGTATGTTGTCGGCGTGGTCGGCGTCGGCGGCGGCGGCGGCGGCGTCGTCGTCAGTTTCGACATTTTCACATTTGCGATTTTTTTCTCGGAAACGGTTAATGTGGGACGATTGAAACTTTTTGGGTTTACAGAGGAATAGTGGGGGTACGTTGTGTGAAAATTTCGAATATACAGGGTGTGCCGGAAAAAAGTTATTAATTTGTAAAGTCGAGAAATATCGGGATCTCGTTGGCATTCGATACAGGCCACAAAAATTAGTTTTATCGATTTAAACTTTTTCGACGCGTAGACGACCGTGGGCTACAGAACCCTATTGTTTGTGAGCGCGATCGAAAGTTTGGAAGTAATTTTTTTTATTTTTTCAAAGTCAAAATTTGGTCGAAAATGGTACCTTTGGATCGCTAATAAGTCGAATTGGGTGCATCCAATCGACATGCGGTTTGGATAATCGGTTAGGCCATCTCAAAATCTACCTTTTTCCAATATATCATTCTATACCTAACTGGAATGGAAATTGCCGAAAATTGTAAGAAAGTGGAAATCATAAAGTTAGGCCTGATTTTTTCACGGTTTTTATTTTTTTTCGTACTGAAAACGACTTTTGATCGAAATGTTGTAAACTTTAGCGGATAGAGCTCGTCAAATTGTATTTAAGAGATATTGTTTCGTTTCTTTATCTTTAATACGGAAAAAACGGCAGCTTTTTTTTTACTATATCGACTGTAGCTTATTCAATTTTTAACAAAACCGTTTTATTTTTTTCTCAAAAAATGCGCTGATTACTTCGCAACACCTCTACATATTCAAAATCATTAAAATATATTCGCAAAATTGAGAAAAGTCGCTTTTTTGGGTGCGGAAACAGGCAATTTTTACAAATTCTAACACCATTCACTTTTGACTAAGAGTGTCTTGATATTGATGTATCTAAATTAATTATTAATTCTAAAAATCCGGCTGTCAAAAATGGCGAAAAATGGGTGTTTTCAGCGTGACTTGCTAGAATAATAAGAACATTTCCAGATTTTAAATCGGGTGGAATATCTACCTTGAACCTTCTTCTAATTTTATTGACCAAAATATTTGCCCAAAATGTTTCAGAAATATTTGTAATTTCGATTTTAAAGATGGCGTTCCGACATTAATAATCCGTCGCCACGTGGTAGAAGGTTATTCGACATTTCGATATTCGCGAATTTTTTTTTCGGAAACGGTTAGAGCAAAACGATTCAAACTTTCTGGACGTAGAGAGGAATAGTCGGGGCACGTTCTGGGAACAATTTCAAATATACAGGGTGTACCGGAAAAAAGTTATTAAAGTCAAAGTTAAAAAATATTTTTTTTTTCGTTGTAGGGCGATACAGGTGGCAAAAATCATTTTAATCGATTTAAACTTTTTCGACGTGTAGACGACGTTGGGCTATAAAACACTGTTGTTTGCGAACGCGATCGAAAGTTGGGAAGTAATTTTTTTGATTTTTTTAAAATCAATGTAGGGTCATATTGGATCGTTAATAAATCGAATTGGGTGCGTCCGATATACTTTTGGTTTAGATATTCGTTTAGGTCATCTCAAATGCTACTTTTTTCAAATATATTGTTCTATACCTAAACAGCATAGAAATGGTAGCAAATTATAAAAAATAAGAATTACTATTTAAGTATATATAATTTGACAGCTGTCGTATAGAACTTTGTTATTTTGGTACTGAACATTTTTTTAATTTAGTTTTATTACAGCTTTAACCCTCGCTACGAAAAAAGTTAAAATAAATTGACACTTACCTGTCAAAATCTGACAGGTATCGTATAAAACTTTGTTATCTAGGTACTGATTTTTTTTTTAATTTGAGATTTTTACAGCTATAACCGTCGCTACGAAAAAGCTAAAAAAAATTGACACTTACCTGTCAAAATCTGACAGCTGTCGTATAGAACTTTGTTATTTAGGTACTGAATTTTTTTTAAATTTCGAATTCTTACAGCTATAATCCTAGATACAAGAAAAGCTTAAAAAAAACTTGCAATTTACCTGTCAAAATGACAGCTGTCGTATATAACTTTGTTATTTAGGAACTGAAAAATTTTTCATTTAGGATTCTTACAGCTATAAATCTCGCTACGAAAAATCTAAAAAAAAAATTTAAACTTACCTGTCAAAATTTGACAGCTGTCGTATAGAACTTTGTTATTTAACTACTGAATTTTTTTAAATTTTGGATTCTTACAACTTTAATCCTAGATACAAGAAAAGCTTTAAAAAAAATTACATTTACCTGTCAAAATGACAGCTGTCGTATAGAACTTTGTTATTTAGAAACTAAAATATTTTTAAATTTAGGATTCTTATAGCTGTAACTCTCGCTACGAAAAACCAAAAAAAAATTGAAACTTACCTGTCAAAGTCTGACAGCTGTCGTATAGAACTTTGTTATTTAGGACTTGAAAAATTTTTCACTTTAGGATTTTTACAGCGATAACCCTCGCTACGAAAAGGATAAAAAAAACTGACTCCTACCTGTCAAAATTTGACAGCTATCGTATAAAACATTCTTATTTAGGTACCTGAAAATTTTTTAATTTCGAATTCTTACAGCTATAACCCTCGCTACGAAAAAGCTAAAAAAAATAACACTTACCTGTCAAAGTGACAGCTCTCGTATAATTAAACGAACGAACTAGAACAGTGCCGTACCCGAAGGGCTCGGCACAATATTAGCTGATAATTGATAGCTTCCATGTAAGAATAATTTTTTGCTTATGTTTTAATCGATTGAATACTTACATGTTTTTATAGAGCAAATATGGAAAGTATATCCCACATTGCACAAAGGTGTGCGAGTTTAAAGAGCACCTATACGGCGCCGTCTCAGAAAACTACCTATCTATACGAGAAAACGGAAATTTTGCACCATTGTGTAGTTTTTATTTATTTATTTATATATAGTGCCTCGGCTGCTTGTGGCCATTGGCACGTCTACAAAACTGTATATATACATACTATAATTTATGGAATAAAAGGTGAACACCTAGTGAGAATATGGTACATTAGAAGTGAGAAAAAAAAAGCTTATATAGAATTGTATATGTTAATGTCTTTTAAGAATTTTATCACATTTTGATATTGACTGGGTGAACCTAGAGTTTCTTGGAGATCTGCTTGCATATGGTTGGTTTGCCTGCTTCCAGCATATTTGGGGCACACTGTCAAAATGTGCTGTACTGTAAGGATTGTGTTGCAGTGGTCACATAAGGGTGGGTCTCCCGATTCCATTAGGTACCCATGAGTGGCGCGAGTGTGTCCGATTCTTAATCTGTGTATTATGATTGCATCTCTCCTACTCATGGGGGGTAGGTTACTAGGTGTAATATTGGGTTGTATGTTTGATAGCTTATTATTTGAGTGGTTCCAGTAGGTTTTCCATTTGTTTAAGATGTTTTGCTTGAAGTAATTCTTCAGATCTTTTGGAAGCTGAATTTGTTGAATGGGCAGATTCGAACTTAGAGCTTCTTTGGCAGCTTGATCTGCTTTTTCGTTGCCGCTGATACCGACGTGAGATGGTATCCATACGATTAATATCTGGATATCTTGCTCAGCAAGTTGTTGGCATATATGGTGTATATTCTGCGCTAGTGGATGTTGGGTATACATATTATCTATGGAGTGGATCGAGGCAAGTGAATCTGTACATATGGTGACCGTCTTATTCTGACCTGTAATAGTTTTAAGGGCCATCAGAATTCCATGTAATTCCCCGGTATGTATACTGCAGAAAGTAGGCAGTAGGTATCTTGCTATGATTGTTGTTTTTGTTGTGACTGCGCAGCTTACTCCCTGGTCGTTTTTTGAAGCATCGGTGTATAGGATATTTTCGGGATTTTTGCCGTTGATAAATTCCAAGAAGGATTGTTTGAGAATTGAATTGGGAGTATCATGTTTATTATATTTACATAAGAACTTATTAATAGATGGCATCTTTTTAGTCCATGGAGGAATTGTCGAAATTGAATTTACAGATGTTTTAGATAGGTCACTGGTCTCTAAGAGCTCTTTTAAAGTCTCTGGGACTGAGTGGAGATGTTTAGAAGTGTTAGGATATGTTATCTGATCAGTGTTGAAAAGGCTGTGAACAGGATTCTTAGGGTTAGCCGAAACTCTAGCAGAATATGTTAAAAGAAGCTGTTCGCGACGAAAAGAGAGGGGCATCTCATGTGATTCACAATTGAGAGATTCTGTGGGGCTAGATCTAAATGATCCTAGACATATTCGAAGAGCGGTGTTGTGGACTGTGTTTAAAGTTTTAAGGGTAGATTTGCTAGCCGACGCATAGACTAAGCTACCATAGTCTAATTTAGATCGAATTAATGCCCTGTATATTCTAAGCAAGACCGTTTCTTGTGCTCCCCATTGGTGGTGTGCTAGTGTTTTTAGTATATTCATACGTTTCAGGCAGTCGGCTTTGATTTCCTGGATGTGTTTCTTCCATGTCAGTTTACTATCAAATGTTAGCCCTAGAAATGTAAGGTGGTCTACTACTTGTAGGGGAATCCTGTTCAGTGTTACATGGGGAATATAATTTGTTCTTCTACTAAATCTTATGATTTTAGATTTTGAGGTCGAAAAAGTAAATCCTGTTTTCTTTGACCAGCTGAATAGCTCATTAACTGCATTTTGAAGTAGGCTACATGTACTTGAAGTGTTTCTGCCTGTACAGTAGAGAATTAGGTCATCTGCATAGAGGGCATATTTGATTGGCGACCGTATCCTGTCGCAAATGTCATTTATAATTAGGTTAAATAAGGTGGTGCTAAGAACTGCTCCTTGTGGAACTCCATCTTCTAAGGAAATCTGGTGGGATGTTTTTCCATTAGCAGATACCCTGATAGAAAATTTTGTATAAATTTTAAGATATTTCCAGTTAAGTTAATTTCTTTCAACTTGTCGTAAATTATTGGTTTCCAAGCTGTGTCGAATGCACTTTCTATGTCGAATATCACAGCTACAAGGTCTCGTTTTGCAGAAAAAGCATTAGCGATTTCGGTTTGTAGAACTACCAGATTGTCAACAGTGCTTCGATGAGGCCTAAATCCCGATTGATTTCTATTTAATAAGTTGTTTGATTCCAAGTACCAGAGTAGGCGTTTGTTTATCATCTTTTCGAGTAATTTACACATTGTACATGTAAGTGATATGGGTCGAAATGAATTTATATCTGATGTAGTTGCACTATTTTTCTTAAAAGGTAGTATGATGGATTGGTGCCACAAAGCTGGAAATTCTTGCCTAGACCATATTTTGTTGTAAAATTCTAAGAGTTTGTTTAAACTAGAAATAGAAAGGTTCTTAAGGAAGATAAAAGGTATATTGTCTGGTCCTGCAGCAGACTTCTTGCATGTAGAAAGAGCATGAATGAGTTCTTGCTGTGTGAAGGGAAGATTGAGTGAGTCAGAGTGTGGTAGTGCTTTTGGCTAAGTAGTGTGCATTATTTCAGGATTATTATTATTTTTGGCTTTTTCTCGGAAATGATTTGCAAGTAAGTTGACAATAGTTTGATTGTCAGTAATAATTTCATCGTTATATTTTATTGCTGAGATTTTTGAGTTTGTCTTATGTCCTTGCATTTGCTTGATTTTAGCCCATACTTGAGTAGGAGGTGTATCAACTGTTATTGTGTTAACATATTTGCACCAGGATTGTTGTTTGCTCTCTTTAAGTACGCGTTTGGATTTAGCTTTAAGCTTTTTAAAACAAATTAAGTCATTTTGAGTTCGTGTTCTACGGTATCTATTTAACGCTTTTCTGCAGTCTTGTACAGCAGTTTTGCAAGCGTCATTCCACCACGGGACTACTTTTCTTGTTAAGTTTATTTCATGTGTCCCAATATATTTTTCTGCGGCTGATGTTATGCAGTTGATTAACTGATTTGTAGCCTGGTCAATATTGTCATCTAGTTCTAGTTGATCTGTCTGTGTTTTGATGCAGGAACTGAAACTGACCCAGTCGGCTTGAGCAAGTCTCCATTTGGGTACAGTATTGTATAGTTTAGGTGCATTGTCTGAAATAATTATGGGATAGTGGTTGCTGTCATAAAGACTGTCCGCTACTTGCCAATTAAGTGCGGTTGCTGTCCTAGGATCACTAAAGCTAAGGTCGATGGATGAGAATGATCCAGACGCGATGTTAAAGTGAGTATTGTCTCCTGTATTCAGGAGACAGAGCTTGGTAGTGTTGATTGTCTTCTCCATAATTTTTCCTCTACCAAATGTTTGTTCGGATCCCCAAATTGCGTTATGCGCGTTAAAATCGCCTACAAGAATAAATGGATTAGGTAATTGTCTCACGAGATTTTGGATTTGTGTTTCAGTTAAGTTGTGATTTGGTGGAATATAGACGTTGCAGATAGTGATTTTGTTCGGACACCAAACGTTTACAGCTATAGCTTCCAGGTCCGTAGTAATTGGGAGCTTCTGAGAAAACAGGTCGGTGGATACAAATATTGACGTGCCTCCACTGGCTCGAGCATATTCAGTTCTAAGTTGATGGTAACCTTCAAAATTTTTTAATGATTTTTTATGTTGATCTTTAAAATTTGTTTCTTGAAGACAGATTATGTCAGGTAGGTAATCAGAAACTAACTGTTGTATTCGATGTATGCGAGGATAGAATCCGTCGCAATTCCATTGTATCAGATTGAAGATGATTTTTAGTATGTGGACTTCTGTGACTGTACTGATTGTTGAGAGCTACCAGATTGTATGTCTTCTTCACTTAGGTCTATAGAAGATTGAGATAAAATGCTTGAGATGCTTCTTGTTTCTAGTTCTTCGGAAGTAAGATGTGTTTTAATTTTTTTGGTTAGTCGAGTAAATCTGTTTTTAATGGATCATTCATTTAAGGATGGATATATATCATACATATTGGACAGAAGAGTTTTGACATCATTTGTAAATTTTAAAGCTTCTTGATAGGGATTGTTGTTATCGTAAGTATTTTCCAAGAAAGCTATAAAGTGATCAACTGGAAGAATAAATTTTTCAGGGGTAATTTGATATCTTTCTTTTATTTTTATTTTAGTATTTTCTGAAAGTAAGTGTTCTGAGGTTGGTTCTGTTTTTCGCTTCTTCTTTACTGGTTTTAGAGGTTTGAGTTGTTCAGGGATGTTGATTGGTGGTGGCATGTTTGAGACTCCCGGCAAGGTAAGGTTTGAAACTTCATCTTGGGGAGTAGAGTCATCGCTTGTTGTTAAAGTGTCTGAGAGCTGTCTTTTTTGCGTGTGGTTATTGGCTGCTATAGATTCGATCGGCTGTTCTTCTGTGCTAGCGGTATTAACGTCGCTGGGAGGTTGTGTTGAGTGATTATCTGACTGTATTATGGTTGAAGGTGGGTTAGAGCAGTTATTTGCAATATGTCCAGTTTGTTTACAGATAAAACATTCCATTTTATCCGTAGATAGAAATATTCTGTGCTCGTTTCCCTCATAAGGGATTACTAGAGATGTTTGTATCTCAAAAACATCAGTAGGAGGGAAGACGAAGACTTGTCTTCGGAAACTAAGTATATGGCTGTAATCATCAGTAGGGATGCCTGCTTTTAAGAACGAGACCGGAGATGCTAAATTAAGGCCTAGGTTTTTGATCGCAGTTTCTGCGATATCATGTGGAATAGATGGGCTAATATTGGAGATTACGATTCTTTTAGTTGGGGATACTAATCTTCGCATATTTAGCTGGAAATTTCCCACTGGAACGACGGGGTGTGTCCTGATAAGTTTATCTACTAGATCTTTATTTAATAGATATATACAGATTCTACTGTTTGAAATTCGGGATGCAAAGGTGATGTTTTTGGGGCCTATTATGTCTCCTACTGCTTTTTTATAATCATACAATTTAAGGCTTTCCTCGGCATGAAAGATTATTGCTTGATCTTTTTTGGGAAAAACTGGCTTGGGTACCGATTTCGCGGCGGTCAAATAAGAGGTTACATTAGTTTGATTTTGGCTATTTTCTTGCGAGGCAGTGTTATAGAGGGCTGTTGGATTGTTTTCTGGGTTGTTTTGGCTGCTTTTGTAGTCAAAAGCAGCGTTTTTGTTACTGCTCATATTGGTTTGTTTAGGTGTCTATCGAGCTCGATAGTCCAGTGATCATCGCTGCGTGATGTTGGTTGTCTATATTTCGGCGCCAAGTGGCCCCTGCCGGTTAGCGGCATCGTACTCGTCCTCGACGCGATGCTAGGCCTTGCGGTTTTTTAGTTTCTTACCAAAGATAAAAAAAGGATACGTAGTGTAGGTTGTTTGTGGTACTTTAACAAATATTTTCGATGCTGTTTCTTTGGAATAAAAACCAATTTGGGTGAGTGTTTTTACTCAACTCAACTCGTAATCACTGTATTTAGCTAGTTGTCAGGAACAATTATTCGACTGGGTGTTTACTCGTCAAGAGTTTACACGCGACTCTCCATTGTGTAGTTTTGGTCAGTTGTTATAATGACAATTTGGCGATATGTCTTCCCTTCACGTTCCGCAGGAAGGTGAGGCAAAAAAAGCAATAGAAAACATAGAAAAAAGAAACTAAGAAAAATACTTTTTAAATACAAATTTTTAGTAGGTACTAATAATAGATGCACTCTCGGCTGACGATTAGCGATATGTACCCAGTCTAGTTTACTATTCCCATCTTGGGTTAGATTTTAGTAAGTTTATCTTAAATTTGACAATACGTGCTTATGGTTGAGTTTTTGCTAACAGACCGCTTTTAGGATACCTATAGAAAAAATAAACTTTTTGACATAACGATAGTTTTGTATAACTTGGGCATTGGTTATTTGTTTAAGAAAAACCGTTGGTTTAGAACAGTTGGCTAAATTTGGTTTTATTATCATATTTATTCTGGGAACAAAAGCTTTTAGAGCCCTTCTTTGAATTTAAAAAGGAAACATATTGTTTTGACTCGTGAGAACGCACTTTAATAAAATAATTTAAAATAAAAAGATAGATTTTTGCGTTCTATTACACAACATCCAAAACTTTTTAAATACTTTTGATAGCTTTAAGAAGTCGGGGTGCGTACCAATATTTTCTTTTTTACCGTAGACTAATAAAAACAAACAATTTAAAATATTGGTTGCATTTTTAAATGCAATTATTAATTTAACTGCAAGAAATAAAAAATACTTCAAATCATTCCAGGGTAATTAAATACGCAGCATAACCCAAATGATGTTTCAAAAAAACTGAAACAGTATTTCTGTCGAAGAGGCGTGGTGATTTCTTCAAACCTGTCCTGCACGAATGATCCGTTCTCTTTAACTGAGAGACCTCTCGCCATGCATTGATCGTGCAGGCAAGACTAATCTGTTGTTTTTGTTGCGTGCATTCTCTCATCTTATCTTCTTAACATAGTATAAAACAAAGTCGCTGTCGCTGTCTGTCTATCCGTCCCTACCTATATACCGGGTGTTTCAGGAGGTACGCTCGCCCCTATAACTTTTTTGTTGCTTAAATTACAGATTTAAAATTTTGTGTGTTCATATGTGATATTATTTTGCTTTTGATGACATAGCGGATGCCATTTTATCACTTCCGGTTTAACCGGAAATGATCTCAATCTTAGATTTTTAAATGGAACACCCTGTATATTTTTCGCTATATCGATTCAGAACACCATTTCAAATTCAACGACACTCCACACGTCACTTTTTGATACTTTAAATTATTTTTTATTTTATTTTTATTTTTTCGTCTAGATTGTTATGAACTCTCTAAAATTGTTTACTTCTAAACCAAAATCTTGATAAAAATGCAATTTTCAAGTTTTATTGTGTTTTAAATTCTTTACATACTTTTTAACTTTTTAAAAAGGCTTTTTCCAAGAGAACTAAATTTTTCCAATTGGAAACATATTAGCTCACTCGGGCAAAAAGATAGAGCACTTTTTTTCCAACAATTTTATATCACACATCCTAATGTCAAGTTAAAAAAGCAGCGATAATTTATAAAAAATAACATTTTATGAGAAAAAAAATAAAACACGAAGCGCAAACGGCTTTGCATTTATCTAGGTACCCATGACGCTATATTGCTCATAAACAAATGAACATAATTACAAATTAAATATAATCATTGAAGCAATAAGAACAGTCTAGAATGATGAAAGAGTTTTGGACTTCCATTGTCTTTATTTGTTTTAAATCACAACGTTTCAACTGGTAAGTATCTCTAGTCGTCTTCAGGTGAATACTGTGGAATACTATGGAATGGAAGTCCAAAACTCTTTCATCATTCAAGAAACATCATTGTTTCCAAGAACAGTCTAGTTAGTCCAGTTGTTCAAAATGCCTTCCTTGTTCTTCATGACAAGCGCGAATGTTTTGAATTGTTTTTCTTACAACATTTCGTAAATTTTCCTGTGTAATTCTATTGATGGCAGCTCTTACGCGATTTTCCAACTCTTCTCTGTTGGCAGGTGGAGTGGTATAAACCTAATTTTTTATTGTGCCCCACGCGAAAAAATCCAACGGGGTAATATCTGGCGACCTGATAAATAAAATCATTAGTTATTTACGTCCCTATTAAGGTATAATTATTTATTACATACCTAGGAGGCCATCTAATAGGGCCAGTAGTACCAATCCAATTTTTTCCAAATCTGTTGTTTAGATTCTCTTGGACTGCGCGAACATTATGTGCTGGCGCACCATCTTGCTGGAAGATAATGTTAGCCCTGTTTTGTAGCGGCAACTCATCCAAAAACTGCTCAATTTCATCCCTGAGGAAATGAAGATATATTTCACTAGTTAAGTGCACATCAAAAAAAATTGGGCCTACTATTATATCTCCAATAATTCCAAGCCAACAGTTAAAACCAAACCTTGAAAATTACCTTCCTCCATTAGGTGTAGATTATCTTGAGCCCAATACCTTTTATTATTTCTATTAAACATTCCTAGGTAGTAAATCTACTTTCGTCTGAATACAAAATATTACATGGAAATGTCGGATCTCCATAATTTTTGTCTAGAAACCAATTGCAATACTCCAATCTTCTGGCAAAATCATCTTCGTAAAGATGCTGATGGATTTGATACTTAAATGAGTGATACTTGTATTTATGTAAAATTCTCCAGGCCGACGAGATAGTTGTCGCGTATTATAAAGCAATTTCTCTAAGCGATGCTGTTTTGTATACCTTAACATATGCCAACACATCAATTTTCTTCTCCTCGCTAATAATAATTTGTTCTTCTTCGGGTTCGGGCTCATTCCTCAGCTTCTGAATTAGCCTAGGAAAGTAATGTCTCGAAGGGTGTCGTCTATCGGGAAACCTGTCAGTATACACCCTGGCTGGTTGAGAACTGTTTTGCAAACATTCGTCATAAATTAGTACCATATCAATTTTTTCGTTTCTGTTATAGGTTTCCATTTTAATATTTTATTACAAAATTAGAACTAATACACACTGGCCGAAAAATCAAACGATAAAATAGCAAGCTACTTGTCGTGTCAAACTTATTTTAATGATGGCGGATTTTAAATTTGTAATTATGTTCATTTGTTTATGAGCATTATGGCGTCATGGGTACCTAGATAAATGCAAAGCCGTTTGCGCTTCGTGTTTTATTTTTTCTCATAAAATGTTATTTTTTATAAATTATCGCCGCTCTTTTAACTTGACATTAGGATGTGTGATATAAAATTGTTGGAAGAAAAGTACTCTACCTTTTTGCACGAGTGAGCCAATATGTTTCCATTTGGAAAAATTGAGTTATCTTGGAAAAGGCATTTTTAAAAAGTTAAAAAGTATGTAAACAATTTAATACACAATAAAACGTAAAAATTGCATTTTTATCAAGATTTTGGTTTAGAAGTAAACAATTTTATAGAGTTCATAGCAATCTAGACGAAAAAATAAAAATAAAAATAATTTAAAGTATCAAAAAGTGACGTATGGAGTGTCGTTGAATTTGGAATGGTGTTCTGAATCGATCTAGCCAAAAATATACAGGGTGTTCCATTTAAAAATCTAAGGTTGAGATCATTTCCGGTTAAACCGGAAGTAATAAAATGGCATTCGCTATGTCATCAAAAGCAAAAGAATATCACATTTAAACACACAAAATTTTAAATCTGTAATTTAAACAACAAAAAAGTTATAGGGGCGAGCGTACCTCCTGAAACACCCGGTATGCTTAAATCTTTAAAACTACGCAACTGATTTTGAAGCGGTTTTTTTAAATAGATAGAGTGATTCAAGGGGAAGGTTTCTATGTATAACTAGCGACCCGCCATGGCTTCGCACGGGTGCAATTTCAGAAAGTGGCATGCCGGGTACTAATATATCTGGTTTGTTCGGGTTTGTATTTATACCAGCGGGTTGCAACGCATGCCGGATACACGCAAGTATACCTACATAAAATGATACTGTAAGTTTAAGCTTGCGGATACCGTATATTACAGGGATATCTCAAACCATAAGAGATGTAATGTGGGTTAAATCTACCAATAAATTTGTAATATTTTCATTTCTTTACAATCATCCAAGCTTAACAATTATTTGAAGATTAAAAAAAAAAAGCTTTCTTATTACCTACCCCTTTTTGAGTTCTATAAGATTGCGTCATTAGTGTTTCGATTTAACCTTTCGGGTTATCATGATTATGATGCATTACTTTCCATTTTAAAATTTTTATTATGATTTATCATTTATTTTTACTAAGATTTCAATGCTCCTATTACCTTGGTATTTATCAGACGTTTTAGACTGAAAACTTATCAGTACAGTAGTAAGTTTCAAATTTATTTTTATAATGAACAATTTAATTCAGTTTAGATATAAAAATGACAAATTTTTAATCAACAATAATTACCAATTAAGAACATTAATTTTATAAAACCTGAATTACAAAATATTTAAAATTATGATATCCATAAAACTTATATCATACTATTCCATGACATCTACTGTATTATTCTATTAACTAGTATGGCTTTAGTGAAAAATAAGTAAGTTTTAGACAAACAATTTCATTTCTGTGTAGCGTGCGGTTTAATTAATTTTCACCATTACACGAAAAGTTATGTTTTGTAGGGGTTATATTTAAATTAATGATGCGGCTTGCACATACGTTATCATATTTTGTAAATTTGGCTTTGTAAAATAGCTAGAAGAATAAAAATGTTATCTGCTAAAATGTTTCATATTAATTGCTCGATAAAACCGAAGAATTCATAAAATTACAGAGCCCAATAAGTTTTATATGCCTGAAATAAATAACAAGATAAAATGTGTTCTGCGCTATATAAAATTTCAATGAGAAGCTGCTAAATAATAAAATTGGTTTATGACTTCAATTTGCATAAAAACGTCCGTGAACACACGATGCCGCGATGTAAGGTTAGTGTGGTGTCTCGAATGTAAGGCTATTTAAAGAAAGCCACATTAATCTATTTTACTATTTATTGTAAACTAGAGCGATGGCGAGTTATCACGTTTAATCCGTATTGCTCGTAAGTTATGACACTATAAAATATTTTCAGCCACACTTGGATACGGTAAAGTTGATAGAGGTGCAGTAAGAAATATCTTAAAATATACTACAGTTAATCTGGATTTTCTGGCTATGATCTACTTGTTTTAATTTTTAGTATTGAAAATACTATTAGGATCGTTTTTATGCAAACTTTGCATTGCGATCTGTTGCGACCCAACACCGCAATATCTCGAGCGGTCTTGTAACATAATACTCTGATAATACTTTTGGTAAATTAATATAAATATAAATAACAGCGTAAAGTCGGCAAGTAAATGATGTTTAGTGTTAGTTTGTGTTTTAAAGAATGCCATAATAATTTTGTTAAAAAGTGTGTTATTGAGATAAGTTATATAATTATGTATATTTGTGTTTTGAAGACTGCTATAATAATTTTGTTAAATAAGATAAGTTCACGTTATTTAAATCGGAATATTATATCGAAAAAAAAAAGAGTGGGAGGCAAAAAGTGGGAGCACAATAATTGCATATACAGGGTCCGCCAAAATTTGGTTAACAAATAGGATAATTTTTTATTATTGATTTCTCAGAAAATGTTATTGTACATAAAAGTTTTGCATCTTGAGTAAATCATTTTGACGTATTCAAATCTTCTGTGGTATATACAGGGTGAATAGAAAATAGAAAAATATGACGTCAGTGACTCAAAATTTTTTAAAAATTTAAAAACTGAAACAGCCATATTAAAGAACTAATAAATCCAAGATAAAAAGTTAAATAAAGTTTTTTTCTAGTGCTAATAGTTTTCAAGAAAAGTCAAGTTAAAAATCAAATTTTTGCTCTTATTGAATTTTTACGCTTTTTATATTAACTTTACATACCTATTAACTGTTAACCCAATAAAGCCTACCGTATGATATATCATACATAGGTTATGTATACTTAAAATGACAGGTGATTGCAAGCGGCAGCAAAATATTAAGTTTCTTTTAGTAGTATTTGCAAATAAAGTGTACTAAAAGTGTAAAAAAAAAAAATTTGTAAGCAGATTTTTGTAAAAAGAAGTGTGTTTTAAGCTGTTTCAGAAAAGGCCATTCTTGATCTGGCAAAAAATGAGTTCGAGGTAAGGTTATGTGTTATAATTTATAAATTCTATTAGTTGTTCTAATTTTTAATATGTTTATTTGCTTTATACCTATCTATAAAAGGTACAAAATATAAATTAGGTATATTTTTTTATAATAAAGGAGTCTACAGCTAAAATTATCTCACGTATGTTTTATCATACCATAGGCATTTACAGGTATAAGATATATGTGGTTGCATTTTTTCCTTTCAGGAAGAAATTGTATGATCCGTCAAATCAACGGGATGCGGAAGAACTTTTAAACTATTTGGAGCAGCTTGAGTCCGATGATGAAGAATACGCCCCAATAAAAGGCTGTAGTCATATGGATATGGTTTTGTTTCCACCGATAGATGGTGAAGACAGCGACGTAGATGATGCACCAAGTGATGACGAGGAAATCAACGGTATTCGCTCTATAGGAAAAGGAGTTTTTTAAGCAACCAATGGAAGTGTTGGCTGTTAACAAAGTTGGTGAAACCGAAAATGTAGTCCTTGCATCGAGCGAAAAAAATTACATTGAGCAAGAAACGTCCAAAACTCAAAATGTTGTGCAAAATGAGGGCACCAGCGATGAAGAGGATAATATTCCGCTAACGAAGAGATTTAAAATAAGTAAGAACTATTTTAAAAATAGTTTTGGTAAAGATCAAAGTATCAAGAAGAAAATTTCCTGGATGGAAAAAGAATTGACAGTCAGGGAAGTAAAAACCAAGGTTAAGAAAACTGCTGAGCCCACAATCGTACAAAAAATTCGGGACGAAATTTTAAACCCTATTGACTTATGCAAACTTTTTTTCCCCAACGAGTTCATGCAACTTATATGTAATGAAACTAAAAAGTATGCAATTTTTAAGGGTAACCATAATTTTTCTGTTTCTACACAGGAAATGTATGTTTATTTTGGAATTCTTTTGCTCTCAGGATATACAATGGTGCCATATAGAAGATCTTATTGGGAAACAAAACCCGATACATATAATGCACTTATAAGTAATAGCATGTCCCGAGACAGATTTGAGACTATTCATCGATACCTACATTTTAACGACAACACAAAAATTGATCCAAACAATCGAACCTATAAAATACAACCCTTACTAGATAAAGTTAACTCTGTTTCACATGATCTAGGTGAACCACTATCGTCTTCATTTTCGCTAGATGAAGCTATGGAACCGTATTTTGGCCGTCACAGCATGAAACAGTTCATCAGAGGAAAGCCAATCCGATATGGGTTTAAATTTTGGTGCCTAACCTCTCCTGAAGGATATATTTTTAAATTTAGTCCCTACTGTGGCGCCGGTGATAAGACCGAAGGAAAAACTTTAGGGTCCAGTGTAACAGAAAAATTATGTGTTGACTATTTACCAAATGATTCTACAGTTTACCTTGACCATTTTTTCAATTCATTGCCTCTCCTTAGACAGCTAAAAACCCATCACGTGAACTGTATTGGAACTATAAGATCAGATCGTATAGAAAAAGCACCAATGAAAGATCTTAAAAAGGATAAGCGAGGTGCCTATCATGTTTTGCAGGAAACTAATAATAGAATAACTCTTACAAGATGGCATGATAACAATCAGGTAACAATGGCAACTAATATTGAAAATAATGAGCAGTGTCTCACCAAAGGAAAATGCAAACGCTGGTCTAAACAGCTTAGGAAACACATTGACGTTGACCAACCCACAGTAATAGATCTTTATAACCAAGGAATGGGAGGAGTTGATCTTTTTGATAAAATGCGCGGCCTTTATCGAATGCGTATAAGACCCAGAAAATGGTATTGTCCATTTATTCGATTTTGTCTAAACGGCGCAATGGTAAATATGTGGCTTCTTTATCGCTTTGTCCATCCAAAAATTGGACTATATGAATTCTACAGGAGAACCGTTCTTGCCCTTCTTACAGCTCCTCAATTTTTAGCTGGTCCAAAACCAAAATGCAGCAGAAATGTTTTAAAGGAAATTCGATATGATAGGATTGACCATCTCATCGACACACAATCAACTCAAAGACGTTGCGCATACTGCGGAAAATGTACTAAATTTTCTTGTATTAAATGTAATATTGGATTACATCCTGAAAATTGTTTTCGCATATATCATACCCCTCCCGTTTAACTGCTTGAACCTTGTCACAGATTTTTTCTTGCTTTTATAAGTTTTATAATAATATATTGTAATAAAATGATAAAATTCACGTGTGATCTTTATTTACACCGAAATCATGACTTATTTGCCTAACGTATGTTTTATCATACGCAAAAAAACTACATCAAAACATAAAAAAACTGTCTAAAATGAAATTTTTTTTATCTATTGCATATGAAAATAAGTTCATATTGTAAAATTGAAGTAATTCCTAGAAAAAAAGTTACTCAGGCTTTATTGAATATGGCTTAAAAATTTTCGAGTCACTGACGTCATATTTTTCTATTTTATATTTACCCTGTATATGCCACAGAAGATTTGAATACGTCAAAATGATTTACTCAAGATGCAAAACTTTTACGTAGAATAAAATTTTCTGAGAAATCAATAATAAAAAATTATCCCATTTGTTTTAAAAAATACAAATAAAAATGTGGGCTTTAATTATTTTTAAAATTTTTTGAGTCACTGACGTAATATTTTTCTATTTTATATTCACCCTGTATATGCCACAGAAGATTTGAATACGTCAAAAGGATTTACTTAGAATGTGGGCTTTAATTACATCACATAGGACATTAAAATTTTAAAGCTGTGTCAGGTATTTTCAATACACAGGATGCTTGCGTAAGGTGCAAGATCTGTGAATTTGTTTATCATATTATATTATATTTTACGAGCAATTTTAAAATTTTTAACTGGTTATAAGGTCTGATGATGCCTGTATAAGGCGAAACATGTATAAAATAAATAAACAGAAAAATATTAGAGGTCGAGACTTTGTGTCTTTTTTACAATATAATATAAATTCCTACTAAAGTTGCAATTTCGCTGGCGCGATCGATTGCCGTGGCTGGCGATCGCGTTGGAGCAATTGTTGTACATACTATTTTCGTATTTTCGGTGGGGCGACTCAAAGTTGCAGAGTTTGCTGTCCCTGTAGCGATGTATAGCTCGTTCGAAAGCGATCGACAGCCGCGGCAACCGATCGACCAAGCGAAATGGCACCTTGGGCTCGAATACCATGGAGGATCGTTATATTTCTCTTAAAACACAGTATACTTACTTATCAGGTGGAGGTAATATAGAAATATGCAAAAAACCATCAGTTGTTTTGGAAAATTAATTTTTTTTGCATTTGTATGTTATATTTCTTATAAGAGCATAGATTCTGTGCCTTAAACAATTTTTCAAATCTATTCAGAGGGTATGAAGGTTCCAGACAATAAACGTATCTAAGTATGTCACAAAATATACAAACACCTTTCTTTATAAACCTATAATCTAGTGGATATGTAAATGGAAAATTTCTGCACACATTCTTTGATAAAAGAAAAAAATCCATAAAATCCCACGTTATATATCCCTGATGAGATTTATAAGCCCGCTGAACGCGACGAGTCTGGAATAAACATCCAGGTGAAATATGTTTTGCGCTATCGAAATAATAACCATTTAAATAAAACTACATATACCTGTGAAATGGAACGGAAATAGCGCGTAGGTAAATTTTATTTAAATAAATGAGCATTGAAATTGTTTTTTTGGCAGGGTTAAGAACATTTTTTTTTTGGGGAAATGCATATAAATGTACCCAGTATATTGCTAATGGTATGCAACCAGGCTCAAGTCTTTAAGACATTAGATCACTGAGCGTGCGCAATATGTAGTGTATAAACATAATAAACAACACATTGTAATCGGCTGTTGCTGGAAAAGCTGTTAAAATAACTAACAGGATTTTATGATTTCTACAACTGAGAGTTTAAAACACTGATAAAATTGACACAAGAATAAGCTGTAATTGAAGTGAGTCATAAATTTTTATCAAAATTTTTCATCTAACGCCGTTCTGTTGAATAAAAAAATAATCTTTGATACGTCGTATGCGGGGTTTCCTGCAAGTGTTATATTCCCAAATTTATTTTAACAAGACAACTTGGGAGCTGCTCCCACCTGACTGCGCTCTTGTGACAGTTCATTAAAGCCTAATTTATACAAGAAAGGTGCAACAAGTAAAAGATAAACACAACTGTATATTTTTTACCATATTTTAATTCTGATAACCTGATACTTCGTATAGTATAGCCTTGTGCCCTTTTTTTGATAAAATCCGCGTTAAAAGGAAGAAAATCCATAAAAACACTTCCCCAACGACAAAGTCGGAATATAAATGAAGATGTAATGCGAAATCGTTTTGAAAAGCGATTTTTCCGTGAAAGTAGCGAATCCTTTATATTTGTGTTGTAAATATTATTATGCAAATTTTAAAGAAATTTGAATTAAAGGAAGTAAAATACAATAATAGCAATACGCCAAAAAGATATAATATTTGAAAAAAAATCTCCATTATCATAAAGGTGTCTACATTATCTAAGCGGTGTCTACATTATCTAAGCCCCGAAAATCCCATGTGAATTTTCGCTACCCTTAAATATTGCCCCCCCCCCCTAATAATTATTTTATATTAAACTTGTATGTCACTATTTTAAATTTTTTTGTTTTTTGATGGACGCGCCCACCAAATTTTATTATTTTTTAATAGGCCGATTAAAAATTGAGGGAAGTTGAAGAAATACGAAGAGCAATCTTTTGTTTTGATATTATAGAAAGGGTAAATAATTGAGAATTATCACGCAATGCTTGATTTATAGACAGATGCACCTTCACATTAAATAATGAACCAAATTTTCAAAATTGTAGATATTGGAGAACAGAAAATGAACAAAAATTTGTACAGACGTCTAAATACCCTCAAAAGGTAAACGTTTGGGCGGACATATTTGGACATCTGATTATTGGACTGTTTATTTGGGATAAAATTTGGAAAAATACATTTTTTTTTGAAGGTTTACAACATCAATCAAATTGGACCAGTCTTGCTTTTGAGAATGAAGGTAGTTGGTTTCAAATGAATGGATGACCTGCGCACAATGCATGAAAAATAAGGGAATATGTACAAAACGTTTTCGATGAACCCACAATGGAATAAAATTACACCAGCGAGATCTCCTGATCTGAGAACTAAATATTGTAATTTCAGGAATTTGTAATAGAATCTCTGCGTAATAACTTAATAATGTAAGAACTGAATTTTAGGACTGTTTGGGACATTGCTGGGCAGTAAAGGGAGGACTGCTTAAGCATCTGATTAGAAAGCATTTGGTTTTTAATTAAATTGGTTACATTGTCTTAATAACTACGTATTTTTCAAAATAATGATGTTCTTTAACTTGCGTTTAATAAATCAGTAACATCATTATTTTTTCATGAATATATACTAAAAAACATGTTTAGACTAATAAAAACTATAACGTCTAGTAACATTTCATATTATCGTAATTATTACTGGTAGTTTTATTGAGGTATGTATCAGAGACATATTTAATTTTTAAGGATCTTTCAAAAACTTTTTTAAATAATTTTGCTAGGCTTCTCAGAAATTTCTAAAATTAAGTGTGCGAGTTCCTCACAATTTTGACCATATACAGGGTATTCCCTACTCGATGGTACATTAGAAGTATCTGGAGAACGAAAAGAAAAATAATTTTGAAATTTTCACTACGGCTATAGGAGACTGCGCTCTAGCTTTTAAAAATAATTTCGCGGTTGCAGTGTTGCCAGATCTATTGATTACTGACATCAACTTTGGAATTTTAAATGAGACACCCTGTATATTTTTACATTTTTAAATTCCACATAAAATTATAATTATTTTTTATTAAATGCATTATTAGTCTATACTTCATAGTTTCCGAAATATTGACTCTCGAAAAGTGACATTTTTGAACTTTGACAGCTTCTAACTTTCTAACAGTACGTCCTAGAGCAAAACGGCTTACATGCCTCTATCTTCAATTTTTATTATCTTCCCAAAAAAAAACAACTATATTTCCTGCTTTCGAATTACATCCGGTTTGACCGGAAGTTGATTTTTTTGGGAAGATAATAAAAATTGAAGATAGGGACATGTAAGCCGTTTTGCTCTAGGACGTACTGTTAGAAAGTTAGAAGCTGTCAAAGTTTAAAAATGTCACTTTTCGAGAGTCAATATCTCGGAAACTATGAAGTATAGACTAATAATGCATTTAATAAAAAATAATTATAATTTTATGTGGAATTTAAAAATGTAAAAATATACAGGGTGTCTCATTTAAAATTCCAAAGTTGATGTCAGTAATCAATAGATCTGGCAACACTGCAACCGCGAAATTATTTTTAAAGCTAGAGCGCAGTCTCCTATGGCCGTAGTGAAAATTTCAAAATTATTTTTCTTTTCGTTCTCCAGATACTTCTAATGTACCATCGAGTAGGGAATACCCTGTATCAAATTATGCGTTAAAGTTTACATACTATATATAGTCGGCTTCCACTTAACTAGGCGCACGTGACCTCCTGAATCAAATCAGTTGAATCAGAGGTTCAAAAATGTTTCAAAATATAAAAACCAATATGGTGGCATATGGACAGCTGATTTGCCATAAAATTGAATGTTAAAAGGTTAACAATTAATTTGAAACTATCAGTGATAATAAAAATGACATAATAACAGTGACGGGTCTCGTTCCAGAATTAATTTGCCAGGGGTGCGTTCGTGTTTTTGTACACGGTTGACAAAATAGTTTTATATTTCAAAAATTTAATAACTAAATTGATGGAAAATTAGATAAACAATATACGGGTATTTCTCCCTTAACTTTAAAAAACCATGTCCCCAGCATGTATTAGCCTTAAAAAGATCTCCTACTTAAACTATTTTTTGGAAAACAAGTTCTAGGTGATCCTGGCTAATAGAAAAAAGCTAATTTTATTGGAATCATTTATGTTTCTTTTTTGCAGAAGACGGCAAATATGCAAAATGTCACTTCTGTCCCTGTCCCCAATACAAAAATTTCTACTTTGATCATATTTTGCCAGTCAAAATAGTACCGTCAGTAGCTAAATGTATTTAAAAGATTACTTTTATGTTTGTCCTCTACTAGAAAAAGTATATTACCCACGAAACAAAAATCAATAAAGTCCACTTATTAGCAACTTAAACTTGTCCCCAGTGATTGTAAGTCACTTCTGTCCCGCTTCATAATAGTGTTCTTGCGCGTTCATAAGTGGCACTACTATGTATCGGCATCGCTTAAACGGTTCAGTTCTTGATGGCCTTTGACAATAAACAGTTGTTTTCTTCCGGTATTTAAGACTTATTGGTGAAAAAACGTGGCAAAACGTAAAAAACTCAGTAAAACCAATTTTCAGTCTTCACTGTCCCTTGGCAGAAACGTATTGAATATGTTAATTATACGTTTATTGATACTTTTTATACCAAAAACAAATGATATTTCAAATAAATTCAATTACAATTGAAAGTTAAACATAACCTAATATTTTTTAGCACAAGAAAACCTGATAAATGTCACATCTGTCCCTGTCACAGTGTCACTTCTGTCCCCCTTTTCCATAATTTTAAAAAGGGACATATGTGACTTAAGTGGACAGAAGTGACACCAATAATAATTTTTTTAGTATCATTTATATTTGTTGACAATAGTGATAATCTGATATCTTTAGTTTACATAGGTAGGTATACATAATAATTCGAATACCTTGGGCAGTACCAAAATGTTTCGATTCGATATTGGTACAGCACATATAAAAAACATAGAGTCAAGCGAAGAAAAATATGTTAATGTTGCAACTAACAACACAAAAAAAAACACGGAATCAAGCGACGATGAGGAAGGTAATATATCCCTGTCACATTTTAACAAAAAGATAACTTTTGAAAATAGAAATCAGGTCATGAGTGTTAATAAAGCTGAAATTAAAAACGGCGATTGGTTACTTATCCGATTTAAATCAGAGGCAAAGCCAGGAGGAAAACCATTAAAATATATACATGTCAAGTTATAGAAACTGAAAATAAAATTGAAGGAACATTTTTACGAAATAAATCGACCAGAGATTTTCAAGGATTTGTGTATGGATTTCCAGAAATTGTAGATATCTACGAATTCACCTATGAAGATATCATAGGAAAACTAGAAGAACCTAATAATTATGGCCATGGTTTATTAAAATTTAAAATTAATACCAATGCCGAATGATGAGACACCCTGTAAGCAACATACTCTTAAAGTAAAATAAAATAATAACGTTTTCCTTCCTTGCCTCTACCTAGCGTCCATCAAAATTTACATTTTAAAAGGATGAATTTATTGTAGCATGCAGATTACTTCCTTTAAAGATAGGACACAGCCTTTAATACTAGTTTGGACTAGTTCAGCCAATATAAAGGAATAGGCTGAGAAACCATCTAAGACTTCTTCAAATATCTTCGAATAAAGCCCAAAATAAAAACAATGGTTAAATTATTAAAAATAGACGGCAATTTTATCATTCTTGATTTAAATATTGAATAAACATTGATTAAAAAATAATAAGTAATAATTTTTACATTAATGAGTTTTAAATAAGGGAGCCTAATTATGAACACTTTGATTTAGACCTGGATTTAATCAGTACTGAATCCATTTTGATTTAAAATTTAATCGTTTTTCTTAAAAGCATAATGTTTAAATTAGGGATAAAAAAAGTCTTAATTAACTTTAAAACTAAAATATGATGGGCCATTACTGCAATAATAAAATTGCAATAGAAAATGGCTAGAGCTGGTAATAATTTTTAATTTAAGAGTATGAAGCCGTCGTGTATTAATGTTGTGCCAAAATGTAGTTTAAAACCACCAATTAAATTTAACACATTGTCACCAAATTTGCGTGAAATGTTGGTTATTATGTTTATTATTAGGTAAAGCGCAGTATTAAGCTAATTATAAATTTATTGGCAAGTGAAAAATACGAACCAGTTTTATGTCTTGTGGTAGGAGAGTAACACAAACATTAAATTCGTTAAATTAAAATAACCCGTTTAATAGTAGTTAATTTATTTTTGTTTTAACTGCATATGAATGAAACGTAGAAACCAGTAAACTGTTAAAATTTTATTTGTAATGAAAGGCAAGGATGTTATTAGTCAACGTTATCGATCTATTTGAACTTAATTAATTTGTAGAGACTCATAGACAATGGAATAGGTATTTCTTGGATATGAGGTTTTTATTTATGTGAAACATAAAATGGACTGCGTTATGTAATTACGAATTAAGCGACATTTAACGGTTTCGAGATATTTAAATAAAAAGGTTTTTAATTTTGTTAAGTTGCCCCAAAGTCGTACCAGATACCTAATGCCGGGTCCACACCAAACCAACAAAACAAAAACAAAACAGCAACTCAATGTTTCCCAACAATTTTTAAATAAAATCAATACATTCAGGCAACTATTTTGTTTTGTTGGTGTTTTCAACAACTTTTTATTTTCCCGGCGGCTGGCGGTAAAGATCAAAGTGTTGATGTTTTATCTGCGTTTCTAGCAACTCTATTTGCCTAGTGTGTACGCGCTCGACGACAAGAAGAAATTAAATCAAATCAAAATTTGTATTTTTCTTCTGTATTGATGGTAAAAAATAATTTGTATTAGATTTTTAAGATCAGCACTGGTCATTCTTAAAACGGTTTTAAAGCTAGACCGCATTTCTCCACTAATACCGACATCATATTTTTGTAAATCTTTCAGTAATTCCTCAACATAGTTTTTTTGCCGGTTCTTTAAACTCGGTCTAACCCAAAAACGTTTTTTTCTTTTTTGGTTTAATAATACAAAACCAGCTGCCATAATAAATAAGTCATGGTTCCTTTGTATTGCGAAATTTCGAGCACGCCACATTAAAACAGATTCGATCACAAAGTAGAAAGATTAATTATTATTGTTTTCGTATTTAACCAACAAAACAGCAACGCAACAAAACTGCAAGTTCTCGAAAACAGAAACAAATTGTCAAGTGCTGTCCACATATGCGAAAACAATAATTATTAATCTTTTAACTTTGAGATCGAATCTGATTTAATGTGGCGTGCTCGAAATTTCGCAATACAAAGGAACCATGACTTATTTATAATGGCAGCTGGTTTTGTATTCTTAAACCAAAAAAAGAAAAAATGTTTTTTAGTTAGACCGAGTTTAAAGAACCGGCAAAAAACTATATTGAGGAATTACTGGAAGATTTACGAAAAGATGATGTCGGTATTAGTGGAGAATTGCGATCTAGCTTTAAAAACTTTTTAATAATGACCAGTGCGGATCTTGAAAATCTCATACTTACAAATTATCGGACCCTCGATACAGAAGAAAAATACAAATTTTGATTTGATTTGTTTTCTTCTTGTCGTCGAGCGCGTACACACTAGGTAAATAGAGTTGCTAGAAACGCAGACAAAACATCAACACTTTGATCTTTACCGCCAGCCGCCGGGAAAATAAAAAGTTGTTGAAAACACCAACAAAACAAAATAGTTGCCTGAATGTTTTGATTTTGTTTAAAAATTGTTGGGAAACATTGAGTTGCTGATTTGTTTTCGTTTTGTTGGTTTGGTGTGGACCCGGTTTACTTGAAAATCTGTTTCTGTTTTCGATAACTTGCAGTTTTGTTGTGTTGCTGTTTTGTTGCCAGTTTTGTTTTGTTGGTTTGGTGTGGACCCGGCATTAGAACCTTGTTTTTTTTTAAGCAGGTCCGAAATGTAATATACTATATACCTATGTTTTAAAATTAATTCGATATAACTATTAGAGTTAAGTATAGTTTTATATCTTCATAAAGAATTAACCGACATGTATGACGCTTAATATGACGCTTAATTCTTTATAACAAAACTAAAAAAAATAAAACTACACTGGTTTAGTATGAAAAAATGATCGCGGATTAAGTTTAGCCAATTGGCGCTTAATTTCATATTACAGAAATAAATATAATAAAATTATATTTTGTAATATAATTTTGGCGAATAATTCGTTATTACAAAACGTTAGTTATAGTATTAACTTTGACAAATATAAAATGTCACTTAATACAGGTACCTGTAAAAAGGGTAAAATAGGAAATTTAAGTAAAAAAAGTTTTTGTTACATAGGTTTTAATGATTACTAAAAGATGGCACCGTTAACTCGTTTTGGAATTTTTGTCGCTTAATTCGTAATTACATAACGCGGTCCAAATTAAGTTAAAGTAAAAATAGTGATTTTTGCTTTCATTACGTCAGATCCATCCCCAGGCGCGTTTTGCCATATCATTCCTCACCGGTGAAGGTGGAATCCGAAAGAAAGGAAAAGCAAAGTTTAAATTTGATCAGTTTACGGCGAGGGCAGTCAAAAAGATGCGGCGCTAAGCGCTGTGTAGTGAAGATGTCGGATACTTTTAGAGCATACTCACACCTTATTCAAATTTACATAAATAAGAATAATGTTGACAGGAATTCCTGTGTAAAGACAGACAAGTCACAATTATAAGAGTGCTACGCAGCGCTAAAAGCCCATAGGTTATCGGTTTGGACCTAAAGCCAAACAAATCTGAAGTAGAGAATAGTTTTTGAAGTGAAAACTTCTTTAGGCGCGTTTAGCACTTTTTGTGGGCACTGAATTAAACTGAGCCGTCACGCGTCGCCGTCACGCGTCAGGCGTCAGACTCCGGTGTGCTACGCTCGAATTCAACTGCTATATTCAATCCGAACTGACCCTGACCCGAATGAACGTTATATGAAAGAGCATGCCGCCCAGCGTTGCCAGACGTACCATTTTAATGGTATTTATACCATTATTTCGTCATGATGTACCCGTTCCCTTTAAAAGTAACAAAAATACCATTATTTTGGATCCTTCCATTATTTTCGTATCTATCTGATTTTTTGAACTGTACTACTCCGTGGACCATTGTTTTTTGGTTCTCTGGTAGAGGAAATAAGGATATAATACTCACTGAATCATTGATATTTGGCCCTGTTCTGCCGTCGATCTTTTTACCTTTTTTTTTTAAGTAGAGGAAATAAGGGGGAAATACGTAGGTTTTTATGGTTTTTCAAGAAGTACCATTATTTCTTGAAAAATACCATGAAATCTCTTGGTTTGTACCATTTGTTTGTCCCAAAAATCTGGCAACGCTGATGCCGCCATCGGTCGCATTCAGTATCGACGTATCGACGTGGAAACAGTCAGTGTGCGTTGTCTAGACACTCGTGTATTTGATATTGTTAATTTCACCTTGTTGAAGTTTTCACTTCTGTCGTGTGGTCTTAAGCACACACAATTTTTTCTTTCATTTCATCAGATCCACCCCAGACGTGTTTTGCCATATAGTTGCTCATCAGTGCGGCTAGATTTCAACGAAAGAAAGGGAACACAAAGTTCAAACTTAAACAATTTATTGTGAGGAACGGCGAAAAGATGCAGCGCTATGCGTCATAAAATTAATTGTTGGTTACAGTCATGCCAGTTGATTTACTGCTAGTATGCACCCTTACAAGCGAATTTCGCAAAATTATAATTTTCAATAATTATTCAACTGATTGGTGACACACATTGTGTTTCAAAGCAGATTATCACTTATAATCTCCCTAGAATCAGAATTATTACCGATATTTTTTTTTAAGGTCACGAATGGTTTTGTTGATAGAAAATTATCCCGAGTCGAAGACAAGGGAAATTTTCTATCAACAAAAACATGAGTGAAACCGAGAAAAAATTTATCGGGAATTAATTCTGCTGCGTGGGAGATTCGGTAAGAAAATTTCATAAATTGGAGTTTCATTTAATGTTCCTGAAATTTTAGTAATAAACTTTAGTTACTAACAAGTAAAAATCAACTTCTATTGGAAAAATACAGTGCGTCATATTAAACTAAACTCATCGGAAATATGTTTTTAAAGTTATATTTGAATTTAAAACTATAAAGACATTAGATTTCAGATAACAAATTTGCTGTTTGTCTCACCTGTCTCTCACAAAATTAAGTCGTAGTAGTCGTACCTAACAAAAATTATCACTTTTTTGTTAGGTTAATAGGCTATAGACTATCGCCATAGTCTCCCGTTGCTATAAGCAACGTAAACAAAAAGGAGCCTTCTAATTGGTTAAAAATAAATTTATGAAATTTTCGAAGTAGTCGATTTGGATTATCTTGTAGATCTACTAAAATATTTAGAGCAGTAACACTTTTATTATAGATCACTATAATAATTGCCTCCCGTATACAACATCCGTCAGATAGACATCTGTCAGATAACAGATTCTAACCGTAAAACTAGTACTTTTTCATATAATAATATAACAATCAGAAATTATTCGTTTGAATTATATCAATACAAAGACTAATGCAAAGTTATGTAAATTAATAAATAATATGCCACAAGATGCAAAGGACTGGTAATTAAAGATTATGCCAGAGTTGCTTGTCGTTTCACTCGTTGATGCTGCTGCTGGTAACGATACACATAAAACTTTGGAAGAAGTAGATTCCATTGCATGTCACTGTCGGCAAGAAACTTTGCAGAAGTCTTTCTGAACGAATGACCGGTATAAAAACTGGCATTTGAAAATTTCAAATTATCTGGAATCTTTGACATCGTCACCTTTTAACAACCGTAACTTCGACATGCACCATAGAGGGCAAATATTAATGTAACTTTCATAAAAAGAAATGATTCATCATCAGCTGCAGTCAGAAACATTCTGACATAATCAGTTATCAAAATTTTATACTTTTTATCCTATCCTATCCATCATTTTGACGCAAGCAACTTGGAATGAACTGAAATATCCGCATTTTCATAACTTTTTAATGTGCTTTTTAACATAGAACAACATGACCACCTTCAGGTCACCACGGTTTTAAAGAGAATAATACTAACTATATTTTATATGTAAATACTAGAATAAATCACCTATAGTTAAATAAAACCAGTGGATGTATTTTATATGAATAATAGCATGGTAAGGTGCCTTTACAAAAATCGCATAAAATCACAATGTTTTCAATTATTTCACTACCGTACTTTGGACAAAAACACTAAATAATATAATAATATCGCATACACGCAAAGGGAAGGGTAAATAGGGTCCGTTTGAATCAAGACTTTCTAGAATTTAAGAAGGAGTAAGTGAAACAGAATACAGGCCTGTTTAATAAAAATGCAGGTTAAATTTTAACTTTGAAGAAGTAGTCCATACTGAAAGTAGAGTTAAATGATATAGAAAAAAGAAAAGCACAAAGTCTTTCTCCACATTTTTTTTCTATTCGAATAACTAGGCAAACCTAGAATAATTCATAATACATCAAAGCGACATGTTTCGAGTGTAGAGACACTCATCATCAGGAAAACAATGTGAAAGGTAAAATGCTGACGTTTTTAGCAATATAGAAAATAATAATGGGATTGAGCCGTATTGAAGCTTTTAATGGTGTACAAGAGGTGTAAAATTGAATAGTCAAAAGACCGACAATCAAAACTTCAGCATACTGAAAAGTCAAGGGTAAGTGCAAAGGCACTATCCTGGGCAGAAAAGTGAGGAGAGCAAAACAAAAATTAGGGTGTTTTAAAAAACTTATTTGTGAACATCATTATTAAGAAGTGAAAAATCTAGAGTTTTATTCATCTTTGTTAGAGACATGTGAAAGTATTGAAGTGAGATGGAAAGAAAAAGAAAAAAGGTTGTTTTTCATAAAAGTCGAAGCATCTGTAAAAAATAGAAAGGGAAATGTAGCAAATAAAATTTAATAAAATGAGGTAGATTAGCTTACCTTTTGGCTTAAAGTAAAATACTGTCGGGGTACCAGGCTTTTTACGGCCAGTTACCCCCGCAGGAGTCAAAATATACACATTTGGTGCTAAATTAATATTTAAAAAGTTTTTTGTTTTACTAGAACATCTTTGTTGGAGAAGTTTCACTGCAACCAGCACGTGTCATATGGGAAATTAACTTGATTTTGACATTGTAAAAGGGGGAACAAATGACAATTGTTTTGGCGGTCAAATTGAAGAATCTTCACTAGAAATATTGTCACGCCCAGTTTTTAGGGTGCGACGAGGGCGTAGAGGTAGCGGAACCTTATTGACTATTTTAGGAAAACAAATTTATTTTGAAAACAAATTTATTAACAAATTAAATAAAGATCACCTGATGGGTTTACAAAAAATGAAATAACCAAATAAAATAACCAAATGAAATAACAAAATGAACAGATCGGATTTAAACCTTTTACAAATTCAACTCAATAACGAATATTGAACTATGAGATATTTTTAAATAAATTCGAAACATTTTAAAATAAATTCCTTTTGTGACAATATAATATATAATTATAATAAAATTAATTCAATTCCTACAAAATGGAAAGAAATTACATTTAGAAAAATGTTGCTCAAAGGGTTAAAAATAGGTGTCCTAAATATTTGTGTGGCATTTTACCTTTCACTTTGTTTTTCTGATAATGAGTGTTTCTACACTCGAAACATGTCCATTTGATTTATTATGAATTATTCTTGGTTCGCCTAGTTATTCGAATAAAAAAAAATTGTGGAGAAAGACTTTGTGCTTTTCTTTTTTCTATAAAATTTTAACGTTTTACTCGTGGAGCAAAGAAACAAACCAAAAAGGTTGATTTTTGATATTACGACGCACATAGGAGTAGTAATTGAAAAAATCCGGTTAAAAGTGATAATCACAAACTGAATATAATGACACCTAAAATGTTCGTTTCATGCAGCCTAGTAACCGTTTTATCGAGAAGCAGAACCCCCCTTTCCCTGCGCCCGGCCGTTTGACTATCTGGCCAGTCGGAACTCAGTATTTGTCGGAATCGCATGTCTTTGTTCTCGGCGCTCTCTTTTGTTACACCAAATTGACTGTGCAAGCATGGCTTCGTGTAGTGGAATACAAGAAAAACAACAATGGGATATGGAAGTAGCAGGTATGTATCTTATTATAAAACAAATTTTATGTAGATTTTATCCCATTTCCCCACTTACTGGATCAATATTGATAACACTTTTTTACTACTCGTGTCGCGCCTTGTCGCCTTTAACTTTTTATGTTGCCATGTATTTAAGACCTTTGTCCACTTGAATGTGCAATAAAATCGTTCACAAACGTTCACCTTTTTTTTTCGCAGAACTTTGAAATTGTAGGCATAAAATATTCGAAATATGAAAATATACCATTTTGTTTTCTTTCCTTACAGATCCCTCGGAGAAGGTAAAGAAACTTACTCGATTGGAGTTATATAACATAATGAAAGAGTTTAAAGGAAAAAAACTTGAAGAAAAGTTCATTTTGATGGAAGAAAACCTGGTACGGCTCACGTCATGTCCAGTTGGAGAAAAAAGTATTTTAACTCGTTCTTTGAGGTTTTTTAAGAGCAACTTCAAGAGAAAGTGGACAGAATCTCATAGCATAGAGCATAGGTTCTTAGAAAAGAACGCAGATTGGCTCAAAGCAAGAATTGAGCTGCCCACGTGGTGTACTAAACCGGGAAGACCACAAAAGCAATTCAAAGAATTAAGTGAAAGGAGCAAGCGGCGAAGAACAGAAGAATTACGGGATCAGGTACCTGTTGATGAATTGACCTTCGCTGCTCGTGTGAGTCACGGCACTTCTGGGAATAGTGATACTTCGAAGTTTCTGAAAGAAATAACCACAACTCCCACAAGAGCTACCAAAATTCGGAAAATAATTTCATCAGCCAAGAAAGCTCAAATGACAAAAAAATACACGGCACAAGAAGGATTGGCATTGTTCATAGAAGGTGACTTTACACGAAGACAATGGGAACTGATCCAAGGCGAAAGAAAAGATGTTTGCCCTTGTTACTCTCTCATTCAAAAGGCCAAAAAGGACTGTTACCCGAAGGAAGAATCGATTAAAGTTACAGAAACAAGTTTTGAAGTGGACCTTCAATCCCTTCTAGATCATACAGCTTTGCGTCTGATAGATTACTTAAGTGATGTTGTGGAACCTTTAACGCAAAAAGAAAGAGATCATCTGATTTTGATTTCGAAATGGGGCTGTGATGGATCCCATCAGACACAATTCAAACAAAAGTTTGTAGATACACTGAATGATGATGCCCATATATTAGTAACTTCTTTAGTGCCAGTGAGGTTGATTGTTTCTATTGGTGGTAAAACAAAGAAGAACGTGTGGCAGAATCCTGTACCCTCGTCAGTGAGGTTTTGTCGACCTATTCGGGCCCGTTTTGTCCATGAAACAAAAGATATAACCAAAGAAGAGATAACAACATTCATCGAAAACAAACAAAATTCCCTCAAACAAACGGAACATATCGAACGAGGCGTTAAAATAAAACACACCTTGCTGTTGACAATGGTCGATGGCAAAGTTTGCAATGCCGCGACTGACACTGCATCGACAATGAGGTGCTATATATGTGGTCAAACTTCGAAAGATTTTAATAATCTGAACAAGGCAGAATCCAACAAAGAATCGTTGAAGTTTGGGCTTTCGATTCTAAATGCCAGAATCAGATTTTTTGAACAATTATTGCATTTAGCGTATAAAGCACCTCTCAAAAAGTGGCAAGCCCGAACTAAAGACGAAAAACAACTTGTAAAGGAAACCAAAGAGCGGATACAAAAAAGTTTCAGGAAAGAAATGGGGTTGCTTGTCGACATTCCAAAAGTCGGCTTCGGAAACAGTAACGATGGCAATGCATCCAGAAGATTTTTCAATGACCCGGAATCTTCTTCTAGGATCACTGGTATTGATATATCGTTGATTAAACAATTCAATATAATATTAGAGGTCATATCAAGTGGTTTCAACATTGACCATGAAAAATTCGATTCGTTTGCCCAAAAAACAGCAAAAATGTATGTAGATTTGTACGATTGGTATCCCATGTCACCCACAGTACATAAAATCTTAATTCATGGGGCCGAAGTGATTGAACAAGCCATTCTACCAATTGGACAACTATCGGAGGAGGCATCGGAGGCTAGGAACAAGCATTTGCGAAAGTATCGCATAGATTTTGCTCGTAAATTTAGTAGAATAGATTGTAATAGAGATGTATTAAATAGACTGTTGTTAACATCCGATCCCTTAATAAGTTGTAGCAGGAATAAACGTACAAAAAAATTCAAGTCCTTCTCAAAGGAGGCCATGGAAATTTTGGTTTCAAGTAAACAATATGATAGCTCAGATGAAGAAAATGAAGATGTAAATGAAAATATTGATTCCGATAGTATGTAATTTTAACCTGTATGTTTTTTTTGTATATATAGTTTTTTTTTGTGTTTCATATAGTCTGTACAATCATTTGAAAATTATATTTTATCGTGTTTTATTTCATAACAATGTAGAAAAAAACAATAAACAATTTTGACCGGATTTTTCCAACTAATACTCCTATGTGCGACGCGTCGTTATGATTTTACAAACAAAACTAACCTAAAAATATATCAACGTCAACATCCTGTCACAAAGCTAACCTAAAAATATTAAATTAATAAACAAACGGCTGTCAACAACTTGGCGTCTTATCATCATTTATTAAGCAAGACGATCCTCAAATTATTTAGTTGAACTCCGCCTGTGGCGGACCTCCGTCAAAGTGCCTTTATGATGATGATGATATTATGCTGTCTCACACTCTTCGTTAAAATCGAGAAGGCTATGGTTTGGATAATGGCCCATAACCTGCCTCAAGAATGATTGCATAAGAAAAATCAAGAGAAAATCGGCATTTCTATTTTGAAAGTTCTCTTACTAGCGGTCATTTTTCGAACTTGAAAATAATTTCCAGCAATTTCTCTTGGCCGCTTTTATGGATATATATTTTTTCCCAAAGTCCTAGTGTTATTACTTTCTGAGATATAGCCGATTACCTCCTTAGGTGGAACACCCGGTACAAGAAAGTCCGGGAGGTTGCTGGTTTGTATAATAAGAAAGCTACTATTATACTAGTGGATAGCACGGGAAAAATTATTATTGATGAAAGAGAAATTCTTAAAGTATGGAGTAAATATGTGACTGAATTGTTTGAAGACGACAGACCAAACATACAGGGTAATGTAAATCAAGAAGAAGGTCCAGAAATTTTAAAATCTGAAGTTCTCCATGCCATAAAATTAGCCAAAACCAAGAAAGCAACTGGTCCGGATAACATCCCAGTAGAGCTCTTACAGATGGTCCACGAAGACCACATCAGTGCTCTGGTTAAGTTTTTACTAATGTATATGTCGTAGGCTGATAGTGAAATCCGTCATTTCATGAAACGCCTAGTCATATCATGAAGCGTGGCTAAAAGGTATATTGCAACTGGTTTGTTCGTTGTTCCCAAGAGCATTTTTTTCAATTTTTTCAACTAATATTATTTTATAAAAATAAAATTTAAATTAAATTAAAAAAAAATTGAAAAAAATGCTCTGGGTAACAACGAACAAACCAGTTGCAAATATACCTTTTAGCGTGCAGCATGATATGACTAGGCTTTTCATGAAATGACGGATTTCACTATAAGCCTAGTAGAAGATGCGACACTTGAGCGTACTCAGGTTTTGCGACACTTGGGCGCACTCTACTGCGCAGACGTCAGTCAGCTGTCAAATGTCATTGGCCCTAACTACTATCGGCGTTAGCTACTTGGGTCTTAGCTGCCGTCGGTACTAACTTCCATTGGCACTAGTTGCCATTGGCGCCAGCTTGCCTATCATTAATGCTAGTTACCGAGGGCACTATTGGTCAGACGTCATCTGGGATACGTCATCTATCATGTGTCACTCTAACCTCTCCTACCAATGCATTACCTTCTGCGGGGGCCAGCTGCAATACGTCATCTATCATAATATGTTACTATAACCTCAACTACTTAGATATTCAATTTTGGGGGCCATGCCTACAAGTCGGTACTCCGCAAGCCCTATCCCCAAGAACCGGTACCCCAATAATTTCTAAACACCATCACGCGGAGACACCTAGCGGTCGTTGGTAGAACTCGCGAGACCTCAGGGTCAATGCCCCTTACTAAAGTACTAGTCTAGCTGTTGAAACGTCAGAGGGCGCCTGGTAATAGGGTTACGTCATCATGTTCTATTAATTTAATTTTCATTAGAAAAAAAGTTCCTGTATCCAGCGGGGTTCGATCCACCAACCATTAGTTTACTAGCCAGTATCTCATACCACGGAGCTATTCGGGTTCTTACGAGACATTGTTATTATACTGTACTCTTACATCATCGCATTAGCATACTTGCTATAACAAAAGAATAATTATTACTCATAGATAGGTAATGCAATATTAATGAATTAAATTAGGCAGGCATACATTTGCAAGCTACACTTAGAAGTGTCCCTTAAACATATGAAAACGGCTATTTAGCAGTCCATGAACGGGTAAAAATGTCTAATAAACTACTACAGGAGCTCAAAACTATCGGGTGGTACGATAAAGATACCATAATTGAGTTATTTTATGGTTTTACACTAAAAAACTGGTATAAATGGCCCCATTTAGCACCTTTTTACCATATCCCTAGCCCGCATTGTCAACAAATTATTTAATCCTATAACGAACAGTAGTACAACAATATAAGATAGACAAGGATAGTACTAACAACTATTTTGAATCGACACACTGCTGAAAACGTACAAGAATGGTAAAAACGAAAGGTCAATCGCTTTATTTAGCATGTATTAACAATAAAATCGAAGATATTATGCAATACCTGACGTAAATACTCGTTTCCGATACGAATCATTAAAGTAGACAGAAAATAGATGCTGTTTAGACCCTAATATAATAATATTTTTCAATAGAAAAATTGGAATAATATAAAAAAAATCAGTAATGTAAGGCCCAAATGCATTAAATAAAGTATGATTTATGCCTTAGTAGTACCTATACGAATTATTAAGGTAGACAGAAAATAGATGCTGTTTAGAGCCTAATACTACTGAAAAATTGGTTTAATATAAGAAAAACTAGTAATTTAAGGTCCAAATGCCTTAAATAAAGCATGGTTTATGCTAGCCCCTTATATAGAAGGCTAGTCTCTTAAATCTTGCAATTTTAACACAAATGTTATACAGTTCAAAACCCTATAATTGCAACAAATATTGGCTTAATGTAGGTTGGTTAACCCTAAAAATGATCATATTACTGTTAAGTTATGCTGCAATATGAAGCAATTTGGCGTCATTACACCTTAGAAGACGCTCCGAAACTTTCATAGGTTATAGTAACTTGGCTGCAGGTATTCACGTATCTAAAAGGTAGGTAAAAAATAGACCACAGTGTTAATTTTAATAAATATATATTAAACACCCGCGCACCTAATGTAATTGGAACATTACTAAACGCCGCTAATAATATAGGAGGTAGTGACAGATATACAGGGGTATAGATGTACAGGTCTTAAAAAATAGAGAATTAAAAACAAGACCTTGTTGGTGTAATACTAATAATTTGTGATACGTGCCGAATAAACAATTGAAAAGACGCACTGAAAAATAGTCGGTGGTGTTACGTTCCAAGAATTACGAGTGAAGAACAATCCTAAATAAAAAATAACAACAAAATAGGGCCTTGTTAACCAAATTAAGTCAGTCACTTGTTAAAATGATAGCCAAATAATTGAAAACGAGGGTATGTGTATAGGTTGACGTAACAAGTTAATATGAAAATACCGAGACCCGCAGGGGCGAGGTGTACTAAAGACATGCGGCTCGCTAAAGTTCTTAAGGATAATGTAACATGCGAAACGTATTTAGGATGAATAAGTTATTAGGAAAAATTCCGAGCCCTGTAGGGCAAGGTGCACTAAGGATATATGTTCACATACATAATAACAACAAAATTGGGGCATATTGTAGGATAGGTAACCATATTAGGCCTGTTATATGGCATCAATTACGTATGATTGTACATAAAAAACCTTGTTTTTCACCAAAATATCTAATCCCATATACAGGGTAAGCTCGGAGTATCACTAGCCATAATAGCATAATATATATAGGACCAAGACTGATTTCGCACTAATTAGCATAGTAAACAAGGCGTTATACTAGATTGGTAGCATTGCCAAAGAATTGGACAACATTAATTGTATTATCACTAGGATGTATGGGTTCTTTATAGTCTAGATAACAAATTCTCAATATTACTAATATACCTAACTTAAAGCAACTACCACCGTGTTAAGGTGAGATTACCGATGCCAAACAGCTGATACTCATGCACAAAGGCAAGCACCGGCGTTTTGATTATCTTATAATATCATACGTCACCTGAGGCTTATTAGATATATATATAAATGACTTAAAAATCATAGGTGTTTCGTTTAAATTATGGTAGGGTTCCTACGCCAAAAGGCCGTTTCAGTCACAAAACGAGAGAAAAATAGATAAAAATTACCCTAAATATCGCCTATAATTAATGTTAATGTTAATGCCCATATAGTCATATGTATAGTAGGCAGGGCTTAAACACTTAATAAATTACTAAAGTATGGTCTCTGAAGCCGTAAAAGCATATTTAACAGCACCTACACACACTATGCAACAAAAAAAACCTCTCCGATAGGGTAAAAACACATAATAATCCACCAAGTATGGCCGTTAAGCCTAAAAAACCCCTATTTTTAACAGTGTGTATACGTGATTAGTATCCAAAAATAGCCAAAAGTAATACAAAAACAGTCTGTATGACAAGATTCTGCTAACACATATTTTAAGTAAGACTGTCATCTACTATATCCTACAAATAAACGTTGCAAACATTCACCACCTTAAACATTGAGGTTATGTTAAGTAAATAAATTAATAAATGTTTGGCTTATAGGCAACATTTTTATACATACAAAGTTAGCACAACAAGCAGAGGTGCAATTAAATAGACTTAAATAAAAATATAATGAATTACCGAGGATATACACATCTAATAGTCGTTGTATAACCCTGTCAGCTACGAAATATCCGCGAAATACCTAAAAAACATGAATAAATAGGAAAAATACCTATTTTAGGCCCTATTGCTTCAAAGACCCGATAAGATACATGTATTTATGTACCACTAAACACCCACTTAAACTTTCGCCTGGATATAATTGTTTCGTAAAAACCACATACCTAATACGTTGTGTTTAAAATCTCGCTAAAATTACAAAGAAATGCTCGCACCGAAACGAGCAGAACGATACTTCATACGTTTTTTGCAGCGGTTTTGTTCTCGGTCATACCGAGACAGTAAATATTGCAGCTTGGAGGAACCGTACATATTCATATTGTAACATTGTCAATTAGAAAATAATAAATGGAACTACAATATCACCTAATATTTAGAATCTAACATAGGCGTGTACTGCGGTAGTTTAATACTACAGGTTGGGCCAGTGGAGTAGGTTACTAAGTCCCATCAAAAAAAAAATATCTAACACAATACTGGTTAACGTGTCTAGTTGATGAGTTGTTATAATATATAATCATAGTGTTAATCTGACAGCAGAAATATTGAGGTTATGTTAACTAATAAATTAATTCAATAAAATTACGACTTTTTGTTTGCATACACATAGTACAGTAAGTAGAGGTGCAATTAAATAGACTTAAATTGAAATATGATGAATTACCGAGGTAAACATACAGAATAGCTGATGCCTAAACGAATACCTAGTCTTTTATCTATATCATACAGTACTGTTTAAATGTACATAATTAGCCGCTAAAAACATCTCTGAAAAGGGAAAAAGCACCAAATAAACCATTAAAGTGCCTAAAAATGGTATTTGAACCTATAAAACCCTATTTAACACCCCTCCTTATACAAAATGAACAACCAATAGCAGCTCTTGATAGGGTAAAAACATCAAATAACCCATTAAAGTACCTAAAAAAAAAATGACATTTGAACCTATACAAGTTCTGTTTGTCTATTAGGGCCTATGCTCGACCAGGCCTTATACCATTTGAGCATATAAATATACCAATGTATGATAACCTATTTAACAGCCCCTTATACAAAATGTACAATCAACAGCCTTTCTGATGGAATAAAAACATCAAACAAAACATTAAAGTACATACTTAAAAAATTACATTTGAACATATAAACTCCAGTATACCTATACAAGTTCTGACAGGTCTATATTGGCATATGGGCGTGCTTATTAGGGCCCTAAAACCATTCGCTGATTGGGTAAAAAACATCCAATAATTCATTAATGTGCATAAAAATTGTCTTTGAACCTATAAACCCCTATTTATACAAAATAAGCGATCAATAAATACTCCGATAAAACAGCCATTTATGGTGGATGCGCTGGAATTTTGTACATGACAATACAATTAAAGGTACATCATACGTTACACCGTCTTAAAGAAAGTTTTGCCCGTGGTATATTGCTGGCCTTGTTTTATGTATGTAAATGTATATCTTTCTATTTAGGTACAAGATGTGAAACGTAGGTAGCAAGGTTAGTTCAGAGGATTACTAAACTTGTTTATTATTGATGTGTCTATAGCACGAATAAAAATTCAATTAGAACAAAGAACGACAGTATAGAATGTGGGGTGATGACCCGCAGCATCGTAAGGGTGGCTCGATATATAATACAGGATGCACCGAACGTATCCAGCACAGTGGTAGAAAAAAGAGGTAGGCAGACGTCGTGTGCTATTACAGTTATACCAATGAGAAATTAAGAAATAACATCCGAACCAGGTACATACAACTACCTATGATAGCCCGCCTAGCATGAAAATACTGAAATTTTCCGCTTCAACAGTAAAAACAACTTAGGATCTGAAAAATTAATAGCTAAAGAACTCAATGAATACCCAGCTAAACACGACAAAAATTAGGATCGCCTACATCTAATTTGGATATCAGCAGAAATAATTAATAGGTGTTTAATTTAAATAGACTTAAATCGAAAGACATTACAGAGAACGAATAGCTGTGCGGTAGGTTCTTAGCCATCAAACATACCCTCCTTGGGGCTTTAAAAATAAGAATAAATAGGGAAAAATACCTAGAAATTCAGGTTAATTTTCCTTTTAAAATCAGTTAACTCCAACAAGATTATTTATATAACACAAATGCACGACGAACCTAACCCAATTTCTTGGGTGTGGTTATTCTGTATAAAGACCGGCTAACACCAAAAAAAAGGGTCAAAAAGTATATGCACGATCATCCTCTAATATTAGGAATACCGAAAATAACACCAGACAACCACTAACAAGGGTTACATTAACGTTAAAAGATAAGGATGTATACCATTTAAATTACCGAATGATCAGCCAAATAAATAAAATTCCCGTTTAAAATGCTATATTAGTTATATGAGATGAGCGTTAAATGTGTAAATTTGAGAAATTCAGGGGTGACCGCCCCGATCTAATTAGCCTTACAACCACGAAAAATAAAAAGTAACTGGTTGGATAAAATGGCTTCTTAACGACTCGTCCTACTAAACTAAAAAAATAAAACAAAAACGGTTGTAAAAAATTATTCATTAAGCCATAAACTTAGAATAGGTCACACAATGGTATAAACGTCAACAGCAGATATCGGCTCACGGATCGTTACGGCCATTAGGTAATACTTGTTGTTAGATACATGTGTAGCGAAACATTACAAGTCACTTAGAAAACCCAAAAACTTGATCAGTTAACTAGCTAACAGGTTATAGGTCCTTACGATTAGAGTTGTTATGGCGAGCGATGTGGGGAGGGGGGAAGGGGTAAAGTAAACAGGCAGAGGCTAAAAAAGTTCCAGCAACTAGTGAAATAATTATTTTTAAAACCCCCATAAACGTTAGTCTGTATAAAACCATTAACGACATAATGGTGGAGATAGGGAATATTTTTTTTTGCAAAAGGTAGATAATGAAATAAATACCTATCGAAACGATTAAAGCTATTAAAATAATACAAGCAATAACAATGGGAGGTACATAAAATGCAGTTTAAAAGGGAAACTCAATTATATCATATAGCATCTAACGTGTTAAGTATCAAAAACGAGGATAGGATGTAAAATTTTAGCAAAAACTTGGGTGAATAGAGCAAATAATGCAACAAAATATCAAAAAATGTTCCTAATTAATATTTGTTCATACAGCTAAGTAGAAAACTATCGAAACATTGAGGAAAAAGGGAGTGGTGACTACAGGTATAAAATTTAACAACCATGGGTAAAATATCAGGAAAAAATATCAAAATTACCATCAATCACACCAGAATGCTTATCGTCAAAACCTATTTTTCACTGGCTTGTTACCAATAAAATAGGTTTGAATCTACCATTCGAAACCCTTATTTAATATGTGGTGTTTCCAGAAAGGTGTATTTTATCCTACTCTCATACATCCTATAGCAGTGATGTTAAAAACTAAACAGGCTTTATTAACAAGTGCAGCCATTTTATAGAGCATAGAGACCCATAGAGCTGTAACCAGTATTAAATAAAAACAAGTCAATATTGCAGAACATTTTATATGTTTTATAGGAGTCGCAGTAAAGTGAAGCAGTACTCTATATAAATTTAATATAAGGTACAGGTAACGATCATCAGGCTATTTTATATAGTCTAACTTGGGTATCCATTTAATAAGACGCAAGTTCATATTATTTTTTTTAAATTACTTTTTAATTATTTCTTAGTATCTATAGTATACAGGGCTATCTAACCATACTTCACGTCTTGCATAATTAATTGCTTCTCGTATCTCAGGATCTTCAAAATACCCGTATAAGCGCTGAACTTCTTCAAAATTCCCCAACTTGTTCCTGTCGGATACAAATCTTAAGGCATCTGGTTCTTCAAAGTATCGCTCACATATATCCAAAGCTCTAACTATATTTTTTCATAGTCACCGGACGAATTCTCCATTCTTCTTTACGTTTTTGAAGTGTATTATATATATCCCGAATTACATGATGTGCATCATTATTTACTATATTCTGTGCTTTATCCATGATATCTAATTGATTGCAGGTATTGCAAGTAATTAGAATAGCGTTCTGACTTAAAATACGCCTCAGTGCTTCTGCTGGTAGTAAATATATCAACAAGCCTAATTACTCGGTGAAACCTGAATCTATAGAGGATTATTCGGGTTTTCGGGGTTACTCGGGTTCATTACGATTTTGAGAATGTATTTTGCTTGACGTAGTTTTTAACACAGCCACGGCCTTCTCCCAAAATTTTGCAAATTTCGTGAGCCTTTGGCCGTGGCTGTGTTAAAAACTACGTCAAGCAAAATACATTCTCAAAATCGTAATGAACCCGAGTAACCCCGAAAACCCGAATAATCCTCTATAGATTCAGGTTTCACCGAGTAATTAGGCTTGTTGATATATTTACTACCAGCAGAAGCACTGAGGCGTATTTTAAGTCAGAACGCTATTCTAATTACTTGCAATACCTGCAATCAATTAGATATCATGGATAAAGCACAGAATATAGTAAATAATGATGCACATCATGTAATTCGGGATATATATAATACACTTCAAAAACGTAAAGAAGAATGGAGAATTCGTCCGGTGACTATGAAAAAATATAGTTAGAGCTTTGGATATATGTGAGCGATACTTTGAAGAACCAGATGCCTTAAGATTTGTATCCGACAGGAACAAGTTGGGGAATTTTGAAGAAGTTCAGCGCTTATACGGGTATTTTGAAGATCCTGAGATACGAGAAGCAATTAATTATGCAAGACGTGAAGTATGGTTAGATAGCCCTGTATACTATAGATACTAAGAAATAATTAAAAAGTAATTTAAAAAAAATAATATGAACTTGCGTCTTATTAAATGGATACCCAAGTTAGACTATATAAAATAGCCTGATGATCGTTACCTGTACCTTATATTAAATTTATATAGAGTACTGCTTCACTTTACTGCGACTCCTATAAAACATATAAAATGTTCTGCAATATTGACTTGTTTTTATTTAATACTGGTTACAGCTCTATGGGTCTCTATGCTCTATAAAATGGCTGCACTTGTTAATAAAGCCTGTTTAGTTTTTAACATCACTGCTATAGGATGTATGAGAGTAGGATAAAATACACCTTTCTGGAAACACCACATATTAAATAAGGGTTTCGAATGGTAGATTCAAACCTATTTTATTGGTAACAAGCCAGTGAAAAATAGGTTTTGACGATAAGCATTCTGGTGTGATTGATGGTAATTTTGATATTTTTTCCTGATATTTTACCCATGGTTGTTAAATTTTATACCTGTAGTCACCACTCCCTTTTTCCTCAATGTTTCGATAGTTTTCTACTTAGCTGTATGAACAAATATTAATTAGGAACATTTTTTGATATTTTGTTGCATTATTTGCTCTATTCACCCAAGTTTTTGCTAAAATTTTACATCCTATCCTCGTTTTTGATACTTAACACGTTAGATGCTATATGATATAATTGAGTTTCCCTTTTAAACTGCATTTTATGTACCTCCCATTGTTATTGCTTGTATTATTTTAATAGCTTTAATCGTTTCGATAGGTATTTATTTCATTATCTACCTTTTGCAAAAAAAAATATTCCCTATCTCCACCATTATGTCGTTAATGGTTTTATACAGACTAACGTTTATGGGGGTTTTAAAAATAATTATTTCACTAGTTGCTGGAACTTTTTTAGCCTCTGCCTGTTTACTTTACCCCTTCCCCCCTCCCCACATCGCTCGCCATAACAACTCTAATCGTAAGGACCTATAACCTGTTAGCTAGTTAACTGATCAAGTTTTTGGGTTTTCTAAGTGACTTGTAATGTTTCGCTACACATGTATCTAACAACAAGTATTACCTAATGGCCGTAACGATCCGTGAGCCGATATCTGCTGTTGACGTTTATACCATTGTGTGACCTATTCTAAGTTTATGGCTTAATGAATAATTTTTTACAACCGTTTTTGTTTTATTTTTTTAGTTTAGTAGGACGAGTCGTTAAGAAGCCATTTTATCCAACCAGTTACTTTTTATTTTTCGTGGTTGTAAGGCTAATTAGATCGGGGCGGTCACCCCTGAATTTCTCAAATTTACACATTTAACGCTCATCTCATATAACTAATATAGCATTTTAAACGGGAATTTTATTTATTTGGCTGATCATTCGGTAATTTAAATGGTATACATCCTTATCTTTTAACGTTAATGTAACCCTTGTTAGTGGTTGTCTGGTGTTATTTTCGGTATTCCTAATATTAGAGGATGATCGTGCATATACTTTTTGACCCTTTTTTTTGGTGTTAGCCGGTCTTTATACAGAATAACCACACCCAAGAAATTGGGTTAGGTTCGTCGTGCATTTGTGTTATATAAATAATCTTGTTGGAGTTAACTGATTTTAAAAGGAAAATTAACCTGAATTTCTAGGTATTTTTCCCTATTTATTCTTATTTTTAAAGCCCCAAGGAGGGTATGTTTGATGGCTAAGAACCTACCGCACAGCTATTCGTTCTCTGTAATGTCTTTCGATTTAAGTCTATTTAAATTAAACACCTATTAATTATTTCTGCTGATATCCAAATTAGATGTAGGCGATCCTAATTTTTGTCGTGTTTAGCTGGGTATTCATTGAGTTCTTTAGCTATTAATTTTTCAGATCCTAAGTTGTTTTTACTGTTGAAGCGGAAAATTTCAGTATTTTCATGCTAGGCGGGCTATCATAGGTAGTTGTATGTACCTGGTTCGGATGTTATTTCTTAATTTCTCATTGGTATAACTGTAATAGCACACGACGTCTGCCTACCTCTTTTTTCTACCACTGTGCTGGATACGTTCGGTGCATCCTGTATTATATATCGAGCCACCCTTACGATGCTGCGGGTCATCACCCCACATTCTATACTGTCGTTCTTTGTTCTAATTGAATTTTTATTCGTGCTATAGACACATCAATAATAAACAAGTTTAGTAATCCTCTGAACTAACCTTGCTACCTACGTTTCACATCTTGTACCTAAATAGAAAGATATACATTTACATACATAAAACAAGGCCAGCAATATACCACGGGCAAAACTTTCTTTAAGACGGTGTAACGTATGATGTACCTTTAATTGTATTGTCATGTACAAAATTCCAGCGCATCCACCATAAATGGCTGTTTTATCGGAGTATTTATTGATCGCTTATTTTGTATAAATAGGGGTTTATAGGTTCAAAGACAATTTTTATGCACATTAATGAATTATTGGATGTTTTTTACCCAATCAGCGAATGGTTTTAGGGCCCTAATAAGCACGCCCATATGCCAATATAGACCTGTCAGAACTTGTATAGGTATACTGGAGTTTATATGTTCAAATGTAATTTTTTAAGTATGTACTTTAATGTTTTGTTTGATGTTTTTATTCCATCAGAAAGGCTGTTGATTGTACATTTTGTATAAGGGGCTGTTAAATAGGTTATCATACATTGGTATATTTATATGCTCAAATGGTATAAGGCCTGGTCGAGCATAGGCCCTAATAGACAAACAGAACTTGTATAGGTTCAAATGTCATTTTTTTTTTAGGTACTTTAATGGGTTATTTGATGTTTTTACCCTATCAAGAGCTGCTATTGGTTGTTCATTTTGTATAAGGAGGGGTGTTAAATAGGGTTTTATAGGTTCAAATACCATTTTTAGGCACTTTAATGGTTTATTTGGTGCTTTTTCCCTTTTCAGAGATGTTTTTAGCGGCTAATTATGTACATTTAAACAGTACTGTATGATATAGATAAAAGACTAGGTATTCGTTTAGGCATCAGCTATTCTGTATGTTTACCTCGGTAATTCATCATATTTCAATTTAAGTCTATTTAATTGCACCTCTACTTACTGTACTATGTGTATGCAAACAAAAAGTCGTAATTTTATTGAATTAATTTATTAGTTAACATAACCTCAATATTTCTGCTGTCAGATTAACACTATGATTATATATTATAACAACTCATCAACTAGACACGTTAACCAGTATTGTGTTAGATATTTTTTTTTTGATGGGACTTAGTAACCTACTCCACTGGCCCAACCTGTAGTATTAAACTACCGCAGTACACGCCTATGTTAGATTCTAAATATTAGGTGATATTGTAGTTCCATTTATTATTTTCTAATTGACAATGTTACAATATGAATATGTACGGTTCCTCCAAGCTGCAATATTTACTGTCTCGGTATGACCGAGAACAAAACCGCTGCAAAAAACGTATGAAGTATCGTTCTGCTCGTTTCGGTGCGAGCATTTCTTTGTAATTTTAGCGAGATTTTAAACACAACGTATTAGGTATGTGGTTTTTACGAAACAATTATATCCAGGCGAAAGTTTAAGTGGGTGTTTAGTGGTACATAAATACATGTATCTTATCGGGTCTTTGAAGCAATAGGGCCTAAAATAGGTATTTTTCCTATTTATTCATGTTTTTTAGGTATTTCGCGGATATTTCGTAGCTGACAGGGTTATACAACGACTATTAGATGTGTATATCCTCGGTAATTCATTATATTTTTATTTAAGTCTATTTAATTGCACCTCTGCTTGTTGTGCTAACTTTGTATGTATAAAAATGTTGCCTATAAGCCAAACATTTATTAATTTATTTACTTAACATAACCTCAATGTTTAAGGTGGTGAATGTTTGCAACGTTTATTTGTAGGATATAGTAGATGACAGTCTTACTTAAAATATGTGTTAGCAGAATCTTGTCATACAGACTGTTTTTGTATTACTTTTGGCTATTTTTGGATACTAATCACGTATACACACTGTTAAAAATAGGGGTTTTTTAGGCTTAACGGCCATACTTGGTGGATTATTATGTGTTTTTACCCTATCGGAGAGGTTTTTTTTTGTTGCATAGTGTGTGTAGGTGCTGTTAAATATGCTTTTACGGCTTCAGAGACCATACTTTAGTAATTTATTAAGTGTTTAAGCCCTGCCTACTATACATATGACTATATGGGCATTAACATTAACATTAATTATAGGCGATATTTAGGGTAATTTTTATCTATTTTTCTCTCGTTTTGTGACTGAAACGGCCTTTTGGCGTAGGAACCCTACCATAATTTAAACGAAACACCTATGATTTTTAAGTCATTTATATATATATCTAATAAGCCTCAGGTGACGTATGATATTATAAGATAATCAAAACGCCGGTGCTTGCCTTTGTGCATGAGTATCAGCTGTTTGGCATCGGTAATCTCACCTTAACACGGTGGTAGTTGCTTTAAGTTAGGTATATTAGTAATATTGAGAATTTGTTATCTAGACTATAAAGAACCCATACATCCTAGTGATAATACAATTAATGTTGTCCAATTCTTTGGCAATGCTACCAATCTAGTATAACGCCTTGTTTACTATGCTAATTAGTGCGAAATCAGTCTTGGTCCTATATATATTATGCTATTATGGCTAGTGATACTCCGAGCTTACCCTGTATATGGGATTAGATATTTTGGTGAAAAACAAGGTTTTTTATGTACAATCATACGTAATTGATGCCATATAACAGGCCTAATATGGTTACCTATCCTACAATATGCCCCAATTTTGTTGTTATTATGTATGTGAACATATATCCTTAGTGCACCTTGCCCTACAGGGCTCGGAATTTTTCCTAATAACTTATTCATCCTAAATACGTTTCGCATGTTACATTATCCTTAAGAACTTTAGCGAGCCGCATGTCTTTAGTACACCTCGCCCCTGCGGGTCTCGGTATTTTCATATTAACTTGTTACGTCAACCTATACACATACCCTCGTTTTCAATTATTTGGCTATCATTTTAACAAGTGACTGACTTAATTTGGTTAACAAGGCCCTATTTTGTTGTTATTTTTTATTTAGGATTGTTCTTCACTCGTAATTCTTGGAACGTAACACCACCGACTATTTTTCAGTGCGTCTTTTCAATTGTTTATTCGGCACGTATCACAAATTATTAGTATTACACCAACAAGGTCTTGTTTTTAATTCTCTATTTTTTAAGACCTGTACATCTATACCCCTGTATATCTGTCACTACCTCCTATATTATTAGCGGCGTTTAGTAATGTTCCAATTACATTAGGTGCGCGGGTGTTTAATATATATTTATTAAAATTAACACTGTGGTCTATTTTTTACCTACCTTTTAGATACGTGAATACCTGCAGCCAAGTTACAAGGTTTTAATACTATAACCTATGAAAGTTTCGGAGCGTCTTCTAAGGTGTAATGACGCCAAATTGCTTCATATTGCAGCATAACTTAACAGTAATATGATCATTTTTAGGGTTAACCAACCTACATTAAGCCAATATTTGTTGCAATTATAGGGTTTTGAACTGTATAACATTTGTGTTAAAATTGCAAGATTTAAGAGACTAGCCTTCTATATAAGGGGCTAGCATAAACCATGCTTTATTTAAGGCATTTGGACCTTAAATTACTAGTTTTTCTTATATTAAACCAATTTTTCAGTAGTATTAGGCTCTAAACAGCATCTATTTTCTGTCTACCTTAATAATTCGTATAGGTACTACTAAGGCATAAATCATACTTTATTTAATGCATTTGGGCCTTACATTACTGATTTTTCTTATATTATTCCAATTTTTCTATTGAAAAATATTATTATATTAGGGTCTAAACAGCATCTATTTTCTGTCTACTTTAATGATTCGTATCGGAAACGAGTATTTACGTCAGGTATTGCATAATATCTTCGATTTTATTGTTAATACATGCTAAATAAAGCGATTGACCTTTCGTTTTTACCATTCTTGTACGTTTTCAGCAGTGTGTCGATTCAAAATAGTTGTTAGTTGTCTTGTCTATCTTATATTGTTGTACTACTGTTCGTTATAGGATTAAATAATTTGTTGACAATGCGGGCTAGGGATATGGTAAAAAGGTGCTAAATGGGGCCATTTATACCAGTTTTTTAGTGTAGAACCATAAAATAACTCAATTATGGTATCTTTATCGTACCACCCGATAGTTTTGAGCTCCTGTAGTAGTTTATTAGACATTTTTACCCGTTCATGGACTGCTAAATAGCCGTTTTCATATGTTTAAGGGACACTTCTAAGTGTAGCTTGCAAATGTATGCCTGCCTAATTTAATTCATTAATATTGCATTACCTATCTATGAGTAATAATTATTCTTTTGTTATAGCAAGTATGCTAATGCGATGATGTAAGAGTACAGTATAATAACAATGTCTCGTAAGAACCCGAATAGCTCCGTGGTATGAGATACTGGCTAGTAAACTAATGGTTGGTGGATCGAACCCCGCTGGATACAGGAACTTTTTTTCTAATGAAAATTAAATTAATAGAACATGATGACGTAACCCTATTACCAGGCGCCCTCTGACGTTTCAACAGCTAGACTAGTACTTTAGTAAGGGGCATTGACCCTGAGGTCTCGCGAGTTCTACCAACGACCGCTAGGTGTCTCCGCGTGATGGTGTTTAGAAATTATTGGGGTACCGGTTCTTGGGGATAGGGCTTGCGGAGTACCGACTTGTAGGCATGGCCCCCAAAATTGAATATCTAAGTAGTTGAGGTTATAGTAACATATTATGATAGATGACGTATTGCAGCTGGCCCCCGCAGAAGGTAATGCATTGGTAGGAGAGGTTAGAGTGACACATGATAGATGACGTATCCCAGATGACGTCTGACCAATAGTGCCCTCGGTAACTAGCATTAATGATAGGCAAGCTGGCGCCAATGGCAACTAGTGCCAATGGCAACTAGTGCCAATGGAAGTTAGTACCGACGGCAGCTAAGACCCAAGTAGCTAACGCCGATAGTAGTTAGGGCCAATGACATTTGACAGCTGACTGACGTCTGCGCAGTAGAGTACGCCCAAGTGTCGCAAAACCTGAGTACGCTCAAGTGTCGCATCTTCTACTAAGCCTACGCTACGACATATATACTACTGGTGAAAAACCCGAAGAATGGTTAAAGACTGTATTTATAGCACACCCGAAAAAACGGAGGAGATGCGACGAATATAGGTTAATTAGCTTGATGAGCCATACATTAAAGGTGTTTCTGCGCATAATGCATGTAAGGATGAGAAGTCGATGCGAGAGGGACCTAGATGAGACGCAGTTTGGCTTTAGGAATACACTAGGCACCCGGGAAGCACTTTTTGCCCTGAATATACTTCTCCAAAAGTGTCGTGACCAACGCAAGGATATTTATGTATGTTTCATAGATTATGAAAAAGCCTTCGATAGGGTTCAGCATGAAACACTTTGAAATATACTAAGAACCATGGGAATCGATGATAGAGATCTGAAAATTATAAAGAACTTGTATTGGAAGCAGAAAGCAGTGGTCCGAATCGATGGAAGACTAACAGATGAATGTTGCATTCAACGAGGCGTCAGACAGGGATGCATTTTCTCCCCGCTACTATTCAACATCTACTCGGATATAATCTTTAAACGGGCGTTGCAAGATAGAGACCTTGGAGTGAAGATTAACGGCGAACTGATCAATAACATCCGATATGCCGACGAAACGGTCATCTTGTGCGATAGTATCCAGGTCCTTCAAGAGTTGTTGAATAGTGTAATCACGACAGGAAGGGAAATGGGTTTGAAAATGAATGTCAATAAGACATAATTTATGATATTCAGTCGCCAACCGCACGCCGATGCTTCTGTACAGATAGACCAACAAAACATTGAAAGAGTTACCCAATTCAAATACCTTGGCTGTTATATAACAGAACATCTAGACCCTGATAAAGAGATAAAGTGCAGAATTTAAACAGCTCGCACAACTTTTCTGAGAATGAGATCATTTTTCTCTAACTACAACTTAAACCTAAAATTACGTCAAAGAATGATTAAATGCTATATTTGGCCCGTGTTGTTGTATGGAGCTGAGACCTAGACCCTGAAGGCTGCCACGATCAATCGCCTGGAAGTGTTTGAAATATGATTGCACAGAAGAATGCTTCGAATACCCTGGACAGCTATGCAGACCAACGAAGCAGTATTAAATAGAGCAAATACCGTATGGGAATTGTTTAACACTATTAAAGTGCGAAAGATATCGTACCTGGGACATGTTCTTAGAGGAGACCGATACAAGATACTCCAGCTTATAATGAAAGGTAAAATCGAAGGCAGCCGAGAAATTGGAAGGAAGCAGACGTCATGGGTAAAGAAAATTCGCGATTGGACTGGAATACGCAGTGCTGAACAACTATTCAGATTAGCCAAAAAACCGCGAACAACTCGCCAATGTAATTGCCAACGTTAGGGGGACCTGATATGGTACCGAAAGGAAAAGAATAGAAAACTATCACTTTTCTTTGCTTGTAGAATAATCTACTATTTTACATACATCTTTTTCGACAGATAAATCCATTAAAGTTTATGTCGTTAAATTTGTCTTTTAAGGGACTATTTGGTTCTTCAATAATATACATACAGGGTTCGTTGAAATAACCGGAACGGCTAATTTTTTTCAAAACTAACAAGGCTAAATCAATGAATCTTGGTACAGGTGGATAAATTAAAAAATTGAATTGAAAATTGCCAATTGCGACGTTGCCAGATTTTTATTTTTTTCTGTAACTCAAGGAATGTTTTTTTTTCAAAAGTTACACTACTCTTTTTTTATTGAATTTGATTCCTTCCATCAACACCATTCCCTGATAGTATCAAATTTTTATCTCAAATAGTTCTATGGGAAAAAAGTTAATTAGTTACAACTCTAACTCTAAAAAAATCCAATCTATATCCATTTAAAAACGTTTCAAATTATGTGAAAGGGTAGAGTGGTAGACATAATGTACCTAATAGTATCGATAACGATAATAACAACAAACAACTACTAACAATAACATAGCTAGTAAAAATAACTTATATATTATTATCGGTTTCATAATCAAATTATTGTAGTGTACTATAATATGTAAGTTATTTTTACTAGCTATGTTATTGTTAGTAGTTGTTTGTTGTTATTATCGTTATCGACACCATAAGGTACATAACGTCCACCAACCTTCCTTTTCATATTATTTGAAACGTTTTTAAATGGAAATAGATTGGGTTTTTTTAGAGTTAGCGTTATAACTAATTAACTTTTTTTCCCATAGAACTATATAGAAATAAAAATTTGATACTATCAGGAAATGGTAATGTTGATGGGAGGAATCGAATTCAATAAGAAAAAGAGTAGTGTTATATTTGAAAAAAAATATTCCTTGAGTCACAGAAAAAAACTAAAAATCTGGCAACGTCGCAATTGTCAATTTTCAATTCAATTTTTTAAGTTATCCACCTGTACCAAAATTCATTGATCTAGCCATGGTAGTTTTGAAGAAAATTAGCCGTTTCGGTTATTTCACTAACCCTGTATAGAACTTTCTATTTAAAGTTAAAATAAGTTAGTATTATTTCTGAGGAATCCTGTACCGTTACAGCAACGGTTTCATCGCTCCTAAGTGTGCCGATTTTAATTATATGGATGTGCAATTTTCAAGAGATTCGATATAATGTACTTATTTGTTTTATAAAAGGAGAATTTAGCAGCAAATACAATAGGCGAAATTTTAATAAAATTTACAAGTAACCAGTAATAGCTTGATGTTAAGTGGCCTATTAGAAGATCTCGGAAACAAGTGAGGTTATCTTTTTAAAATACAGTAGCAGGCATATTTGACTCTGAGCACACCATTTAAAATATTATATTTTTACGTTTGAATCACTTCCAGTTACTTATATCGGAAATTGTTACAAACTTTGTTATTTCAAATAGAAAACCCTGTATATTTTGACATTTTTTGATACCTACCTTATTATAAGCTAAGTAACTTTTGTTAATAATAATTTATATCTATCTCTAACCGTTCTTGAGATATGAATTATAAAATACATCTTTTATGTAAAACCATGCCGAGAAGAAGAACGTTCAGTAACTTTAAAACTAATAAAGCTAAACATTTTAAATGTTGTTAGCTATTATCCAAAACACAGATCTTTAAATCCCATAACTTAGATTTAACGTATTTTATAGAGTGTTTTTTAAAATCGTGCCAATCTAGCCATTTAGATAAATGTTCATAAGTCAATTTTCCTAAATACAACATTTTGTGATTTATCTCACTATAGTGTAGACTGTGTAGAGAATCAAATTTTCTATCTAAATGTCTAATATGTCACTATCCACGTTTTTAGTCATTTTGGAAATCTTAAAATCTCTGGTTAAATTGAGCTGGTAAAGGGTCAAAAAATTACCAATTTCTATCGTTTCATTAATCTGCAAAATTTGAGGCAAAATGTACGAGAATTAAAACGTTACGCATTTTCTGCTAGTCTCAATATAATATCTAATAATATGCAATAACATGAATAAGTAAGTAAACACTTTTACCTTCTTTCGTATTTTCTTGAAAAAATTGTTCCCTATGCTAAAATATAGGGCAGGCTTTTAAGGTGTATTCCCTGCCGTTTGGCACTAACACCAAGGAAAATAAAATTTCAGTCCTGTGTAATATTATCTTACCTAACGTCTTGGGAAAAGCACGCGCGTAAGAAAACAAAACGATAGATAGTGGTTATGGATATGGCAAGCATTATATTCATAACACCAACGCAACGTTTCAAATTGAGAAAAAAAATTTAGAAAGAAGAAATAATGTAAACTTGCGGCCTGTTTTCTAGTGGAAAAACTCTTAATTATATACACCTGGACAAAATCAACGAGATGGATTTACAGCGGAAAAATTTTGATAGATGTCAGGTAAAAACTATTGTTAGTCTGACAAATGTCATCCTGATTTGAAAAAGACAAAATGAGCAATTTAAACGAAAATGCAAGATTTGGATGCCAACATATATATTTCACTAAACACACGGAAATCCAAGAACTCAATTTGGGCACAGTTCTCAGAGTTTCTAATGGTAAGAAATTATAAACTGGAAAAATGTACTAATGTGATGAAACTTAAACTTAATAGGAAGAAGGGTAATGGCGAAGACTATAAAGAATCTTCTGTAAAGGATGGAACACTACAGCAAAAATGATTCAAGAAATGTATTTTACAGAATACAAAATAAAGATTGGCCCTTTTACGGATATTTCTTTTCAAAATGAGCGAATGGGAAGAGACGCAAAGAGAAAGCAGCTCCAAAGTTGTCAGGAAAAAAGGAAAGTAAGTTCAAAAGCATTAGCTACCAAAGATTTACTAACAATAATGCAAAGCTACAATGAAGAAAACCCCGATGAAGCACAAAAAGTTTTTCCCTCTCTGCTCATTTGAACTAGCTTGGAGAGGCTTTGAGGCCGTAAATTGCAGAATTCAATATTTTCAAAAGGAGTTTGATACCATGGGAGAATTTACCGGACGAATTAAATATAACAGCATATTTTCCAAGACAGCTTAAGGTGGGCCAAAAGGATTGGCAAACAGCAAATGGTTGGTAAGAAATTCATCAAACAAAGACTTATGCCTGTAGGATTATTCTTAAATTTATTGGAAAAAAGAGGACCAAATATTTCCACAGACAGACTATTTCTCTCCATTCATCCAAACTGGCAGAAGGGATGTTGGTTCAAAAATACTCCACTAGAAAGAAATACAGTATCTAAGTGGACAAAATCATCAGCGGAAAGAATTGGAATAGATACGAAGAAGCATAAAATAACAAATCATTCTAATCGATCTTCCGCTGTGTCTGCTCTATTTAGCAAGGTGTTCGGGAACAAGAGTTGATTAAGTTAACAGGCCACTCAAACGCAAATTCCCTGAAACCATATCTGCAGCTAGATCCTAGTCATCATCTAAAGCTCATCGAAAAGCTCAGAAGAACAAATGAAGCATGTGGACCTTCGACTTCTCAAATGCAAGTCAATCACACCCAAAACCATGCTTTGATAGAAAATAATGGACAAACTATTACTTATAACAACTGTACGTATAACATTAGTAATAAATAAATAAAGTTTCTTGTTTGCTAAATTAACAGTGTGTTTTTATTGTTTTCTCGAGAAATAGTCTTGTAGAATATCATTCGGGAGAAAATTTTGTATCGGCAAAATTTTCTCTTGGTTTTATTCAATTTTGTTGTTTTTTGTTAATTATTAATAATAATAATAATAATAATAATAATAAGTTTATTTAAAAATTTAATAATATAATAAATATGTTTATTTTGTCTTCGATAAACTTATTATTCAATCCCCTGAAGCTGAGCTTGTTAGGGGCAAATCTTATTTTTTGTTTTAGTATGTAAAATCATAAATCATAAATATGCATTAAAAATCATTTTTTTTAAAGTAAAAATGTTAATTTATAGTACAAACGCAGCTTTTTTGAAGAAATATATTACCTATAATAAAATTATTAATTTATAATTTTTAAGTAAAAAATATTACTCATATAAATTATTCAGAACAATATTAATTAATTAATTAAAGCATTTCTAAAAATATTTTCAAATTGTCTGTTTTTAATATCCATGTTTTTATTTCGACTTTAAATTTTTTTAATGAAATCAATTTTTTAATTTTTGTTGGTAAATAATCGTTTTTTTTATTGATACCCTATTTCGCTTATTTAAAGTACGCCTCAGCGTGTTTAAATCCCACTTTCAAAAACGCGCGTGTTTTAAAGTTACCATGACAACATCAACAACCCGTGAAACATAAAGTCTAAATATGTCAACTTTTTAATTATTGATTTGACAGGATTACCTTTTAACGTCAAATAAAGCAATACAAAACCAATGTCAACGGTGACAACAATGAATCTTATGTGACAGTTTGGAAGTTATTTTTTTGTCTCCTCATTTTCATGACAACGACAGGTATATCACATCACGAATTCGACCATTTCACTTACTTACTAAGTTATTATTTCCATTTTTTGTAATATAAATACCAATAAGTGTACCAATAAAAAAAAATAAGGTAAAGTATTCGTGGATAACTGGTCTTTAAAACACTTGCTCTATTTCAAGCACTCCGGCTGCACCGTCGTGCTTGCAAAATCGCGCGTGTTTTAAAGACCTTAATATCCACTTATACTTTAATATACTATTAAATAAAAACATAAATATTTGAAATTTTTTTGTCCTATGGACTTATTTATTTTAGGTTCTATGGTTATTTCATTTTTATGACGTGTATTATGATTATGGTTTTTAAATTGTATACGGTTTTTATTTTTAAATATATATATATTAAGATGTTATAGATGTAAAGTTGTCTAATGTTCAACTTTTTTATTTCTGAATATAATTCTTTTGAAGGATAAAGATAATCTTTATTGTATATAATTTTTAGAAACCTTTTTTGTAATATTTCTAATTTTTTAACTAAAGTTCTATTTATTCCTCCCCAACCTAAAATTCCGTAATTTAAATGAGTTTTAACTAACGCGTAATATAATATTTCCAAATGTCTTACATTTAAAAATTTTTTAATGTTTTTAAAAATCGGTAGTAAACTTCTTAATTTTTTAATTAAGTATTCTATGTGAATATTCCAATTTAATTTACTGTCAAAAATAATTCCCAAATATTTTATTTTATTATCTTTAAAAATTTGAATGTCTTCATTTATTTGAATACTATTCATATTTTGTGGTAGGTTATTTAGGTTTAAAGTAAAAGGAATATAATTTGTTTTATTAAAATTAATTGTTAACAAATTGTTATCAAACCAATTTTTTATAATTTTAAAATCTTTTTTAATTTTATTATTTAAGTTTTCCCAATTTGTATCGTTATAAAAAATTGTAGTATCATCTGCAAAACTATGAATTTGTCCATCGCAATTTATACTAAATAAGTCGTTAATATAAATATTAAAAAATAATGGTCCTAAAACCCGAACAAACCCGAACACCATACTTAAATACCTTTGGATAGTTTTTTTCTTTATCTATTTGAACATAAATTGGTCTATTTTTCAGATAATTTTTAATTAATTCTAATTGCTTTCCTCTGAATCCAATATTTTCAAACTTTTTTAACAGTAAATTATGGCTAACTGTATCAAAGGCTTTTGCTAAATCTAGAAAAATACTAATACAAGGTTTTTTATTATCTAGTGCATCATATATTTGTTCTGTTAGACAGCAAATAGCATTTTGTGTTGATTTATTTTTTTGAAACCCAAACTGTTTATTAGAAATAAAATTTATTTTTTCCAAATAATTTTCGATTCTTAATTTTAAAACTTTTTCGAACACTTTTGCTATCGAAGATATTAATATTATTGGTCTATAATTACTAGTTTTACTAGAATCTCCATTTTTAAAAATAGGTTTTATTATACCAATTTTGAAAGCTTCTGGATATATACTGGTTTTAAAAATATTATTTATAAGAAATGTTAGTGGTCTAGAAATAGAAGTTTTAATAGTTTTTAATATTTTTGTTGTTATTCCGTCGGCACCAGGAGATTTCTTTAATTTCAAACAATCAATAACATTTTCAACTTCTTTATGATTAGTTTCTTCTAAATAAAATGAATTTATATTGTTTATTTTTTTATTTGAAAATGTGTTATTACCTTTATTGATTTTGTTTGCTAGCTTTTCTCCTACTTTAGAAAAATAGTCAATAAAGCTATTAGCTATACTTTTCTTATCAGTAAGTGATTCATTTTCAATTTTGATTTCGTTTATATTTTTATGTTTTTGATTTTTATTACATATTTTTTTATAATTTCCCACATATCTTGATTAGAGTTTTTACATTTATCAATTTCACGTTTATAAAAATTGGTTTTTGTTTCTTTAATTAGTTTATTGAGTTTGTTTTTATAAATTTTATATTTATATAATAAATATCGGTCATTATTTTTTTGTAATTTTTTATAAAGTTCATTTTTTGTTTTAATAGAATTAAGTAAGCCGTTCGTAATCCATTATTTTCTCTTTTTAATTTTAATTTTTATTCTATTTGTACATTGTTGTACATTATTTTGGATTTCTTTTATTAAATTATTGGATAAGTCATTCGTTTCAGAATAAGAGTAAAAATTTGTCCAATCTATTTTTGTCATTTTTTCTTTTAATTTGTAATAATTAATAAAATTTTTATACATTGGTAAAGGTTCATTATTAGTTTTATCAATAAGTCTTTTTTGTAAAATGGTTGGGTAATGATCCGTTATTTGATATTTAATGATTATTGATTGGAAATTATCTAAATTTTCTTTTGTTTTTACAAATATAATATGGTCAATACAAGAGTTATGTTCTTTTATTTCTCTTGAGTTTTTATTTATAAATGATACAAAATTATATTCACTTAATAAGTTTAAATATTCGTTACTGTTTTTAGAGTTTGAGGAAATATCAATATTTATATCACCTACTAGAACTACTGTTTCATTTTTACAAGTATATTTAATATTATCAAAATTTTTTTTAAATTCATTGTAAATTCGAAAACATCTAGTGGAGGAGGATTATAGATACTTATAATATTAATTTTTTCTTTTTCGATTGATAGTTTAAAAAAGATTATCCTTATTTTTCCCATAGATATAATATCAAAAAAGTAATTATGTTCATTTTTAACATACATTACAATACCGTCACTTTTATTGAAATTTCCATTATTATAAATTATATCATAATTATTTAATTTAAATAAATCGGTATTTAAAATTGAAATGCCAAGCAACAAACTTTCATACCAGTCGAAAATTTTACCGGCAAAATTTTCTCTCTTATGATATTATATACGATAAAAACTCGATTATAAAATAATCCTGTAAATAAACCAGGCATTCGTTATAATCTGCGCGGTTTTAAATCAATTGAGGCTCATTAGTTTACACTGAACTAAGTTTCGTGCAAGTGGGTTATAAGTGGCATTGATTAAGTAACAAGTATTTATTTTAACTTAACAACGGTTACAATTTTTATGTTCTGTAATATAATGTTCATAACAGAGTAAGCCTAAAATTAATGTTAATATTTTTTTCTCCTAAACAAAATTTTCCTTTGTGTAGTCTATTTGTGTTTTTTAAAAAAATTTTAATTTGGGTTGGGAGTTAAAGAATCCCTCGTCTGTGCGTAATTTTTCTTTTTAGATTTAGTAATTACATAGTAAAAAATTCAATTAATTAGCAGTCTGATTTAACTTATTTTATTATTATTTTTATTTATTTTCTATCAATTCGTAAATCAGATCTATGATTTGAACTATTACTATAATAAAAAAAAATAATATATTATATACCTAGGCTAAGAAGTGAGTCATTATTGACCGAGCACTTTTATAACCTAAGGCGCGTAGCGCCGAGTGATATAATGTGCGAGGTCAATAATGGCCTTCTGAACCGAGGTATACCGGGTGTCCACGGAAGGGGGTTCGCCCTTCTAACTTTTGTATTTTTCAAGAAAAGGAAATAAAATTTGGGGGATTTGTATACGACATAAAACTGCATTTTTTGATGACTCAACATTATGGAACTTCCGGTTTAACCGGAAGTGACATAAACTTTCGATTTTTAAATGTAATACCTGGTATATTTTTACTTTTTTTGACTCCATATGACATTCTAAATACAACGATATGTCACTTGTCACTTTTAGTCACCAAGAAAATAGTTTTTTTTTCAAATTTGTTGTTTTATCTAGAGGGCTATGAATAACTAAAAATCACTTATTTCAGTTCTTTAATCTTGGGGAAAATACAATTTTACTATTTTTGGTCCAATGCTATGTGCTATGTAAAATTTAATCTTTAAAGTTGTATAACTCATTTTTTTAAAATGGCAACATGGTGGCTCGTCGGGTTAAGAAAAAAGAAGATTTTATTACGATTATTTTGATACCATCCACTATTAGGTTTTAAAAAAGCTGCCATTAAAAAACTTTAAAACGTTAACTTAGAACATTCCTAAAATGAAGCATCTTTTGAGAATAAATTTAGATTTAAATGCATCAAGGAGCCTGTGACCAGCAAAACTGATAAAACAAAATCATGCCTTGAAGAAAATTGAAATGCCAACAGCTTCTGCCAAAGTAAATTAGTTTGTTGTTTAAAAAACATGGAAAATAATAGTTTTACAAGGAGTGAAAAAGTTGATATGTGGATAAAACAATAAATTTGGAAAAAAAATATTTTCTTGGTGACAAAAAGTGACAAGTGCCACATCGTTGTATTTAGAATGTCATATGGAGTCAAAAAAAGTAAAAATATACCATGTTGTGGACAAGCTATATACTTAATGTTGAAATCAACTGTTTCACTGAAAAAAATAATATCGATATTTAGTAATAGCATTTTTCGGCAACCGTCCGGGAAGTACCCACTTCCCAGACGCTTTTCCTTTGAGAAAGTAGCATTTCTCCGGCCTAGTCCGGGAAGTACGTGCCTAGTCCGGGAAGAATCACATCAATATTAGCAATTGCTCGAATTTTAATATAAATAAGAATTAGAGTGTTTCTGTACCTATCTTCTGTTCGAATTTCAATATTTAATACAAATAAGAATTAAAATGTTCGAAATATAATAAAGAAATGTGTCTCATTGATTTGTTATTCTACACGGTTGCCGAAAAAATAGTGTACGCAACACGTCCGAAAACAGTTTTTTTGGACTCGCAGACTTCCAGGACTCGCCTACGGCTCGTCCTAGAATTTTGTCGACTCGTCCAAAAAAACAGTATTTTCCGGACATTTTCATTTTAATAGGTACTTAATAATTTTTTTTATTGTGTAATTGTCAGAAATATATCTGTCTAGGATTTATAGCCAATATATTTGAGATGAAACTGTTAATTAAAACCCGTTTAAACTTATGAAGATCATAAGACGATTAAATATATAGTATATATATATATATAATAGTATATGGCTTGGCACCATATAGTAAGCAGAAAAAGAGAGATTTAAAACGCCCGCTTACGTATTTTTAAATATATCTCTACTGCTTTAAAGGGCTTATCTAATAAATCTCCAAGTACACATGTAAGTTGTGCATTCTGCTGCATCTTTCCAGCCGTCATTACCTTCATAATATAGTTACTTACCCAGTGGCGGCTCGTGACTAGCGAGTCAGGGGGGGGGCGCTGGCTTTAAATAAGAAAAATTTAAAATGTCTGTTATTTTCAAAAGTACGTGTCTGTTTTTTCTAACTTTCTCGTTGTGAATTTTAATTTCATCAGCATAAGCACTACTTAAACAAGTTAAAATATTAGTTTGTCCTAACATCCCAAAACTTATCACATTATGACGATGTTTTGCACTATTTTCATGTTTTTTTTTCTCTGAAAGATGTTTTAAGTCCTGCACTCCATTTATAGTCCAATTATCATCCCCGTCAAGAAGAAGACACACGAAACAAAAAAAAAAAGAATTTTTGTCCTCACAACCGCATATACAGGATTTTTTATTATTTATTTCTTTGTCAAACTTACGCGTAAACTGTGCCTTACTTTTACATTTTGATTGCACTTGTACTATGTTCAATTTCTAGTGGCCGCCCTGCATTTTTTTAATCAATTTTTTTACTTAAGCTCAGAGAACTAAACACAAGCTTTGTAAATCATTGACCTTCATATTACACGACATTTTCCAACAACAACAACGTAACTAATAAATCAAATCAAAACAAATAAACAAAACGTTAGCGCCTAGCGGCATCGACAGGTCGTCTCGCCAGAGTACATAATATATTGATTATTCTACCGTGGCATCGCGAATAGCTGTTGTTGGGCGCGAAAAATTGGAGCTCATCGTGGCCGCTCGTTGTGCGACGTGTAGGTGACGTTAAGCCTCTGTCGTCATGGCAACTCATCGAGAAGCCGCGTTGAATCGGGACGGATAATCGGTCGCCCGCCCGCGCTTAGTATAAAAAGCATTGAGAGCGCGCAACTCGCTTGTCTATGAGTATAACCTGCCCGTTGGAATGGGGCTATGTTTAATTTCAAGTTATGCCCGCGCTTAGTATAACCTACCCGCTGGAATAGGGCTATGTTTGGTTTGAATTATTTTAATGGATTGCTTACATATATTGCTTTATTTATATTTTATATAAGTATTTTTATATTCTGTTTGAAATAATTGCAGGGAGGGCGGCGCCCCAGAGCCCTTCATTAACGAGCCGCCACTGTACTTACCCTTTAAATAGAGAAATATCCTGACCTATCGTAAAAAAAATATATCCAAGTAATTATTGAATATTGGAATTTCTTTTACCTAAGTAAATATTTTTCTCCACGACCATTACTGAATGCAATAATTCCAAAATCATTTTTGATAATAGAATGAAAAATTCTCGCTCTTGAGTTGAAATATTTATTCTGAAACACTTGCTTCTTATGCGTTTTGCGTGTATTTTCATTCCATAACAAGATACGGAATGAATATTCTGTAATTGATATAAACGACATAGGTTGCCATGAATTTCGAAACTGTCAGAGCCAGATAAAAATGGCCGCGTTGTAATAATTATTTTCAGACAAATTTTAGTGCAAGTCAAAAAATGAGTGAAAAATCGGATGAATCAGATATGGAACTAGATGGTCGTGGAGAAAATATAGTCTGCTACTCGGTTAGAATGAAAATTCAATACTCGTTGTTCCTCACGCTCGCTACGCTCGCGTTCGGAATCTTCCACTCGGATCGAATTTTCATTCCAACCTCGTTACAGAATTTACTATTCTGGTTTCTCTCTACAATGCACTCTAAGATATTCAATCCCATAAGAAAATCCAAAATTTAATTTTATCAAATTTGGCAATTTATAATTTTAATTAAAATTTATTAAGTCCTTGAGGATTAAATTTAATTTAAATTGACCTCGCAGCGCCGATTCAACGGCTCACGATTTTAATGTTTTAGGTTTGTAACAAGTTCTGCCAGCTGTAGCTAATGATAACATAAAATCCTAAGTGACTGATTGTTATTTTATCGGTTGAATTTTGGGTAAATTAGCAAAGTAACGAACCAAATCGACAATCTGTTACCCCCGCAGGCTAGTAACATTATTTTCCGGTTATCGAAAGCCAACGCAAAAAATATAACATTTGTTTTCTCTAGTGTATTATTTACAATAAAATTTTACATGATGTTCAAGGTATATTATCTCTTTTGGGTCTTGTTCCACTCGCCCCACTTGCAGTTACTACTCTATTTACACAAAAACGTCTATGAAATGTTTTTTATTCTATGATGAACACCTAACCTGTTCTGGTAAAAAACAAGACTTCAAAACAAATATACAGGGTGTTTTATTAAAGGTGGCCACCAGCCATATCTCGGAAACTACACTAAGCATTGAAACTTGGGGAAAAACATTTTATGATTAAAGTGGTCATGAGAAAATTCTGGAAATTATTTTTAAGTTCCGCATTTCGCCACAAGGGGGCACAATTGAAAATTAATTTTAAAAATTCTAAATTTCTCCGAAAATTCCTATATTATGGTATACCTACCTCTGGTTACATCATTAGAAAGAATAGATAATTCTGCATCATTTTGGTTCAAGGCTATTGAAAGTGTAATCATTAAAATCGTTCTAAATGACTTATCCGATTTTACTAAACTTGTTTGGAAGAGAAAGGTAAGTACTTTTAATTGCCGTATCCAATGATACACGATAGTTTGTAATAAAAATTAGTTTGCTACTTTCAAAATGTAGGGGGTTTGCTACTTTCAAAATGTAGGGGGTCTTAGGACCAAACTGCGGGAGCTTGGGTTGGCGGCCGCTACTTGTCATTATGATATTATTGTTATTGTGGAGACTTGGCTTACTAATGACATTTTATCAAGTGAGCCATACCTTTGTGACTATATTATATACCGATGTGATCGGAACAGTGATACCAGCATTAAACAAAGAAGAGGAGGTGTCCTGGTCGCTGTACGGAAGGAGCTTCACACTAGGCCAATTTCTATCTCTGGAGTGACAGTTGAGGAGATTTATATATCTTTTAAATTTGGCTTTCAGAAAATAATTCTCGGAGCAGTATATATTCCACCTAGATCGGGCTTAGAGGTGTACGAGAGCCATTGTTCCACATTGGTTGATCTAAAATCCAGTTATCCTGATAGCTCCTTTTTAATTTTCGGTGATTACAACTTACCTGAGGCGACCTGGATTAATGAGGAGCATGGCACTCGTCCGATGGCTCATCCGACATCTCTGGCTCATGTAGTGAGCAATTCAGTGGGACTTTTGAATTTGCATCAACTTATCGATGCCCCCAATGACAATGGCGTTTTTCTCGACCTGTGTTTTTTAGATATTCAGGATTGCACTGTCTACGCTGGTACTGATTTGTTGCTTCCGATTGGTAACCACCATGTTGCCTATACTTGTGATATTATTGACCTTAGTGCTAAAGAGTATGTTAAGTTTGACTTAGAATTAGATTTTAAAAGTGCCGATTTTGTATCTTTAAACAATTATTTATCCTGTATTAATTGGTCCTCTTATTTAGATAACTCTGATGTCGACCAGGCCGTACATAAACTATATAGTGTGCTATATCATGCCATTTCTTTGTTCGTGCCCTTGAAGTGCTTTAGAAGCTCTAACTTTCCAGTCTGGTTCAATGGAGAACTTAAACGATTAACAATTCAAAAAAAACTGGCCTATAAGTGCTTCACGGAATCCGGGAATCTTTCTGATTATGATGAGTTCTCGACGCTCCGTGGATTGTGTAAAGTTTTGTCGAGTCAATGTTATGCTGACTACTTACAGTCAGTTGAGAACGATCTTCATGACAATCCGGGGAGTTTTTGGCGCTTTTTGAGTAACAAGAGGGGGGCAGTTGGTTACCCCAGCGCGATGTATTTTGGTGATCTGCATGGTGACACCTGCGCTGACTCAGTAAATTTGTTTGCTGACAACTTTCAACGGTTTATTCAAAATCTACATATGATATTCCGGAGTATTATAACAATTTACAAGAATTAATAAATGTCAATGTTCTAAGCATAGGTGTCACTGATGTGTTTGAAGCCATCATGCATTGCAAATCAAGTTCTTCCTATGGCCCCGATGGTGTTCCGTCTGTGTTGCTGAAGGCCTGCGTATGCTCTCTTAGCCAGCCATTAAACTTTATCTTCAATTTGTCTCTCCAAGCTGGAATCTTTCCTGATTTTTGGAAACAATCATTTATTGTTCCTATATTTAAGTCTGGAGACAGGAGCAATGTAGCTGACTATAGGGGTATATGCATGTAGTCTGTCATCCCTAAAATCTTTGACTCTCTTGTCACGTCTCTGCTGTCATGGGAGTGCGGCAGCAGCACGGTTTCTGTGCGGGGAGGTCCACACTCACGAACCTATTGACATTCCATGATTACCTGTTAAATGCCTTCGAGAATAAACTCCAGGTCGACAGTGTATACACTGACTTTTCGAAGGCGTTCGATCGAGTGGATCATAAACTGCTTGTGGCTAAGCTGGCGGCTTGGGGTTTTGGCTCGGGCATTCTTCAGTGGATTCTCAGTTTCCTCACTGGAAGGGTTCAGAGAGTAAGAATAAATAATTTTGTATCTAAAGAGATTGCTGTGCATTCTGGTGTACCTCAAGGTTCCCATAGTGGGCCCTTACTTTTTATACTTTTTATAAATGACATTGGTAATTTTATTACTCAGTCTCTATATTTGTTGTTTGCTGATGACTTTAAATTATATCGATTAATTTACTCCAGTTTGGATTATGCTCTACTTCAAAGTGATCTGGACGGCCTTTATTGTTGGTCTCAGATGAATGGTCTTGATTTGAACATAAAAAAATTTCATAGTACTTATATGCCTTTATATTACAAGAGAAAAAAAAATATTACAGATTATTTTACCTACAGAAACTTAACTCTATTTGTTGAGGTAGCATGGCGCAGTCTAGCTTTAGTAGCTACTCTACTGAACCATACCACAACAAGCAAACCTAATAAAATAAGTTTTTTAAATAACATCCAATGAAAAATTTATAAAGAAGCATAACAGTAATAATTTAAAAAAAATGTAAATTAGTATTATTTAAATAAAAGAACTATAATAATTGACAGCCTGTCAACAAGCAATGGGAAAATTAAAACTCGAAAATTCAACATATTGTATCGTATTAACGTAAAATAGGGTAAACCATTTCCCAAAGGATATATATATATATTTTTATAAAGTGAGACAAAAAAAAAACTTTAAAAAAGAAATAGTTAAGTTTGTAAAGCTAAAAGATGTTTTTTATAATTTATTTTAAATAGCCGAACACTCAAACCAATCAAGTTATTAGGTAAGGAGTTATAAGTTCTTACCGCATTATAGGTAAACGACCTCTGAAATAAGGCACTCTGATGGTGAGGTTGCGTTAATCTACCTCTATGGCGAATGTTGACGGAATGTACATTACAGCGGGGGACTAGGCGTTCGCGGACAGAGACAGGAGAATTCGGCTCATTCAAGATTTTGTAAATAAAAGTGCAAAAATGTAGAAGCCTACGGGAGTCCATCTTTAACCAATTTAATTCCAAAAAAGTGTGCGAGATGTGATCATATTTTTTAAGACCAAAGATGAATCGAGCACAAGCATTCTGTACCTTTTGAATACGAGACTTACTTACGTTATCTAAACAGTGATCGTAAACGAAATCGCAATAATTAAAATTTGAAAGCACTAGTGATTCGCAAAGTGTCTTTTTTAATTTAAAATTTAAAATATGTCTATTGTTGTAGAGTATTTTTAGGGCCATGTAAGACTTTTGATATATTTTTTTTAAATGATCATGAAATCTTAATTCGTTATCCAAAACTACTCCTAAGTTTTTTGCAGATTCAACTACTGCCAGCTTTATACCATTTAATACTATATTTATATTAGTCTTAAGATAATCAACTTTTTTCTTATTACCAAACAACATAAGATATGATTTTGATGGGTTCAATTTTAAATTATGAGCAGAAGCAAGGCGAGTTAGAGTTAGTAAGTCTTCATTAATAAGTGATTCAGCGTAAATATATTCTTCAAAATCAAAACAAAAATAGATCTGTGTATCATCAGCATACGCCTGGACTTTTCAGTGTTTCAACGATTTAAGGATATCGGAAGTGTAGATAAGAAAAAGTAATGGGCCCAATATAGAGCCCTGTGGAACGCCTGATAATATTCTAACCTGTTCCGAGCACTTACTATCAGAAAATATTTTTTGGTAACGATTAAAAAGATATGATTCAATTGTTAAACAAGATTCGTTTTGGAAGCCATAGTATTTTAATTTTGACACTAGAAGTTGATGATTAATGGTATCGAATGCCTTCGAGAAGTCCAATAATATTAGTGCACTGTTTAGTTTTTTATCAGTAGCACGAACTACGTCATCGATTACATTAATTAGAGCTACAGAAGTACTAAAATTTTTTCTAAATCCACACTGGGTATTAGGGATTATTGCATTTCTTATACAAAAATCATACATTTGATGATACAATATTTTCTCGTAAATTTTAGAGAGGGCAGGCAAGATACTAATAATTCTAAGGTCATTTAAGCTTGCAGTATCAGAAACCTTTGGCAGCGGTTTACCGATCGATATCTTCCACAGATCAGGAAAATAGCTCTTTTCTATGCAACAATTTATAACATGAGTAATATATTTATCAATAAATGGACTGCAATATTTCAACATTAAAGGTGACACCTCATCAACCCCCGTTGCGTTAGTCTGAATACTATTTAAAATGTTATGTATATCTGATATTTCCGCTAAATTAAAATTAAATTTGTCGACATTGTCATTGTATAAGTTATCATTGTAAAAGTTAACTTTATTACTGCAATCCGATACATTTTGCAAAAATGCCCCAAAAAAATTATTGATATTATTAGGATCAGCCAAGTTATTGGGAATACAATAATTTTTACTTGAAGTTATATTAAAATTCTTTAACGCTCTCCAAGTTTTACGTGTGTTTCCCCCCTGCAAACACAATGAATCCAAATACTCTCTTTTTGCTCTTCTAACCATTGTTAATGTTAGATTCCTTAACTGTTTATAATTAGCCCAGTCATTATTGTTTCCAGTTCTTTTAAATTTTTGCAGTGCAGTATCCCTTTGCCTCATAAATATTTTAAGATTAGCAGTTAACCAAGGTGCCCTAGGTTTGGTAACACGAGATTGTTTGATAAGAGCATGTACATTAAACAAAGATAATATTAGGTCGTTAAATATTTTAATTTTATTATCTATATTATTTTCATACAAAATGTTGTCCCAAGGTAAAGCATGCATGTCTCTAAGAAAATTATTCGCATCAAAATATTTATAACAGCGGTAACTAATAATTTTAGGTGCAACAGGAATTTTACATAATTTCAAAGAACAATAAACCATTTTATGATCCGATATGTTGTCAGTAGATATAGTACCACACTCATTTATTAACGAGCAGTTACTAACAAAGATTGCATCCAGCAAGGTGCTTGTATTAGCGGTAATCCTTGTAGGTTCATTTATAATCTGCTTACAGTTATAATTTTTAAACAGGGAAGTTAAAGGATTATCAAGATTCATTAAATTGACATTAAAATCTTCGAGACAGAAAATTTCATTAACTGTAGGATATAACTTAGAAAAAATTGTATCTAAATCGGAAACAAAATTATTAAAGTTTGTGTTAGGTGGTCTATAAAACACAGCAAAAGCAAGTCTTTGGTTTTTTATTTTTACTTTTAAGATAAGGAATTCCAATGCTTCATTTATATTAAAATGAAAGTTAAACTCTTTAACAGTTAAATTATTTTTCACATACACCGCAACCCCCCCACCCCTTCCAGCTCTGTCCTTTCGAAAAAGCTGATACTCAGGAATAGCAAAACGAGCAGAATCATCACCACCAGAGAGCCACGTCTCGCACAAAAACGTTATTTCAAAATCATGGTGTTCAACTAAGTATTTAAAATCATAAAACCCAGTAAAAATTGACCGAATGTTTAAAAGTCCAACCTTAAGTCCATCATGCATAACTGACAGGCAATCAATAGTAAACTATGGGAAAAAAAATCGTACCTCCTAAATAAATAAGTGAATAGTGGCGCCTTAATAAACAATTAAGATTGAGACAAAAACCAGTCTTAGAGGATCGCCCAAAGTAAATAATAAATAAATGAAAGGAAATTAATATAAATATGTGTAAATTATATTATCATCTGTACTCATTAAAACAAAAGTTTGATTTTACCTCAACCCATTGGGGCAGTATAGCTACCTACCTAAAGTACTAAAAATAAACTATCAAAGCAGAGCAAAAAAAAAATAACAAATTAGAAACCAAGACGGCAATTATATTATCATCTATCCCTATTAAAAAATTTGATTTAATTTTAACCTATTGCATTGGGGCAGTATAGCTACCTACCCTCGTATCTACCTAAAGTACAAAAAAAATAAACTATCAACGCAGAGTAAAAAATAACAAATCAGAAACCAAAACGGCAAAAAACAAAAATGTTCATTATCCTTTATGGATCTTGCGATACTCCTATACTTAAAAATAAAGCAAAATAAAGTTATACTTATAGTTTAGAAACCGTTTGTAGGTGAAAGAAAACAATGAAAATGTACTTACATCATTTGAAAACGCGTTCAAATTCAAATTACGATTTAATTAATTTTAAAAGATCTTGTTCATCCGCGATCCGCCGTGTTATGTCACCGCACTTAACGTAAATATTGCCATTCAACACCCACGCATTTTTGCTGGAAAACTCACGAACTGAAGCACTAAATAAGGCTAGACGCACTTTTGTTAAGTCCTCCTTAATTTGAATGCCGGTATTTCGAAGATTTTTACGATTTTTCAACACATCAAGCCGAGCACTATCTGTAACAAACCGCACAAGTACTGCCGGTGGCTTATTATTGTCGTTATGTTCGACGCGCCATCTGGATGGATATTAGTATAGAACTTAGTAGTATATCCTTTTATAGTTCTCGTAATCCCATTGATTGTAACTATAATATAGCTGGTGTCGTCTTAGATAAAGTTGGGGAGATTCGTGACCTTGGAGTTATTCTGGATAGGTCTCTCACATTTGTTAACCATATTAATTCTATTACATGTACGGGCTATAGAAACCTAGGATTTGTATCTAGAAACTGTTAAGAATTTTCATGTCAAACATTTAAATTAATGTATTGCTCCATAGTGAGATCTGGCCTGGAGTATGCCAGTGTGTTGTGGTCACCTTACTATCAGGTACATATGTGCAGGCGATCGAGGGCATGCAGAGGAGATTTCTGCGTGTTTGTGCACACAAATTACAAATTCGTTTTCAAAACTTTTATATAGATTATCAACTTATTCTCAATATCATAAATCTATGCTCTCTACAAAATAGACGTTTCCTCTTGGATATGTGTTTTTATTTAAGCTTATTACGGGTGACATAGATTGTGATTATCTCTTATCTGAGCTTTATTTTAATACCAGACACAATACTCGCAGCAGGAATCTCTTTTGTTTACCTTTCCATTCTACCAATTATAGCATGTTTCGTCCGTTAACCAGGCTGCAGCGAAACTTTAACAACCTAGACCTCGATATTCATACCACTCATTATAAGTTTAAATTTGATCTTAAGAGAAAAATACGTAGTAGTGTATTACCACTCTGACCGACCAATACTGATTAACTCTCTGAGATTATTACCAAGTGTGGATTATTTATCTTTAAGCTACTGCTTACTAGTTTATATTATATTAATAGTCTGTATTTGTATTGTTACTATCCTTTGATTAATGGTGTATACCGTAAATATTACAAATAAATAAATAAATAAAATTGCTAGAGGGCGCAATTTGTAATAATAACAGTTTTTTTTGATTTTATCCCGAAAATTCAAATCATACGGTATACTTATGACATCATAATCGGAAAGTAGATGAAATTTACAAGAAAAGACGTGAAAACTGCAGTTCGATATCTTTGTTTGTTTCAGAGTTATTGCCAAAACAATCATTTTTAATACAAATTGCACCCTCTAGCAATTTTATTAGAAACGATTGTGTACCATTGGGTATATAACAGAGCGTTCGGAAATTCGGGAGATTTTGCTACTTTTTTTCGAATTTCAAACGACTTGATTTTACGTCACGGTATTGCAATTTAGTATAGGGAAGATGGAAAATTCAAATAAAGTCGAAGTTAAAATCGACATTGGAAGGTTATTAGATTGAATTTTGGATAGGATTTGGCAGAAAATGATAGCTTAAAGCATCTGCAAAAGATTGATTTATAGATTTATGCAACAAACATACATGACTGTTATCCACACAGAATAAAAAAGTAAGTTATCAAGCTATTTTTCCTCTGCGAAAAATGGGTTTTCTCGTAAATCACAAAGGCCGCGCAAGTGAATGAAATAAGACATTTAAATGTTACCAACATCAAATAAAGACAAAACGCGTATCGAAATAGCTTCATTACGACACGCAAATGCGTATCGTACTGAGCTTATTATGAACGTGAAATAGAAAAAAAAATTTCATATACTACTCGACTATAAATGAACAGATTTAATTAATTTGTACCAGTCTAGATTGAAAATAAAAAATAAACATAAAAACGTTATAAACACGTCAAAAAATGACAACTAAGGTGTCATTTTACTCATTATGTTATGCTGAATATCAAATAAGTAAAAATATTCAAGATATCCCATTTAAAATACCAAAGTCAAGGTCACTTCCGGTCAAACCGGAAGTGCTAACAAATTGAAAATTATGCTAATAAATGCTCATCTCTTATGCATAATCTTAAAATTTTATTTTAATATCTATAAATATAAAAAAGTTATGGGGGAAAATGTGTTTTGAGAAACACCCGGTAGATTGCCCTTCAAGATAATCATACAGCACTTATTATGAAATTAATTTAGCTGTGTCAAAATTTATTTATTCAATATAGTCGTAGTTTAAAACATATTTTAAAATTTAAATTGTTATTAAGTTGCACAGATGTAACGACCGAAATAAATGTCAAGTTTAATAGCGGAATTTAAAGTAATAACGTTTCGTATTAATTGTGCGTGTTTACTGAGAACCATTTATTTTTAGTGGAATCAATAAATTGCTTTTATAACCACAATCAAATATTTATGGCCAATAAAGACACCCTGTCACGATTATATCTGTGTAGTCTTAAGGGCGTATTAATTGTCGAAGAAAGAATCAAATGCCAATTAAATTAAAAAAATAGAATAGCAAACTTACAATATGTCGTAAACGATGATTTGTTTATTTTAGGCGGTACATTTTTAGCTAATAAAAGGCAAATGTAAAAAATCGTAATACTTAATAGTTTAATATTGAGTAAATTTTAACAATAATATTTACTTTAAATCATTCATTATAGTCGTTCGTAGACCAAAACAGAACCAAAACACAATTAGTTTTTTAAGGTATAACTAAATTTCCAAACGTTTAAAAAAACATAACATTACGTCTCATGGATAAATATAAAAGAAATCACGTAAGTTTTCTAGTCCATTGACATTTCTATTGTCAAACGCATTTACCAACATATTATGATTCATAAGTCATTTTATTCAGAAAACAGCCTCCTCAGTCTAAGAAAAATTAGTGAATTGACGAGAGATCGATGATGTTTATTTGCCTGTACGTGACGAAGAACACCATTTTCTATTAGCTAACAACTGTTAACAACCACCTACAGGTGATACGGGTGTAATATTTCCAGCACGTCACATAGAATATCGTTATAGGTGCATCTTTTCGTAAGGTTTTGTACTAGCATACCTTTCCGTTCGTCATCAATTCATTTAGTTTATTCCGCCTTCATTCAATATTTACTGAACTATTTTACATCCCCCAAGAAAAAAGCCTTCTAATGCAGGTCCAACTTAATTTTGTAAAAGTTCCAAAAAATTTCTTTTCGGAAATTTTCTTCCAAAAAAAAAAGTTCCATTAATCAGATGTCCAAATATTTATTTATTTATTAATTATTATTTAACAAAACAGCATGTCGTATAAGGTTTTACATATAAATCTAGAAGAAAACACATGTATTAATCAACTGTTCGTTGAAAAAAAGGACTACATTTAAGCAAAGGTATATTTGCATACACACGGAGCTCACTCTTCCCTGTAGCCCTAGGAATCTATATCTTAAACAATATAAACCCTAAGACCCTAAGATCTAAGTTTATATATTAGCAATTAACTAATTAACCTACCAATTTCAATTAATCTAGGGATTTATTTCATATTTCATGTGAGCTAATTATTAAAACTAATAATAATTCTATTATCTGCAGTTATTTTAAGCTTAAGCATAACATTGTTTGGCTCAAGCTTCTTTAGATCATCTCCAAAATTAAGGTGTGGCAGTATAAGGGATTTACATAGGATTATTTTAGCTTATTTGTTCCAGATATCACGATAATTATAAAGTAATCTTAGATTAAAGAAATACCTTTTATTAATTAGCAATGCCTGTCTGTCAAAGCGCTTCGGATCAAGAAACAGATCAAGATCGCGAGCCGAGTCAATCAGGACCAGTAGCTGATTATTAAGCTGCACGATTGATTACATTTTTTGACTCTTACTCGAGCCTGCCTCGGCCCAAAAAGCATAATCTGGGACTTGGACAAGTTGAGGGACAAACAATATTTTTCCGATATATCGAGCAGTGATTGCAGATCATTATTCAACAATCAATTCAATCTGCGTTGATAAGGTTCGATTTAGGAAAAGAAATATGAAGTTTCGTATCATCTGCATAAAAATTACTATTGCAGTATTTGACAAATTTTTGAAATAATGAAATGTAGATAGAAAAAAGAAGTGGGCCCAAGATGGAACTTGAGGTACTCCATTGTGGACTGTGTGCATTCTTGATTTATTATCCCTATAAGAGACATACTGTTACCTGTCAGACAAATAACTTTTAATTAAACGCAGCGCACCTTCACTAAAATTGATGTGAGTTAGGGTAGCCAAGAGTAGCCGATGATTTATCCTATCAAACACTTTCGTGTAATCGAGTGATACTAGCAGAATGAGTTATTATCTATTGCTATAATTATATCGTCGGTCACGGAAAACAAAGCCACACAGCCACAGCTTTATATCGGTCTAAAACCCGACTGCTTTTCAGGTAATACGTAATTTAACGTTTTCAGAGACAAATTTGTAATTTTCATTCAACAGAAAAATATTTTATTGAAAAAATTATTTTTATACACATTCCCACATCCACAAGAAGTCACAAAAAAAATATAATTTTTGATTTAAAATATATTAAATATTGAAAAATCGGCCTTTTTACTAATTTTCAAGGTCACAGGGGCGCGGCGAAACATTTACGGATTTTAATAAAATTTTCCACAAATTATTTTTAGATGTATAGTCAGATATTGGCAATTTCCAATTTTTCACTTTTTCAGCCCAGCCTACTGAACAGGCAAGACGTAGGGTAAAATGTTATGTATGGACCGGGCTTAAGAAAAAGTTCAGGTAGGTACTCCCCGAGAACTAATTTCCATGTATACCTTCCACTTAATCGTTGTTATTTTTTCTTGAATACTGTAAAACATGTTGAAACTAATAAATATAAAACGTCCAGTGATATTTAACATTATCATAATTACTACTGGTGGTTTTATTGAGGTGTGTATCTTAGACATTTAATTTTTAAGAATATTATCGAAGAAGTTTTTCCAAATAACTTTTAATTGGCTTATTAGAAAATAATAAACTTTGGTGTGCGAGTCATCATAGTCAAATCTTTAAAAGTCTGATGCAATTTTGATGTAAAATTAATAGTGGAACCAATATTTGAGGGTAAAAAATGCACTACCCGGAACAAACCCGGAATAAAATAATTAGGAAGAGGCAAGAATCAACTTAAATAAAATTTTTAACATAATTGTGCGTGATCATTACACTAAGGCCTCTGGTAACATTTATCAAGACCTAATTTGAACAAATAACGGATTATACCGTCCGAGCAAAAATTATTTGTATCAAAGAGGGCTTGAATTAAAAAACGTAGGGCTTGGTTTAGATCACAATGATAAGGAGACGACATATCTAACCAAATCTACGAAAAAATTTTGTCAAATTCATATTATGACATGGTATGCCAAACTAATGAGTAATAAAATAAGTAGACAAATACAAATTTATTTTTGTTGATTACAAAATTAACAAAGTAAGAACACACAGAAAGAAAAAGAAAAATAATTACATGTATTCTGAGAATTCACATAACCGGAGAGGTGAAACCAGGCTTCATCCGAAAAAAAGTCAGGTCTAATAAATCATTTCTTTCCAATAACTTTTGGGTAAATCATTAAGAGTAATTCCTGCGTCTTTGAAAATCTGCGGCTTGTATTTGTTGGAATACTTGCACTTTATAAGGAAATAAATTTAGCTGCTTCTTAAGAATAGTCCTGCATGTTTCATAAGATCTTCCCACTTCTTGGGACAGGCGTCTGATACAATTTGTTGACGTACACTGTTAGAAATCCTGGACGCGAGAATCAAAAAAATTTATAATCAATTAAAATAAATCAAATTTAACTTAAAATGTATAGTTATTTTAACTCTTTTGTGTTTAGTAAAAATCAGATTTTAAGAACTAACTTTTCTAGAAGTCGTTTTAACATAACAGCTAACTAAAATTAACATGCAATACTTTTACGGTTCAAATGGATCAAATACTAGTAACTTTGATTAAGTTTATAGTCATTATCAATATCTTTTTTAGTTAAAATTTTACACTTAAAGCGATTTATGCAGATTTGTTTCAACATAACTTTTCGCAAATAGTTAATGTATTTTTTTTGCAGTTGCTTTAAGAATACGATTTATAAAATAAGTCAATACTAACATAAAAAATGTGTTAAATTAACTAATTAAGTTGTAATATTTACTGCACAATAAAATCAGATGAATGTCAAAATAGTAACATATTTTATGAGTTACTGATTGACTGAAGCGGTTTTAGTTAAATTAACAAAAAAACGGGAGTGGACTTTCTGGGACATAAAAAAAAAGTTAAATTTGATTATTTTCTTTTAACAGTGTATTTTCCATTATTTCACGAACGTTTGCAACAAGTTCTTCTGTTCTTACAGATGGTCTTCCTGCTCCTTTTTTTGTGTTGTATAGAACCTGTTTCCCTAAACACAGCACTCTTTTCAGGCAATGATAACAATCTCCAGCAATAAAGCAACGTTAGGAAAATGTTCGTGAAAATCGTCCATGCACAAACCCGGATTGTATTGTCACTCACCATTTACTCTAACCCCGTTTCGAAAATACGCTTCAACCATGAATGTTTTGTGCTGTTCCGTAAAGCCCATTGTGTGAATTGTTCAAGAAATTGGAAAAATTAGCCATGAATCAAATTACTTGTATCAACTGTCAAAGATGACGGAATAACTGATTGATTATTAATTCAGGAAGTTACTGACACCCAACAGGTATTAAGCTCTACGGCTAAGCATTAATTACGTCCTTAGATGCAATGCCCTCTTTGATGCAAATCATTTTTGCTCGCACGGTATAATCCCATTCAACAAGAGGAAAGGTATTATAATAAACTATCTGAAAATATCAGAATGGTTAACAGAAAGTTAAATTAGCTTTTAAAAATATATTTAAATCGGATGTGTTAAACATTTAATATGTAAAGAACTGAAAGAGTATTCACCGTTGTTCGTTAATTTGTTGTTAGTTTCTTATCTCTGCGACCAGTGTTTCAAACATTTTTCAAAAGTTTTTTTTATTTAATGGTTATGGTTATTTGGTTAAAATTTTTTTTTCAAATCCAATACTTATTAATTTATTACACCTCTTAGAAAGGGCCTTTCTAAACTCGTCTATTTAATAACTAAGAACTTAAAATTATCTATATTATTAGATTTAAACCGTCAGACATTATGCTAACATGCTAACAACTTGCTTATGAGTCAGGGGAGAATAAGAGAACAGTATATAACAAGAAATAATGAGGATACATTTCTGCATCTCTTCAACCCGGAATTATTATACCAATCAAATTCGATAAAAGTCTTATGGTATAAGATAAGGAGAAACTGGTCAAAAATTCGAAATTGCTTTATGAATAAAGCACCTCTATTTTTTACTTTAGAATGGAATTTAATTAAGAAAAGATTGTACCAAGCAGCTATTAACACGCCGCAGTTATGTTTCCTAGAGGGTACCAGAACGCTGGAAAATGCTATGATCTATTCTGGAAATGCTCTTAGACATCATGACAAAAATATTCAACGACGAACTGTCCCACCGGCGTATACAAGGGGGGGGGGGTAATGGGGGTAATTACCCCCCCCAAGATTACTTAAGCGTTGTTTAATTTTTGTCCTTACTCCTTAAAGCTGCTATTATATAGTATCCTAGCTAGGCACGTAGCTAGGGGGGAGGGTACAGGGGGCCTGAACCCCCTCCGTAACTCGAGCTCTGATTTCGGCAACATAGGCAATACATTAAACATTTCCTACACTATTACATTTTCTTCGCCTCAATTATTACCAGGTTTGTTTTTGAGATTTTCTTGAGGATTTTGTGTTGTGTTTTTTATTTTTCCCACTTGAAAACCAAGCACCATGATTCAAAAAAGGGCGTGGCACCCAAAAAATTTTCGCCTAAGGCGCTTTCTTTTTGCGCCTTCGGCGCGATCCCGATAGCCCCCCACCCAAAAATAAATCCTGGCTACGTGCCTGATCCTAGCCGATCGATTACCCCCCCCAGACGGATGAGCTGGATACGCCGGTGAACTGTCCTACACTGTCGTCCATCCGAGTAGGAAGGAATGGGTCAATAATAGTAAGAATCTACTCAGAGCGGAGTTTTGATTATTTACAGATGGCTCCAAGAAGGTAATGGAGACAGAATATATGAAGAAAATCCAAAAATAAAACTAACAAATAGTCTGGGATGTATGGTGACCATAATATTTCAGGCAGAGTTCCATGCCATTGAAATGTGTTTAAGACTGCGACAGTATGCACATAAGACAATCAAGATATTTTATGACAGTTAAGTCGCTCTAGAAGAAGGGGTACTTGAAAAACGGAAAGAAGCTGGCGCGAAGTATTATCTAAACTAAGTTTAAATAACAAAATCACTCTAATATAGATTCCGGAACACATGGGTCTGGAGGGCTGCTGAATTTACAGGATCCGCTCAGGCAATAAGTCCCCACCCAATATCTCGCCCTACGGTCAAGAGATCAATTTTGACCGAAGCAATAGATAAGTGGAGAAGGCACTGGTTGAATTTACGAGACCCAACACAGGCAAGTGCATTCACAAACAGCTATATAAATCAACAGTTAACTGACAAACTATTTATGTTTAATAGGATGCATCTTAAAGCCATGGTGGGATTGTACCGGGTGAGTCAGCGATTGCGCGGAGTAATTTTAGGCCTTGAAGATAAGATTTGTCGATAATAAGCTTTTGTATAAAGGTTTGGTTGGATATCTGGCACAGTTTAAAAATATATTATGCTGTGCGCCCAAAAATTAGGGTGTCGTAAAGTTACATTTTTTTATATGGGACACCCTATATTTGAATACATTAATTAATTTCATGAGTTATTTCATACATTTTTATAAATGGTATAATTACGAAAAAGTTACAGTTTTTAAGATAATTCGACTAATAAAGAAAATTTTGCATTTGCAAATATCTCGTTGTTGTGAAAATGCTACTTAAATTTTGGCACTAAGCGATTCATAATTTTTATACTTACTAAGTAAAGTCAAAAATATATATTTACTATGAATTATTTGACGTCTCATTTACAGGGTGTTTACTTTCTAGAACCAAAGTCAGAAAACTTCTAATTGAAAAATATCACTTTTATTAAACGGAACACCCTATAAATTTTTTATCATTTTATAGCTCGTCATAAACTATTCAACTTTCGTGAAGAACGTCCTATCCCTATCTCTAATAGTTTTTGAAATATTTTGATATTTCGAGATTTAATGTCCTCGTTATAGCATTTTTTGTCAATGGATATCACAATAGCCATGGAAAATAAATGAAAATAATGGCAGTGGATGACACATTAAGAATCAGAATAATGTAAAAATTATGCCTTTTTACTGCAAAGTTTATTGTCCAGACATTTTATAAGTTGGTACTCAAAATGAATTTTTCAAGAAATTAATTAATCGATATGATTTATGTTTTGGGCGAGGCGGATAAAATAGTTATTTGTTCGCGGCATTAAATCTTGTGCTTTTCTGCCTAGTGAAACAAATAACTATTTTGCTGAACAACTATACAGGATGAAATATCCCGAGCGGCGAACACCTAGTCCTCGAAGTTGTCAAAATTGAATGGAAATGTTTGATTCAATAGGCGTGATCCATTGAAAAAAAATGCTATAACGAGGACATTAAATCTCGAAATATCAAAATATTTCAAAAACTATTAGAAATATGGATGGGACATTATTCACGAAAGTTGAAGAGTTTATGACGAGCTATAAGATGATAGAAAAATATATAGGGTGTTCCGTTTAAAAAAAGTGATATTTTTCAATTAGAAATTTTTTGACTTTGGTCCTAGAAAGTAAATGAGACGTCAAATATTTTATAGTGAATATGTATTTTTGACTTTACTTAGTAAGTATAAAAATTATGAATCGCTTAGTATCAAAACTTAAGTAGCATTTTCACAACATCGAGATGCTTGCAAATGCAAAATTTTCATTATAAGTCGAATTATCTTAAAAACTGTAACTTTTTCGTAATAATTATACTATTTATAAAAATATATGAAATAACACATGGAATTAATAAATGTATTCAAATATAGGGTGTCCCATTTTAAAAAATGTAACTTTACGACACCCTACTTTTTGGGCGCACCCTGTATAATTCAAAATATTTTTAAAATGTGCCAGATATCCAACCATACCTTCATACAAAAGCTCATTATCGACAAATCTTATCTTCAAGGCCTAAAATTACTCCGCGAAATCCTTGACTCACCCGGTATATCGGCCACTGCAGATTGATACAATGTACAAAATTGGATTAGCGCAAGACGCATGGAAAATGAGAGAAATATAAATAATGTGTGAGCTTGTACGATAAACTGATACGGTCGAAGTGCTAAGGTTATTTAAATCAGGTTATAATTTTAACTATTAGGTTTCTGAACAAAAGTTTTTTCTTTCATTTCGTCACATCAAGATTTTAGGTTTCTGTCTGATCTAAATATAGGTAATTTATAATAGATTTATTATCAGATATTATTTCTTGTATATTTGATATAAAAATTAAACACTTTAGGTACTGGTTTATTTAATTAAGAAGTTTAAATGATAGTCAAATCTCTACATGTTTCGAATATATTAACATTTGTCCTTAGGAAAATAAAGGAATATTAGAAATATAAAAGGTCCTAACAGTCCCAACAAAACTTTAAGGTGGTAAAAAAACTCGGTAGATAGTTATTTAAATATTATAATTAACACTTTTACTTTATCTACAACTGCATTTAATAATATTATAGTAGTGTTGACAATGACTTTTTTTACTCACACTGGCAGTGCTCATCCACGCTTGTGTACTCCCATTTAATATTCGCTCTTTGTACATGGATATGGCCAAATAACCATCTACTTTATTATTATTTGATGCAGTTTAGATCCTTCTCTATTACATTTTTTCTTTGAATTTATACTTAGCCTGCTTCAATTCATTGCTTTTTAGCCTTTTCGATTGGTCTTCCTTTATAAGTTTTATTACGTTTAATAGTTTTGTTTAACACGTTGACTGCCATTCCGGTCTATGAGACCGAGAATAAAAGGTTCCGTGATGCAATTTGTCGCACGCGCCAACTAGGTCCATTAGACCGAGATCATTTTTAGTTCCCCAGGGCCAACGGTCTGTTCTCATCGGGGAATATTCGCTGTGATAGACCGAGCTGGCGCATGGGACAAGTTTGCACCCTCAGTCAGAAATTTTGAGTCCGCAAAGCGATTTTTTTTTAAATTGACGCCAGAGCCCATTCCATTTGTCCTACTTTACGCAATGTCACAAGGGGCCTCCCGGACTTTTTTTTTTGACATGATGTCATGGAAAAAAAAACGAATATGGCTTCGGCAGTCAACGTGTTAAAGTTTCTTCAAAACCTTAACTCGTAACCGAGTCCTCTCTGTAAAGCTCAGTTAGGACTGTATGCACCTTATATATTTCTAATATTTCATTATTGTCCTGAGGATGAATGATTATACATTCGAAACATGTAAAGAAGTGACAATCCTTTAAACTTGTTAATTAAATATATCGGTGGAGGAAGACTGAAAGTGTGTCATTTCTTTCCTTTCAAATTTGCACTTAAAGTATGTATTTATTAAATCATTACATATATACTATTTGTACATAATTACTCTGAAATAAACGATTTGCAAAAAAAACTCTAAATTACGATAGTATATCAGATACATTTTATTTTCTACTCTAGATGAATTCACATCAAAAGTCCATTTAAAACTTTTAAATTTAGCACAGTTATACCATTGCTTTATCCACCGTAAATCGTTGGGGTAAAAGTTAAATTTTAGTACAAAAAAACCTTAGGTTTCTGGGTAGTGATTTTAGTTTTAAAGCTTTCGTGATAATTTATCACTGCCTTGCCGCCCTGCGCGCCCATATTTTATGCCAGATCAAATATAAAAAGAAAGCACGCTACATAAATTTTCTTTACGAAGTGTGGGGACAGAATGCGCTTTTTAAGTAACCGGTTGCTATCGAAATTAAGCATTGTATTAGACTTTTTTAAAGGTTCTTTATAAAATGAGTTCCCTCACAATATATTATTATTTTCTGATAATGAAAGTTATTTGGTAAAATTCTTAAAATTTAAATATTGCTCTGATTCATACCTCAATGAAACCACCAGTAATAACAATGATAATGTCAAATGTTACTGGACGTTTACCCTAACGTAAAGTAAAATTAATTTGTAACATTAGGTACCATTTTTGAAGTTATTTGTAGGACGTGTTATTCCTTGCCTAAATTTCTATACGTTTTCTGATTGTGTCAAGTAAACGTTACTTTTAAAGAAGATTAAAAGAATATAGGTAGTCAATTGGGTTAAAATCTGGCTATCTTGCCGGTCACTCAAGTGTGCCTCTTCTTCCTATCCACCGGAAAGGAAAACCTTTATTCAAATAGTATCGAACATTTGTTAAGTAATGTGGTCTAACGACCAATTTACATTATTCAACTATATCTTGCCCAATATCTTGGTCACCAATTATGCCTGCCCAAACATTAAGCTTTTGTGGATGTTTAGGATAAGTCCTTTAAATTTTTATTGGATCAGTATCGACAGTTTTGCATATTCACTTGACAATTTACCCCGAAAAATGAACCCGGTGCAAAACAATTGAATGCTAATCCAGTGAATAATTAATTTACTTTGTTATATGTTGCCAGTTGCTTCACTGAAGTGACTGGGTTGACATGGAAACTAAGCTAGAAATTAAATTGTGTGTCTTCCTCTATTACAGAAGGCTGTCGTTGTCTTGGTACATCCATCGCACTTTCCAATTCAGATAATGTATTTCAGGGTTTGCTAATCGGGCCTAGCAAAGTTGATGATAATTTAGTGCATCCTTTTTGAGTTTGGAAATGGGCACATTAGTGTCACAGCTAGTCCGTCCCTGCAGCTGTGAGTAGTTCGCAACACTGTCTGGGATAGTAATTTGAAAGGTCTTACCTGGTACTTATACATAATATGAAAAAAAATTGAAATATACCTGTTGGTTTAATAATTATGTGTCAAAAACTTAATTCCATGGGAGCTCTTTGGAAGCCCATATCTCCGAAGAGGAGGCCGCCGATACGAAAGAAGTTTATATGAACTTGCAGTATTCTTTTCACGTGTTTTTTTTTCATATCCGGGAGATTTCCCACATTTTCCCGGACACCCTTTATAAATAAAATTATTTACGAAATTTAATTTTTTTCTTGCTTATCAAGTAACAGAAATTCAAAAATTTTTTGTGCGCTCTTCAACGAGCCATTGCAACATATGCATTTGCGTTAGTTTACATACATACAAATTTACAGAAATACAAAAAAAAATATTGAATAGTAGAAAGATGATGTCCATGATTTTTAATTTGGTCAAAAAAATTAATTTTCTGGTATTCTAGTAAACACCCTTTATTTTAATTGGGGTAAGTAAAAGCAATTATAGAAAACATCTCAATTATGTGAAATGTACAAAAAATGTGTTAACGACACCAAGCGTGTTATTTAACTCCGAACCATTTATCATTTACGCCCTGAAATGTAAACACCAACTTTTTGCAATACTGACTGGCATAAATAATTATAACTCCATTGACTAAATCTTTAAAAGTTTACTTCATTCATGGAGAACCTCGTGCGTTTTCGAATTTTGCTCTCATTTTAAACGCATTTCTTTTTTCATGAAATCAGACAGGCCTTCCCACGCATACAGAAGAAAAATTATCCGTTCAGCTTGGGAGTATATTATCCTGCTATGCGGTTTATTATTTTCGGGTAATATACTGCCCAAAGGAAAGTATCTTAAAGAAAACTTACTTTGAAAATTTGTAATTTCTTTTTATTGACACATGAATAAAAATAAAACAGATATAGTATTTGCAGAATTATACCGTTGACTCACTGCCAAAAATAAACTATCTGATTAAACCCTATTGTATACGCCTCAACCTCTTCAAAGGGGATTAAATGGGATCAGGGTCGGCTTAAAAATGTACCTACACCACATGATTTATTTTTATAATTTAAAATAAATAGATAGGTATTTTTAGTTTTAGGTAGGTACCTATAATAAATGTAAAATAATGATAACCATTAATGATAATTGAAAATAATGTAATTTAAAAGTATAACTATTAGGATAACAATTACAATAAAAATTAATAAAATTCTAAAGACTATTAATAATTTATTCAAAATTTAGCTCTGTTTCACTATCACTATCTTCATCTAAGCCTAAACTTATAATTAAGGGTTGAACATTTGTAATCATACAATTGTAAGAATTTTCCACCTTAAGTACATGCTGTACACAGTTTTTCCAGCTGTCTGCAGAAATTTCTCTTACTTCGTTTTTAATTAATTCTACTACGGATGCATTTATTGTAGGAGAAATATTATTTCTCCTAATATTGGATTTTAATTGGTGCCATATTAGCTCAATAGGATTCAATATACAATAGTATGGAGGAAGATGCAACACTGTATGTCCATTTTCTGCTGCAAGTCTGTCACACTCGTATTCCTTATTTATTTTAAAAGCTTTTAATACTTCTAGGAGTTCTCGTTTGTTGTAAGTTTCTTCAAAATATTAATCATTTTCAATCATAAAATTTTGAATTTCTGCTTTTGTATTCTTAGAATTGGGAATGATTTTTGTTTACCAACTATGATAACTAGCATTGTCCATTACAATGACGCTATTTTCAGGTATATTTTTAAGGAGTTTAAGTTTAAATCAATCTTAAAAAAGTTGTGCGTCGGTATCTTGATAGGTATCTAAAGAAGAATCTGCTATGTTTTTAGCTGAAAGCAACAGACAATTTGGAACAAACCCGTTCTCTGAACCAGCATGTAATATTGTTATTCTTTTGCCTTTATTTGATGGTGCCTTGGTTAGACATTATTTGGAAGAATCGTCCCAACCTTTTCTTGGAGTGTCATGGGTATCGAACCATGTTTCGCCAAGGTAAATAATTGGACGGTTTTCTTCTCTAAATTGTTTAACAGCTGTTAAATAGTGAAGTCTCCATTCCCGTAAACGTTGAGATTCCATTAATGTTTGTCTTTTATTATTGCTTCGGTATTTAAAACCCATTTTACGCAATATTTTCCTAAGGCTTGAAAGGCAACAACAGATATTTGTTTCGTCTTTAATCAGCCGCTCTTTGAGGGAAATCAAAGTGGGTACAGTTTGTGCCTCATACATTTGGTAAATCTTTCTTCTTAATAAATCCATGTCATTTTCGTCAATGCTTCTAAATGTGCCAAAATCACTCCGATTTTTCTAGGATTAACAGGTTTAAGTACTATGTCTCTTACCGAAGATAAAGAAGTTTTTGTCAAAGTAGACGTCTCTGCTAAAGCATCCATCGAATTAAAATTTCTACTCAACAAAGATTGAATACACATTTTTTAATTATTAGTTTGGCATCGGTAGATAAATGCTTTCTTTTAAAAATGTCACTTGAAGATGCCCCCCTATCAGCACAATTCCAAGGACGCCACATTCTACCACTAATAAGCCTAACAAAAAATTACTTGCCGGAAAACCGCTAAAGACTAAAATTATTAAAAATCAGTTTGTATTTATATATGAATCAGGCATAGGTATAAATTGAATTTGTACCTGGTCCGGCTCTGCTCGAAAAGGTTTTAAAATTTGAGATTTCATTAATTATTTTATGGTCAAAGGGAAAATGAGGGTTTATTGCAGTCAAAAGGTCAACGGTATAACTCTACAAATACTATACTGTAAAATTGTCACATAAATAACAGCAATATAAAATGTATGAATAAAATTTAAAAGTTCCGAAAACCTATGGTATTATGTTCTTTCCTAATCATAAACCAAATAATTTTTATGTTTTCCAATTAACTGTCAAATGTCACATTAAAACAATATTTAAAATAGTAGATACATTTCACCTTGTACCGAATAGACGCAGCTTTTCAAATACAGATTGAGTTAGTAACTTGGAATAAGTTCAGTAAATCCAGCCCCTTTTGTTTTGGAAAAATGGTTGGGCACGCGTATTAAATTTCAAAATTTTATTCTTTGTACGAAACCGGCAAATGTTGAGGAGTTGAACGCACAAATAAGACATGAGTGTAGGTTTATTTCTCTCGAAGTAATTAGAAATGTTCAAAACGAGCTTTACTTGCGTTTAGGATATTGCAGTTAATAGACAACATTTTGAGCTTTTATTGACAAAAAATATTAAAAATGGATAGAAGTTTTTTTTTTATTTTTTAATTAAATTACATTTTGTTTGTTTAATATTTTATAAATGACAGGGAATAAAATTTTTTAATTTGATACTTCCTAATGTATAATTTACAATGCACTTTAAAAATAGCTATTAAAAAACTAGGGTTGCCATTAAAAAAAATAACGATATAGTCAGATTTCTAATCTGGGACACACTGTATACATATTTTTTTTATAAAAAATACCACAATTTAAACTGTTAAGTTTTACCCGTGTCTAAATATTTTTCCAAAAAAAATGTACTGGACTTACTTAATTTATTCCAAGTTAATAACTCACACTTGAATTGTGTTATGCAACAGGAAACCAACCCACAAAATGAAATTATACGGGAAATGATAAGTTTAGTATTAAACATAGACCACGTAGAGACATCTAGTGGACACGTTTTTAATCAATACAGACTTTAAAAGAATATCTAGTAAACATTTTATTAAAATACAGGTTTCTGCAAAGTCACTTTTTGAATCACAATAAAGTTCCAAGCTGCATGGTTGTCTTAAATAATCTCCCTTATGTATCAAATTTCTAATTTCTAAAATGCTATATAGCACCAAGAGGCTTGGACTGCCTTACTTTTAGGCGGGACCGTTCATTGTAACTACAATAGGGAACCACGCTGCCTGGATCCGTTTAATTTTAAAATAATTTTAAACGTAACAAAGTACCAGGATGTTTGGTTCTTTGTTGTAAAATGTGTAGCGATAAAATCAACTGTCCATTCATTTCGCAACAAGGAACCATTGCAGCCAAATTTTGTGATTTGAGGTTATGATCGATTAACAATAATGTTGTAACAAAATTTTTATTTTGATAAATAAAGATGTGATTTTACTTATAGACCAGGGTCGATAATTTTTGAAACCAAAAAAAAAAATAGTAGAATGAAACCCATTGGAAAAGGAAGAGAATAGAACAAAAATGAAAGGAAAAATAAATTACGGGCGATCCGAGGTCGGGAAGGGGGGGAGGGGGGGGGGCTTTAAGGGTAGAAAATGATTTATCTCGATTTCCGGTAAAACTACAAGTCCTGTGGAAAAACTTTAAATCGCAAAGTTGTAGGTAGTAAAAAGATCTACAACTTTTGTATATACACTTTTTTCACATAACCTCAAAATTAATGTGAAAAATTCAAATAACCAAGTTTTTGGTTTTTATTTTTATCTTTTACAAAAATTTTTTTTTATCCACGAAATTTGGTAAAAACTTGCCTTTTTATGTCCTAAACACACTCTAATTTTTTTGATTTAAAATATTTATTTTTTAACCTTATTTTGACTTAATATCGAAAAAACACCCTAATTTTCAATCAAAAATTCTCACGTCAAAATATCTGCTTTTTTAAAAAAGTCGGTGGGCTTTTTGTTCGTTGAAATCTCTACTTTCTGATAGTGTAAAAAAATACATTACTATGGTAAATGTTCTCAAAAAAATGCAAAAAAATGAAAAAAACTCAAATCAGAAATTTTTTTTTAGATCAATATGAACAGTTTTGAGCTATTTATTAAAATTTATACTTTTTTTATCAATGTAACATGGAAGCTTATGTTTTTCTCGTAATTAAAGTATAAATTTTAATAAATAGCTTAAAATTGTACATATTGATCTAAAAAAAAAAATTCGGATTCGAGTTTTTTTCGTTTCTTTGCATTTTTTTGAGAACATTTACCATAGTAATGTATATGTTTTTTAACACTATCAGAAAGTAAATATTTCAACGAACAAAAAGCCCGCCGACTTTTTTAAAAAAGCAGATATTTTGACGTGAGAATTTTCGATTGAAAATTAAATAAAATGTAATATTTTTGCATTGACTGCATGAAAATAATTAATATTTTTCAAGTGAGTTAGGCCTATTAAATGCATTAAAAAACTTGATCGCCTTAAATTTTGCATAGGCTTTCCCATTTTGCATCACCAAAACTATGCTAAGTTAAGCAGGGCACCTAACCCAAATTCAAAATTTCATCATTCCCCTTCAAGTTATTTTGTTTTGAACACAGTATAAATTCAGAAACTCCTGTTGGAAAAGAACCCATAACAGGTTTCATTATCTAAAGCCAAAAAATCAATCAAAATGTAACAGCAAATTGTGTTTATAATTAACCCAGGCCATCAAGTCTGATATTCACGTCTCATCCATCTTTGTTTCGTTCAGTTTTATTTAATATTTTGTTATATTTAATATTAAATGATTTGTTGTGTCAGAGTTTCTTGTAATGTTGGATAATTGTTTTATACTTTATGAGGATATAATTTTTTTTATATTTTTGCTTAATGAAAAAAAAAAAATTTAAGTACATTCAATAGAAAACGGTATAAAACCATCTCAAAATCGTTACATTAGATCTGTATAACTAAGGCAGAACCCGATATGTCAAAATACTTGATTTTTCAGAAACCGAATTTTAAAGTTCGCGATATCGCCAAAATTAAGATTGCATTTACAGTAACTTGGCAAGTCCAGTAAAATATTTTACAATAAACATCCTTTTCGCTTGTAGCATTTCAAGTTAAAATTTTTCCGGATAACGAAGATATTTAGATTAGTTGGACATATCGTGTTTTTCCCTCTTTAGTTTCACCAATAAAATTGACATGTCGCGTGGTAAAACCAATTCCGACAAGTTGAAACTGTGGCATAAACCGATATGTCAGACATACCGGGATATACAAATAAATGTTTGGCGGTGCGGGACGACACCACAACCCGATATGTCTAGCATATTGGGTTTTGCCAGCGACCAATTTTCATTTATGAAATATATCGGGATCTTATTTTATTAACCCATATTGTATAGGAGTAACAGAACCATATCGGGTTTTGCCATCATATTCGTCACCACTAACTGCATATATTGGCTTTAAAAACGGAAAATGGATATTTCTTGACATATCGGGTTCTGCCTTAGTACCACAGAGATGTGATCCACGTTTTTATAATTTTGAGGATTCTTAAAAGTTGCTAAAAAAATTAAGGTTGTATTTAAAAAATTTAAGTTTATGATGGCTATAAAGAAGCGAAACGTCGTATAAAAAAATTAAAAACACCAAGATATAGAGGCGAAAAAGAAGTACAGTGATAAAGAGTGCGGGGGAAGGAACACACTCTCCCATTGGTAGGTCATGGAAGCGCGAGAACAAGAGATGATAGCCCTTGACTGAGAATTGTGATTCGGAGCCCAAGTTATACCTTAGGTCATCGCTGCGATTGAAGAGAAAAAATTCGAAATAATCAAGCAAGCTACATTGCTTGATCAATAACTTTGCAACTTTGAAATTGGCGGGCAAAATCCTCACTCCGTGTCCTCCTCGCGGGCGCCCGCTGGTAATGACTTAGTCAGCTAAAACTGAGTCTGGCACATCATTTGCCTTCGCTCAGTTATCGATGTGGGGACCTAAATACGAGGTGGTGTGAGCAACCGTGCCAAGGATGGAAGGCTGAGGGTAAAATCAGCTTTAACGAGCTTCTATAGTGGACCAGGCAATTACTATAGTATAAGCGCCTTAGCCTGGTATGCCGGCTCTGCCAGGATCGACCTTTATTTCCGAGCTACTCGTGGGACTTACATTGACCAAATTAAAAAAACCAAAAAGACCGCCGAAAGCAATCGGCTTAAGCCGCCAACAGATGATCTGGTCATCAAGGGCAGCTCACATGGAGAAAGCGTGAATGAAAGCGAGGAGGAAAAGCTGCTGAGATAGCCTGGCTCATCCCGAGCGGATTACAAGGACAGCAAGCCTCGCAGAAAGATTTCAGCTGGAACAAAGAAGATGCGACTGTGCCAAAAGGCAAGGCATCTTCTGGGAATACTGAAAAGCAAGAATCCAGCTGATCTTACAAGTAAGGATCAGGGTACTATAACGTGGGTAAGGGAACTCTTGGCTCGCGACCCGTACCATGTTTCTTACACTTACCAGAAACCGGGTGCAACCCTCGAGAGAAGTGTCGCGGAAAAAAGGACACGTTCTACTAATGAGGAGAGCACCCCGAGAGATAAAAAGAGAAAACCCTTTCCACAGCAGGGCAAAGCTGGAACGTCTTTACGGAGACTGGCTACGGAGACCAAACAAGGTTCCGTGGCGGCCTCAAAAGGGAAGAGTTCTGTTGCGCCCAGCAGTGGACGAAGTCAGAAAAAAACTGCTGCTATTAGATAGCGTTCCGACAACAAAACGATGGCGGAAGCGTCTCGCAGCAGTCTTCAAGTTGCATTAATCGACGCCGGCAACAAGTGCTGGAAGATTACGTCAGACCGCTGAATTCTGGTTGAGAAGAGGCTTACAAAAATCCTTATGGAGTTTCTATTAGCCAATCCTACTCGCCAGATTCCACAATATGACACTTCGGGATGGACTAGGGGAATAAAGATTATTAACTGTACTGATGAATTCTCCTTAAGGTTCTTGAACGAGAGTGTCAAGAAAATCGTAGAACCCTGGGAGCACGCGTGCCTGCAGGTAATCCCTCGCTCGGAACTACCAGTGTCCGAGCGAGGATTTGGTTGCCGGTGCCCGTGATCCCTGAAAATAATTAACTGCCACTACTGGCGGCGCAGAATCCAAAGATTTCCTGCAAGGAATGGAGGATTCTGAAAATGTAAGACCCAAAACTAACAGGGAGGAAGCGTCATCCTACAACTCACGGATGAGTGCCTACCCGCTCTAGAGGAAGCCCAATTCAAGCTTTACTGTGGGTTTAATGCAGTTACAGTTAATGTGTACAAGGGCTTTCCCAAACATACGGAGAGAAGCCAAGAGGTACCACCAGCTGAATCCAAGCAGGATGCCACAACGACATCTGCAATGGAAGTGGAGCAGGGCGCGGTACAGGTATTAGAACCGGCTCCTGTGATGGAGGTCAGTTCGCGAAGTATAGGAAAGGTATTTGAGGTACTATTAAGAGGAGTTTATATCAAAGTCAATAACATGTCAGAAAATCAGTGTTTTTGTTTGTCGGCACTAAAGTCCTTAAATGTTTCATAAGGTGGCTCGGCTCGCCCACTGTTTATGTTTATCTAGAGTCTAAATTATATGCCCTTAATAGCTTCTTCCTTAAGATACAAGGTATTACATTTATATAAAATATACAATAAAAAGCTATACCTAAATTTTAGGGAATAGGTATATGCCAGTAAATTAGGAAAGATTTTCAATCAGACACACAACAAAATTGTGACGAACATTTTGTGTTAAACCATTACGTAGCCAAGAAGGTTCTCTTTTACTACGATAGTAAATATAACTTAAAATCCTGGTAGCAAAATTATTTGTTTTAAAGAAAATACACTGGTATAGTTGGATTACATGAATTTTGTGGGGTTTTCATTTTGTTTAAGATGACCCATTTGCCTTTGTGATAACTAACAATCAGCATGTTACAAATTTGTAGGTCAACTTTTCATTCAACTCCCCTAAAAAAATTTAAAGTCTGAAAGGGTTGGTTCTATTAAAATATGTTAATAGTGTTAAAAATAAATAATACTTTAGTTAGTGAAATCCTGCTTTTATACTATCTACATTTTTTCGTTTTCAGTAGAACTGCATGGAACAAAAAGGATAAACCATTCACTCCTGGCGAATGGCGAATGCGGAACGGAACGGACAAACGACGGAACAAACCCGAATGCGAGCAAATCAAAATGATATGGTGAAGGCGAGTTCGACCCACACAATATGGTGAAGGCGAGGCCAACCCAAAATAGGCGCTGCAGCAATCCCCATTATTTGTTACTGTAACCCAAAAGTTTCTAGTTGTCCTAAATAAAATATATAGTTACAAGAACTCCATGAATTATTTCTCCAACTAATTTTCTAGTTGTACGGTGTACCTACTAAAAAGAACCAAAATATTTAGTTATAACTTATAACAACCATCGCATTTAGTTGCGACAGCTAAACAATTAGTCACCACGACTTGGTTGTGGAAACCAAAAGGTTTAGTAGCAGCAACTAGGATCACATCGCTTATGGGTCAACTAATTTAAATAGGTTGTTACAACCCGAATCTCTAACTGTCCCCTATTTAATACATATTTTTTGTCGCCACAACCCGAATTTTCCCTCAGTGTAGATGTTGAAAGAAGCTTTCCTGATGTGTATAAACATATATATGTTTACTAATAGAGATAATCCTTTTTAGTTGAAAATTTAAAAAAATATTTAGTAATAAATGCTTTTTAAACAATTTTATGTTAAAAAATTGTTAACTTCTATTTTTCTTTGTTTTTTGCAATTTTTTAAAAATAAACATATTTTTTAGAACCCAATGTGTTTCTTACCTCATTTTACTATAAGAAATATTGCATACCAGTATACAATATACATATTTGGTAAAAAAAATGCAAATAACTGCATATTTTAAAGGCAAACAAGGCATATATATACGCATATTTCGGATGAATTTAAGTGCATACAACCCGCCCTTCAGTCATACGTTATAAGTGTAGAAAACTATGTAGCAATGTAGCGATGTAATATATTATGCAAAAATATATTTGTCATTAAGCATGGTATCTAACTCAAAACCATTTATCACATACACCCTTAGACATAAACACTAACTTTTTGCATTACTGGCCCAAATAATTATGACTCCATTGACTAAATCCCCAAAAGTTTACTTCATTCATGAAAAACGTGGGTGTTTTCGATTTTAATCTATTTTTTAACGCATTTCTTGTAATTTATCATTGCCTTGTTGTCCTGTATACCCATATTTCATGCCAAGTCAAACATAAAGAAAAGGCCTTGCTATATAAATTTTCTTTTGCAAAATTAGAGAACACAATGATTTTTGTCAGTTCCCATTAATCAACGTATAGAGATTGTTCAGTCGACTAAAAGATTTTAATATTTTCTTAAAGATGGAGAAAATCAAAAGTGACAGTCTGGCCTAGAATGATGAAGAGTATATAAATTGGGAATGATAATAACCAGTAGGTATGCAGAAAACTTTGGGACAGTATTTACTGCTAATTTTAGAAGAAAGGTGGATACAGTTTAACTATTAAATACAGGAATGTTTCGTAGTTATATTGTATTATACAGGGTGTCCGGAAAAAGAAGGTAAATCCATTAACCATATATTTCTGGAGCAAAAACAATATGACTTTTATAATGCTATAATGCCATTTTTCATTTATGACCTTCATATTCGATATATGTCAAAGTTTAAAAATAAAACTGATTTTTTAAATAATTCGAGTATTTAATAAGATATTCATTTTTAATTTGATACATTGCTTAAGCATATTGAGGAGTGATTATGCAAAAGTCGTTAAATCCATAAAATCCTGTTTTGAGTAAATGACAAAAAACGCATATAAGAAGATTTTTGTCAACTATCTAAAACAAAATTCTATAAATGTATTTGTCATGAAGAAGTACTTAAAAGCAGCATTCATTTTACTGCATCACATTACCCAATAAATTTTTAATTAACTTTTTAGAATGGATTTAACGACTTTTGGTTAATAAAAATTGGATTTATCGACTTTTGGTAAATTAAAATCGGCTTTATCGACTTCTGTTCAATTGAGGAGTGCATTTAGCAAGTTTTGCTGAGATAAAATTGGTTATATCCCTTACATTAACTAAAAAATAAAAAATTTTACCTTCGTTGTTATTATTTTACAGCATACTTACTTATTTGTTTTTAAAAATAAAAATATCGGAAATGGAAATATCGACTTTTGCTTAATCGGTCCTTGGATATACCGACTTTTGAACGGCCGACGAGCTTTAGCTTATAAATTTAAATTGGATTTAAAGATGTTTGTTTAATTTCGGTATGCCAAAACGTAGATAATAAAGCTATAAAGTGGCTGACTCTGTAAAATTCTTGGGGGTTACATTAGATAAATGCTTAAGTTGGGAACAACACATTGATAAACTAAACTCAAGACTAAATAGTGCCTGCGCCGTTATTCGCAGACTTAAGAATACAATCTCTTTCAACTGCATGCGTATATATTATTTTGCCCATGTAAGTCAATTATAAATTACGGGATCAGTTTTTGGGGCTCTTCAAAATATGCCATAAAAATATTCATCTCACAAAAAAATATAATTAGATGCTTGCTGGGTTTGCATCCCAGGACGTCTTGTAGAGACCACTTTCGAGAACTGGACATAATGACTGTTCCTTCTCTTTATTTCTTAGCTTTAGTATTGTTGGTGAGGAAAAACCCTGATTGTTTTGCATTGAACCGCGAACTGTATGCTCCGGGACTTGACATGGTGACCCGAGGCGGTAACGATTTAAGAACACCAGCTCATAGTTATACTTTTTTCCAAAATAGCCAATCATATATGGCTATTCGTGCTTACCGCCAGCTACCGGATGCTGTTAAGGACATTGGGAATATTAAGACTTTTAGAAAAGCAGTCATATGGTTTGTGAAAGAAAAATGCTATTATAGTTTTAATTTTGAGGTTGCATAGACTATGGAGTACAGAGACTAAATAAGATTTTAAATTGTTTTAGTCTGTTGTGAATGTACGTACTGAACTATTTTAGAATTGTTTTAATGTGTGATAATGTGTAATGTACCAGTTGTTACTTTGTTACTTTTGATTAAATTTTTGGTTATATAATATACATATAAATAAATATAGAACATTCTTGGAATTGAATATACAACGGGACCCAGTCCCATTTTGACGTTGCTTTGTTTACACCTGTAACTTTGCTGGCAATAAAGGATTTTTATTATTATTATTATAATTATTATTATTATTATTATTATTATTATTATTATTATTATTATTATTATTATTATTATTATTATTATTATTATTATTATTATTATTATTATTATTATTATTATTATTATTATTATTATTATTATTATTATTATGATTATTATTATTATGATTATTATTATTATTATTATTATTATTATTATTATTATTATTATTATATTATAAAAATCAATATATATCTGGAAAAAAAGTAAAAAATGGATTTATCGACTTTTGCATAATCACACCTCAATATACAGTGTGACCAGTAAAGTCCGCATCATATGGGATTTTTTTTTATTAATAGCTTTATTCGAAATTTGACTTTGGCATCAAATTTTGCTTCGATCGAGATGAGAATTAAGCAAAAAAATAGTAGTCACGTGATTCGCATTATCTGTCAAATTTTAATTTTTTTTAAAAAATAATTCAAAAGTGGGGTTATTCCTGAAAGTAGCTAAAAAAGTTATTAGAAAAAGTTTTTTAAAGTAGCGCCTTATTAAATGTGTGTTTTTCTACAAAATCAAAATTGGGCTATTAAAATTTGGTCGCATGTGATGCAAAGTTTATTTGTTTTTGACCCTGTACAAGGTCACTTCATAAAATAAGTATTTTTGAAAACGTAGTTTGTGTCTGAAAGTAATACACCTTGGTATTAAAGCAAAAAAGAACATAGTGTCATCAGTAAAGTGTTCATTAAGTAGAAAATAAATTTAAGTGGTGGGTAAAAAATCAAAATTATCTTAATGCAGCTGAAATTTTGCATGTGGGCTAGAACCTGCATTTAAAAAAACTTTTTTCGATACTTTCAGAAAAAACCCCCCTTTTGAATTATTTTAAAAAAAAAATTAAAATTTGACAGATAATGCGAATCACGTGACTACAATTTTTTTTGCTTAATTTTCATCTCGATCGAAGCAGAACTTAATGCCAAAGTGAAATTTCGAATAAAGCTATTAATAAAAAAAAAAACCATATGATGCGGACTTTACTGGTCACACTGTAGATTTACGTCTTTTGAGAAAAACAAAATGAAAAACAATTATTATTAAATATTCAAAATAGGGTGGGTCCAGTACCCGTTGACCACCCCTATATTTTAGTACGCGTGCTAGTGACTTCCGAACTATATTTTTTCAGGTAATCATTTGTTTTTGATAATTTTTTGTCTTTTAAAAAATTTCGATGAAATGATGCGGTTTGAAGATAATTTGATAAGTATGGGTCCTTATCTGATGCCATCGCGGCTTACGGTAATCTCATAATTTTCAAATGCTAATATTGATGGCATTACCAGGAATACAAGATATAATTAAGTGAAACTTTGCAATAGGTGGCAATGGTAGTCTGGTATTAGGTGAGTGTTACTCTATTATATTAGGAATACAGAAAATATTTAATATTTATTTGTTTACCTGTCCTCTCTGCCCTTTTCTCTCTTGCGCCTGAGTCGGCGTTCCCTTGCAGGGAGGTATCCTGGGATACCTCATCTGAACTTCGCCTTTTTCTGAGGACCATTATTTTAGTCTAACAATATGTATACATATGATAATATGTACTGTGGAAGTCAGAAATAAAGACATTTATTATTATTATTATTATTATTATCTTTAATTAAGTTAAATATAGGTTTCAGTAATTCACATATTATAGATTTTTTCAGTTATTAATAACTATAATATATTGGGCTATACCACATAGACATAATTTATTTGTGCTCTGTGATATCGGTTCTATATAATCGCGGTATAGTCCAATTTATCAATAATTAAAAATCACATGTACTATTTTTATTGTATTTTACTTGGTAAATAAATTGTGTTTGAATTTGAATTTGAATTTGAATTTAAGCCTAGTGGAGTCATATTGTTTACTCAAATTTAGAAAAGGATTATTTCCTAATGTTTACTTGCACGCACGTCAGAAAATAAACTATGTCTTTCCAAACGACTTTGTGTTTGCACCCTTATTTACTGGACCAATCCACCACCTTAAACACAGCCCGAGTTTAAGGTATTGCTAAAAGTAAAGGTATGTAAAATTTCAATTTAAAAAAAAATTACTGCTAAACGTTGAAAACTGTTGCTTTTAAAATCTCAACAGCTCCACAAATTATCAGTGTGGTCTTTAGATCCAAATAAGTAGACTTTAATAATGTGATAAACGAACGGTAGTTTTATCATTCCGTTTACTGATAGTTTGGCTGAAGCAAATTCAGGAACGGCTGATAAGGGGGGCACAAAAAGCTACTAAAAATGTGCGACGCTTATAAACTAATATTAATAATAATTTCTAACTCACAATGTGTTTCTATATCAATTTTTTTTATAATAATGGTGCATATAGCCTAATTAAGCCATCACCACTTCCCGACAAAATAGGCTAGCTAAGTTATTATATGGTAATATTTAATGATCTTGTGATTTAACCGTTAAAAAACTGTTTAATGCTTATAGTTCTTTATTTATAGTGCACATTTTCTATAGGAATAATGAGTAAATTTCCAGATGTTTGCAAACCATCGACGACAATAGACGCTTCGGTATAAAGATAAAATAAACCACCCCGACAGGCTAACAAATGGTGTTATTATCTAACAAAAAGAGCATTATTTGCTGATAATGATGTAAGATAGCACGAAGACCGGAACTAATTTAATTGTACGATAATAAAAACGCAAGAATGTAATTTAAGAGTTAAGGTCTGTAATTTTTGTCAAGTTTATTTGTAATAATTATAGTATTTAATTCTATTTCGTGGATATTTGATGATATATAAAATTTTAAACTATTCTATGAACTAAACTAAATGGTACATTTCACGTTGGTTACTACAGATCCGTTTTCTCAACCAAATATACGAACTTGATTATTTGTTCCTTTTTAGAAAAACGAAAGATATACATAGTCGACATTCATTTAACTAGGCGCCTTATGGTCTACGAATCAATTATTTGAAGCAAAGAGAGGTCCCAAATTTTGATTTCTAAAATTGAAAATATTAAGGCGGTATATGACCAGCTGATGTTCCATAAAATTCGATAAGTAGTTTAGGCAGGCTGTTAGGTCCAAAAAACACAATGGGGCTCAAAATCGAGCTGCAAATGATAAAAGCAGTAGCTAGACCATACCTGACCTACCTAATACATATATAAACCGACCGGAGGCTACAGAAAATAATTATTTAAGAAAAGCAGTAGCGGCACCATGGTTTGAAAGAAATGTACAAATTCATAGAGATCTTGAATGGAAAACGTTTATCCACAAGATTTACACCCCATCAAGTAGTCCCACGAAGTGCCCTACTTCTTTACAACATATATTGTTACGTCATAGCTTTAGGCATCGATTCTAAAGTCATGAACAATTATTATTTACTTCAATATATCAACGACACAACAATTATAGCCCAATCAAACTTATTTCCAAAAACAACAAAAATCTTGCCGTCGAGAAATGGTTTTAAAAATGGCGGCTACTGCCGAACCCTTTAAAATTGCAATTTAATATTTTAACCATAAAACGAACTATGCACTCTCCGTCTAGAACTCTCATCCATCGGCAAATTCGGCTCTGAGACACTATAAAATATCTTGAACAAAAATTAATGAAAAGAAGAGCAGTCAAAGGTTTTGAAAAGGCAGGAACTAATCCCAATAAAGAATTAAGAAGATTAGTGGAATATGATCCAGTACAGGATGAGGAAATAATGAGGATATACTATAGGCGTCCAAGGAATCAGCTATTGTAATAGCTTAACGAAAATTCGCTGCTGGAACAAAGAAGGAGAAGAAGAAGAAGAAGAAGAAGGAGGAGGAGTTCTTAGCAGCTTCTAGCTACAGCTTCTAATCAGCACTGCAAGTTCTCTCCCGGAAAAAGTGGGATCCTTATAGGTATGAAGCATGCGCATGTGTACCTCTTCTGAAGCACAAACGCATACACTGCACCAAATCAGACACCTACAAAAACACTATTACAGTAACTCGCTAACAACAAACACAACCAACACTTCTATCAGCTTACTACTGCTTCAGGTCAGCACTGCAAGTACTCTCCCTGAAATAGGTGGGTTCTCATAGTCGTGAAGCATGGGCACGTGTTATATTTTCTGAAGCACAAACACGTACACTGCACCAAAAGCATTTTACCTACACAAACACCTTCTAGGTAAGCTGCAAATGAGCAAATATTGAGTATGACAAAACCGAAACATAGGTAGGTACACCGATACCTAGGCCTAGGTGAAGTACGAATCATAGAACGAACTAGGCATTCAGAGCAGAAATATGCGAAAACCACAGGAACACGGGGTGTTTAGTCGGTCTCGGTAGGCGGCCCCATCATGGTTGATTCCGACACTACTCTGCTTCACAGGGTGCCAGTCTGTAGGAGATTCTCAAAAAAAAAATAAGATTTTTGCCGCGACATAATTTTTAAAAAGTTATGCTGGGTTATTCCGTCTTTGATTATTGCTGCGAGAAAGATATATTATCAGAGGGGAAATAGTTACGACGCATGTTGTGACGTCATTAATTTTAACATTTAACGTAAACCATACACCACACATAAAAAATCAAATAGGAGCCTTTACATCGGTGGGAGGAATTTTATATATAACCGTGGATTTGGATATAGTCCAGGAGTTTATTTTCGCGACATGACCCAGTGTAACCAGAACTTAATGCCGAAGGATATAACGTAAACATAATTTATGATAAACGGCTATCTGTCAAATCTAGCATAAAAGTATCTCGCGGTAAAAAGGATAATGTTAATAGGTTAATAATTTATTTGAAGCTGACATGCAACCAGAAAATGACAGGCTAGTGGAAGTATCTAAACGAATTTTTAAGATCATACTCATGGAAATTTGAATAACGCATTTTGCTAATGAAACTATATTTATAATATTTAAAAAATGTTAATTAACTAAGAAAACAAAATAAATAATTTTGAATTTAGATTGATCAAACTCATGAGAAGTACTATCCGTATTTTCTTTAGACGAAATAACTAGTGATTCTACTTGAACATCCAGTATTTTTTTCTCTGTTTCACCAGTCCATGATCATTTTTTTTGTGTGCCCTACGGCCTTTCTCCAGTAGTCCCCGATTATATAGAATAAGGGATTTTTTCAAACCTTTTTCTACCTGTTTACCAAATTTTTTTTTCGTAGAGCGATTTTGCACCTGCTCAAATTATTTCCATGCCATTAAATTGGTAGTGGTAACCGCCATATCCATAGTTTTTGCTTTCCCAGAGTTTAGATTTTAATAAATCGGGTGATGGATTTTGATTTTCCTACACTTACCATTAAAAGATGTCGTTTTTTTTCCCAAGATACATTTGGCTGTTTATTTATTCCCCCAGAATGATAAGCACAATAATTGGTGAAGGTTCATCCAAATATTGTATACGTTTTTCTCTGATCCATTTTTCGATTAGCTCACAATCCATGTTGTCGTAGAAGTCAGCGCACTTTTATTTAGAGAAAAACTCAAACTCGCTCCCTTCATACGAAATCAGTAGATGAACTAGCAATTAATATAATATACCTATATTTTCCCCAAACCACAATTTATTTTTGTTTCCCTGATCTTACCGAGTCATGTTAAAATGATTTCGACCCACTTCCACTCGAGATACCCCAGTTTTATCTTAAAAAATAACTTCTGAATTTTAAATCGTTATTTAAAACATTTTTTTAAATTTTACTCTGGCACTTGCAATTATCGGCAATTTATACAAGTATCTACGTAAATATACTACACACTCTAAACGAAAAAATGATCAACATTAATTAATATTTTTACAGAACAAACCTTATGGCGCCAGGCTCACATTTAAATTTAAAAAACCACTGTCTAATGAATCCTTTTATATGTCAAACAACTGCTTTTAGCTGTGAAGGGAAAGCTTTCAGGAAAAGCAGAAAAATGTTTTTGTAAAGATATTCGAAAATAAAGTAAAATTGTGATTTGAAATATAATTCTAAAAAGTGTTTCTGGAGTAATTAATATTTAATTTATTTTGGGACAGACAGATTTATTATTTTATTAAATCGTATGATGTAATTAAGTTTTTTCGAAAAGTGCTATAAATATTTATCTGTTTTTAAAACCTAAAGATCACTTTACATTTAGTCTTATATTCTAGATAAAACCTATTTTGTTGTAAATAGATAAATTATGGCCTAGCCAACTCCTAATTCATTCTTTCTTTCACGGAATTTACAAAATATAATGTAAGTAAACTAAACTGCTCGTGACAAAGTTCAACAAATTGTTTTTTAGCACCTTTAATGCAAGTTTGTAGATCATTTAAAAAGTTGTTTCTTGAATATTAATAGCGTAATACGCCTATTACGTAATCAATACACTTTAATATTATACAGTGTGGAAAAGGAAGCTACGAAAAAAATAAAAAAATTTAAGAGAGTCACATTTTGTTAGTACCGTGCTAGCAAAAATTATTTGCACCAAAGAGGGCTTGGATTAAAAAACGTAGGGCTTGGTTTAGATCACAATGATATGGGGACGATATATCAAACCAAATCTAGGTTAAAATTTTGTCAAATTCATATTATGACATGATATGCCAAACTAATGAGTAATAAAATAAGTACCTAGACAAATACAAATTTATTTTTGTTGTTTACAAAATCAACAAAGTAAGAATATACAGAAAGAAAAATAAAAATAATTACATAAATTGCTAAAATTGGCCACCGCCATGCTCCAAGCATAAATTCACACGTCTCTTCATATTTTCAAAAGTGTTGACCAGCATATCTGGAGAAATGTTCTTCACATTCTTGGATAATCCTTTCTTGTAATTGTTCTAAATTTGCAACTGGTGTTTTAAAAATAGTGTTCTTTAAATGAGGAAAAACGAAGTAATCCATAACCGTTAAACAAAGTGATCTAGGTCAGAATTAAATGTCTGGTCGAAAACTGATCAATCTGTCGTCGAAAAAATTGCGTAAGAAGTTAATAGTTTCGGCTGCTGTATGGGCGGTTGCACCGTCCTGTTAAAAATATCCAAAACGTAGTTCGTCGTCAAGTAATTTCTCCACAAATAGATTCAAAATATTGTCTCTATACCGCTGTGCTGTAACTGTTTCATGGGAAAACATAGGACCAACAATTCTTCTTCGGGAAACACCTAACCAGACACCAATTTTTTGAGGGTGCAATATGGACTCTACAAAAAAATGGGAATTTTCACTACTCCACATGCGTGTATTCTGAGAATTCACATAACCGGAGAGGTGGAACCAGGCTTCATCCGAAAAAAAGTCAGGTCTAATAAATCATTTCTTTCCAATAAATTTTGGGTAAACCAAACCAAGTAATTCCTGTGTCTTTCAAAATCTGCGGCTTATATTTCTTGGAATACTTGCACTTTATAAGGAAATAAATTTAGCTGCTTGTTAAGAATAGTACTGCATGTTCCATAAGATCTTCCCACTTCTTGGGACAGGCGTCTTACACAATTTGTTGGCGTATTTTGCATTATTTCACGAACGTGTGTAACAAGTGCTTCTCTTCTTACAGATGGTCTTCCTGCTCCTTTTTTGTGTTATATAGAACCTGTTTCCCTAAACACAGCCACGGTTCTTTTCAGGCAATGATAAAAATCCCCAGCAATAAAAGCAACGTTAGGAAAATGTTCGTGAAAATCATCCATGCACAAACCCGGATTGTATTGCCACTCACAATTTACTCTAACCCCGTTTCGAAAATACGCTTCAACCTTGAATGTTTTGTGCTGTTCCGTAAAGCCCATTGTGTGAATTGTTCAAGAAATTGGAAAAATTAGCGATGAATCAAATTACTTGTAACGACTGTCAAAGATGACGGAATAACTGATTGATTGTTAATTCAGGTAGTTACTGACACCCAACAGGTATTAAGCTCTACGGCTAAGCATTTCGTCTTTAGATGCAAGGCTCTCTTTGATGCCAATAATTTTTGCTCGCACGGTAGTATTTTTCATGTTATATTTTACCATCGTTTTAAAACCTCCTTTTAAATATATCGGGACAATTTCGGCTTACTGGCTAAGAAAAACAGATTGGATCATCCTATCATCTTTTAAAAGAAAATATTTATCGTTCTTTAAAATGCAGGTAAAGTCGCAAATTATCTTTATCCCTTATAAATAATAATACCATAAAGTATACATTTTTTAATGCAGAACGCAGAACAGCCAGTTGCTAGGCGGAAAATGTTCGTTTAAATGTCAACTACTTTGCGGGTTAATCAGGCATTTTACAACAGCGGGTGATGCTGTGTTCGATATTTAAATAAAATGTTTTTAAAAAATTAACGCCATGCAGGTGCTTCAGCAAATAATATTATTTAAGTCCCGTATAAATTTATATTTAAGTTGTTGTCTTTTTTATAAACAAAATATCGATACACTGTGTCCCCTATTTGAGATATGATGATATCTATAATTTGTTTTTAAAAGGCAAACTTAGTTTTTTATTGACTATTTTAAAGTTCCTAATAGGTTATACATAAGTACTAAATTTCAAAGTTGTATCTATTCTTTGTCAATTTACTTACAAACATATTACAGTTTCACACCATTCTTCATATGGATATTCTCGAAATATTTATTCTTGTAAGTTTTTAAAGTCCATTTACAGACCCATATAGATAATGACAAAAATAATACTGTTCATTCAGACATTCACATTACATCAACGATTTTCCAGTATGGGGAGGTAAAAAAACAGATTAAAATACAGTTTTTTTTTATTTGTATAGTTAGCTGGCCCAGACAAGGACTGCAGTGAACGCAGTGGTAAATTAATAAAACTAATAAATTATTATAATTAAGCAAAATAAATGAAAAACAATTTTAGTGAACCCCCCCCCCCCCCTCCCCCACCCCCACTCTCTCTACACAGGTATAAGGCAAGCCCCTTAAGTTAGAAAAGTTTTTATTTGGAAGAAACGAAAAATCAGCGGGATAAAAGTACCTATAAAACTCCACTGTTACGAAAAAGAAAAAGTAAACGAGCTTTGTACACCACTAGATTTTCATAAAAGGTCAGGTTTGTGACTAAAAAAGTTTACCAAGAACGGAAAAGTCAGTGACGGCGGGGGTTTAATTATTAAATGTTGCAAGGCTAACTCTAACAAGGCTGTATAGTCCAATCATATAAAAACGTTTTTGTCAAACATACATACGCCTTAATGATTTTATTTTAAAACCCATAAGATAAGTAAAAAGGTTTTACCAACTTCCAATTGCGGCATATCTCTAGATTGGATTTTGTAAAACTATAGCATATTATTCATGTAGTAGCAATAAGTAACTTTCAGATTTTGTTTAAAGTATGTTGTAATATGTTTTGTAATAGAACGCAAAAATCTATCTTTTTATTTTAAATTATTTTATTAAATTGCGTTCTCAGGCAAAACAATATGTTTCCTATTTTAAAATTCAAAGAAGGGCTCTAAAAGCTTTTATTCCAAGAATAAATATGATAATAAAACCAAATGTAGTATAACTATTTTAAACAAATACCAACGGTTTTTCCTAAACAAATAAATTGCCCAAATTATCCTAAATATTCGTTATGTCATAAAGTTTATTTTTATATCCTAATAGCAAAATCTCAAATAAATATTTAGAATCTTTAGAAGAGCACGTTTTGTCAAAGATAATGTAAACTTTCTAAGAATCTATAATAAAACAGATGGGAATAATAAATAAAGGGGAATCCGCTGGTGGTCCATTATAATGAGCATGTATTGAGGGAAAAAATGGAAAATATAGGTAGCAACGCGGATTTGTATTTTGACCATTCTATATATGTAAAAGTCGGATCAGATTTATTCTTTTATTTTCCCTGGAACAGCTTAAAAGGTTTTTTTTTAAGTAAATCTGATTGCTGTACTTTAAATTTAAGGTTAATTTAGGAATGTTATTTGTAAGACCGTTTTTACGGTTATTTTATAAATATACTATGTATTGATTAGCTATAGATATGATTTTTAAGGTAAAATGTCCATAAAGAGAGAAAAGGTTTTAATTAAATATCGAGAGGGTATAACTAGAGTCACCTAGCGGTAATGTCTACAATCATATATTGGGACGACCCTGTTTTATGATCTAGGCAGAGTCTTAGAGAGAAATGACCTCTGATTGGTTGCATAGAATAAACTGTTTATACCCTAAGACGTGGTACCGAGGGGTAATATCGATTTTAGTACATTCTACAGGGTGGAATATCGAAATATTTGAATTAGCATAATTTAAAATTCAAAGAAGAGCTCTAAAAGCTTTTATTCCAAGAATAAATATGATAATAAAACCAAATGTAGTATAACTATTTTAAGCAAATACCAACGGTTTTTCCTAAACAAATAAATTGCCCAAATTATCCTAAATATTCGTTATGTCATAAAGTTTATTTTTATATCCTAATAGCAAAATCTCAAATAAATATCTAGAATCTTCAGAAGAGCACGTTTTGTCCAAGATAATGTAAACTTTCTAAGAATCTATAATGAAACAGAAGGGAATAATAAATAAAGGGGACTCCGCTGGTGGTCCATTATAATGAGCTAATGAACCATGTATTGAGGGAAAAAATGGAAAATATAGGTAGCAAGACGGATTTGTATTTTGACCATTCTATATATGTAAAAGTCGGATCAGATTTATTCTTTTATTTTCCCTGGAACAGCTTAAAAGTTTTTTTTTTAAGTAAATCTGATTACTGTACTTTAAATTTAAGGTTAATTTAGGAATGTTATTTGTAAGACCGTTTTTACGGTTATTTTATAAATATACTATGTATTGTTTAGCTATAGATATGATTTTTAAGGTAAAATGTCCATAAAGAGAGAAAAGGTTTTAACTAAATATCTAGAGTCACCTAGCGGTAATGTCTACAATCATATATTGGGACGACCTTGTTTTATGATCTAGGCAGAGTCTTAGAGAGAAATGACCTCTGATTGGTTGCATAGAATAAACTGTTTATACCCTAAGACGTGGTACCGAGGGGTAATATCGATTTTAGTACGTTTTACAGGGTGGAATATCGAAATATTTGAATTAACATAATTTAAGGGGTGTATTTAGAAGTTAGATGCTTAATCAGGGAATTTCACAATTCAGTTCCGAAGTTTCTATTGTCGTGTTCGGTTTACTAAGTTCCTAAGTTTCTATTTTCCGGTTCGGTTGACCAAGTACCAAAGATGCTATATTCGGGTGTAATTAGGCAGGTTTTAAGAGTACATATATTTTTGGACACATTTATCTCTTTGATATACCTCTTGTGTAGTGAATCCCTTATTTCTTAAAAGTGTAAAGGTAAATTGTGGGTTTAAGTAAGATTGTTGTGTTTACCTATCAGTTTCAGGCTTTTAGTGTTTAGACTTTTCAGTTTTCGGAGATTATCATAATTAATCTTTGGGTGATTAAATTACAGGGTTGTATTGATTGAAAAATAGTAATTTTATCTGTTCAAAGGGTTTTAAATATTAAATGGGTAATTTTCGGATTCGTACAGTAAACACATTTAAATAGACCAATCTCTCTTTATTAGTTAGCTTAAATACATATTTTGTATTAGTTTTATAGTAACTTTTCTTGTTCAGTAACTTTTCTTTACTTAACTTACCTTTCTTTATAATTGTTGTTAATAGATTTATAAGTTGTTGTTTAAACTGGGTGTTGTTTTATTGTAACAATCAATATAAAGGGTTTCATTAACAAAGGTTGAACGGTTCGCTCCCGCGCCCTAAAGACGCGTCGCTGCGACGTTATTGTTAACATCATCACCTGGATATTGCTGTTTGGTCGACATTGGTAAGTCGTTTGGTATTAACAATAGATACAACTAATAGAACGAGACGACGTTGACGTTATCATGAAGAACTCCATCATCTCCAAGAGTGCTCTTGCTATATATTTGTCTTAGTTATTTATACTAGTAATTCTACCCTTATGTGAAAGGACCAGGTCTGGTATTCTCGGTCAGAAACGCTACCATTGATAATTAATAATGTTTATTATAGTCAAAACGCTACCGCGTAATTAACTAGTAATTAGTGATATACCAGATCAATCCTGTCACAGTTTATACAGCGTGTCCAGAGAAGTTCTAGACATATGAGAATTTTCTTTATTGTTGAATTTACGAAAAAAAGTTATTCTTTATAAAAAGTTCTGCTTGATGCGCAAGTAATATTGACATATCAAAACTTAATAGATCATGTACAGGGTGGCAGAAAAATATAGAAACACAGAATTACGTTAAGAGGGAAGTAGCCTCAATTTTTATTTTAGAAATTGTTATAAGAAAATTTTACTGGGGACCACAAAACGCGGTCAGATGCAATTTTTCGTTGAAATATTTTAATTTACAGGGTACCATCAAAAAATCTCTTGTTAATAGGTCGAAAAATATTAAATGATTTTTGACTAACATGTCAATATTCGTTACTATAGTATTGCACATAGTTGTTGCGAAATTGTTGCAGGTAAAAATTAAAGAAATAAAATAAAAAAATATTTTGCAAAGGCTTTTTTGATGGTACCCTGTATTGTATCTGACCTCGTTTTGTAGTCCTCAGTAAAATTTTCTTATAACAATTTGCTCTAAAATAATAATTGAGTGTACTTCCCTCTTAACGTAGTTCTGTGTTTCTATATTTTTTTACCGCCCTGTGCATGATATATTAAGATTTGATATGTCAATAATATTTGCGCATCAAGCAGAACTTTTTATAAAGAATAACTTTTTTTCGTAAAATCAACAATTCCCGTAGGTCTAGAACTTCTCTGGACACGCTGTACATAATATAATAGGTAGGTATGGATGATAGTGATGAAATTTAATTTTGAAATAAAAAAAACCTAAATATACGAACCATACATTGTATTTTAATTTCAGAAAATGATAATAAGAAAATTATCGTTAAAATGGTTAAAAAATTAAAATGTTATAATATTATACTGTTAAGGCCAAAAATGCCCGTAATAAAACGTGACTCTTCCATCCCGGAGCCGAAAGCTCCTGTCAGAATCTGGTTGCTACCTGGCCGGGGACGAAGTTGCCCTCGCCACCACTCTGACTGATTACTCCGACATTCTGGGAAAGCAGTAAAAATAAATTAGGTTTTTATTTAATTAGCGAATTATGTACTGACCTTCACCTGTAGACAATATTTTTCACAAAATTATACCTAAAAAAATTAAAGGGTATAATTAATATAAAACTCCATTTCATACAATGCGCGAAAAAACTGTAATTGTTGTAAACTCTGGACTCTGGGATCGTACCGGAATTTAAAGTGCCCTTGGCAAAACCTTTGAAATGACTAATTAGAGAATAAGTATAGTGGTAAAAGCGTTTTACTGCTTTACATATGAATAATCAAAAAGCATTGCATTATTATTTATTGCTATTTGGAAAATGTTCAATTTTTGATGTCAATCAACCAACACCACCCGCACGACAAGACAAATCACTGCCGTTGCACCATTAGCCCAGTACGTGGGGGTTTTTTGAATGCAAAAGGTAGCGATTTTTTAGTATGTTGTTAGGCTTGGGGCCCTAATGAAAAATCCAAGTTTTCGACCTCGAGGCGCATGCGCTTGAGCCGCCATCTTGGATTTTAGGTACAAAAATTTGATTTTTTGACAATAACTCAAAAACGGTGGCTTTTACGACAAAATATATTCTACACAAAGTTAAAGAGGACAAAATTTAGTACATTTTTTGTTAAAAAAAATTTTTTGTAGCACACATAGGTTAGGAGTTACAGCTCCGTAAAGTTGCACTATTTGAAAAAAAAATGCGGAACCTTCATTTTGGTTGAGTTTTATTTTATTATTCTTAATATATATTATTATAGTTTTACATAATTATAAAAAAAACTATGCACTTGAATACTATTTTCAACATGAACATAGTTGAAACATGTAAACATGTAAAACTATATTTGTAGAGAATCGCATAATTAAAGTTATATCGACTTAAATTTATGAATGTTTGATCTTTGTAAGGGAGAATTCAGATCTTTTTTCCGAACATATCAGAGAACACTCACGCGACACAAGAAATAAAACAAATTTAAAGAATACAAAGTATATTAATTTCAGCTTCATTCAAAGAAATGTAGAATTTAATTTAATAGAAATTTACAATAGAACTTCTCGGGAAATAAGGGAATTAAATGGCAAATCCTTCAAAATAAACGGTATTCCCCTTCAATATGGTCCATGAACTTCATCAAGCAAAAATTGAAGATAGTGTTCTCAAAATGCGCGTATGTGCTCGATTACCTCGTAACTCACTCGATTTTAAAAGTGTCTTTACACCTCTTTCCTTTACAACGACAACGTCACTTTCACTTAAAGTTTTCTCACAAATAAAGCACAAATCAACTTGGAAATTTTCCATTATAACAGAGTAACCTTCTGCAAGCTAGACATGACACATGACACATGACACATGACACATGACACATGACACATGACACATGACACATGACACATGATACACTGACGCATACAGACTCGATGCACGGAAGGTTAGCTCAATAGAGTCTCTTTAAAAATTATTTCAATATGATTTGTATTTGTTTAAATTATATATATTCTTTCACAAAATTTTGTGGAGGAAGACTTTTAGTTTTTTCTTACTTTTCTATACTTTCAACTCCACTTTAAGCATGGACTACTTCTTCAAATTATTTATTTTAGTTATTAACAGCCAATTTTTTTTTTATTTTTTTTTTTAAATAGTATAACTTCACGGAGCTGTAACTCCTAACATAGGTGTGCTAAAAAAAAAAATTTTTACAAAAATGTAGGTAATTTTGTCCTCTTTAACTTTGTATGGAATATCTTTTGTCGTAAAAGCCACCGTTTTTGAGTTATTGTCAAAAAATCAAATTTTTGTACCTAAAATCCAAGATGGCGGCTCGAGCGCATGCGCCTCGAGGTCGAAAACTTGTATTTTTCATTAGGGCCCCAAGCCTAACAACATACTAAAAAATCGCTACTACACCACCTTTTGCATTCAAACACCCCTTTTTGATACCCACGTACTGGGCTACATCGCGTACTGCAAATATTTTGCCGATGTGACGTCACACGATGACGTGCGCTATTTTTACCGGGCAATAGGCAGTTGAAGTACAACCAATACATAAGCAAATTTATGCACGTTATTTGAGGAGTTAACGTGACGAACCGGTGGAGAGAATTTTAGTTGAAGTGCTTATCTTTTGTGTCCGTTAACGTAACCTACAAAAAATGCAAATTTGACATTTGTCATATTATTATGTTAATTTTTTACCTTGATTTTGTTGTGTGATTTTTTAAAAGTTAAGAAAATTGCATAAAGAAGGAAGAAAAGCAAAAAGGAGTATGGAAGAGTATAAAACTTTGTTTTATTTTTAAATCTTCTAAAAATACAAATAAAATGGAACATACCATCGACAACAAACTTAAATCTATACTAAAGCTGCGCAGGCGTAGCTGTCAATTTATACGTATACGTTAACGTTCGTGACCGCACTTCAACTGCCTATTATCTCGGTCGTTATATTAAGTAAAGAGTTTTCACTAAACTTCTTAGAATTTTTTTCTTGATTTTTTTTTATTAAAATTTGTTTTTTGGTTCATACCTCCTTTAAGTCTTTATAAGGCAACCTTGATTATGAGTAAGTAACCTCTGCCAATGTCATATATTCTAACTTTTTTCATAGACTGGTGGAGAAGATTTTTCCGTATGTGTTAGCACCTGGTTATATTATTGTGCCTACTTCATCTAGTTGTTGTGTTTACTTTTTTTGGGGTGTTTTGAAATTTGAAATTTTTTTTATTACAGCAATCTTTAATCCATCTTTACCAGTTTAAACCTATATTTTTACAATTCGCGTGTTTACAATGTTCTTATACCCATTTTTGCTTCCGTGAAGCTTTTAAAATCCTTCACAAAGTATCTGCAACATAATGGAATTCTTTAGGCAGCGTTTTTTAATCTGCACACAAACCCACGTTCTATCCTTGATAAAATCTTTATATGCCTTAAAGAATTTTTTTCCTTACCTGTGATATAAAGAAAAAATTATGGTAAATATTTTTTTTTAAAAAGCGGCAATACAGTGTGACCAGTAAAGTCCGCATTATATGGGATTTTTTTTTATTAATAGCTTTATTCGAAATTTGACTTTGGCATCAAGTTCTGCTTCGATCGAGATGAAAATTAAGCAAAAAAAATAGTAGTCACATGATTCGCATTATCTGTCAAATTCTAATTTTTTTCAAAAAATAATTCAAAAGCGTGGTTATTTCTGAAAATATCGAAAAAAGTTATTACAAAAAGTTTTTTTTTAATGCAGTTTCTAGCCCACATGCAAAATTTCAGCTGCATAATAAGTTAATTTTGATTTGTTACCCACCACTAAAATTTATTTTCCACTTATTGAATTTACTGATGGCACTGTGTTCTTTTTTGTCTTAATATTAAGGTGTATTACTTTCAGACACGAACTGCGTTTTCAAACATACTTATTTTATGAAGTTACCTTATACAGGGTTAAAAACAAATATACTTTGCATCACATGCGACCAAATTTTAATAGCCCAATGTTGATTTTGTATAAAAACACACATTTAATATGGCGCTACATTAAAGAAAATTTATCTGAAATAAAGCATGGTCAAAACTAAGAAGTTTTATGTAGGTTGCGTTATATCTTATTTTGCAAAAGTGGTGCAATTTACAAAATATGGTTAAAAAATCAAAATTATCTTATGCAGCTAAAATTTTGCATGTGGGCTAGAAACTGCATTTAAAAAAACTTTTTTCAATATCTTTTTTCGATACTTTCAGAAATAACCCTAGTTTTGAATTATTTTTTGGAAAAAATTAAAATTTTGACAGATAATGCGAGTCACGTGACAACTATTTTTTTGCTTAATTTTCTTTTCGATCGAAGCAGAACTTGATGCCAAAGTCAAATTTTGAATAAAGTTATTTAAAAAAAAATCTTATTGTATGATGCGGACTTTACTGGTCACACTGTATATACCGTATTGGCAAACTACAAGTTACAGTGGAATTTTATGTGAATATGAGAGAATAAATAATAACAGATCAGTGTTGCCGGCGTGAATAACGCATGGTGAGGTCATCCCTGTGTGATACACATTTCAGTTTTTTATTAACGCTATCTTTAATCCGTCTTTACCAGTTTAAACGTATATTTTTACAATTCGCGTGTTTACAATGTTCTTACACCCATTTTTGCTACCGTGGAGCTTTTAAAATCCGACACAAAGTATCTGCAACATAATGGAATTCTTTAGGCAGCGTTTTTTAATCTCGCACACAAACCCACGTTTTATCCTTGATAAAGTCTTTATTTGCCTTAAAAATTTTTTTTCTTTACCTGTGCTTTAAAGAAAAAATTATGGTAAATAAAAAAATATATGTTAAATAATTTTTTTAAAAAAGCGCCAATATATTCTAAATAAATTGTATGTTTATGCATGCAGATCCATTTAACATAATGTGTAAATTACTGTAAGGTAAGGATAGCGCCCTTTCTAGTAGATTAGTATAGTGGAAATGAGGGTCAGCGACGAAATGACCCTAACGTTTCGTTTTATATTAAAACTTTATCAGGGGTCAACAAACCAGGTTTTTAAGCCAGAATAGGTTTGCTCATAATAATTTGCCTTGTTTTAAATGTAGATATGTAATACCCTTGATATAGTTTTAATATAAAATGAAACGTTGGAATATTTATATAGATATCTTACAATAATTGAGTAATTTTGTTGCCTGCCCTCACTCCTACTATTCTTCGTTTTATGGTGCCGTGTCCTATCGAACGTTGGCAATCATCAGCGCTATTTGGACTTTGTCCCCTGCTCTTCTGAAGAGTGTCCTTGTGCCGGTTCCATACCATTGCCGTAAGTTCTTTAGCCAGAAAGTTCCTCGGCGACCCGGGCCTCTTCTTCCTTCGATCTTGCCCTGCATAATAAGCTGCAGCATCTGGTACTTTGTGTCACGCAGAATATGTCCGAAGTACTCTAATTTTCTCTTTTTGATGGTGTACATAACTTCTGTTTGCTTATTCATATTGTTCCGTACTTCTGTGTTCCTGATTCTATTAACCCACGAAATCCGCAACATAAGCCGGTATGTCCACATTTCAAAGGCTTCCAGTCTTCTACACATGGTGTCTGTGAGCGTCCATGATTCAACCCCGTGCATAAGTGTGCTAAATATATAACATCTAAGAATGCGAACTCTTAGGGGAGGCCGATATTGCGACTGCATTGTACGGTTCTCATTTTGTTGAAAGTGCCTCGAGCTTGTTCTATTCGGGATCTTATCTCTTGTGTGTCATCCCAACTTTGGTTTAGTATACATCCCAGGTATTTATTATATTACTATATATTATACAGGGTGTCCCAAAAGTAATGGGACACAGAGCAAAAGCAGACTCCTTAAGGCGAAATAATGTGATTTATTTAAATTTGCCTTATCCCAAAATTGATAACAACAAAGATACAGGGTGGCAAAGTTTTAATTTTGTTTTCGTTTTTTTGCGATTACTTCTTAACGAAACGACATAGTAGTACAAAATTAAGGCTTTTGGGTTTTTTTTAGGTGAGGAATTCAAAAGTATCCATAGTTTTTGTGTACCCAGTAGAGGGCGCAGCCTACGGCATGGCCCACTCCTTTTAGCTGGCATAACTTTGTTTAGGCTTCTTATATCGATCCGACTATTAAAAAAATAAGTTACTTTACTTCTTTCACATCAAAAATGTATAACTTATTAATGTCGCTAGGGGCAACCATTTTCGAGATAATTGCATTCGATATTTTTAATGCAAGAATTCTAAAATATTTTAATTAATTAAATCATTGAAATCAATGGTGGCCATTTTGAAAAATTGCTATCACGGCGTTGCCATTTTTATTTCTAACCATTTTGTTACTTTTAAATGTTATTAGTAATCAATAAGTAAGTATTAAAAAAATTTTTGTTTAAAATAAAATTAGTAATTCCGTATACGAAAATGCGTTTTTATTAGAAAAAAATAGTCAACCTTAAGTATCTACATTAACGGACACTTAGCTAATGTAGCTCATTTACAATAATTTTAAGTCAGAAATTTACCGTTGCTCGATTTTCCGTTGCCTTTGGACCACGTACTTGGTTGCATTGGACACATGAAATGCGATTATCTCAAAAATGGTTGCCCCTAGCGACTTCAAGAAGTTATACATTTTTGATGTAAAAGAAGTAAAGTAACTTATTTTTTTAATAGTCGGGTCGATATAAAAATCCTAAACAAAGTTATGTCAGCTAAAAGGAGTGGGCCATGTCGTAGGCAGCGCCTTCTACTGGTTACACAAAAACTATGGATAATATTGAATTTCTCACCTCAAAAAACCTCAAAACCCTTAATTTTGTGCTGCTATGTCGTTTCGTTAAAAAGTAATCGCAAAAAAACGAAAACAAAATGGAAACTTTGACACCCTGTATCTCGGTTGTTATCAGTTTTGGGATAAGGCAAGTTTAGATAAATCGCATTATTTCGCCTAAAGGAGTCTTCTGTTGCTCTGTGTCCCATTACTTTTGGGACACCCTGTATATATTACTCCTACTATACTTATATTTATCTATTTTAAATTACTTTTAAAATTACATCACATATACACATCTTTACAACTATTCCACAATCTGTGCGTAAAAATCGTATAAATGATTATCTATAAAGAGAACATTTTTCTGCTGCAAACCTAGATTATAATTTTGTGTTTTAGAAGTTGCGCCCCAAGTTACCGGTACTGAGCAAACGATAAAACTTGTACATTAAATTAAAGTAAGAGAAACCGTTGACTGTAGAAGTAGAACCCCTCTAATGAGATAATGTGGTAATAATATAAGAAAGTCGAGAAAGTTAAAAGCGATATAGAAACAACCAAGGAAAAGTAAAGTCCATAGTATTCAAGGCTCTGGATGACATACTGCCATGGGTAACTTTTCAACATCCATATTGCACGCTATTTCCTAGACTATAAAACATGGATGTTTTACTTTCCTTTAAATAAGTATATATTTTCTTATTATGGCTCTTTATGACCAGTTGACTCGCCCTGCGGTGGCGATCTAACAGTCGTTAAAAAGTAGTTTGTTCTGATGTGATGAGAGTAGAAGAAATTTGTTAGTAATTTAAGTAAACAGTGTAGCTTGTAAAACATTCCTGTAGAAATTATATGAGGGCTGTATACTGTTAACAGCTTAAAACAGCAATGCGGAAAAAAATTTCTGATTAAAATGTAGAATATAGTTATAACCATTTATTTTTTTTCAATTCCAATTTTCAATTCCTTGATTTACTAAATGAATTTTGCTTATGCTGTAACTACAATTTCAAATATCACATTTGCGATTACTATAGAGCAGTGATTCTTAACCGGTGGTCCGTGGACCACTGGTGGTCCCTGAAAGTATCTGAAGTGGTCCGCAAAGTCATTCTAAAATTATTAAAACGACGACCATATTAACCACGATTCCCACCATACATAACGTCAGCTATAAAAGTAGTCAACTTTATAAAAAGGAGTGCACTGTATACACGTCTCTTCAAAAAATTAGGCTTTAATATGAACTCTGAACACGAAACGCTGCTTTCCAAAGGAAACATGCTGTCAAGGTTGTATGAACTGAGAGAGGAAGTAAAATTATTCTTAACTAATAAGGAGAACAAAGCGTTTCTGGATCAGTTCTGTCAGTACAAATTTCAAATACATTTCGCTTATTTAGTGTATTTTTTTGCACAACTATATAAATTGAACCTTCAGCTGCAAAGGTCAGGAAATATGAAGTTGGGATGCACGAGCAATATATTTGCATTTGAAGATAAAATCAGTGCGTTTACCGCTAAAATCGACCTATGGATCAGCAAAGTCGAAAGAGAGAACTCTTCAGCGTTTGATACGCTGAATCCAATTATTAATGAGTTGAGATCACAGGAGAAATGAAAAAGCACATTACACTCCATTTGTAAAACTTAAAAAATGAATTTAATTGCTATTTTCCTGACTGCGAGGACAAAGGTATTCGAGAACTGATCCGCAATCATTTCATTGTCAATATTTCTGAGGTGCCTGATGCAATTCAAGAAGAAATAATTGAAATACAACACGATAGTAACTGCAAGAATACATTCGAAGCAGGAATTAAACTTAAAGATTTTTGGGCCCAAAAAACAATTCCCTAAAATTCGAGAAACTGCTTTACGTTACCTAACTTTAGTTTCAACCATATACTTATGTGGCAGGGATTCTTGACGCTTTTAATAATTAAAAATAACCATCAAGACATTTCTATGTGATGTTGGAATAACTTGTATTACCGCCAGACCGTTTGTGGTCCATAACATGACAAAAATTTACTCAAATGGTCCCTCATCACTAAAAGGTTAAGAACCACTGCTATAGAGGGTTCGTCAGAAACAACATTTTTAGGTTTTTGGATTTCGTTTAGAATAAATTTACATAAAAATAAACAACTATTGTTGGTTTCTTACTTCGAATATGATTTTATATCTGGCCGAGTTACCATTTTGTTGTAAGAAAACTATTTTTTATTTGTCTACTTTTAGAGTATTTATGTTATTACATGTAATATTTCTTCAATCCATTCAATCATAAATTATAAAACTTTTATTCAAACGGGGTACCACTGAGTTAGCGCATAGTTCAACTCGGCATCTGAATTCCCGATAACAGTTCCTAACTTGCTGTATTGAAATATTCGCAATAACAGCTCTTATTTTTTCTTTCAAGAGATCTAAGTTATTATTGAAATTGGTTTTATACACATGTGGCTATAGATATCCCCATAAATGGAAGTCGATAATCATGAGATCGGGACTCCTACGTGACAACTCATTTGGTACCATTCAATCCATTTGTTCCCAAAGTGGTGGTTTAGACAATCATCGGAATTTAAAAATTAGAATTGAAAGAAAAATCCCAAAAAACAAAAACTGTTGTTTTTGACGAACCCTGTATAGTAATCGCAAATCTGATATTCGAAATTGAAGTTTCAGCACAAGCAGACGCTTTTATAAAGAATGAATTTTTCTTTTATAAGTAGGTACCTAGTAATAAAAGGTTTTTCCTCTTCCAAACTCTAGTATTCGTGGACACACTGTATATTGATATTGCAAAAGCATTAAAATATGAAATCATAAAATAGGATTACGGCGAGCGACACACAAAAAAAAACTTTGCACAATATACAAAGATACGAAATACCGCAGTCATCCGCATGAAAGTGACAGCGATTAATCTGCAAGCGGATTAACTCGGGATTACAAATTCATCGTTACGAGCAACAGGGGATTTTATGTATTCCCTGCAACTTATTGTGATAATAATACATTGGCTATATGTTTATATTAAATACTGTCAACATGTTATTCCAATAAATATTTAATTCAATGCTGCATACAATAGGGACATCGCAAATAGACCAGGGTCGATAATTTTTGAAACCAAAAAAAATAATAGTAGGATGAAACCCATTGGAAAAGAAAGAGAAATATAATATAACAAAAATGAAAGGAAAAATAAATTACGGGCGATCCGAGGTCGGGAGGTGGGGGGCGGTGAGTTTTTAAGGTTAGAAAACGATTTATCTCGATTTTCGGCAAAACTACAAGTCCTATGGAAAAACGTTAAACAGCAAAGTTGTAGGTAATAAAAAGATCTACAACTTTTGTATTTGCATTTTTTTCACATAACCTCAAAATTTATGTGAAAAATTCAAATAACCAAGTTTTTGGTTTTTTATTTTTATCTTTTAAAAAAAAAATTTATACACGAAATTTGGTGAAAACTTACTTTTTTATGTCCCAAACACACTGTAATTTTTTTGATTTAAAATATTTATTTTTTAACCTTATTTTGACTTAATATCGAAAAAGCACCCTAATTTTCAATCGAAAATCCTCACGTCAAAATATCTGCTTTTTTAAAAAAGTCGGTGGGCTTTTTGTTCGTTGAAATCTCTACTTTCTGATGGTGTAAAAAAAATATACATTACTATGGTAAATATTCTTAAAAAATGCAAAGAAACGAAAAAAAATCGAATCCGAGTTTTTTTTTTTAATCATTATGTACAATTTTGAGCTATTTATTAAAATTTATACTTTAATTACTCGAAAAACGTAAGATTTCATGTTAAATTGATAAACAAAAAAATTACAGATCCATAAAACATGAAGATCGCAAAAAATATGCGAAAATAGTGGTTCTAAATATAATTAAAGGTAGGATTTAAAGGGGATTTTATCACATTTACCATAGTAATGTATAATTTTTTTACACCATCAGAAAGTAGAGATTTCAACGAACAAAAAGCCCACCAACTTTTTTAAAAAAGCAGATATTTTGACGTGAGAATTTTCGATTGAAAATTAGGGTGCTTTTTCGATATTAAGTAAAAATAAGGTGAAAAAAAAAATATTTTAAATCAAAAAAATTACAGTGTCTTTGGGACATAAAAAGGTAAGTTTTTACCAAATTTCGTGAAAAAAAAATTTTCTTGTAAAAGATAAAAATAAAAAACCAAAAACTTGGTTATTTGAATATTTCACATAAATTTTGAGGTTATGTGAAAAAAGTGCAAATAAAAAAGTTGTAGATCTTTTTATTACCTACAACTTTGCCATTTAACGTTTTTCCATAGGACATGTAGTTTTGCCGAAAATCGAGATAAATCGTTTTCTAACCTTAAAAACTCACCGCCCCCCACTTCCCGACCTCGGATCGCCCGTAATTTATTTTTCCTTTCATTTTTGTTATATTATCTTCCTTTTCCAATGGGTTTCATTCTACTATTATTTTTTTACTTTTTACCATTTGCAAAGGCTTCAGCCCTGGTCTAAAAGGACAGGGGCAAGGGAATAATAATCCTTCCAATGAAAAATACTTTAATATGATTGTGTTTGAGGTTATAGTAGTATCAACCAACTCTCTCGTTTGCCGACAGATGACATCAGTCATTTATTATCGATCAGCTGATATTTGGACATGATAATACTGCAGATTAGTAGTGGACCGTAATGAGCCCACGCGCCGAATTATAAAATGCATTTTATTACGTTTTAAAAATGTTTAGTGGTTTTGGTACCTGGTATTTCGATGTTGTTGGATAAATTTCAAAGGGCCCGGTTGTTAAAATGTTTTCACTTAAATCCAATGAGCTTTTTTTAGGATGGATTAAAAAGGTTTCTAATGCGATTGCGGCCAAATCAAAATTGCAGTAAGGGGGCTCTGGGGGCATCGAACTACAAAATGTAATATTATTTTTTTTAAGAAGGTGGATCAAACATGGTGAACAAAATATTTTTATTGCAACTATGACCAGGGGGCCGGTAGACAACCCGGGTGCCGGCAGCCGACCTGGGTAACAGCAGCAACCTGGGTACCTTTAGCCAACATGGATGTATGCCGGCAGCGTTAGGAAATTTATGCTCTTCTGGGGTTTAAGGAGGAGTAAATAAGACAGCTGTTTCACTCACTTTTTTCCAATGAAAAAGGCTATGAAGAAAATTAATGTTAAAATAAGATCAGCATCAAAATACCTTAAGTAAGTATTCAATTAAATTTTATTTAACGGAGTTTTCCTAAAATCGAGTATCGGCTTACTTACCCTAAGAAACATGATCTAATACAACAGGTTTGCAAATATATAGTTTTGTATTGATAGCTTATTTTTTATTAACCCATAATAAATAAATTGCTAGTGTATCAAACCCGCTTCACTGTTATATCAGTTCCAGATTTGCTGGAACAGTGTTTTTATTGGTAGTAATCAGTTCCATTAGTACAGTCTTGTTGAATAATGAACTACTTTTAATACAGCAATTTTGTTAAGATATAAATTGTATCTTCTGATGAATGCGACGCATTTTGATCCCAGTAAAGCACTTTCTCTACAATTAGGAAAGCAGAATAGTGTTCCTAAAAACGAATTGTATCCGTTAGAACCTATAATCCACAAGACGTTGGTAGGGGTTTGTAGCAATCGGCAATCGCCGCGCGCCGTAGTATTAGTTTCAATGTATTTGTTGCGCAGATCACATCATTGTTCGGAGTCTTCTATCGTATACCTGTTTCAAATAATTTATGTTTACTTTGTATTTTTTAAGTTTTTCTAAAACTTTGTAGGTATGTCAGATAAAGCAATAGATTCTTATTTCGCACAACCTATCATTAGTATTGGACTTTATAATCTATGGACGAATTTTACCAATCTCAGTAAACCATCAAAAAAATAATTACCTTGTCGGACTTCTATTGTCTTTATTTTGTTACTTAACACAACGTTTCGGTTAGTTAGTATCTCTAACCGTTTTCAAGAGTAAACTAAACTATAATTCTAAGGCTACTGTCTTAAATACTATCCATGTGCAATGAAGCTTGATGACTCCGCCTACGTGTTTATTGGAGTGTGAAGTTTGAGCTGTTGCTTTTGGACAAGAAGAGGCTTCCAGATATTGGGGATATCTATACTTGGTTTACTAAATATATCGGTATTTTGATTCATGAAAGCTGCTTCTTTGAACTTTCGTTTTTTCCAGTGCTGTTCCTTGTCTAAAACCTTGCATATTATGCTGGTTGGTCCATACATGTTCCGCTATACCTGATCTCGAAGTTTCACCTCTTTGAGTATGTTTCAGATGTTCTTTAACTCGTACGGGAAGAGGTCTTTTTGTTTCTCCAATGTACGATTCGCCACACTCGCAAGGGATTTGATAGATACAATTTTTTGTGTTTTCATTACTGGGGGGTTTTACTTTTGTAAGAAAACTTCTAAGCGTATTTCCGGATTTGAAAGCTGTTTTGATATTATAGTTTTTGGTTATTCTTCTAATCTTTTCAGAAATCCCCTTAACATAAGGTATTGTAAGAAATGCTTGCTCCTCTTTCGTTTCTGCATTAGTTTTTACTTCGCGATTTTTAAGTTTTGAGATGGTATTAGTTACAAAGGTTTCAGGGTAACCATTCTGTTTTAAATCTTTTTTGATGTTTGAAATTTCAATATTAAGGTCTTCCTGATTGTTGCAAACGTTAGATGCTCTGTGATACAGAGTTTGAATTATGCCCTGTTTTATGGAGTTTGAATGATTCGATCCGTGATTAAGGTATTGCCCTGTGTGAGTGGGTTTCCTGTAGACTGAAGTTTTTATGTTTTCAGCATTTCGTTTTACGAGAACATCGAGAAAAGGTAGAGTGAAATGTTTTTCTGTTTCCATGGTAAATTTAATGGATTGTCTTATACTATTAATATGTTCCAAAAACCGTATCAGCTCTTTGTTGCTGTCTGTCCAGATAATAAAGGTATCATTAACATATCTAAGCCAAAGTTTAGGTTTAATCTTGGCAGTGTTAATAGCATGTGACTCAAACCATTCCATATACAGGTTAGCCACCACCGGAGAGAGAGATGAACCCATTGGATGCGTGATAGCAAACCAACCAAACCTGGTGCGAAGACAATGGAAGTCCGACAAGGTAATTATTTTTTTGATATTACTTCATTGTATACCACCTTCAAACAAACTCAGTAAACCATATTCCATAATATTAAGTTAATCATATGCAATGTTAAACGACAAGAAAAATATCATACTTGACGCTATTTAAATGTTTGAGAATTACAGTACCTACTGATTATTAGTGGAAAGTATGCTTTATTAACCGTAGCAAGCAAATTTGTCATGATTAATGTCAAGAAGAACTGCCAGTCGGGACTAAGACAGTATATAAAACCAGAGTACGCCCCCAATCGAACTAGAAAGTTACTGTGAGCATTAAGAGCAATAAAAGCCATAAATAATTCTATGGTAACATTAACTCCTATTTCCTATTGGCTAAATTACAGTGATATTATCACTATAAAACTGTCTAGCAATTTTGGTTATCATACAGTAGGAAAGCGCGTTGCTGTCATGCTGTCACATAAACAGTTGTATAAAGAGTATGTGAATTCATATAAGGAATAGAATGTTTTTTCTCATTGTAGCCCAATTTCGCTTCAATTCTATTCCTATGTTGTCTCTTGGGTCCTCGTTTTTGACTTATGTCTCATACATCAAACACAGACTGTGCAGGCTGTGCTTTATACACATTTTTGTTGTTTTTAAACTTAACCTGCGATTAAGTTTCGCACACATGTTTTGTATGCATATATTTTAAGTTTTCCTAAAATGAAGATGAAGGAAGTCGACGGCTGTTAACTTTTTCATATTTACAACAAATTAATTTAATTGAGTGACCTAAATTGCATTAACATTATTGCTTTCTGTAAACATATTATCACCTTTAAGTTTGATATTGCCTGGCAAATTTTGTCTCTGTTTTGCTAAAGAATATATGTAATTAAAAATCATAGGGCAAAGTATGATTGTGATTTGGTTTACCCTCCGGGTTCCAAATAAATTTTGTACACGCACTTGTTTTTAATAAAATGCAGATAATAGATTTTAGCGCCAGAATACAGTGTATATTAGGATTTCGTTGGTTTTTATTGGTTTGCTATCACACAACCAAAACTCTTTGTTTGTGACTGTCTTATATGGATCACCGAAACACAGTTAAATTTTTGTGATATAAAAAATAGTCAGTCACCTACTTTCATATCTTTTACGTTTAAAATAAACAACTTAATATTTGATGAAGTAGCTATTGTCATCCTAGGTTAGAACCGTGAACACCCGAATAGCATCGTACCTGGGTGCCGACACCGTTTATTTATCTTTTCAGAATCGACGCCGACAACGGAGTCACTTAATTAGTTGTTTACAAGTCAACAATAGTATTTTACATTACAAGGCCGGTAGGTGACTTATTACAGTACGAGTTGGTTTAATAAGTGCTGTAATAACACCTAACGGACGTGTATTGTATGATATTTTATTTCATTTTGTCATTATAATCCTTCTTAAAAAGATTTAATAAAAATGTTTATTACAAATTTTAAAATATTATTGGCAATATTAATTGGTATCACTGGATATAGTTTAAATAAAAAAAATAAAAATTAACTTTAGTTAAGCAAAATATTTAAAAAATTGTAAAAGAGAGTCTATTCTGTAGTTGCGTAATATTTTTCATTTACTAAAGTTGGTAGAAAAAATAATTTTACAAGTTGAAGCATCTAAACAGAGTTACTTGGGATCGATAAATATATAGTCAAAACAAAATAAAATATACTAACTTTAGTTAAGCAAAATAATTAATAAATTGTAAAAGAGAGTCTATTCAGTAGTTGCGTAATAATTTTCATTTACTTAAGTTGGTAGAAAAAATACCTTTACAAGTTAAAGCATCTACACAAAGTTATTTGGTATCGATATATATATATATATATATTCAAAACAAAATAAAAATTACTAACTTTAGTTAAGCAAGCTATTTAAAAAGTTGTAAAAGAGAGCCTATTCTGTAGTTGCGTAACATTTTTCGTTTACTAAAGTTGGTAAAAAAGAGTATATTATTATAGTAAGACATGCTGCCAAAATAGCGATTTTCCAATAAATACTAGTCGGGGCGAGGAACGCATTTTTATAGTCGGCCATGATTGCCTTTATTTTGTTTTGAATTATGACAGTTACTGTTAGTATAAGTTTTAAAAACTTATATAGGTATTATTATATTCCAAGTTTAATTTAGTTTAATGTATCTATATATGATGAATTAAATAATTAATGCTCAATATGTGTACTTGAACATTTTGTTTCCTATAATTTTAAGTGACAACTTGTCAAAAATCCAAAGTAAAAAGTCATTATTTCTAAAAACAAAAGATAGTTGCTAGGCAATACATTACAGTACCTGATACTGTAATGTTCCACTTACCGGCCGCAAATGAGTACGTGGTAAGTTGATTTACCGGACAAAATGAAATAAAAAATTTTGAGTCATTCAAAGAAACAATAATTATTTTATTTTTCTTGTTCGAGTAACATAATTTAACTTAAAAAAGTGGTTTTAGCATTACTATTATTAATGTAATTAAGTTGTCGTGTGCATCCTCAATTTTCGTAAAATGTTAAATGTAGTTAAAAACTGCCCCAAACGCAATTGGGCCATTAGTCATTAATACTGAAAAAATGGAGCCGCCGCTTTTTTGGCAAGGTGAATAAATTTGTCATTAGCGACATTTATTATTTTGATATCTTTGTATGTGACTTAACTAAAATTTGTAATTTTTTGCACGGCTTTCTTTTCCACCCTGTATAATATTAAGTTGCATTATACTGCACCAGCAATCTTAAAAAAATAGTATTTCCGAACTACAGATCTGTAATATGGTGTGCTAAAAAAAATTGATCGAACTTTGTGAGAAGCAGTTTATTTAAATTGAATAATTTAAATTAAAAAAAGCCTGTTGTAAAAAGTTCGTCACCTGAACCCATCTTAACCTACATTAAGCTTTTGTCCTGCATCTTTTTACAAAATGCAGATTACAATAATGGTAATTAAAAAACCTTGCAAATGAGGTATTAACTAGCCCCACTTTGCTATTAAAAAGCTAATTACCATTGCGCCCCGAAAAAACACTGGATAACGATTTAACATTTAAAAATACAGCGATGCTTGTTTTTTTTTCGGTTTTATTTCTGTGTTTATAATCCCTAAAAATAATGACTTAATTACTTTGCAGGACGTAGGAATTATAGTTTTATACAGTGGATTCTTGCAAATAAAAAATTTTGGACAATAGTGACACCGTGACTTAAAACGTATAGAAACATTTGATATTATCAAAATTATTACTGGTGGTTTCATTTAGGTATGTATCAGAATTACAGTCTTAGAGCTTTTGCACACACTCACGGCGACCGTACTAACGGCACCGTTTACGGGATCTACCGCGTTCATGTTATCCTTGCACACATGCACGGTTTTCGTGCTGTGGCGATTTTAATGTCTTACATGCGTATCAAAAAACGAAGAAAGGCACGAAACAGAATTTTGTGGGTTCATCCCATCAATATGGGAAGGAAACAATTCGGAGCATTCTGTGTACTATTTGATCAGTTAAGGGAAGATGAAAAAAAAATTTTTTCAACTATTTTAGGATGTCCATATCCAGCTTTGATGACCTACACGAACAATTAAAAAATTCGCTTCAACGTAAAGATACATTTATGAGAGAGTGCATACAGCCTCTGGAAATGTTGGCTTTTACAATCAAAATCAGGATTGACCTCCTAAAGTATTTCTTTCCAGGCATTTCTTGTGCAGTTCCTGTCCTTATACAGGGTGAGTTTTTTAAAGTGTTACAAGGCGATATCTCGAAAACGGTTCAAAATATTTTTTTGAAATTTTAGTGAGGGAATGGGGAGATGGGGGAACATATTTAAACATATTTTTGATGTCTACCCCCTTTCCCTATTTTGAGGGGGGGGGGTAACTTTGGAATTTTAAATGACTCTTTTTTGGTAAATACGAGCCGACGTAAAAAACTACGTACGTGTACAAAAAATGTTTTGATTTGCTCCCCTGGTTACGAAATTCATTTAAAAACCAAATACCCCAATTATTAAACCAAAACATCAGTTCTGACATGTGGTTTCAATAGGACGAAGCTCCACCGCATAATGTGATACAGGCCCGTAATGAATTGAACGAATTGTTTGAAAACAGGTGGATAAGTCGAGCTGGTTCGGTAAACGGCGAGGGAGGGGGTAAGATTTAGATCTTACCCCCCTCTCTCCTATTGGCTTGAAGTAACAAGATTGACAATATACGCAAAAGATGTCCCCCTCGAAATAAAAATCGACGGGTCCGAGCGATTTTCCACATTTTCATTTTAAAGCAGGAAAATCGAGGTGGGAAGTTTTCAAATGAACACCCTGTATCAATAAATGTAAATGAAAAACAAAAAAAAAATGTATTAAAGGTGTTATACACTGAGAAAAATGATCTAATACAACAGGTTTGCCAAGACATAGTTTGTATTGATATCTTATTTTTTATTAACCCATATTAAATAAATTGCTAGTATGAAAAGGAGAGTCGGTTGTACGCCGTATTTTGACAAATGAAACATTCTTTTTTGTATTAAACGTAATTTAATTACTATTGCCTAGCGCTTTCGGCCCATTATGAGGCCATCATCAGGGCTAAGGTTTCGTCAAATTATTTCCAGGAGACAAGAAACATACTAAAAAGATATTTGAAAATTTAACAAATTTTCTTGGTAAAGTTTTTAAATTAGGCGTTTCAAAATAGGTGTTGTTTATAATTTGAAACCTTTACCAAGAAAATTTGTTAAGAAATTTTCAAATATCTTTTTAGTATGATTCTTGTCTCCTGGACGTAATTTGACGAAACCTAAGCCCCGATGATGGCCTCATAATTGGCCGCAAGCGCTAGGCAATATGTAGCAATTTCAATTTGTCCCGTTGTTATGATTCAAATTATCATACTTTATTGCGGACCAAATTGCATTTCTCCTTTTTTCATTTTTAAGTTTTGTAATATATTCCAATTAAATTAAACTTCTTTTCATTTACCATGTTAATTATCATTATTCTTTTCATTAATTTAAATGTAAATAAATAACCCTGTTGGGATGTCAGAATTTTGGGTTAGAATTCCACAGACAAGGGTTCGTCGAAGCTACCAGTGGCAGTGGTTCTGCGTGAGACATTCCTGGTGGTTTATTCCAAATTTTAAAATGCTGAAGGGCGTATTCCTTTCACATGCACAGAGGTGAACTGTTAATTTTGTTGCTATAAGCAATGATAAGCATGTTCTCGTCATAACAATTTGTACTGAGGGTTATAGTACTAAGGTTGTGGCCTTTGATGATGTCTTTACCTTTGCCATAGTTTCGTGACTAACCATTTCCTGGTATGCGTCTTGGCTGAGGCCAGTCAAAAGGAATACACCATCTTAAGTATACAAAACGAACTGTCAATAGGGTACTGGTCCGAGGGAGACGGACGACGGACGGATAATTTTTGGATGGCATCCAAAAATGCTTAAATATGCGTGGTGTTCTATTTGAAATATTAAAGTTGACATTCAATAATTCTGGTCTGGCCTTTTAGTTTAACCAAAGCCATAAAACCTAATCATATCCTAACTTCCGGTAAAACCTAAAGTAATACAAAAATGTAAAAGTACAATATTATAAAAGTTTAAAGTCAAATATTATGCATGTTACCAAACTTTAAAAATATATATGCACTTTGTTTCTGAGGTACTATAATCTCTTAAGAATTTAATTTTGTACATAACCAGTTACAATCTTCTTTATACCGTGTAATTTTTCAGATAATAATTATTTATAAAATCAGATAGAGAGAGAGAGATAAATCCTATTAGTCGAGTATAAATAGAGCTTTTGATTAAAATATTATAAATTTATAATTAGAAATCTTTCTAATAACAGAATATATTTTAAGTGAATTAAACGTATAATAAATTTAAATATATTTTGTCGTTTTTGCAAAAAAAAATATGAGAAATTATGGTGGAACAAGATTCTACTAATGCAGAAAAATTGATAACTAAAAAATAATCTATATATCAATATTTATTTAAAAATATTTTAAGTAAATTTCAAAGCTCCCACATTTGGAATTTGTATGATTTAGTTTATTATGTTCTACTTCTAAACCCCTGAGTAGGAATTAATTTATAAATTTAATTTGTTAAGATATTTTTTTCTCAGTTGGTTGTAAATTTAGGTTTTGAAGCAATATACCTAGATAACGATTGGAGTTTTTTTACTGGACTTACAACGATTCAAGTAAATTAACCTAGTATCATTATCAGATATATCATTTGCAAAACTAATTAAAAAATATTGGTTCGCATTTAGAAGCTGAATAGCCGAAGCTTTTTCGAGAAATTTATTAACAAAATTTTTATTCGTTTATTTTCAAAATTCGACATTTGCATTTAAATAGTTGTTATTATTAAGTCCTAAGAGTATAAGGCTAATAGAATATGTATTTGTCTCACAAGGGTATTGAGATAATGCACAATATAGCAACTAGAAATTAAGACAAATAAATTTTCTGTAACTCAAATAAGTAGTTATTCTATCGAAGTTCAATATTAATTATATTAAAAATGATACATTACCCACTATGTATCCACCAGCTAATTATCATAGTATAAAATTTGTATTCAAATATTTTTATAGTTAACATGTTTGTATAGTTAGTAATTTAAACTCAACTTTATCTAAATACTATAAATAACTCAGTTTCGTATTTAATCATAATATCTAGTGTAACTGTGTATACTTTTAATACTTACTGTACTTGCCTGGGTTGTACAAAAAAAATCGTTCTTAAGTAACTTAAGGTGGGAGTATCAACAAGCTTGCCAACCTATAACCTATTTCGCGTATATTTATTTAATTTTTCTAGCACAAAATTTAAATAAAATCATTATTGTCTGCATATTTTATAGGTAATAATTGACATATTAAATAAATATCAAGGAATTTCATTATATAGGTATTTTAGGAGAATAATTATTGTATAGCGAAAAATATCGGGTAAAATTTTTTTTAACATTACTATGTCATTGTTCTTTCATTATTTAATTTTTCCAAAATTAGCATGAAATGGATTAATATTTTTGTTATATATGTCAGATATTACCTAAATAATATACCGACAATATTGATTTTATTTAAATGTTAGTTAATCAAATAATAAAGTGAAAAAAGCAACGCGAAATAGGTTAAAGGTTGGTAATAGATGGAATGACGTTGATAATTCCACCTTAACCGCGTACAAAATGTATTTTGTGACAGGGTCGATATTTGAAAATTTTCTATTTCCAAAAGTTTACTTTTTGTTTTCCTTGCCAGCCTTAAGTAAATAGTTTATTTTGAAGAAATAGTCCATACTTAAAGTGGAGTTGAAAGTATTAAAAGGAAAGAAAAACACAAAGTCATCCTCCACAAAGTTTAATAGAAAAATTATTAAATTATAGGTCTCTATATGTTTCGAACGTAGAAACGTTCATCCTCAGGAGACAGAAATTTTTTTATTTTGTGCTGTTGTTGTTAGCAGAAGAGAAACTTAAAAATAGAACCTTAATTGAGCTTTTATGGACGCAAAAATTGAAGTTTAGAAGAAACAAGATATGAAGAAAATTGGTGATGGTAAAACCATACTGAGTATTTAAAACATTATTAAAGTGGGCGTAAACACACCAAGCTACATGGGGATAAAAAGGGAAAACCTTGCCAGAAAGGTGTCGAAGATTATTTAAAAACTGTCTTCAAAAATCAGACTTATCGAACATAACTAGTCTTTAAGACATTGTGAAGGTGAAAATTTGATAACAAAATGATATATTCCGTAGAAAAGAGTATTTGGGGTACTGAGGATCAAACCTCAGTAACCCCTCGAGAGGTTAATTTGAAAAATATAAAGTTAAAAATCAAAAATTTAAACATTTTCCAACAATTCCTTTCAAAAGGTTATTCACCTCCACGTGCAAAAGAAAAAAAAAGAAAAATTCCCTTTTTTTCCCCATGTAACTTGGTGTGACGCCAACTTTAATAATATTTTAAATACTCAGTATGGTTTTACCATCACCAATTTTCTTCATATCTTGTTTCTTCTAAACTTCAATTTTTGAGTCCATAAAAGCTCAATTAAGGTTCTATTTTTAAGTTTCTCTTTTGCTAACAACAACAGCACAAAATAAAAAATTTTCTGTCTCCTGAGGATGAACGTTTCTACGTTCGAAACATGTAGAGACCTATGATTTAATAATTTTTCTATTCAACTTTGTGGAGGATGACTTTGTGTTTTTCTTTCCTTTTAATAAATAGTTTATACCTAACATTGTTTAGATCTTAATATTTCACTAATATAAAACTTTAGTGAATTTTCACTAATATAAAACTTTAGTGAATTCTTGTGTCTTAAAGTTTCAGTTATTCAAAAACGTAGAAGACTACCTAGGAATACAGTTTTAAATGTTTTTATCGTGAATACGGATGGATGCGTTTTCGCGACAGTGTGCTGAAAAAGAATAATACTGCAACCAGGCTTTTTTTAGTCATCTTTATTAATAAGAGACATACCCTATGAAAACTTCAAAAACTGGACAACCTGAACACAACAACTCTCACGCATTGAGCACAACACAACATAATAACATACCGTTAATCTTACGAAAATGTAGTTTTTAAAGTCCATTACCTGAAACAAAAAAAAATATGTTAATGTGGTTAACTCCATTAATTTATAAAGCACTGATATTTTTGTTAGAATGCATTTGCTGCTTTTTTACCGTTGTTTAAAAAATGTTATGACTTCAACTCGTTGATTATTTTAACAATGGAAATATAATACAACGTGCGAAATTAAATGTTAAAAACCAGCTTTATTTTTTTTTTGGTTTATATGCCGGGTGTAGTTTGACCAAATCGATAATACATTCCTATTACTACACCTTCCTATTTTTCTGCCAATTACATTGATTGTAAAAAATACCTTTGTTTTGATAAAACCAAATAAATCGGCGGCCAGTCATCTAAAATGCTCTATAATTTAACCCAAACATGTCTTTTCAATATTAAAAGTTTCTTTTGAATTTGTAAAAAACAATTCAAAACTGGATGTAGATTATTTCAATAAAGACATTCTCTTCATCTTCATCCTTTACATGACATAATATATTATACAATTTATTACAAAAGAATGTATGAAGGTATGACGCTCATAATCAAGATGCAGTATCATAGTTTTGGTATTTCGTTCTATATTTTGTTTACTTAAATATATTTATCTACCAATTACTGTTATAAAAGAAGACTTTTTAACGTTTGTTGTTAGTGTCTCTAAAGTCATATTTTATGTAACCGGTGTTAAAAGTGGATTACTTTTAATACTAGTGTTAAAAAAGATGTTAAAAGATGATGCCATAGACATTTACCTTTAAATAGGTATAGCTTATCTCGTGCGCAAACAAAAGTTTTATGAGTGAAAAAATACGTCTGAGCGCACGACTCACCGGTCAGATGCCTTCCCTCCCAGCAGCATTGGGCATGCGCACAAACCTCTTAATATCGGCCTGTCCTTCTTTAGCGACATGCTCAAAATACTGTCACAAGGGGTAATTGTTGCGCTTCGAAGTGGTCGACGCCTGGGTTCCCCCACTTAATGGTAAACCCAATGGCCGGGCGTAAGTGGGGAAAACCCAGCACTTCGACTAGCGCGAGAGCGAGCAGGGATCAGAAACCATCTCCTAGCCAAACAGGAACGTCGCCAAGTGCCCTGAGCCGTGACGAAGGGATCGCGACGACACTTTCCACCCCATAAATGGTAGATGCCCTAGGTATAGAAAGGTGGGACTAAGTTTTATATGTATTTAAATGTTATCTATGAATTGTCTAATTAATAAATAGTTAAAATAGTTATGATGACCGCTTTTTAATCAAGGAATCCGGTGCCCTCGTGTGTATTTTGTTTGTATTTTATATTCGATTTTGTAAGTTTTATAGTTTAATTAACACCACTGTGCCGGAGAAATTCACAGGCAAAACGAGGCAGCGCGCTCCATTGCCATTTTCTCCGATAGCCAAGCGACGCTAAAAGCGCTAGATTCCATGCAGGTAAACTCCAGGCTAGTATGGGACTGCGCACAGGCTCTGAATGATCTGAGCAAGCAAAGAAAGGTAACCCTGATCTGGGTTCCAGGACATAGCGGACACCCGGGTAACGAAAAAGCCGACGAACTTGCTAGACGAGGATCGACTATGGCATTCATTGGCCCAGAACCGTCCTGTGGCATAGCTAAAGCAACAGTTAAGCAAGCCAATAAACAATGGATTACAGAGGAATTCATAAGGGCATGGAAAGAATCACCAGGACAGAGACAGGCGAAACAGTTCATAAAAGAACCATCGCCAAAGCTTACAGAAGACCTACTAAGCAGGGACAGGAAGTCCGTAAGAACATTGGTGGGCATGCTAACCGGACACTGTAAGCTTAGAAAACATATGACAAACATGGGTCTAGCAGAAGACGCTCTTTGCCGGTTCTGCCAGGAGAAAGAGGAAACCCCCATGCATATCCTGTGTGAATGTGAAGGACTAGTAAGGACAAGATTCACACAAACAGGACTAGAATACCCCGAGGCGGAAAGCTACGTAAAGCACCCGCTAACAAGGATCCTAGGAACAATCAAGAGGATAAAGCTAGAGCAAGTCCTCTAAGCGTAAAAAGGGAACCACAATAGATCTGAAAAGGTCGCAGTGGATGAGGTGAAGAACGCCACCCGATTACATATCTATCTATCTATCTAGTTTAATTGACTTGTTCCCATCCTTTTTGAAGTAAAAAGAAGAGGATAAATGATTTTTAAACATATTTTAGAAACAAACTCTTAAGAACAATAATTGTCTATCCTCAAAACCTATATAGGTTTGAAACTACAAAAAATGCCAGGAAAACCTTATTATTGTTGGCTTATCTAAAGGTAAACATCTATAGATGATGCCCTTATACCACATTTTAGTGAATTAAAGAAATACCATATTAAATGCTTTATTAAATGGTGTAATACATTAAATTTAGCATCAAAATGACAACATTTAAAAAAGAAATAAAAAAACATTCACTCTGGCGTAGCCCAGGTAAACGCAATTTAGAATTTTAATATTCAGTCAGATCTGAAGTTTTTATCTCTTCTCCTGTTGATAAACTCGATGCAAACGAAAGTAACGTATCTTAAGGGGGCGACTTTTTAATAAAACTTTTTACGTTTCTATAATATATTTTTCATGAGAATTAGGTATATGACAGAAGCTGTTTATACTGCACCATAAAAATATTTAACTTAATATAAACACACCTAATATAACCAAAATTATCTGCTAAATTTTTGTAACTTAAGAGCTTTTATACGTGTGACGTTATCAATGCGATTTCAGTCAAAAATCTTAGAGATAGTGCAGCACGTCATGTTTTATTTTTACTTACAAAAGGTAAAGATATTATCATATATCGACGTTTGACGTACCGATCAGGAGAAACATGTTTCCGATAATTCACGTCGATCTTTCTATCCGTTTTTCAGTTGTTTTTTTTTATGACTGTTGGCTTGAAAGCATGAAAACTACTTGACGGGTAATGACGAAAATTTGTATATGAATTAGATATTAACCCTTCTCAATACCGGTTATAGTGGTTCAGGACAAATAGGTTGGCTCTTAGTGATAGTAAGACGGAAAATATTAAGTTCGGACTCAGGGACATCGAGGGTGAGAATGCTAGAGAGGTCAGATTTCTGGGAGTGTACTTGGATCCTCTTTTAAAGTTTGATAGACATGTTGAACATGTAGCAGAACGTCTTGCAAAAAGCATATTCTTACTGAAAAATCTAAAGAGGATACTCCCACCCTCCTGTCTTCTCCAGACGTTTCACGGTGTGTTTCAGTCGTTAGCTTGCTACGCTATCTTGGTTTGGGGTCACTCAACACATTCGGCATATACATTTAAATTACAAAGAAAAGCTGAAAGGATCGTTGCCGGACTCGACTACAGACAGGACGCCAGACAGGCTTTTAAACAACTAAGCATCATGAGTATTCCTTGCCGTTACCTGTATAAGTGTCTAATTTATTGCCATAAAAACAAGCAACAGTTTAATCTGAACCGGTTCTGTCACAACTACCCAACTAGACAGGGAAACCAAATAAGAATAGACTATCATCGTCTGGAACGAACCAGAAGGTCTTCCAACTATTACGGACCTAAATATTACAACTGCCTCCCCATGCATATAAAAGAATTGCCTGCAATACCTTTTAAGAATGCTATTAGAAAATTATTATTGCAGAACGCTTTCTATAGTGCTCAAGAGTTTTTTGACTTTAACATAGTTTGAACAAAATGCATGTGCTTCTCTGCTGGTACAGTGTAATGCCAATTTTGAATGTATTTTAATGCTTTTTTATAGGAATGAATTTTAATATGTTGTAAGGTATACTAAATATCACGAATAGTCTCGTTTTAAAACATATGACAGCGGTTATTTGTCATCGATCAGCTGATATTGGGACATAATAATATCCCTAGATTTGTAGCGGACCGTAATGAGCCCAAACACCGAGTTATGAATTGCGTTTTTGTTACATTTAATTACATTTTAAAAATTTTAATTTAATTACTTTTGTGTAAGTACCTACAATTATTATTCATTTGACCAAAAATTTAGATACAGGTTAAAATTTTTTAATTCTTTTTCATTTGGGATCATAATTATTAATGTATGCCTTGCTCGTTAAGTTGATTTCATCGATAAGTAATAAGTTTTATTTCATCTGAACGCCGTTTTTGTCAAAAAGTTAGTTTGTAAAATTTTTGTTCTTATAATGTTTGTTCGTTAAGGTTAGGTTTCTAACGTATAATTTTCGCATTTTACATTATCTAGGTATCCTTTTCTGTTTCAAGAAAAATAAGTAGAAATTAAGTATTTCCCTGACTTATGTAGGTAGGAGAGAGTTGGACAAAACCGGGTAGGTTGATAAAACCTGGTATCGCCTAGTTCTACCATATGCCAAAACAGCTTTCCATATTATTAACCTTTAAAAAGCAGCTATTTGATTTTGAAGGAATTATTTTTATTATTGTTATTAGTAAATATTATTATTGTTTGGCAATAGTAACGTAATAGTAAGTAACATTATGTTACTATAGTAGTTAAAATAGCTAACCATATTAGTATGTAATAGGATAGCGAACAAATATATAATTCTATTTTCTGTGTCTACGTACCTTACATAAGTGAAATTATTATTTGATATTACTATTATTATTGTTTGTATGACAATAAAATAAAGTTTTTAACATAAAGTTAGCCTACATACAAATATAGAAATGAAACTGTATCAATAAATTGCATTTTAACAAACAAATTCCATAAAAACCACTTTTGGGTCTACGTACCTTACGTAAGTCAAAAACTGTTAAAGTAGGGTTTCCACTGACAGAAAAATTTAATCCCAGGCTAAACTAAAGCTTTTAACTTTATGTTAGCCTACATACAAGTTTAGGAATGTAACTGTATTATAACCAACAAATTCTATAAAAACCGTATTTGGGTCTTCGTACCTTACGTTAAGTCAAAAACTGTTAAATTAGGGTTTCCATTGACAGAAAAATTAAATCCCTAGCTATAGTGAAGCTTTTAACTTTATGTTAGCCCACATACAAGTTTAGAAATGTAACCGTACCATAGCCAACAAATTCTATAAAAACCATATTTGGGTCTACGTACCTTACGTAAGTCATATATGGGGATTTTCTTGACAGTAAATGTAATAACTTGAATTCAATTAGTTTATGTTGAACTGTAGGTATTTTACCTATAGCTATATTCTGAACAAATAAAACAAAAAAAAATCTATTCTAAATATGAGTGACAGAATCCTATTTTAAGTTGTGTTTCAGTTAGTTTAGTATTTTTAAGGTTTGGATATTTATAATATTATAAACTTTTTAAATCTATTTTGACACTTTATCTTTTTATTTATTTATTTATTTATTTATACAGCTAAGCCCAACAGATGCTCTGAGCATCCAATTATAGGGCAGATTACATATTAGAAATATAAATGTATTACTCGTAAAGTAAACAGAAGATATAAATATGTTATATGGAAATCATTACGTTAAACATTTTACATATTTTATAATAACAATGCTCAAATAGGCCGGATGCAGAAACCGCTAAGTGCAAAAGTCAAATAATAGTGTCATAATTAAATAAATGTTATAACAATCATTAATAATAGAAATTAAAGAAAATACATTTTTATGAAGTCAATACTCTACGTATTTTACTCTTGAAGTTGTAGATTGAGTCGTTAAAAATATCAATATTAGAATTTATATTAACCGCGGCGTTGAAGGAGTTTATGCATCTGACCAATGGCGAATAGAGAAAATAGTTTGTTGTACACTGTGGTGCCTGCACGTAAGGATTACAATTTAAAGAAAGATATTCCAGACAATACCGGGAATCAATGTGACTGTTGTAAACTTTATAAACAAATAATATATCAAAAAACCTCCTTCTTAGCGCAAGACTATCAATCTTATAATAGGCGCGGTTACACTCGTAAGTTCTGTGGTGCTGGTACCTATGAAAACGGTAGTTTAAATTATTGGTAAGTCTTCTTTGCACAGATTCTATAAGTTGTACATATTTATCATAGTGGGGGACACAACACTCGCATACTCCAGCACTGATCGGACAATGGAATTATATAACAAAATAATGGAATGATAATTTTTAAAGTTTCGCGTCCCTCTCAGAATGAAACCGAGGTTTCTGAATGCTTTCCTGGTGATATTATTAATGTGATTTTCAAAACTTAGTTTATTGTCCAAAACAACACCCAGATCCCTGACCTCCTCCCTGGTTGCTAAAGAAGAGCTGTTTAAGAATAGTAGTTGTCTAGGGGGATCTACCTGTCTTGTGAATAATATAGTAAAACATTTGTCTACATTCAAAAATAAGCGGTTAATTTTGCAATAAGTGGCAAAGTTGTTAAGATCCATCTGTAGTTTATTATAATCTGTCTGATTTCTAATAGCTCTATACAACTTTATATCATCGGCATACAACAAGGCTTCAATGTAAGAAAAACACGTAAATACATCATTAATAAAAATACTGAATAACAGTGGACCAAGATGAGAACCCTGAGGTACCCCCGATGATACGCTGACCTTATTTGAAGTAAAACCGTTTACCGCAACATACTGGTATCTGTCTGTTTTTAAACAATGTAGAAATTCATGCTTATTACCTATTACCTACCTTAAATTATAATATTTATAAAACATAACTTTCAAAAGAAATTATTACCTATTACTTATTATTTGGCAATATTAAAGCGGTAGAACCGATGAGGCTATTGCATAAATTGTTTTAGAAGGTTTCACATGTATAATTTTCAAGTCCGGTCCTGTAATTCATGCCAACCTATAAAAATTTAATAGACCAAAATTGACAGAGTGTCACGTGACTTTGCCCCCATCATGCGAGAGTATTCAAGATTTCTACTATACCTACTATATTGTATTGTATTTTAGTGTGTTTTTAAAAACATAGCTCTAGGATTGTTTTTTTTTACTTTGTGACGTCGGTGAAATGTTGTAATGTTGTTAACCGTAATATAAATTTGAATTTTGAATTCTGAATTTAGTTTAGGTTTTCTATACAATATACAGGGTACTACAAATTATTATTATATATATCTATGGAGATATCCGAAAAAAAAAACGAAATTCACTTTTGAGTTTTAAATTTTTGCGCCTTCATTTCCATCAATACTAAAGAAAAGTTAATTAAAACTACTTTTATTGGTTTTATTAAATTAAAGTTATCGTCCATAGACTACAATAATCTTACAAAAAAAATATTTAATACTAAACGTATTAAAAAACCTTGGAAATTAAAAAATTCCGCCAAGCTTTATTTGTTTTTGGCTAATGTTTACAGAACGTGGCTAATGAAGCGACGCTTTATTTAACAGTCTTCTACTAAAACGTTAATGCCTCCGTACTTCTTTGTCTCGTAAACCGCTGTTTTGTGGCCTTGTGTTAATTCTCTAACAGGATGTACTCTGAAATTGTTAAATAAAACTTAGCAAAACATTAAAACAACACTTTAAAAAATGTATTGTGAAACGATTTTATATTTTAGTATCGTCAAGGGACTAATATAATTTTAAATTAAATAATAGTAAAGCTTATTTATTACCTATCTATTGGTAATTTCGCACTTGCTCATTTATAATGTTTTTGCAAAGCAAAATACAACAGAATGGAATGGAATGGAATAGAATAGAATAGAATAGAATAGAATAGAATAGAATAGAATAGAATAGAATAGAATAGAATAGAATAGAATAGAATAGAATAGAATAGAATAGAATAGAATAGAATAGAATAGAATAGAATAGAATAGAATAGAATAGAATAGAATAGAATAGAATAGAATAGAATAGAATAGAATAGAATAGAATAGAATAGAATAGAATAGAATAGAATAGAATAGAATAGAATAGAATAGAATAGAATAGAATAGAATAGAATAGAATAGAATAGAATAGAATAGAATAGAATAGAATAGAATAGAATAGAATAGAATAGAATAGAATAAATATTTTTGATATACCTACCTGAGATACAGAATTAATTCACCTCATTTTCATTAAATACAGGCCTGTCAACAATATTTCCGATTGAGTTCTCCTTTTGTTTATGGTAAAATGGAACCGTTTTAGATGTTTCCTCTAAACGCGTTTATTTCTATGTATAGAAACAATTTATTATGGCGTCTCATCAAATTTCGTGTGTTTAAAAAATTAATTTAACGATTACATAATATTATGTTTTGCCCTTATAATGGCATCATCAGACCTAACATTTCAAACAAAAAAATATTAAAATAATACAAACCCCTATTAAACCTTACAAATAAAAACGCAGGAAATTTCAGTAACTGTTCATTTTTAATTTTTTTAATAAAAATCTTCTTTTTAACTAGTTCTTTGAATATTAATGGCATTGCTACTAACGGCAAATCAAAGTGTGATGATAATAAAGTAATTAGGTATTGGTACAGTGAGAACATGCATCATTGTATTAAGTAAAAAAATCTTGCTGCGATAGGTGCTCTATAGGTCTATCATCAACACAAAAATTTAAAAATATGGTAAAACTATAATTTGCATTTATACCCTATAAAAACTAGTCGATATGGCAAGTGCTTCATAATATTGTCACGAAAATATTTTTCGGGACGAAAGTTTCGATGTTATTGCAGCCCAACCATAAAGCTCAGATTGATATAACCTGTCAAGTAGGATGTTAGATAATATTAGTCATTCCTTTATACCTATGTAGAATTTATTAGACCAATTATTACAATACAACCTAACTCAAAAGGGAGATTTTCCATTAAGAACTTCTCGGTCATCGTCATTTGGTTTTTGGCCAATGTTGGCTGAACGTGGCTAATAGACCGTCGTTTTGTGTAACCGTTTCCACTGAAACGCTGAGACCGTCGTATCGCTTTGTTTTGCCAAGCATCCCTTGTGCGCCGTAATGTAAATCTTATTTATTATATAAATATATTTTACATGCCTTATGAAATAACATTGTTAATTATCTCATAGATATTTTTATATTAGGTAATATACAGTGTTAGTTTTTAACTTTGAATAAATTCAGTAAATCCAGTAGGTACATTGTTTTTTTGGAAAAATGCTTGGGCACGAGTATAGACATTCTTTAAGTTGTGGCCTTTTTTATAAAAAAAATATTGATACAGTATGTCCATAATTAGAGATATGGCGATATTGATAATTTTTTTAAATGACAACCATAGTTTTTTCTGAATTATTTTTAAAGTTGTCATTTATAGGATATTAAACAAACAAAAATTACTTTAGTTGAAAAATAAAAAAAAAACTTGTATCCATTTTTAGTACTTTTTCGTCAATAAATATTCCAAATGTTGTCCATTCACTATTTGACAATATCGTAATGTTTTGAACATTTCTAATTAGTTCAGGAGAAATTAACCTACAGTCATATCTTATTTGTGCTTTCAATATACAGTGTGACCAGTAAAGTCCGCATCACATGGGATTTTTTTTTATTAATAACTTTATTCGAAATTTGATTCTGGCATCAAGTTCTGCTTCGATCGAAATGAAAATTAAGCAAAAAATAGTAGTCACGTGATTCGCATTATCTGTCAAATTTTAATTTTTTCCAAAGAATAATTCAAAAGTGGGGTTATTTCTGAAAATATCGCAAGAAGTTATAAGAAAAGGTTTTTTTAAATGCAGTCTCTAGCACACATGCAAAATTTCAGCTGCATAAGATAATTTCGATTTTTTACCCAAAACTAAAATTTATTTTCCACTTAATGAACACTTTACTGATGACACTGTGTTATTTTTGTCTTAATATTAAGGTTTATTACTTTCGGACACAAACTAGGTATTCAAAAATACTTATATTATGAAGTTACCTTATACAGGGTCAAAAATAAATAAACTTTGCATCACATGCGACCAAATTTTAATAGCCCAATTTTGATTTTGTAGAAAAACACACATTTAATATGGCGCTACTTTAAAGAAAATGTATCTGAAATAAAGCATTGTCAAACTAAGAAGTTTTATGTAGGTAGGTTGCGTTGAGTCTTATTTTGCAAAAGTGGTGCAATTTACAAAATATGGGTAAAAATCAAAATTATCTTATGCAACTAAAATTTTATATGTGTGCTAGAAACTGCATTTAAAAAAACTTTTTCTAATAACTTTTTTCGATACTTTCCGAAATAACCCTACTTTTGAATTATTTTTTGGAAAAAATTAAAATTTTACAGATAATGCTAATCACGTGACTACTATTTTTTTGCTTAATTTTTATCTTGATCGAAGCAGAACTTGATGCCAAAGTCAAATTTCGAATAAAGTTGTTAATAAAAAAAAATCCCATTTGATGCGGACTTTATTGGTCACATTGTATATACTTATATGCACTTTAAAAATAGTCAGTAAAAAACTAGAGTTGCCATTTAAAGAAATTATCGATATCGTCATTATCTCTAATTTTTTTTAATCAATGTTTTCTTTTTTACAAAAGACCACAACTTAAAATGTTATTGCCCGTGTCCAAGCTTTTTTCCAAAAAAAAACTGTACTCGATTTACTCAATATATTCCTAGTTACAAACTTACACTGTAATAGGCAATGGATATAAATAGGTATAAATGGGATAAATCTGAAACTTAATTTATAAAAAAATTCATAAGAACTTTGAAATCATTCATAAATTAAAGCTTTTAAATTGATTAATACAGTATCTTAAGATTTCCGATTAAAAATTTATAGATCTTCATTTGCATTTTGAATAATGCTAATGGTGTGGTTTCTAGTAAGGTTTGTTTCTACTTTTATCATAGTTAAATCACACAGATTATGTAAATATCTTGAACCGCCTAGTAGGACTGTTACCAAATCGGGTGACAATAAGGACGTCATAAATGTATAGTTCTGGTCTGGTAATGGTTAATATAAAACCCAGAAGCGGACATAATAGTTATTTATGTACCAAGGCAGTAAAGTGATTCATTATCGAACGAGTCTGAAATTATGAGATGATCGAGCGAAGCGAGCGAGGCGAATAACAGGCGAGCCGATAAAGACACTTTACTGACGTGGTGCATACAACATTTTATCGCCAACCGTTTAGAATTTATAATATAAAAAATTGAGGTATAACTCATCGAATTTTATTATAAAGGGAGAGGCGTGACAGTGACAGACGATTTTTAAATAATAAATGTCAAAATTGTCAAAGTCACTAATTTGCGGCAGATAAAAGTATTTATCTGCCGCATTTGCGGCAGGTAAAGTATTTTATTTTACAATAAAATAAAGTGTTCGTTTACTTCCGGAAATCACTCTGATAATGTACGACTTTACTGACGGTTGACGATAAAATGTATTTATTAAATTAGGTATAATTTGTAGAATATTTGTATGTTTGGGAATATTTTTTCCACAAGATGTACCGTTTTTGGGTTTGTGTTTGTATTTTTCGTGTAGGGGAACAATTAACTCGAAATCCGCAGTAAAGAAGATTAAAATTTAATTTGCCTAAAAATATCTTTAATGTTAGACGTATAAATCACAAAAGAGCTAATTTCTTTATTCCTTCTTTGATATAGAAGCTCAGTCATTCCACCAGCATTTTTTAGTAATTTTGCTCCCCTCCTTGCAACCTCCTATATTGGTATCTCCCTTATATTTCAAGTTAACTAAAATTTTACATAAAAGTACACAACAAATAATATTAAAATAATTTATTGGTTCGGTGTTATGAGTTTTGAAACAACTCCGAAATTTTATATATGTGCTAAATGCAGTCCACTCCAAATGTGTGAAATTTTCTTTTTCACCTGATCGAGGATTTTATATATCATGTTGTCAACTGTCCAAAAAACTATCTAATTTGCAGTGACTACTCTAGAACCTGTCGAGCAATATGGCATGATCTCTATTATTCTTTCGGTATGCAATAAACAGAAGAGTAGGGATATTCGTGACCTCATTATACTCGTAGCCTTTGAACCACACATGCGTCTGTACTACGAGAAAAGTAGTTCATTGCGAACAAAGTTATCAGGTTGCAATTATAATCAAGCCGTAATCATCAAGTTACGAAGCTAGTGTTAAACTGTCAAACCCAGAAATAATTTATAATGTACATACAAATTATGGGAGAACTGGTAAAACGCCCACTTTTATTTTCCACGCGGAGTGTAGGTATTTTAGGAGTTAGTGGCCTCTATCATACACTAATATTCTACGATCTATATATTTCAGAGCTCAGCTAATAATAGTAAAGAAAATATTAATTTTTATATGGATACATTAAATTTATCATACCAGTGATATTTGGTTGCTGTTGACTGAGCAGCTAACGGAGCGTCGTTTTATATAACCGTATTCACTAAAATGATGATATCGTCCTCGTCTCCTACTTGTCTTGAATGGCACTACTATCGTTAATATTAAGCTATTTATTATATAAATTTATACACCATTTGCTTTATGAAATGAAATGAAAATCGACAACCTAACTAGAACTTAATTTTTATTGGTATACTGGATATACCAGGGGGCCAAATAAGAACGGCCGGTTGTCAAGAGCGACGATGTAGCGCGTAGGAATTCTAAGTCGCACGTGCGTTAAAGTAGGCGGGGTTTCTGCTGTTTCTCTATGCACCTTGTACTAGCAGGTGTGGTGGGGGAAAGCGCGATTCTAATAGGAAAATCTGCACAATTTAAATGTGCGCCGTTGAGTTCATTGCGTGTTAATTGCTGTATGAATTTATTATTTGAAGTTTTTCTTTATATTTTTGTTATTATTTTGGGGTTATGTTAGGTTAGGTTAGATTAAAAGTGAGTGGGTTACAGCTAACCCTCCACTGCGACCATGCGATCTATTGTGGCTCACACCTTATTTATATTTCCCCCAATAGGTCTAACTTTTTGATAAAGTTCATGATGATGGTATTAAGAGAGACATTTTTCATGTCATCCGGCTGCAGAGTCACCTCGCCGAATAGGGCGAATCCGATTCTTTCAGCTGCGGAGCAAGCGCACATTGCGTGTTCGGCTTTTTCTGCATCTTCCATGCAAAGCCGGCATTCATCAGTTGCGGCTATTCAAATGTTATACATATGGTGTCGCAATCTGCAGTGGGCAGTGTACAATCCCACTAGCGCTTTAAGGCATGATCTGTTGGGCACAAGTAGTTTATCAGTTAGTTGTTGGTATATATGGCTGTATATAAATGTTTTTGAGTGTGTTAGACCTGGTAGATTTAACCAGTGTCTTTCCCATTTGCTTTTTGCTTCGGCTAGTATTGTTTTCCTGGCCGTAGCATGAGATATACCTATTATCGGCTCGGCTCCTGTGAATTTTAGTGCTGCACCTCTCTTAGCGAGCTTGTCGGCAGCCTCATTACCCTCCAGGCCCATGTGTCCCGGTATCCATACTAGGGTTATTCTGTTGTTCAGACTTAGTTCGGATAGTGTTTCGTGACAGCTCCACACCGTTTTTGAGGTACACCATCTCGATTCAAGGGCTTTTAATGCAGCTTGACTGTCGGAGAATATATTGATTGATCTGTGTGCATATCGTCAGTCTATCAGCAGTCTTGCACATATTTCAATTGCATGAATCTCTGCTTGAAATATGGTTGTCATAGTTCCCAGGCTAATAGTTATTTCTATTTTTAGGTTTTTGCTATATATTTCGGCTCGAATGTCTTCTCTAGTTTTGGAGCCGTCTGTAAATATTCCAAATTCCGCCATTAGCAAGGCAGCACTGTTCTTAACCCATTCCTCCCTTCTTGGATGGATGATTTTATAAGTCGGTTCGTTAATGGATTTTCTTGTCATTATGTCAGAGGGCATATTTAACATGCCACAGGCTAGCGTGCCTTCCAACATGCTGGTACCCTCCATGATGCATGACTGCGGCTTATTAGTAGCTGCTTGATATAGTCTATAGGTCTTTAGCCTCCTTCTCCAGATATATATGAAGTGGTATAAGTCCTAACAGGACCTCCATGGATGCCGTTGGTGTGGTGCGAATAGCTCCAGTAATCACAGGGCATGCTTGCCTCTGCAGTCCAGATAGTTTTGCTAACCCTTCTTCCACCAGACGACAGAGCCGTACGTTGGTCTAATGACCGTTACATAAAGCCAGTATAGTTGTTTTGGTGCCATGCCCCAGGATTTTTCGCAAATTCTGCGACATGTCCATAGAGAGAGATTGGCCTTGTGGATAGTCTTTTCTATGTGAGAGTTCTAACTGAGCGTTTTGTCTAGGATTACTCCCAGATATTTCGCTTCTCTTGCAAACGGTATGCTCTCTCCTTTTAAGGTACGCGGTCTTAAGTTTTCCAGCTTCCTTTTCTTGGTAAATGGCATTATTACCGTTTTGTGAGGATTGATTGACATTTCCTCTCTCAGGCACCATGCGTATATGGTATTGAGGATATTTTGTAGAATATTGGATATTCGTTCCTCAGAAGTTCCTTTAATTAGTATGACTAGGTCATCCGAATATGCTTGCAGACTGATCTTCCATAGGGAGGCCATATGGATGCCAGCAGGTCATTCACCAGTAGTGACCATAAGAGGGGCGATAGGACGCCACCCTGCGGACACCCTTTGGCAGCCCTAAATCTGACGTCTTCCTCCCCGTAAGTAAAGACTTATTTTAATAAAAATGAACAGTTTTAATGCCAAAACGATTATGAATGTGTAATATTTGAGAAACAATTTTAGCTCATTAAGTATTGAGCAAAAAATTGAAATTAAAATTGAGGGAAGACCTAAACCAGAAATTAACTTGACACAGACCACAAAGTGTAGATCTAGGGACTTTATTGTTATTGATAAGTTTGCTGCAAATAAAATCAGAAAATTGGACTTTACTTTTAAACAATGTACCAACTTATAAAAAAAGAAATTGGCCTTTTTTATTCTTTTTATCTTATTTCATTTTCAATAAAATAAGTAAGTTTTTAAAAAATGTACGAAAAATATTGACCAAATTTGGGCGTAGCCTTAACAAATTTTCGCCTGCGGCGCATTTCACCTGCAGGGGGCTTTTAGTGCACCCCCAAGTTAACAAGTCACAAACCGCCACTGGTATATAATATATATTATTTATCTGTTTCTTTTACATTTTTATTAAGTACTTTGGCTATCTGAGTAGAAATTGGACCGTTGTAAGATAAAGAAATATTATTTTTGTGTAAATTATTTTGCGGAGGATTAAATGCAGTTTGTTGATCTCTTTTCTAAATTGTATTTTCTTTTTAATCCTATCAAAAATTTCATGTGAATAGCCGTTGTTAATTGCTACTTGTTTAATTTTATTCAATTCTTCGTTACGGTCATTCTGTGACATAGGAACGTTAAGAGATCTGTTGATATATCAGTTTAGGGCGGCCATATTGTGATTAAGGGGGTGGTTTGAGTTAGAAGGAATCATGTGATCAGTTTGTGTATCTTTTCTGTACATTTTAAATGTAATTTGTTGTTTAATTCGAATACGTACGTGAAGCGACTGGTATAAATATACTTTCTGCACTAGTTCGTGGTGCTTTAATTCGTTTATATTAACATTATTGTTTTATTAAAAACTATATTATTATTTAAATACAGAAAACTGTCTATATAGTTAAATACAGTATGCTATTTTGTCGGTCTTAATATAAATATTTTCTGTGCATTTAAATTATAAATCTATTATACAACCAACAAATCCTATTTGGAACATAACGGCGACGTTAAAATTTTGGTAGAAAGATATGCAATGGCATACCGCGTTTTCTCAATGACCATAATATGCAAAAATAGATAGATCATTTTATTCATAAACGAATTTTTGCGCCGAGCCGACATCTCACTGTTTATAGAGGACATTCTATCGTATTAGGTACACTGACTTTGAAAATAAACATTCTGGCACTAAATCATTTACTTTACAGACCTGGTACTATTTTATAAAATTATTTTGTTATAAATAAATAAATAAAGTCTTTATTAAACAGAAACATAAACCAGTTTATAAAGTAATTATTTTCAGATTACGGCGAGATCTAGCAATGCTATTCATCTCAGCGTTGTGGTAGGAATAAATAATTAAGCAAATATAAAGTATATGGGGAAAATATGGGGAAAAAACACACAGTCTTCTCCACAAATAATTTATAAGAAGTCAGTTTACACAGGTGGACATGTTTCGGCACTAGAAAGTGCCATCATCAGCACCGAAGGGCTAAAATAAATTGAGAATAGAAAAAGAATAACAAATCAGATCAATGTATGTACTTACCCCAAGTGCCACTTACACGAATGAATGTAAACAACTTTTAAAAACATGAAAAGGACAAGAACATGTTGTATAATTGGACGAAAAGAAAGTTAAAATATTTAAAAAGTGTTAAAAAATTAAAAATCGATTTTAAAAAACCGAAAGGAGTTTCCTCCTCTTTTCTTTCTCGTACATAGCAAACAACTTGAATAAACGACGATGACAAGTCAAAAAGGAGGGTAAGTAGTGACATCTGATAAAGTAACGCAAAAGCAGAAAGTTCCCAATATAAATGGGAACTGGCGTGAAAACGTGGTTCTCGGGGCAAGAAACGGACACAACAGTTATCGGCAAGAAGGCGAGTAACCCGCCGGGACAAAGGTAAAGCTAAAGCCCGCAAGATGGATAGTCATCTAGAACAAGTAAAGTAGGAAACCATCTAGTCATCTTAACATTCAGCAATAAAAGGAAGGAGAGGGAAGGTACACGTAAATATGGCCACCTAGTAGACAGTGTCAAAATCAGAGGTCGAAAGGAGGAAGGTAACGGTTGTTAGATAAGTACATGCGTTTGTGAGAAGTAAAAGCTTTATGGTGGTCATGGCCACCATGGTCATGGTAGATGGAGAATGAGTAAGGGTTGAATGTGGAGTAATTAATTACAAGCAAAAATTCAAAGATTCAAAAAAACGGAATGCAAGCGAAGTTAATTTGGTCGTTCACACAGGTAAGGTTACTATTAAGAAGAGCCTTATCGATTTCCATCATTTCAAGGAGATTTAGTTTGCCGCCCTTATTACAGGAATGAAGAAGTTTAGTGTTAGTCAAGGGGTCAAAGGTGTGATTATCACAGAGAACATGAGAAGCAAAATTAGATTTGAAGTTGTGATTAGAGAAATCAGTGCCCTGGAATTTATTTATTTCTTTACAATGCTCGTTGACTCGGGCTGAAATTTTACGCCCTGTTTGGCCAATATAACAAACATTACAGTTCTGAGCCCCACAAGAAAGTTTATAAACCCCTGACTTATCTAGAAGGGAAGTTTTATCTTTAGAGTTTATCAAAAATTTACCAACATTGTGGTTGGTTTGGAAAGCAATAGAAATATTTAACTTATTTAGAATATTTTTGGCTGTAAAAGAAATGTTACCCAAAAAGGGTAAAATGCAAAAACTTTTTGATTCTTTAGGGATTGGAGTCAATAAATTTTTGTTAACAAATTTCATAGTGAATTTGTAATAAATTTTGTTAATGATCCTGAGGGGAAATTGGTTATTAAATGCAACTTGTCTAATGTAGTTTAATTCGTTTTGAAAATGATGGTGGGTTAATGGTAAAGAGAAAAGTCTGTGGAAAGCTGTATTGAAAAAAGCAAATTTGTTTTGAGGAGGGAGGTTTGAATTAAAGGGAATGATAGAGTCAGTGGTGGTGGGCTTATGCAAAATTGAGAACTGAAGACTGTTATTGACTTTATGTATTGTTAAATCAAGGAAGTTGATGGACCTATTGTATTCAATTTCCAAAGTAAATTTGATGGAGGGGTGTAAAGAATTCAAGAAAGAAAACAATAGGTAGATATCACCAAGGGAGCCATCAAAGAGTAGTATAATGTCATCGACATATCTGTAATAGAATAAAATTTTAGGAAAGAGGCGGTGTTGTTTTAATTTAGATTCTAGGGAAGCCATAAAAAACTCAGCCATGAGCGGGAAGAGGTTCGATCCCATGGCTAGACCGGACTTTTGGTTATAGTGTTTGTTGTTAAACATAAAAAAGTTCTGTTTCAGAACAATGTCAGTTAGTCTACATAAATCTATTAATTAATCTTATAATTAAATATATTATAGAATAAAAATTCTTTAGGGGTCTCTACATGTTTCGAACGTAAAAACGTTCATCATCAGGAGACAGAAAATGTATTTAACGCTGATGGTTTTAACAGAAGAGAAAATGGTATAAAACCGTAATGGAGTTTTTATGGAATTAAAAAATTGAAGTGTAGAAGTGACATAATAAGAAGAAAATTGAAAAGGTTAAAACATACTGAGTATGTGAAAAAGTCAGTAAAGGAGATGTAAACCAACTAAATAAACTGGGGAAGAAGAAAAAGGCCTTATAAAAAGAAGGTGTCGAGGGTTTTATATAAATTTTTAGCAAAATTTTTTAAACGTGTCTGTAAGACAATATAAAGGTAAAATTTGTCAAAGAAAGGTATTGCGAAGATATCATAATGAAAATATTTAAGTGGAAAAGAAGCTTTATTGATTTCACAAAAATACAGTGATTTTATACAGAAATCAGCTTATTCTATAAAAAAAGATTCCATATATTACAAAAAAACCATAAAAAATATTTTTTAAAAAAACACTAAAATTAGAGGTAGTAGTAGAGATAATTAAAATATTAAAAAAAGACAATTACATATCACAGTTTTGTTCCTTTGTGCAACAAAAGGGAAGAGGAAAAAATACATATATAGAACAATAATAACATACTCTTTCAGTCTTTCATACTTTATATGTAATTGGATACAGACCTATAGACCTAATAAATGCTCTTTAAGTCTTCTTTTAAAACAGTCATGTTTGACAATTGTTTTAATTGACTCTGGTAAACTGTTATACATTTTGGCACCATCATAGTAGATTGATTTTAAGCCTTTGTTTGATCTTACTTGAGGTAGGTAAAAATTATTTTCTTGTCTAGTATGATGGTTATGTACACTTTTTACATTGACCAGTTGTACTGCATATTGTTTAGTCTTATTAACTATATGATGCACGTAAAGCAGAACCTTAAATTTGTAGATATTTACAATATTGAGAAATTTATTGTGGGAATACAATAGATTAGTAGGGAATCTAATTGGAAGTTTAAATCCTTTTTTTAATGCTTTATTTTGAAGAGTTTTTAGTGGTTTTAGAGCTACATTTGCTGCCGTGCCCCACGCTGATATAAGATAATGCAGGTGGCTATATATGTGTGCATAGTAAAATTGCTGGCGCAAGTTTTTCCTAAGTAGATAACCAACTTTATATAGAATCCCAACAAAAGGAGCAATTTTTTTTCTTAAGCAAGTGATATGTGCAGACCAGCTCAAAGTACTATATATTAAAAGTAAAGTATTTTATTACCGATGAATTTTGAAGCTGCTGATTTTCAAATAATATATGAGAGTTAGTATTCAAGTTAGTTTTACCAATAAACATATAGGAAGATTTCTCTATATTTGCTGTTAGTTTATGAGATTTTAGCCGCATGCTTATCTTTTCCAGATCTTTACTAATATCAGCCCTAATTGAATGTATATCCTTCCCCCAGTATGCCAGTGTAGTATCATCTGCGTACAATTTTACTGTGCCCTTTAATGACCACTCGCCTATTATACAGGGTGATTCAAAAGTACTTTGACAAACTTCGGAAGGTAATTGCTGGCAATGTTTTAAAACGAATAATTCTTATAAACAGTGGTGCTTGGCGACTTTGTTACGGAGATACAGGGTGTTGAAATGTTAACAGGAAGAGTAATAATTTTAAAATAACTCCTTAACGAGTTATTTTCTTTTTATGAAATTTAGTGAATTAAATAAGCATCTAAGGACACTTATTTTCAAAGTACAACACGTTCGTAAATTTACCCAGTGGCGTCGGTACAAAATGTTACTATCATATTTTTTGTGAAAACTATGCTACACCACTGACTTATTTTATTTTAACTTTCTTCTTATATTTACAACAAAAAAGATTACGTGTGTTTTTTTGATACGAGGGACGGTTTAAGGGTAAATGATTATTTTATTTTACTATACACAAAAATTAAAAAATGTGTTTTAAATTCAAAGATTTATTAAGGTAGTTAATTTTTACAAATTTGAACAAACTTTTACAATTTTTACAATTTTAATATTTAGAAAAACCACTGACACAAATTAATGCGCTGAGAAAAGTCCCCGGGTAAAAGAGCTTGTACCCTTTAAATGTGGTATACGGATACAACTGCTGATCGTGCAGAATTCTCCAAATTGTGGCTTGGGTGGAATTGAGAGCATCAGCAATTATTCGGGTGCTCGTATCTGGATTTTCCACTACAGCGTTTAAAACAGCTTCTTCTAATTCTGGGGTTTGGGCTGCTCGCGGTCTTCCAGGAATGTCACGTGGCGTAAAACTCGCTGTTTCAGCTAAACGGCGGCGAAGATTCGTAAATGTTGCAGCAGCAGGCAGTACTCGGTTAGGATATCGCTCCTGATTCGTCTAGCTTCTCGTGAATTTCCATCGGCAAGGCCATAATATATAAAATGCAGGTCGGCTAAATAAACAATACTCATAATATTAAAAAAACATTTCCAAAGCCGCCTTGTCAAAACACAAAATATTAAAAAATATCATATTAATAAATAAATATGTATTTTGAAGAAGTAATCCATACTTAAAGAGGAGTAAAATGATACAGAAAAAGCGTGTTGGCTACAGTAGAGCCTCTCTAACGGGAACACAAAATTAATTTTTTTAATTTCTTAAAAACCTTTTTGCACCAAATGTGTCTGCTTTGACTCCGGCGGGGTAACTGGGCCGTAAAAAGCCTGGTATCCCAACAGTTTTTTACTTTTTAACCAAAAGGTAAGCTAATCTACCACATTTCTTAAATTTCATTTACTACATTCCCCTTTCTATTTTTTACAGATGCGTTGACCCCTAAAAAAAACAACTTTTTTTTTTTTCTTTACATCTCACCCCAACATTTTTACATGTTTCTGACTAGGCTTAATAAAACTCAAGATGTTTCAGTAATTTAATAATGCTTTTTACAGATAAGTTTTCCAAAACTCCCTAATTTTTACTACCCTACATTTTTCTGCACGGCACAGTGTGCTTCTGCACTTAACCCTCGACTCTTCAGTATGCTGGAGTCTTGATTGTCGACCTTCTGACTATTCAATTTTACACCTCTTGTACACCATTAAAAGCTCCATTACGGCTCAATCTCACCATTATTTTCTCTTTTGCTAAAAACATCAGCATTTTACTTTTCACTTTGTTTCCTGATGATGAGTGTTTCTACACTCGAAACATGTCGTCAATGTGATCCTAGGTTCGCCTAGTTTTTCGATTAATAAATATTGTGGAGAAAGACTTCGTGCTTTTCTTTTTCTGTATAAATATGTATGCCACTGAGAACGTATTATACTTAGAAAAAAGGCATCCTCAGATGCCTCCCTTAGGCATATACATATTTGTTTATTAGTAAGTACCTATATATGTAGGTATTCGTTAAAATACTTTAATAAATATTTGAGTGGTTAATAAGTTTAAAACACATTTTTTTAATATTTGTGTATAGTCAAATAAAATAATCATTTACCCTTAAACCGTCCCTTGTATCAAAAAAACACACGTGATCTTTTTTGTTGTACATCAAGGGGGGATTCATAAGAAGAAAGTTAAAATAAAATAAGTCAGTGGTGTAGCATAGTTTTCACAAAAAATATGATAGTAACATTTTGAACCGACGCCACTGGTTAAATTTACGAACGTGTTGTACTGTGAAAATAAGTGTCCTTAGATGCTTATTTAATTCACTAAATTTTATAAAAAAAAATAACTCGTTAAGGAGTTATTTATAAATTATTACTATTCCTGTTAACATTTCAACACCGTGTATCTCCGTAACGAAGTCGCCAAGCACCACTGTTTGTAAACTAAACTACCTAATGAGACACTTGGTCTAATTAATAGATTAAAATATAGTTACTTATAATAAACATTACACTGAATTACTTTCAACGCTCGTAGAATACTCTGTATCGTTCAAATTTTCTGGCCTATCATTTCTAACAAAAAAACACATTATTTTTAATGTTGCCTAAAAATTATGTAATAAGTATATTACAATATATTTTAAGGTAAATTTATTAATATGGGTTAGAGCACCAAATTAAACTCATTATCAAAACTAAACATTACTTTTAAGTGCCACAGTGATCAAATTAAAGTTATTTCAGAATTTGGCCAATCTCACCCCAAAGACCAAAGTCACCCCATTTTACGGTGTTTATTTCATCTTTTGGCTGCCGCCCCCCCCCCCCCCCTCCCCCTCAGTTTGGCCACCCTTAGGCATCGCCTTACTCGCCTAATAGGTTAACACGGCCCTGAACCTTCGCATTTGACGTCTTGTCGGCTTGATATGATAAAGATTAAAAATGTTCTATCGTCGTTGTGTTTTGTGAATCGTAATAGTATATTAAAGTTCGCGTTTCATAAGAAGCGGTTTTAGCGCACGCGTCTATTTTAAAAAACGAGCCACAAAGTGGCGAGTTTTTTTATTGACACGTGCGCTCAAACGCCTTATGAAACATGTGCTTTATACATTTTTTTCTATTTCACCTTTTATAATCAAGAAAAATACATTTTAAAAAGAAAATAAATATTTCAAATTTCGTAAATTTTTATGTCTAAATTTTATTTTGGTAATACTATTTTTTATCATAGTAGCCTCTGGACAACAAAAATTATTTTGCAAACTGTCATTTTTTGATTTATTGACCCATTTTCACCACGAGATTTTAAAGTTATTTTAGCGATATCAGATTTGAAATTGGACGGAATACGTTGTACATTCGGTACATATACAGAGCGTTCGGAAATTCGGGAGATTTTGCTACTTTTTTTCGAATTTCAAAAGACGTGATTTTACATCACGGCATTGCAATTTAGTATAGGGAAAATGGAAAATTCAAATAAAGTTGAAGTTAAAATCGACATTGGAAGGTTAGTAGATTGAATTTTGGATAGGATTTGGCAGAAAATGATAGCTTGAAGCATCTACTAAAGATTGATTTATAGATTTATGCAACCAACATACCACACAGAATAAAAAAGTAAGTTATCAAGCTATTTTTCCTCTGCGAAAAATGGGATTTCTTGTAAATCACAAAGGCCGCGCAAGTCAATGAAATAAAAGATTTAAATGTTACCAACATCAAATAAAGAAAAAACGCGTGTCGAAATAGCTTCATTACGATACGCAAAAGCGTATCGTACTGAGCTTATTATGAACGTGAAATAGAAAATAGTATATTAAAGTACACGTTTCATAAGAAACGGTTTTAGCGCACGCGTCTATTTTAAAAAACGAGCCACGAAGTGGCGAGTTTTTTAATTGACACGTGCCCTAAAACGCCTTATGAACCACGTGCTTTATACTATTTTTTCTATTTGTAGTTTTTTCAATAAAAAATACATATTTAAAAAGAAAATAAATCCTTTAAATTTTTATGTCTAAATTTTATGTTGGTAATACTATTTTTTATTATAGTAATCTCTGGACAACAAAAATTATTTTGCGAACTGTCATTTTTTGATTTATTGACCCATTTTCACCACGAGATTCTAAAGTTATTTTAGCGATATGAGATTTGAAATTGGACGGAATACGTTGTGTGATCCTTGTACATTCGGTACATATACAGAGCGTTCGGAAATTCGGGCAATTTTGCTAATTTTTTTTGAATTTCAAGATTTTTCAATTTCAATGTTACCAACATCAAATAAAGAAAAAACGCGTATGGAAATAGCTTCATTATGAAGTTCATTTCAAGTTCATAATGAACTTATTTTGAACGTCAAATAGAAAAAAGAAATTACAGCTTCATAAAATCTGATGCTGTTGTGAGTAACAATCATTGTACTTAATACAAATTAGTCGTCTTGATTTTAATTGGATAAATAAAATCCCATCAGGCCAATCAAAAAATCCATTCTTGGTGTAATATTTGATATATCGGAAAAATGTCGAGAATTTTTTTAAATGGTCCAAAACCGAGGTGTCCTCTCTGGTCCTGCTATCAGCAAAGACTTATTTATTTATCTATGCCATTGGTAAAGATTTTTTCAGTAGCAATCCACCATAAATCTGAAGTTATATCATTCTGTAATATATTCCAATCATAATAGAATAGAAATAGAAAAAAAATAGAAAAAAATCCAAAAACCGCGTGGACAAAAGTGTTAGTATACTTATTTCATACTTACCACCAATTAAAAAAATAATATAATCGCATAAGCCTATAAATCGGCTAAAAATACAAGGGTTTCTGACCGTTTTTTTTTTCAAAAAGAAATATTCGCACGCACATACCGACAGAGGAATATTTCCATCAAGAAGATTGTTTGCTCGAAAGGGCCGGAACCCTCGAAACCGAATTTTCTACATCTTAATCTATCGTCGATACGCGGCAATATCGTTTCAATTTTCTCATAATGAAATTTATAACCGTCCAACTGAACAAATTCGATAAGTGTAATCAATTTTATCCTCTGACTTCCGGTACATGTCAGAAATTTCTACTTGCTGATCATAGATAACTATAACGATTCTATTGCTGCCCCACATGCGGCCACGGATAAAATCGCTAATTTAGACGTTCTTTTTGAGTATTGAATCACATAATATCATGATATGTATTATAATAGGAGTTGCTTAATTTAAATACGAAAATTAAGGAATATTTTGAAAATGATATGTCAATAGCGCAAAATAATTTTTTTAATAATTGTTACTAATTATAGAATATATATAAAATATATTCAGCGATAGGGTAGCTGTTGCTGACCATTAGTGCTAAGGAGTAAATTAGGGAACATTGTACCCTTTAAAGCTGGTCCAAGCTTTCGGAAATATTTATTTAATTCTTTAGGGAAACTACAATACAAAATATTATAATGGTGTTACTTACACCTTGTTGATGTTGTTCAATTACTCATGTAGATATTAATTATGAAAATGGACATAGGGTTAAACCTCTAGTTCGGAGAGCTAGTATAATATACAGTGTGTCCACAGATAGAGTGTGGAAGATAAAAAAAATTTATTAGTAGGTATAGAAGAAAAAATCATTCTTTATAAAAACGTCTGCGTGTGCCGAAACTATAATTTCAAATATTAGATTTGCGATTACTATACAGGGTTCGACACAAACAACATTTTTAGTTTTTTTGATTTTTTTTTTTTAATTTCTTGATTTACCTATTCAATGAATTTTGCTAGTGTTGAAACTATCATTTCAACTTTTAGATTGGCGATTACTATACAGGGTTTGTAAAAAAAACAGTTTTTGTTTTTTGGATATATTTTTTTTAATTCTAATTTTTTAATTCCTATTGATGATTGGCTAAATCACCACTTTAGGAACACATGAATTGGAAGGTTCCTATGATCTAAATCAGTCGGTATTTATGGGAATATCTGAAGCCACAGATATAAAATCATATTCAGTAAGAAAGCAATAATAGGTGTTTGTTTTTACGTAAATTTATTTTAAAGGAAATCAATAAACTAAAACTGTTGTTTGTGACGAACCCTGTATAGTAATCGCAAATCTGATATTGGAAATTGTAGTTTCAGCACAAGCAGACGTTTTTATAAAGAATTACTTTTTCTTTTAAACCTAGGTACTAATAAAAATGTTTTTCTCTTCCAAACTCTATCAGTGAACACACTGTATATGTAGTTTTGTCTTTTTAATATTATACTGATTCTCCCACCAGGATAGTTTACCCTATGTCCATTTATAAAATAATGATCTATATGAACAACCTCAACAAAGTTGTAATACTTTTATAATATGATAGCAAATGCTTTATGAATTGTTCTATATTGTAGATTCCCTAAATAGGAAAATATATATTTTCGAAAGCTTGGACCAACTTTAAAAAGTACTCTTTCATTTGCTGCATATCCCAATATTTTCTAGTTTACTAAAATACAGTGCGAGATTATAACTTGGCGGAAATTCAGTAAATCTAGTAAAGTTTTGTTTTTGAAAAAACGCTTGGGTATGGGTATAAACATTTTAAGTTGTGGCTGTGTTAAATATTGATAAAGTATGTCTCAAATTAGAGACAAGACGATATCAATAAACTTTTTTTTAAACTGCATCACTAGTTTTTTATTAAAAATTTTTAAAGTGCATAATAAATTATACATAAATATCAAATTTCAAATTTTTATTCCTTGTCCTTGTCAAGATAATAAAGCAAACAAAAATTCCTTTAATTGAAAATAAAAAACGTTCTGATGAATTGTAGAGACCAAGTCATAAGTAAAAATATTGCGTTATATCCAGTGGCGGCTCGTGAGATTTTAATAAGGTAGAAAGGTAAAAAGTGCGAAATTACTTTGGACCACGCCCGAATATTGCTAAATTTAGTCAATATTTTGTAGTAAAATATACCAGAATAGTTCGTTAAACAGAAGGTTCTAACTGCAAAAACTAACGCAGTTTATAATTTAGGATTTATGTGTTTATATTAACTTTTTTCTTTTGCTTGATTATTTGCATTGTATTGTTGCAGAATTTAATTGAGTTTGAATCTTAATTTTACCAAGCATACAGAAATTAAGGGTGTTATGGACTATAATAATATTCACCTTTGATATTTCATGCGTTTTGAGTTTTTTCTCAGATATGGATAAACTCATCGGTTCCTTTTCAGAACCAAGCTTTCTCCTCTCCAAATAAAACACACATAAAGCAAAATAGCCTATTAAATACATCACACCCGCTCACCCACCTTTTCATTTTGAATAAATATTTTTAATAAATTCTTGCAAGCGTACTTTTTGTCCGCCCTGAGTTTTTGCTATTTGTAAAATTTTTGTTCTAAAAATATTGTGTCAAGCGGATTGTCCATTAAAAACTAATCGTATTAATAATTTTTAAATTATAAAAGGTTAGAAAGAGAAACGAAAATGACTGTATTTATAAGAACGGGCAAACAACACGCATTTGCGACGTACGAACCAACAACCGAATCACGTCACTGCGTGAGATAAGATATGGCTGCTGGCGCGCGTGCATAGCAACTGACTGAGAGATTTCCATTGGTTTCGAATTTTTCATTAAGCATAATCGCGTTACATTTACAAATATACTCTGCTAATTGCTTGAAAACTAAGAATATAAATTGTAGGTGGTGGGTCAAATAGAGCCACGGCACTGAGGCTCTACCTTACAAGCCGCCACTGGTCGTATAATATTTTTAAAGTTATTTATACCAAGGCAACCAATTCTTAAAAATATTTTTTTAAAAAAGCTAAGAAAGAATGAGTTAACTGATTTATTAATTTCGGGAATGCTTGCTTATTTCGGATTTTTTCCTCCTTCTCAGGGCCATTCACGAGAGGACGGTTTATTGTGGGCTCGAACCTTTATCCTCAGTCATTAGTAGCACCCCCAAGAGCTATCAATCCTTGGTTTCACACTTTCATGATCTACCAGTATAGGAGTGTGTTCCTTCCCTCGCACCCCACGAGATATCCGATCTCATCCGGCCTGGTAACCTGCGTGAATGAGGTAGGTTTGGGGGATGATACATTTTTCACTCTTCCCTAATTTTTGCTAGACGCTGGACCCACGTTAAGACTTATACCACTAAAATCCGCCGGGCTCGAACCAGTTTATCGGCAGTGGGATTAAAACCAACAAACTCTCGATGTTGAATACCAAAAGGTTTATAAAAAGTTGAGGGAACAATTTGTTGTCAAGAATGTTGAATGACAAATCGATTTAGGGTTATTGAGGGAAGGCATTGTTGATTACATTTTTTTTTAAATGTACTACATTTAAAAAAATAAGGTTATCTTCTCTAATGATGCAATGAAATTACATTATTTTATTACATATTTTTATTTTAAACTAATTTCAATAATAGCTATTTCTTGCCGTTTAGAACCTTATAGGCCGTCCCTATATCTCGGCAAACAAATTAACCTTAATTACTAAAGCATACTTATCTGGGCCACTAAAATGAAGTAAACGCCAGGAACTGAATAGTTAAGTTTACCTTAGCTATAATTTTCGTTAGCATTAGATGGGTATCTGCATGAAGTCAGGTTATACTTGAGTTTCTTAACAACCACTATGGAAATAGAAAATAATTTTATAGGCCAGTGCCGAATGCAAATCACATCATTTAAAAATAGTAACCGTTGAACCTAGGGCCTGATCTGGTAATATATTAATATGTAATAATATGTTTTATGTAATTACATGGGAAACTTGAAAAATCTCTAATAATGAAACGATAACCGTCGTCAAAGAAACAATTTTTTTTGATAAAATAGCACAGGTGGCCCATATGCTTTGAAGTTATCCAAGAATAATAGGTCTTATCAAAAGGAATTCTTTTGTTCCAATGTTAGAAATAAATATTTTCCGCTGCCACTTATAGGACCCAGTTCTTCCAGTTGTTCTTTTGGGTTTTTTATGTATTTGATTTACTGAAGTAATGTGCCTGCATTGATATAAAATTGACTGTATAAAGATTCAGAAACATTAATAGTTCCACTATAGCAATACAAATCCAGTGCCTCCAGTGGACATCAAGTTTACGACTGTCTGCGTGTTAAAGTTCTATGTATATAGGCCGTGTTGGTGTGTCTGAACCTTTGTAGAGCTTTTCTTTTTACTTTCCTTAAAAGTAATGTAATCGCGACAAATAATATTTTTGAGATCATATCAGATGTCGAATTTTTAGGATCCCTATCGGTCAGGAAATAGTTATTTTCCTAACAAGTGCGCAAAGTGATACTTTTCCGCACGCAAGTACAGTTGGACGAACGACGCGAAGCGGAGTTCGGATAAGTTCTTGCGTGCGGAAAAGCACTTTGCGCACTTGTTAGGAACAACATTTTTCCTACGAGCTTCATATCAGATAACAACAAAAATAAAAATATGATAATTTATTTAATAATTTTTAATTCGACTTTAAAGAAAGAACTATAATATACTTACAACTAAAAATTACATAACAAAAAAAAATAATAGAAAATTAAAAAATTACATAACAATAAAAAAAATAATAGGAAACTTAATTATTTGTTTATAACATTTATATTTATCGTCAGAGCTGCTCATTTTAACAGTGTTTATATATATTCCCTACCAAGGAGATTTTTGAATAGTTTTACTTTTCCGCACCCAGTGCGGATAAAAGTCTTATCCGCACTACTGCGGAAAAGTGTAACTTTGCACACAAAAATGCGTGCGCAAAGTACTACTTTGCGCACGCTCGTAGGAAAAAGACGTTTCCAATTTTTGTCGCTGTCTGTTGATTGGCTGGAAAGCTTAAAAAACAACGTGACGGAAAAAAAAAATTGCATATGCGTTAAATATAAACTCTGCTCCGAACCGGATATAGTTTGGGTTTGCTATATCCAAGGTGAGTATCAGAAATTAATCAATTTTGTTTTCAGTTTCATTTTAGTATTATTGCTTAGGTCAACTTCAAGTAACCCAAGGATGGTCAATATAAATAGAATAGCGGTTTTGAGCGCAGCATCATAAGATATTCGGATTCAACTCATCAGTAAAAATATGTTTGTTTGTATAATTATCTTCTATATTCCAAAAAAATAATAAATATACAAAAAAATTAGTAGAAAGTTTGGGGTGTTTGTTTTCAGTAACCGCAGTGTATTAATAATAACATTAATAAAAGCAACTGCGTAAATAACTTATTAAACAGAGAGCAGCTATATTTTGACTTTATAAAATTCATGTTTGAAAAGCTACTTTCGCAAATATATATGCGTCCAAGCATTGAGCCCATTATAAGACCTAAGTTTCGCAAATTGGGATAATGATCTCCTGGGAGAAACTTAAAAAAGTCCAAATCAATTTCGATTGTTCCCCGGTAAAAAGGATCTGACTGCAAATCAAACAATTACAGTTGACGGTCTGCTCTGCTTATGTTCTCAACAGAAATGGGCTGAGTAAAAACTGAATTTCTCTAAATCGGTTTTCTAATAATTCTTCTTCAATTTTGTCAACGTATTTTAAGTAAGTTAAATATGGAAGTTTCTTAAAATCCCTCATTTCTTCAATATGCTGCTTACAGCTTGGAAAAAATGAAAAATCATGGTTTTCTAGTAGAGATCTGAAAAGCTTAATTTTATTTTTAAATTCTCTTAAGTGACTATACAAATTGGCAATATTCTGCTGCTTTCGTTGTAGCTTGAAATTTATTTCGTTAAGGTGAGATTTCAGGTTCGTTAAAAATGCAAGGTCTGACAGAAAATTTGTTCCGTAGTGTCGAACTTTACTTTTAAGAAATGGGAATATCCTTGAGTAGAGCGAAGAAACATTGCAAACAGTTTCCGGTGTTTAACGAATGAATATCGGTGTAAAGTAACAAATCCTCACATGTAGCATTAACTTCGGCCAACAATCACAAAACTGTCACTGTGAGTCAAAAGACGATTTTCCATTCATATAATATTAATTATTTTAACAATTACTTTCATGACATTCACTTGACATAAGGACTTTACACATAGGGCCTTGTTGGCCATTAATGCCAGTTGGTATTGGTTTAATAGTCTCGCACACCCAATATTCGTTTCTACCATAGCCCTGGCTCCATCAGTGACAATACAGGAACACACCTTATTTACAGCTTTAAAAATATCTATAACCTTGACCTTGGTTCTATCATGTAGAGGAATAAGATCAAGCATTTCCCCTGAATAGTTCAAAGTTGGCCGGTGTCGGATAGGTCAGTGCTTTCATCCAGGCAGAGTGAAAAATATCCCAATTTTTCAATTGTATTGTACAGTTTTTTACAGATACATAATATTATTGGTTAATGTGGTCCACACGTATTGCTATTGTCTGGTGTGACACTGAGACTGTTTCGAATTTTTCGGCAAACTATTGTTTCTTTGAATTATTTTGCCATTTTGATTGCTCAATTCTTAAAGCACTCCATCACTAATGCTCGTTGGTACAAAGCTTTTTTAAGACCATGAAAATTATTTTTAGGGAAAAAGTTAGCTCACCGTTGACTAATCGGCCGTTAAGTTGGTAGATGCCTCTAAAAACCACACATGTCAACTTTTTTACATCAGATTGCAAAGATATTATTTCCAATTTTAAGTAAAAATTTAATTTAACTAGTCCTCAACAATATTTTATAATGTAAGTAATGCATGTAAACCAGATCATTTCTTAATATTACTGTTCTTTGTCCAAATAGGCCTTGAAATATTTTTAATAGTTAAGAAGGTAATGTTTTTAGTTGTATCTAATATTCAACCCCTTATTTTAAATATCTCTAGAGTGAAAAGTAAGCTTTACGTAAAAATCAATCGAAGCTTATTGGATAGAAGAAGAAAAGCCCTATCGAATAAGATTTTGTTAAAATCCGTTCAGCCTAAACAAAGTAACCAATTTTTATACAGAGCAAATTTTGATATTTGCCCACCATTTAATAAAATGTTCATAACAAAAAAAATTCGGCATGCCCTAAGGATTAAAATATGCATATTTTCGGAATCTCCTAATTCGGCAACATAACGAGAAACCCTATTTTTCTTTTTGACCATGTCTATTACGCACCCGAGCAGACATCTCTCGAACTTAAAAATAATTTCCAGCAATTTTTCTTGGCAGTATTTACTAACAATCTTATTTTTCTTAGAGCTGTAAGGTTTCTATGATATGGCGGAGGGATATACATAAAAATAAAAGAAGATGTGAACCGACCTGCACCTCAAATATAATAACCATTGTTTTTCACCAACTATTAACAGCAAAAATTTTACCTCAATTTGATCATAAAAACTTCAGATAGTTGGACTATCTCGAGGACCTTGAAATCAATAGACATTCAATTAACTATCCAGATTTATGTCTGAATTTGACTCAATGCAACTAATAACCGAAATCCACAATTAACAATAGGACAGTTTTGTACATTCATATATCATAATTTAGAAATCCTGTTTAAATTATTTTCTTTACAACAATTGACGGAGTAACCTACGTTTTATTAAATTTTATTCATTAAGACTTATTAAAAGCTTTTATCCCACTGTTCTGTTTCCTATTATTCGTCATTTTGTGTAGGTACAGTAACTTCTTTTTTATCTGAGATAAAATCTGATATAATCACTCACCACTTTGTGTCAATGTGTCATATGTCAGTCAAGTATTGTTTACAAAATTTGAAACCACTAATAGAGAAAATCACGTAGTTTGTTCCTACTGTTTCTGTTTTTCTTTTAGAACCTAAGCCCTGATGATGGCCTTATAATGGGCCGAAAGCGCTAGGCAATAGTAATAAAATTACACACAATACAAAAAAATGTTTCATTTGTTAAAATACGGCGTAAAACTGTTCAAATTTTCCAATTTTTTTTAAACTGCTTTTAAAAGAAGATCCCGAGTTATTCCCGAAACAAGAAAATTTAAAAACAGAAAAAAGGTAAGATTCAATCAACGTCTTTTTTGTCAAAAAAAGTCACTGTTAAAAATTCCAAATCAGGATTATAAATTAGATATGGCTATTTATGCAAAAATGAATATTCGCTTGTTCACGTAACTGACGCTTTTCATTACACATCCAAAACACAATCTTTATTTATGGGCTGCTCTCACAGCTTAATTCACCACATGCTTTCTCCCTTTTCCATTAACGTTTATTTTAAAGCTTAAAGTTGATTTAAATGATCCCTATTCTGCCCGGAACATAATTTACCAGATTTTATTATTTCCAAAAAATGATTTATGTTCTTTTCAACTGTAATCGCGGTGATTTAATTGAAAAATAAACGTATTATATATTACGTTGAACATTCTAATACCTCAATTATCACAGTTTATAGCAAGATAATGTCAGTATTTACACAATAACCTACTTTCCTCAAAATAATTGACTATAGGCTTGGTTTGTTATTTTTTTTTATATATAAGAACGGACCGGAGAATGAAGTGAGTGTTACATATTATGAATTTTTGATATATCGTTTTGTGTGGAATTTTATTTTTATAAATTATCAGGTCTGTCTCTTTTTTTTATGGCTCATCTATGCCACTGTCTTCGTCCGTTGCATGTTTTTCCCTTTCTGTCTCATGGATTTGACGGATTCTTAAACGTAATTTCTTCTCCTGGCACTGGTTGAGCTTCGTTAATTATTTTAAATTGATTCATTTTATTAGCCTATGGTGAAAAATAAAACGCTGGTATGAACACTAAATTTTTAAATGTATCAAAAATATTTACGATAGTTTGGGGTGTTGGAACATTTCACCGTTCAAGTAAGCACTTGAAAATTGCAGTCCGAACGTATGTGCTGCTATGTAGATGGAATGCAGCGAAAGCGTAATGTGAATCGTGCTCGGAACAGAAGTTGGCACTTACTTAGCCACTTTGAAGTATGATCAATCTCTTTTTAACTCGAGGCAAGTCCATTTTGTATTCATTACTTTACATTAAAGGCCGCCAGGTAAGTTTAGGCTGGCTCGTTCTGTATTTAATTTATATTAAAAAATATATTTGCAATAATATTTAGTTATGTTCGATTATGGCTTTATAACTCTTGTTAGAAAATTATTTAATAATATAATATTATTTAATAATATTTTAAAATGGAACCATTAAATAGAGCAACTTACTAAGAAACTTTGATTCTCATTTTATCTGTTTATTTATTTATAGTATCAACAACTTTACAAGTTAATTATCGATACATACTTAAACCCTATTTCTAAATGCTTATACCTAAGATATAAATTCAATTGGCCTTACAATTACAGTAATTGCCTAAGCAGTTCATTCCTTAATTGTAATTTGAATTTTTGAAAGTTTAAATTATATATGTCGATGTCTCCACAATACTTATTAAAATAAGAGCACAGTCTTATAAGTGGTGAGTTTCTATACAGTGAGTCCCAGAAGTAATGTCTAAAGTCATTTAAAATTCAGCGGTAAGTTTTTTGAAAAAACGCTCGTACCTGTCGATTTTTATTTTTTAATGTGTTTTTTTTTGTGGTAATTTTATGTATACAGGGTAGCTCAAAAATAAGTTACGACCATCAACTTTATTTTTTCAAATTAAAACATATATTTTTTATTTCATTTTTGAATTTTGCATTGAATTCTAAGCATGTTTCATGTACCATGTCCTATACATAAACTCAACAGTTATTGAAAAAATTAGGATTGAACATATCTATCAAGACCTGTTTATTAAAAAAAAACACAACAAAATCAAATTAAATGTTGAAAATGTGCGCCATTTACGGCTTGACAATATCCAAGACGATCAATAAACTCTCTTTGCACGTTTCCAACCATTTCCGGAGTTATGACACGCACTTCTCTTCGGATCCTCTCTTTCAACTCCTGCATATTGTTTGGCCTGTTAACAAATACTTTTGATTTGGGGTAACCCCACAAAAAAAAGTCCAGCGGAGTTAGGTCTGGCGACCTAGCAGGCCATTCGATAGGTCCTCTCCTTCCTATCCACCGATTGGGAAAGGTTTCATCCAAAAATGTGCGCACAGTGGCAGCATAGTGCGGAGAAGCACCATCTTGTTGAAATATCAGTTCTTCGTCAGGGGAGTCTGGATCCAATGAATTCGGAAATAAAGCCACTAATGCTGGAATTAATTCAAGTTGAAGAAATTTGAGATATACTTGTCCAGTTAAAGACTGTCCAAAGAAAAATGGACCAATTACTCTTTCGCGTACGATTCCACACCAAACATTTATTTTTTAGGGTATACTGGCTGTGAACCTTTATCATCCAATGCGGATTTTCTGTTGCCCAATATCGACAATTTTGTCTGTTCACATTACCATTCAAATAGAACGTAGCTTCATCCGAAAAAATAATATTTTTTACTAAATTATTATCTAGATTGCACATATTTTGCATGCGTTCTCATATAACTCATGCACTGGAATAACTTTGTATGGGTGATATTTGTGCTTTTGAACTACTCGGTAAACAACAGATTTCGGCATGTGTAAATCGGCCCCAATGTGTGACAGGGGAGTATATGGATTTTCTTCCAAGGAAAGCAAAACGTCAAGTTGTTCATTTTCATCTCGAGTAGGACGACCAGATTTAGGCAAATCTCTAACATGATCGAATTCTCTAAACTTAGCCTCTAATCTACTCACCATCTTTTGACATATGGGAGGACGATCAGGATGGATTTTATTAAATAATTGGGCTGTTTCTATTTGAGTACATGTTTTATCACCAAACCCAACCATGCATAGAATTTAATTTTTTTCCCGTTCCGTTAACTTCACCATTATTGTGAAAACCGCAACTTTGAAACTACGCTTGACAATAATTATACTTATTTGAAATAAAATTGTCATACAGTTTCTATGGAAATAAACGGTGACAGTGACAGACAGTACACTCTTACTTATTAGGAAGCCCAAAATGCTATATTGCCAAAAGATTTGATAGATCGTTGGATTCCCTAAATGATATGTTCAATCCTAATTTTTTCAATAACTGTTGAGTTTATGTATAGGATATGGTACATGAAACATGCTTAGAATTCAATGCAAAATTCAAAAATGAAATAAAAAATATATGTTTTCATTTGAAAAAATGAAGTTGATGGTCGTAACTTATTTTTGAGCTACCCTGTATACATGAGATTACCACAAAAAAAAACACATTAAAAAATAAATATCGACGGGTACAAGCGTTTTTCAAAAAACTTACCGCTGAATTTTAAATGAATTTAGACATTACTTCTGGGACTCACTGTATAGATTTGTCCTCGGTAACATAAAATACATGTTCGGATCTAGAATTAACTAAACCTATTCTAAACGGAAGCTGTCCTAAGAACTCTTTGTTATCTATTTTGTCTTGAACTAATTTATATAGGAAACTAATTCCTGCTTCTACACGCAATAGCCTTAAAGAAGGGAGATTAAACAAATTACACAAAAGCCTTTGATCTGCACCTCTTGGTGGATAAACTGAAAATGACTTGTAGTACAAAAATTTAAAAAATTTACGCTGAACCGATTCAAAAAGAGCAATCTTATTGGCATACGAGGATCCCAAATAGTGCATGCATACTGAAGTTTCGTAATTACTAGGGATTTATATAAAGTTATTATGGCATTAACATTTTTAAAGTATTTACAAGTTCTTATAATAAATCCTAGCATTTTTAAAGCGCTGGCAGTAATATTATCAATATGCCCAACAAAACTTAATTTAGGATCAAAATAGACACCATGATCTCTGTGAAAATCAGTTCTCTTTAGAGGCATATTATCAATGCAGTAATTAAAATTAATACTTTGAGTTCTACATGTAATGGACATTATCGCACACCTACATTAACATTTAAATTGTGTTCTCTACACCAACGCACAACTAAATTCAAATCGTTTTGTAAGGTCCTTGCATCAAGTTCATCCACAATAGTATGAAATAGCTTATAATCATCAGCAAAAATAAGACCTTTGGTAAAATTAACGCTCACTCCAATTTTATTGATAACTAGTAAGAACAGGAGTGGTCCAAGATTTAAACCCTATGGCACCCCTGATGTGGGTGAATATATTTGTGAAGTGTAGCCCTTAAGTTCAACGAATAATGATCTTTTATGCAAAAATGATGATAATAATGAAATAATGTTTTGGTCCACTAAGAAGTCTTGAAGAGCTGTAATTATCTCGCCAAAGTCCACCTTGTCAAACGCTTTTTCTAAATCCTTGAAAATAACATCAATTTGTTGACCGTTTTTAAAAGAATTATGAATGAATTGTGTAAAATTTATTAAATTAGTTATAGTTGAGCGCTGGGGTAAAAATCCATGTTGCTGGTCGGAAATTATGTGTTTAACATCGTTATTATTTTTTATATTTATTATTACAAATAATTAATTCTAAAACCTTTGAGCAAGCCGAAACAAGACTAACAGATCAATAGTTTTTAATGTCATTTCTATCACCACACTTAAATATCGGAATAACCTTACTTTCTGTTCAAATATATCAAAAAAATATTTGATATAAGTTGTATGCGAGCAGTGTATTTTGCTTTAGTTCAGTCTGTGTTAAGCTACAGAATAACTGCATGGGGAGGAACTTATGAAAATACCCTTAAACCCTTGGAAATTGAAAACTATTTATGGTCCAACTATGATCAGCTGTTCGAATTTACAAATCTTTTAGGCGTTAAAAATATTTATTACAAAAACTTCCTGTTATATTTAATTAGAGCTAATTATTTTGATTTGCCACATACACCAACCTATCAAATTAGGTTTTATGTTAAGAATAATAAAAAATTGCCTAAAATGTCCACGTAGTTGAGACAAAGAAGTTTCTTATATGCGGGATCTGTGTTATTTAAAATTAGGCCACAAAACCTCAAAGGATAATTCGCCAAGTAAGATTTAAAACTTGTTTAAAGAAATGGCTTATTGCTAGTCCTCCAATAATCCTCTAGAAAACAAAATTGTTATAAGGTTCTTTGCTCGTGTGCCTGCAATATTGATTCCGATTGTTTACTTACTTTACCAATTTTTATATTTTGTAAATTAACTAACTTAAAGAAATAACATATCTAAAAAATGTAGATATTCCCCTCTCACAATTAATAGTAGGTACTAGTAAATAGCTTTATTATATTAAATTCTGTAGTATCTAAACTTATATTTTTTCTCAATGAAAGACAATTTATTTTGTCAAATTTCCACTTTTATTGAACAACTTTTTCTTTACACGACGCGTTTCGCTACATCGTAGCTTCTTCGGGTGCAGTCAAGCATTACGCTTTGCAAATCTGATGTGTGCTCTTACTTTTCACTCATTTCTTTAGTGATGATCACAACTTTCAATATATTTATGCAAAAAGTTTTTTCTGTTTCCTTCCGCCAAACTCATCTCCAGACGCGTTTCGCCGTTTACGGCTGATCAGCACTGTTAGAAATCCTGGACGTGAGAATCAAAAAAATTTATAATCAATTAAAATAAATCAAATTTAACCTAAAATGTATAGTTATTTTAACTCTTTTGTGTTTAGTAAAAATCAGATTTTAAGAACTAACTTTTCTGGAAGTCGTTTTAACATAACAGCGAACTAAAATTAACATGCAATTCTTTTACGGTTCAAATAAATCAAATACTAGTAACTTTGATAAAGTTTATAATCATTATCAATATATTTTTTAGTTAAAATTTTAAAAGAAGTTAATACTAACATAAAAAATGTGTCAAATTAACTAATTAAGTTGTAATTTTTACTGCACAATAAAATCAGATTAATGTCAAAATAGTAATAACATATTTTCTGAGTTACTGATGGACTGAAGCGGTTTTAGTTAAATTGACAAAAAAACGGGAGTGGACTTTCTGGGACATAAAAAAAAGTTAAATTTGATTCTTTTCTTTTAACAGTGAGTGAGGCTCAGTTTGGCAGAAGGAAACAGGGCTCGAAGACAAATCACTTGTCAGGATCGATTATCGACGGGAATTATAGAACCCGGTGCGACATCTTGCGTCCCAGTACGGTATCTTAGAAAAGGTCAGTCGTAAAGGGGTTAACTGGGACGCAAGATGTCGCACCGGGTTCTATAATTCCCGTCGATATTCAATATATTTGTTTATGTTATTTACTTATTGTAATTCATGTATTTATTATTTTTGAATGACAGTAAATATATTTTTGAATTTGAATTGTATAAACAATCGACACTAAGGGGGCTATCAGCGCGCGCATCTTGTCCCGGCCAATTCGCCGAAATCAGTCACTATTAAACTTCAAAATGGTGTGACGCTAAAAAAAAACCCAATTTTTTTCCACTAGTTGAGAGGCAGCACCTTTTACCACCTATGGGTAACGGACTCATCGATCGTTAAGAAGTAATTTAGTACCTAAGATCTAAAACGAGGAATAACGACCCCAGAAGTACTTGAAGAAGACCCGCTGAGATCAGCCCCAAGCCGACGGATAGCACTAGGTAGGTCGTTTTAGTGTCGCCCTTGTTTCTTTTATTTCACAGAATTACGTCTAAAATTTATCCCAATCGGTAAGCTATCAAGGCGATTCAAGTTACGTAGTAATTTGGATGAATGGGTCAATAACAGTGCTGACCTGCTAAAGGCGGAATTTGGAATATTTACAGATGGCTCCAAAATTAAAGAAGGACCGGAACCGGAATTTATGGCAAAAACCCAAAAATAGAACTAACTATCAGCCTGGTAACTATGACAACCATATTTCAAGCATAGGTTTATGCAATTGAAATGTGTGCAAGACTGCTGATAGATCGACGGTATGCAAATAGGTCAATCAAGATATTCTCCGACAGTCAAGCCGCATTAAAAGCTCTTGAATCGAGATGGTGTACCTCAAAAACGGTGTGGAGCTGTCACGAAACACTATCCGAACTAAGTCTGAGCACCAAAATAACCTTAATATGGATACCGGGACACATGAGTCTGGAGGGTAACGAGGCTGCCGACAAGCTCGCCAAGCGAGGTGCAACACTAAAATTTACATGACCCGAGCCGGAAATAAGTATATTTCGTGCTACGGCCAGAAAAACAATACTAGCTGAAGTAAAAAGCAAATGGGAAATATACTGGTTAAATTTATCAGGTCTAACACACTCAAAAGCATTTATAAACAGCCATATAAACCAACAGCTAACTGACAAACTACTAGTGCTCAACAAGTCAAGGGGCTCAACTAGTGGGATTATACACCGACCACTGCAGACTGCAATACCATATGTACAAAATTGGAATAGCCCCAACTGATGAATGCCGGCTCTGCATGGAGGATGCAGAAACAGCAGAACACGTAATGTGCGCTTGCCCCGCAGCAGGAATAATCAGATTCGCCCTATTTGGCGAGGTGACTCTGCTGCCGGATGACATGAAAAATGTCTCCCCCAACACCATCATTAACTTTCTTATTAAGGAACTCTAGTCACTGCAAATATTTCTTTAGAAAATAAACAATAACTCGCAGCGTTGCTTCATACAATATATTATACCGGGTGTCAACGAGATTATTGTACATAGCACCACAGTGTTATGTTAAAAGATATCTTAATCAAATTTAAGTTACTGTAATGTTTGAAAGGGATCTTTATTTTTACCTAGAAACCAACTGAATTTCACTTCCGGTTTAACCGGAACTACGCCATTTATGTTTTTTTTAATGACAACCTGTATATTATATTGCACAGTCAAATTCTCCTTAAAATTCTCTTTTCAACGACATACAACAAGTTGACATTTACTTTTAAAATGGCGGCGTAGGACTCATTTTACCAAAAACAAAATGGTGTCTATAAAACAACGTATTCAATTGATACGGGAAAAATAGTGATAAAATCATTTAAATTGGTCCCTTTTGTAATTCTTTAAGCACTGACATTTAGATTTTCTTCTTTTGTTTTTAAAGGAAGGTATTTTTTTATTGTTTAAAAAAATCTTAACTTTAACCCTATTTTACAGAGTTTTTTTAAATGTTGTCATATACTTTTTATTATTTAGTATGAAAGTCTAAAGTATCCTTAAGCACCTAGGGATATTTTCGAAATCAGAATACGTTTTGCTTCAGTTTTAAACAAGAAAAAAAAACGTGCATTTTTCAATAAAAACTGAATAACTTAGTTCCACCTAAGTTGGCTTTGGATAACAAAATTGGCATTTGTCAACGCCATTATCAGACTATTAGTTTGTAATGAAAATTTTGTAGTGTATTGTGCTTTTGGTCGTGGGTCTGATTCATATTTCGTTAAATAAGAATAAAATGGTTAAGTTTACAAGAGAAGAACAAATTAATTAATTAACATGTTAATTATTTAACAATTAAATTTTTATTATTGAAGCAAAACGCATTCTGATTTCGAAAATATCCCTAGGTGCTTAAGGATACTTTAGACTTTCATAATAATTAATAAAAAGTATATGATAACATTTAAAAAAACTCTGTAAAATAGGGTTAAAGTTAAAATTTTTTTAAACAATAAAAAAATACCTTCCTTTAAAAACAAAAGAAGAAAATCTAAATGTCAGTGCTTAAAGAATTACAAAAGGGACCAATTTAAAAGATTTTATCACTATTTTTCCCGTATCAATTGCATACGTTGTTTTATAGACACCATTTGGTTTTTGGTAAAATGAGTCCTACGCCGCCATTTTGAAAGTAATTGTCAACTTGTTGTATGTCGTTGAAAAGAGAATTTTGAGGAGAATTTGACTGTGCAATATAATATACAGGTTGTCATTTAAAAAAAACATAAATGGCGTAGTTCCGGTTAAACCGGAAGTGAAATTCAGTTGGTTTCTAGGTAAAAATAAAGATCCCTTTCAAACATTATAGTAACCCAAATTTGATTAAAATATCTCTTAACATAACACTGTGATGCTATGTACAATAATCTTGTTGACACCCGGTATGTATAATAATATTATTTGCTACTGTTTAAAGAATTTATATTTTTTTTAAACCGTTCTTAAAAGAAGTTTTTAAATAGGCTCACAATATTTTTATGACAATATATGACAAAACAGATATACACTATAGATACTGATTTAATAACCGCCTATAATTTCTGCAAAACCAATTACCGTTAATATTCATCAAGAGTTACAGTAGTGTAAAGTACAGTTTATATTCCTCAACAAATTCCAGGCAACGGAAATTTTTCATTTCGCATTTAATCCGACTACCGGATTTGTTGGATTTCGAGGTTTTAAGCCTTTTTTTCTGAATATGTAAATTGATTCACCCGAACACATCCAAGCCTAAGAATAATATTACTAATAAATGAGTTTTTGTGGGCATGTTGCGCTTTGCTTTTAAATAATGTAATTTCATTCGTTCACTGTACGTAAACTAGACATTTCCTTAACCCAGTTGCGGCTATATGGGGTGGATTCGATGGCATGGTTCTATCTGGGTCTTAAGTCTTTAAAATAAATTAATGTTGAATAAGTGATAAAAATATGAGGACAAAATCATCATTATACAGGGTGTTCCTTAATGACGTGCTAATATTTTAGGGTGCGATTCCTTAAGTCATTTTATAAAGAAAAGTTTAAATAAACATAATATGTCGTAAACGGCTTAAATTTTTTGCTACAGGGTGTTGAATTTTTTCTTTTTTAATGAGTTTTTTGTAATATCTCCGAAAGTACTTTAGATAATATTTTCAATTTGGGCATGTGCTAATAGGACATAAAACCACATGTTTTACTTATGAATGTAATTTTTTTGTCCCACCAGTGGCGTCCCTGCAAACAAGTCCTCTTATATTTTTTAGAAAAAAAGTGGTACGCCACTGACATTTTTCCATGTGGATATTATTTCTTATTGGCCTGATCAATTCTACATAAAAATGTTTTCTTGCGTTTTTCGCCTTAGGCACACTGTTCTTAATTAAAAAAAATTAAATTAAATTAGCTTCATTTTGCAGTATTGACCAATAATTTTTTATCATATAAATCTAGTTATCCTGGAACGGTGACGTTCTTAAAAACATAATTAACGCTTTAACGGCAGTCTTATCTGCATTTCCTCCAAGAAGAACTACCTGTGTTACTTAAAGATGTACCATATGCGCTAAGGAATCAAATGTGGTACCTGCATGATGGAGCTCCTGCTCGCAGTTTATCCGAATCATTGGATAGGTCGCGGAGGAGCTCAACCAAGGCCAGCAAGATTCCCTGATCTCAATAGTTTGGATTTTTTCTTGTGGGTCATTTTAAAACTCTATAGTGTATAAAACTCGAATTAACACTTTAGAAAATTTAAGGGAGCGAACAATTGCCGTCTGTGAAACAATACGGAATTCGCCTAGGATATTTGAACGAGTGCGCTATTCGATGCAAAGACGGGCGAAAGCATGCCTATTAATTGAAGGTGGTCATTTCTAACAATTTTTATAAAACAAAATTTTGCATTATCAATGTAAATAATAATAAATATAATTTAATTTAATTATTTTAATTAAGAACGGTGTGCCTGAGAAGAAGAGATAATTTTTATGTCGAATTGACCAGGGTAATCAGAAATAATATCCACATGAAAAAATGTCAGTGGTGTACCACTTTTTTTCTAAAAAATATCAGAGGATATGTTTGCAGGGACGCCACTGGTGAGACAAAAAAATAAATTTTATAACTAAAACATGTGGTTTTATGTCCTATTGGCACATGCCAAAATATACTTTAAAATATACTATTTAAAAAGTACTTTCGGAGATATTACAAAAAAAGCATTAAAAAAGAAAAAATTCAACACCCTGTAGCAAAAATTTTAAGCAGTTTAGGACATATGTTTCTATGAACTTTTCTTCATAAAATGACTTTAGGAATTACACCCTAAAATATTAGCACGTCATGAAGGAGTAGTGTGTCCACGGACAGAGTTTGGAAGAGGAAACACTTTTTTATTAGTAGGTAGGTATAGAAAAAAAAGTAATTTTTTATTAAAACGTCTGCTTGTGCTGAAACATTATTTAAAATATCAGATTTACGATTACTATATACAGGGTTCGTCAACAACAACATTTTTACTTTTTAGGATTTTTTTTAATTCTAATTTTCAATTCCTTGATTTATTAAGTGAATTTTGCTTGTGCTGAAACTACAATTTTAAATATCACATTTGCGATTACTATATACAGGGTTTGTCAGAAACAACATTTTTAGTTTTTTGGATTTTGTTTAAAATAAATTAACGTATAAACAAACAACTATTGTTGCTTTCTTACTTTGAATATGATTTTATATCTGGCCGAGTAACGATTTTGTTGTCAGAAGACCATTATTATTACATGTCATATTTCTTCAATTTATTCAATCATATAAATAACTCTATAAATTTTATGCAAACGTGGTACCAGCGAGTTAGCCTATAGTTCAACTCGCCATCTGATTTTCCGATAGCAGTTCCTAACTTGCTGTATTGGGATATTTGCAATAACTACTCTTATTTTTTTTTTCAAGAGATCTAAGTTATTATTGAAATTGGTTTTATACACATATGGCTTTAGATATCCACGCAAATTGAAGTCGATAATTTTGAGATCGGAACTCCTACGTGCCAACTCATTTGGACCATAGTAATGTATATTTTTTACACCATCAGAAAGCAGAGATTTCAACGAACAAAAAGCCCACCGACTTTTTTAAAAAAGCAGATATTTTGACGTGAGAATTTTCGATTGAAAATCAGTGTGCTTTTTCGATATTAAGTCAAAATAAGGTGAAAAAATAAATAGTTTAAATCAAAAAAATTACAGTGTGTTTGGGAGATAAAAAGGTAAATTTTTAACAAATTTATTTTTCTTGTAAAAGATAAAAATAAAAAACCAAAAACTTGGTTATTTAAATTTTTCACATAAATTTTTAGGTTATGTGAAAAAAGTGTGAAGACAAAAGCTGTAAATCTTTTTATTACCTACAACTTTGCCATTTAACGTTTTTCCATAGGACTTGTAGTTTTGCCGGAAATCGAGATAAATCGTTTTCTACCCTTAAAAACTCACCCTCTTCCACTTCTCGACCTCGAATCGCCCGTAAATTATTTTTCTTTTCATTTTTCCTTTCCAATGGGTTTCATTCTACTATTATTTTTTTTTGTTTCAAAAATTATCGAGCCTGGTTTAATTTTAGTTTTAAAAAATTTGAAATCCTGTTCTTTTTTTTTGAAAACCCCCCCTAATACAAAATTCTGGCTGCGCCACTGGTGACGAGCCGTCTATAGTAATCACAAATCTGATATTCGAAATTGTAGTTCCAGCACAGGCAGACTGTTTTATAAAGAATGACTTTTTCTTCTATACCTACTCATAAAAAAGTTTTTCCTCTTCCAAATACTATCCGTGTACACACGGTATGTTAGCTACATAGCAGCAGTAAACTTTAGTTGGCAGGCATGACAATTCATAGCATTAAAAAGTTAATGATTGTTTATTAATTAGCTACCTATTAATGTACCGGTCTTAACCAACCAATATATTGTTAAATTACAAAATTCTGATATGATTGTTAACATGTAATATTACAGAAAATGTTCGTTTAAAATAGGCGATACTTGAACATCCATTTAATCACTATCAAAATAATAACACAACGTGTAAAGTCTATCCTTTGTTATTTTTATTTACCCTAACAATTATTTCAACACAATTAGTGTCTTAGTAAGATGGTAGAAACGAATTGTTAGTTTCTGTAGTTTACGATAAGACAACAAAGATTTAGTTTATAATAATTAATACCCAACTCCGTAGTCCATCCTAATAGTCATTAGGGAAATATCTCCATAAAGGTGCACAGGATGTCCAGTTTTCGTGTGTTTTCATATACCAGCTCCCTTATTATAAAAGATAGAAAGATGGGGTTTGCGGCTTACCGTTCCATTTTTTTATGAAACTTTCATTACCGCATAAGAATTTTTCATAGCCCTCTCAGTTTCTGACATACAAGGCCATTTTCAAATTTTGTCATTTTTGACGCTCCCCTGTATCTCGATTATTTGATAACTTATAAATAAGATAAAAAAGGATTGTTATATAGTTTTTTATGTTAAATTCAGTGGCGTAGTTAGTTTTTTCTAAAAAGTTGTGTTTATGAGTTATGACCCAAACTTATATATTTTTTTTTAATTAGACACCCTATATATTACTTATTTTTTTTGTTCCTCTTTTTAAGAGCTTTTCAAAAATATATAATAGTCCATATTTTTTTCTTTTAAAAAGGGACAATTTTAACTTTTTTTGTAAAATTAATCATTTTTCGAATAGAGGGCTATGCCCGCAAATAAAAAAAAATTAACAACATTATTTTTATTAAACATAACTTTAAACTAACAATTAAGCAATTATATTAAAAACAAAGAAGTAATTCGTGTCTGTGAAAATTAAAATAAATTGCCACGAACTTTTCTCTAAAATTTCAATTATATTAATTTATTAAATTACAAAAATTGCTCGAATTGGGCTCCATTGTGTTCTAAGCACTTTCGACACACCGTTTCGATTCTTCGCAATGCATTTAACAAAGTAATTGGTCTTCCCTGCAAAAGCCTAAAGGTTTGATGTGTAGCTTCCCGAAGTTGATCAATATTGTGGTATTGTCTCTTATATAGCTGATTTTCTATATACCCCCATAAAAAAATCCAACACTGAAAGATAAGGTGATCTTGGAGGCCACCTGACAGGTCCATTTGTACCAATCCACTTATCGGGAAATGTGGTTTCTAAATATTCTCTTACTATTCGAGAATTATGACTAGGAGCGCCATCTTGCTGATAATAAATATTATTTAAACCAGCTGAAGGAACATCCTCTAATAGTTCCATTAGAGCGTCTCGCATTATGTCTAGGTGCCTAATTCCCGTTAAAGTTCCTTCAAAAATAACATATTTAATTTTAGTGCCAAAAATAAAGCATGACACGCTAAATCCAAACCGACCTTGACGTTCTCTTGGAAATATTACGTGCTGGTTCTCTTGCGACCAGTACCTTGAATTGTTTCGGTTAAGGATACCAGAACTCGTAAAATATGCCTCATCGGACCATACCACCCTTCTTTCAAAATTTGCGTTTTCCTGCAATATTTGTAGGTACCAGTTGCAAAAAATTATCCTCCGTATTGCGTCACCGGGATGCAAATGTTGGACGAGATGGAATTTGTATGGTTTAAATTTGTATTTTTTTAGTATTACCTGCGTCCTTGATTTTCTAACCCCAACTTCATCGTATACTTTTCTGCATGATATGGATGGTTGTACCGCAACAGAGGCCAAAACATTTATTTTTTCTTCTTCCCTATTTTCCTTATTGTAAAAATTAGGCCTTGGTTGTTTTAAAGATCCGTGCTCAATGAGATTGGCTTGGATTTTTTGAAATATTCTTTTATCGGGGTGTTGCCTTTCTGGATATCTACGAAAAATTTAAATATGTATCAAAAAGCTAATATACATAATAACAATAATTATGATTAAAACTTTTTTATTTTTATTATAAACATTAATGGTATCTAAATAACAAATGGTTTTGAAACTTACCTATTAAAATACAGTTCCGAGGCTGCGTTCGCGTCTTCATTAGCTCGGATAAAATAAACATACATATTATCGTGTTTTTCATAATTTTCATAATATCTATTATTTTCTGCCATGTTAAATAATTAAATAATAATTTTTCACAGAAATATCAAATAAACTAACAAAATCAAACAAATAGGTACCAATTATATTTAACAATAATCCGTAATGGCGCATTTACAAAACTTTGTTTTCTGTCATGTCTATCCATGATTGATCATGGCCTTCTGGATTCTAGATGAAAAATGATTAATTTTACAAAAAAAGTTAAAATTGTCCCTTTTTAAAAGAAAAAAATATGGACTATTATATATTTTTAAAAAGCTCTTAAAAAGAGGAAAAAGAAAAATAAGTAATATATAGCGTGTCCCATTAAAAAAAATATAAGTTTGGGTCATAACTCGTAAACAAAACTTTTTAGAAAAAAACTAACTACGCCACTGAATTCAACATAAAGAACTGTATAACAATCCATTTTTACCTTATTGATAAGTTATCAAATAATCGAGATACAGGGGAGCGTCAAAAATGACAAAATCTGAAAATGTATGTCAGAAACTGAGAGGGCTATGAAAATTTCGTTTACGGTAATGAAAGTTTCATAAAAAAATAGAAAAGTAAGCCGAAAACCTCATCTTTCTATCTTTTATAATAAGGGAGCTGGTATATGAATACACACGAAAACTGGACACCCTGTACAATGTATATCAAAAAATTTTAAACCGAATAATTAGTATATTGAAAAATAGTATATTGAGAACATTTTCAGCATCTTATAATTATAATATTATATTACTTAATTGTTTGCCCAATAAGTTTTAAACCGTTTTATTTTAAAAAGAAGGAGGCATAGGATATTAACGCCGCGTCGCATCGCCCTTTTATTAGCTCTTAATATAGTGGAAATAAATGTTAATCGTTAGGGTCTTGAATCTATATAGACACGCCTGACGATACTTGATAGTCTCCAAGCATTTCCATCGACGAATGAGATAAATCTAAAACTAGGAGGTTTTGTTTTTAACTTTGTTGTGTTTATTGCACGAATTTCTCGTGTAAGTAGGTGTGATTTGTACTATTTTATTTAAAAAGACGAAATAAATAGAATTTATACAAACAAAAACGTAAAGAAAGAAAGAAAGAAAAGGAAAGAAAAACACAAAGTCTTCCTCCACAAAATTTAATAGAATAAAATTCTAGTTAGAAAGGTCTCTACATGTTTCGAACGTAGAAACGTTCATCATCAGGAGACAGAAATCTATTTTATGCTGATGTTGTTAGCAAAAGAGAAAATTAGAACCTTAATGGAGCTTTTATGGACGTAAAATTTTTATAGAAAAACATTTTAAATGTAGAAGAAACATGGCTTGAAAAAATTGACAATGGTTGAATACTGAGCATTCAAAAATGTTGTTAGAGTAGAGTAGTGCTAGAGAAACGTGACGTTTCTCCATCACGTGGAGGTGAAGAACCTTTTGACTTTTAATTTTTTAATTTTTAAAAAATGTTCGATTTTTTAACTTTTGGTTTCAAATTAACCGTTCGCGGGGTTACTGAGGTTTAATCCTCAGTACCCCAAAAACTTTACGTTTTCCTAACAACATTATTGTGCTACTGCACTTCTATCCTCATAATGTGTTACTTATGCTGGATATAAATTTTAAGAATTAAAACTAAATAGATTCCGACACCTTTTAAGAAAGTTTCTTTTTTCCCGGGTTTTTTTCTTTTCTCTTCTTCTCCATTTAGTTTGGTTGGTTTAAGCCTACTCCAACAACATTTTTGAATGCTCAGTATTCAACCATTGTCAATTTTTTCAAGCCATGTTTCTTCTACATTTAAAATGTTTTTCTATAAAAATTTTACGTCCATAAAAGCTCCATTAAGGTTCTAATTTTCTCTTTTGCTAACAACATCAGCATAAAATAGATTTCTGTCTCCTGATGATGAACGTTTCTACGTTCGAAACATGTAGAGACCTTTCTAACTAGAATTTTATTCTATTAAATTTTGTGGAGGAAGACTTTGTGTTTTTCTTTCCTTTTCATACTTTCAACTCCACTTTAAGTATGGACTATTTCTTCAAATTAAAAACGTAAAGGTTACTACACGATAAAAAATTATGTTATGTTATCCACCACAAAATAAATACAACTTTTGTCATTATCTTTATATTTGTTTAATCTATCTTGTTTATTTACTATCTATTGCTGTCTCATCTAAAGTCATGTGACCAATATCGCTACACATCTCGATTATAATATGGAACCTGTCACATGAAAAAATATCTGAAATTGACTGTAAATTCCAAAAATGTAAAAATATTTAATGTGTTTCATTAAAATCAAAGTTGGAAATGTCGGCAGCTTTTTGATTTACATACACTGCAAAATTCTAAATAATAACACCCACAGGTCCAAACATTTTTAAAAAGAAAACAGGCATAATTTCGTGTCCCGAGCTATAGAAAATCCCAAATAAATTTTGATATAATAAAAATATTGGCTATCCTGTTTATTTTACAATAAAATTGTTTTAGACGTTATAAATTTATGATGGACTCTCACACCAAATTTTATTGTTTCCTAGTAAGTCAATTAAAAGTTATTTAGAAAAAAAACCCTTCGTAAAATTCTTTAAAGTTAATTAGTTGTGATGTATACCTCAATGAAATCACCAGCAATAATTCCGATATAGGACAGGCGCCATAGGTAGTTGAGTATGCAAAATATGAGGACCGGCAACTATGCTCAAATTCTTTTATCTGAGAATAAAAAAGAACAAAAACCATGTTGTCAGCAGCTGTGTTGGTCCCTTTCGTTTTTCTCCGTCCTTCTACCAGCTGAGCGCGTAGTGGCATCATAGCGCTCGAAATAGTCAGTATAAATTAATTCTTAGTGCGTATCGGTTAATTTTTTAGTTTTTACGTAATATTATTTAAGTTTTCCTGTAGTTACGTGTTTTATTTAAACCAAAACCTGGACAATGTCACTTCAAGTGATAAATGTAAAGAGGCGAAGACTAAACGAGATGTCGTGTTTGTTTTGTGATAAAACGGGTAATTTAGTGAATGAACCAAAACCACAATCGTTTATAAATATTCAAAGCGCAGCAGATCGGAGAAAAAATAACATTAGTGAGAAAATAAAGCATAGTACAGACTTTACTGAACACAGTTGTTCATGGCATCGAACTTTTATGGCAAGTTACACTAGCGAACAAAAAATTAAATTTGACAACTTTGTAACTACTTCTGAAAAATCAAGCAAAAGTACTACTGATAAAAAGTTGCAAGATGCAACAGATGTAAGTCCCTTTCAAAAAACATATATGTTGGCTAATCAACGTGAATTTGAAAAAAAAATTTAGCATCTTACGAAATTTTGAATTACTGCAATTACCTTTTTGACGCAGAAGGATTTTACAGGAAATCTCTAAAATCGGAACTCGCTCTTGAAATTGAAAACAATTATAAGTGTGGTACAAACATGCGGCAGAACGTTTTAAATTTACATCTTCCAAAAATGTATGTTGTTGATGGTATGGCACTTGTTCATCGAATTCAATTAAAAAATTTCAGCACCTTTGGCGATTTTGCTGAGGCGTTTTTCAAAAGAATCCATAATCTTTTCTTGCAGCCAAATGTAAAACAAATAGATATTGTATTTGACAGATAATATGATGATGTTTCAATAAAATATTTGGAGTCAACTTTACGGAGTAAAGGGGGTAGGCAAAAAGGATCGCGGTTGGTCTACTTGCCAGGTTTTCGGAACCTCCCCTCAATTACTACTACTACTACTACTACGGAGTAAAGGTCAAATGATGAGAAATTTTATAATTTCAAATGATCACACAAAAATTCCAGCTAATTGTAAAAAATTTGCTTTCAAGCAAAGAAAATAAGTTACAGCTCGTTCGATTTCTCTATACTTCTGCTTCTAGATATTATGCACAAGTAAAAGAATATTGTGAGTTATATATTTGTTGATTTGATGATCCAACAAAATGCTTTAAATTAAAAGGCTCTTCATTTTTTAAAGTACCTGACTTAAATTCGAACCATTTAGAAGCCGATTCAAGGATGTTTTGTCACATATTTCACGCAGTAAGAATCCAATCTGCCCATATCATTATCCTTTGCGCTGATACAGACTTTTCATCCTGGGAATTTTTTTCTGGAATAAGCTAGCACGTCTAGGTTGTTTAGGTGTATGGTTCGACGCTTCTTATAAGAAGATATACATTTCAGGATGCTGCTCAATCCCTTAGAGAAAATATTTGTCGTATTTTGCCAGCATTACACTCTCTAAGTGGTTGCGATTCGACTAGCCGATTGGGATCGAAAAAAAAATGATTTAAAATCTGCAATGTTGGATTTCGTACAAAAAGCAACATTTAGGAAATCCATACCTAAGTGTCGAACAGTTAACACAATTGGAAACCATTTGCGCCCATCTTTCCTCCAAAAAAAAATTAATTGCTGATGAACTTCGGTATAAATTAATTTCTCAAAATATCGGCTTCGGCTTAAATTTATTAAAAGTAATTTGACCAAACACTACTACGGCCTATTGATTACACTTTATTAGGGTATGAAAAAAAATGGTAAATTGTTCTCAGGGCAACTGATAAAGCGCCCATTATCAGAATAATTGTGGATGCAGCCTTGTAGATGTACATCAAATTGTCAAAGGAAGGCTTATCTTTGCAAGAAATTACAACTAGATTTTATTTCGTTGTGTAAATGTATCAATATTGAGTGTCAAAATAAATAAGATTGATTATTTGTATTTTTTGACTTATGTTCAAATTTGCATTAAATAATTTTTTTATCAACAATTCTTGTTTCTATTTTCACCTTTTTTGTTTATTTTTCAATTGACTAGCTATAACAATCTTTAATCATAAGAAACAATTGGATACTGTCACTAAAACAATCATTAAAATGGTTCCAAAGAATTGGGCAGTCCATTTACTTGATATCTAAGGGGATGGGGTGTAAAAAATAAATGGACCAATAATCCCCCTGGCAACATCCAGAATCATAATCTGCAAGCTTTTTTGAGTACAAAACCATGCACAGAATGCGGTCCTCATATTTTTCACACTCAACTTCATGCAGCGCTCGCACTAATAATATCAAATCTTATTAGACGTTTTATTTTTTATTAGTTTTAACATGTAATAATAACAACGATTAAGTGTTACTACATGGAAAATAGTTTTCAAAGAATATCCAAAGTTTTCTCTGCGATGTTTCCCGACATACCAATTCCAGGTAAAAAAACACTGCTGAATGTTGTTCATAATTTTGAGAGAAAAGGTATTAAATTAGTGCAATCATTATTTTGTTTTAAATACTGTAACATATATGCTGAAACTATCAAAAAAATAAATAAAACGTCTAGTAAAATTATTTGATATTATCACAATTATTACTGGCGCTATCATCGAAGTATGTACCACGGCCGTATTTAATTTTTTTCAAATTTGCCAAGGCCTTTTCTATATACTTTCAATTGGCTTATTAGAAAATAATAAAATGTGGCGGGCACACAAGGACCTTCAGAAAAGTCTTGTATAATTTTGAAGTAAAATTGCCAATTTACATAAGAGTTCCCATAGCCAGTCTGGCGCTGCACCAATAAATATATTTATTTTGAAGAAGTAATCCATACTCAAAGTGGAGTTAAATGTATAGAAAAAAGAAAAGCAGAAAGTCTTTCTTCACAAGTTTATTAGAAAACTAGGCGAACGTAGAGTAATTTATAATAATTCAATATGTTTCGATTATAGAAACACTCATCATCAGGAAAACAATTTTTTTTTTTAAATATTTTAAATCTATTAATTTTACACACAATGTGTATATTTTGACTTCTGCCGGGGTAACTGGGCCGTAAAAAGCCTGGTACCCCAACAGTATTTTACTTCAAGCTAAAATGATGCCTTGACTTTTACGAAAAACAATTTTACTTTTTTCTTTCCCTCCCATTTCACCACTTTTACATGTCTTCGACAAAGTTGAATGTATAACTTAAGATTTTTCACTACTTTTACCTAAATGATTTTCACCAAGTCTGTTAAAACTCCCTAAGTTTTCTTTTATTCTCTTCAATTTTCTGCCCAAGACAGGGCCTTTGCACTAGCCCTTGACTTTCCAGTATGCTGAAGTCTTGTCGGTCTTCTAACTATTCATTTTTTACACCTCGTGTACACCATTAAAAGCTCCATTACGGCCCAATCCAACTCATTATTTTCTCTTTTGCTAACAACAGCATTGTATTATTTACTTTGTTTTCCTGATGATTAGTGTTTCTACACTCGAAACACGTTGTATTTATTATGGATTACTCTAGGTTTGCCTAGTTTTCTAATAAACTTGTGGAGAAAGACTTGCTGTGCTGTTCTTTTTTCTATAAATATCGTAAAGTTATAGTTTATATCGTATAAAATATTAAAATACTGAGATCCAATAAAGGAACCGTAGAAGGTATGTCCACAAGTCATTACTTACGTCTCATTAGTCTTGCCCCAAAATAATGGCAGCTTTTGGAAGCACGTAAATTTTGTCACATAGTTACGTAGATAATCATAAAAGATAATAAATAATAAGTGTTTAATGTATGAATAAGAAATACATCATCATAGATCCTGATGCTTGTTATCGATGACATAATTCGATAAAGATAATCACCTTAATTATAAAACATAATTCGTTTTCAAAAACATCGGATAAGTAAATCAGTCACTCTTCCTTCTCAAAAATGTTCGAAATTTATACCTAGGTATTCTTAAAACCGGATTCTTACATTTTCTGAAACTATGAGGTAAGAAAAGGATTCCCCCTGCCGTTCTTGCATGTTTGGACTGGAAATTCCTGGTGGTCGTGCTTTATTACTATAATAAAATTATAAGTTTTATCCTTCTCAAAATAAGCCTAGTCGCCGTTTGTTTTACTATTTATTTTCTATGTTTTATTACTTGAATATTATCAAATCTATTAGTCATTACCCCTTGTAATATGGACGATTCGCCACTGACCGTACAAATGTTTCGGATACGTCTCACTAAACTATGCATTCTAAGAAAATCTCCGCGTTAGCAAAAATTATACCATTGGGAAATTATTTTTGTTTCAGGTCTAGAACGTGGAATTGGAAAAACTATTTAAAGATTAATTGAAAACGCAATCTTGCTCTGCTTTCTTTCCGAAACTAGGTAATAACGTGCCTAAAATATAGATTATTAGCAAGATTACTAGCACTTGGCCTTTAGTGGGTATATACAGTACATAAAAGTCTTCTTAGTGTTATTTCATATAAGATAATTTACCGCTTATCTATTTCATGGTCAATGAAACACTCTTAAACAAATTTGATCAAAGTCCTATATTGATACAGCATATGTCCATGTAACCCAAATCCATGCAGTGACGGTTCATGGGCATTGAGTAGGGGGGCGCAACGGAAATAAAAGCGCGCAGTGCATCGGGAGAGTAATCAGACTCCACTTACCACAGTTTATCACGCGGTCACAACTGAAGCTTATTCGTGTTGCTCGGTGGTTGCCATGACGACCAGCGGTACAGATTTTAGGCGGAGTCTTTGAATCTTTAAAGCGTTTTTATGTGTTTTTACATGCAATGTAACTATATTTTGTAACGATAATACTGATATTTATGCGCATTTTTGATCTATTGTGAGGTCCAATTATCAGGAAAAAGATGGAGAATGTATGCTCAATTGCATACCATGTGTAAAAAAGTTTACCTTTTGTCTATGAAAAGCATTGTAAAACTTATTAAAATTTTATCGAGAAGCATTCAAAGAGATTAAGGGAAGGAAATTTTTAATGAAAATTTTAGTTACTTTAAGAACTTTAATGTAAAAAAGATTTAAGTTTGCAAGTAAGCTCTAAGTAAAAAGGAGATCACCAAACTTTTCAGTCCTAGGGCGTGCAAAAACAATTTATGAAATTAATCGATGTAGGGTCCTTAGACCTGCTGCTGCTTTAAATTATATATTTAATTTGATATTTGTTATTATATTAACCTGTATTTATTTTTATATATATATTAAATATGACTTATGTGTTGTTCCTCATACATTGTGTTTCCTATATCGTATTCTTGCAAGGCAAGGTAGTTTGTTGAGCAGTTATAAATAAATAATTATTCCCGATTCTGAATACAATATTTGTTTAGGTGTAGGTTGGGTGTGTATATTTACAAGCAAGCAATTTCCTACTACCTTATTATTACATACATACATAGGCGCACTTTCCCTCGTATAAAATTTTTTTGTTCGATTGCTTAGTAACGGACAGTTTATTATACAGTTTAGCGGACATAAAGTGGTAATTTAGTGTAGTACTGTAATAAACTAGCTTTATTTTTTTATAATTTCTGATATTGATATTAGAATATCAAATTACTGAAAAAAAAACATACAGTGCTTTACATTTGAGCTAGCTACATAATATGTATAATTAGAATACGATTCTTACTAAAAATATTGTAGAGAAACGGTATGGTGTCTCCAATAATACCAAAAGGGTAGCCAGATTATTTAATGTCTGGTTAGACAAAAAAGACGGAAGTAAAACACTCCGCGGCGAGGTTAGTTAATAAAAACAAATAGCTTTGATATAGATAGTGCTGGTCAATACGTATAGTGTATAAATTCAAAGTTTATGCAATTGACAATCAAGTTAAATGGGTACTGTAAATCATCATAATTTAAAATAGAAGGTTCTTCAACAACCACTGTCTTTTAATCATATTAAGCCCTTTCAGACCTTATTCGGGAACCCTGTCTTAATGGGGGTAGTTATAGTTATTTTCTAAAGATTTGAAATTTACAAAATTAATCCAATATAGGGCTTAAATAATCGACTGACATATTTGAATAATAAGAAAAATATTAATCATTATTTACGGTTGGAATAAAGAAATGCTATAGCGATGGCTGCGCCATTCTAGTAGTTGTTAAATTGTAATGTTTAAAAAAACAGTTGTAAAGCACAAAAAAGTATCTCAAAAAGTGCTTGATGATGTAACAAATGTTTACAGAGTACCAAAAATAATAGGTGTTACCTTGATGTTGTTCTGTGAAGTTGCAAAACAGGATAGGTATATTGTATACCTGCTGAGGTCACTAAAACACTTTAATTGTCGCACTGACGGAAGATATTGTTAGGCAAATGTAGATGTGTTGCATAAAGTCACCACTATATGTTTACCAAAATAAAAGGCATTTTGATTGATTGATTGATTGAATATTAAAAAGTAAATGCTTATAATTACATACAGTACTAAGTGACTAAGTACTTGGAAATGATTTTCGAGTAAATAAAATGCATTAGCAACTAACTGTACTTTACTTTAGGTCCCCTTCCTATAACAACTAAACTTTAAAAATGATGTCAAATGTTGGGGAGAACAGTAGCAGAAATACACCCCAATTTTTATTTAAAAGTAATTTTAAATTTTTTATGTTAAATTAGAAAACAGCAAAATAAAAAATAGATGGTTTTTATTGGACACGAATATACATTGAAGATAAATCGATTTAAAAGTTATCTTTAGCCGCAAAAAAAAACTATTATATGATATAGGTTAACTTTTAAATCAATTTCTCCAGTTAGTGCATTAAATCGGGTCTAAAAAAGGATGAAAACTGAGAGGAGGCAACAAAACAAAAAAAAAAAGGGAGAATATAACTTAGTCAGTTAAATGTGTCATTATTTTTAACCCATTAGGAGATTAAAAGCTTTAAAAAAAATATTGTTAAACGAATTATAAGTAATTTCAATTGCTGAGAGATTAACACTGACAACTTAGTAATCCTTTTAAAAGCTATTTTTACTGCGGATTAAAAAAATTAAATTTAAAATAGTTATTATTATTTTTTTAATACCTGGTATAATATAACTGAAATATTTCTTTGAAAAAGTATTAGGTCTTCGCTGACCCCTTGTTTTCTGGTCTATTGGTCATTGGTATTACAATATTAATATTAGTTGTATTGTATACAGTTTGGAATATTCGGCGATGCTAAGCCGAGATGGGTTAACGGCAAAATGACGTTTGGACGGATTCCGGCATCAGGGAGGTCGAGGAAGGGACTGAGCGGTATCGAGAGTTAACTTCTCAAACTGATAATTTATTAATAATCAAACATATGTCAACTTCTCGTCAACTTGACTTTAATTAATAAACCCCAGGGGTCCCTAATTTATCCCCCGTTCCCCCGACCAGCCCGCTTATTACACCCTTTGGCACGGCCTAAGAATTCTGTCCTTGTCTTATCATACATCGTAGAGGGCTTATAGATAATTTATAGGGCTGATTAAAAGGATATAATAGTTATTTATGTATCAAGGGTACTAAGTAGATGATTATGCCCTGAGGGCGACAGTCTTACAAAGCCGAGGGCCTCTGGCCCGAGGGTTCGTAAGTCGCCCGAGGGTATATATCTATTAGTACCCGTGGTCCATACAAAATTTTATGTCATACCAGTTCGTTTTGAATAATAAATATTTTTTTTAATTTAATTTGATTTACCAATTTTTTATTTTTACCTGCGACATTACCTTGACATTATTAAAATTTTTAATGTGTCAAAGTCAAAAATCAAAAATGGAACAAGATGCACACTTAATGCAACACTTAATGCCCGTGCGGGCCCTAATGTGTACTTTATGCCCGCACGGGCATAAAGTAATCCATTATGTAGATGGTATCTAAGGTATAAAAACACAATAATGTACTGGTATGACATAAAAGTCACTTATGACCGCTGACCATTAAAATAAACTTTTATCTGACATCTAAACGCATTATCGACCTAATATAGGGAAAACTGTAGAAAGCTAATAAGAAACCTTCGAAATTTTGAAAAAATTATACCAATCTGACCATAAAACTTTACAGTTGTCAGTTTTAAATACTTTATTCCATTCAGTTAGGCATAGAACGATGTATTGGAAAAAGGTAGTTTTTGAGATGGCCTAAACGATTATCCAAACCGAATGTCGATCGGATGCACCCAATTTGACTTATTAACGATCCAAGAGGTGCCATTTTTGACCAATTTTCTACTTTTAAAAAATAAAAAAATTACTTCCAATCTTTCGATCCCGCTCACAAACAATAGGGTTCTGTAGCCCACGGTCGTCTACACGTCAAAAAAGTTTAAATCGAAAAAACTCATTTTTACGACCTGTATCGTGTGCCAACGAGAATCCGATATTCTTCGACTTTAAAAATTAATAACTTTTTTCCGGCACACCCTAAATCCGATCCACCTCAAAATTTTTGAGAGTCGATCGGGGTTGTCGTGATTCCGCGTGAAGGAGACGAATAACATATCGCGGAAAGCGATATGTTAATAATTAAATCGACATTTCTAAGAGACAAGTATTAACCCTATGCGATACATAAATAAACAGGGACACACGCTTCACGCCACAGGGGTCCTTCTGGGCGACTTAAAAATAACACACACACAGTACTGGACCACGGATGGTAAAGAGTTAAACACATAGGATAATCAAGGACCTACAGCTTTCTCTCACACATTCTAACAAATGATATAAAAACCTCAAAAATTTTATATATTATAATACGTTGAAATAAAATAATTTTTGGAAAATAAGTTTGTATACTTTTTTGTATATCTATACGGTCGTAAAAAAAAATAATGTTCCCAACTCATGCGTAAAGTGTATTTTCGCACTTGTTAGGAAAATAACTATTTCCTGTTTCTAATTTCGTCCGGTCATGTTGTATGCAGTTAATTAATTTATTTTCCTTATTGTATAAAAATTAAACATCAACCAGAGAACTCCTGTAATATTCTGTGCATCAACCTCAACAGCACATGTAGACCAATATTACATTAAGGCTATTGCAATTAGACATTAAAAAAAAAGGAAAAACGATAATTAGTGGACTGTATTAATGATAATTACGCGATTCGCACAACGCCATATTACCAGACTTACCCGGCAGAATCCTACGTGTTCTGTTTCTGAGGGCCCTCAGGATAGCTTCTAGCAATCTAGATCAATTCACCACAGTAATATGGATGCACTATGGTAAACACATTCACAGGATACAATAAATGAAGTTTTTATTCGTTTTACAAAAATCAACTGTACGGACTGTTTCAAGATTTTTGCAGTACTACTTTTAAATCAAGTTCTGGTACAAATCGTCGCTCAATCGCGCGCTGCGCACAGGTGTCGGGAGTTGAGTGACGTTGTGTCAAATTTTTAATTGGACAAATTAAACGTTAATTGAAGGCATAAAAAAATAGGATAGAAAAGACCATTTAGAAATATTATCTATTTTAAATTTTAAAATGCTTAAGATTAACCCAAAATTAAAATAAAATAGAGAATTCATTTAATAACGAAATAAATAATGTGGAACTTTAAACAGCTATATTGGCCACACTTTGTGTGTGTGTGTGTGTATGCCAATAACCCGATTTGAACCAATACATAAACATTTGCTGTCACTTAAAGTCAGAAGAAAGACGTAAACCTAGACTGGATTAGACCAATCAATCAATATGCAGAACCAGAAACAATACAGTTAGAATGAGAAGAAAATAACCATACTTGGCATTCGTTTGGAACTATCCCAAAACTAGCCAATAATGTTATTTAGTTAAAAAAGTTTTTTTTTTCTTTTTTTGGTTGGCCTCTATTAGATAGATAAAATTTAGGCCTGTATGGTTTTTCATTTGATTTGTATTATGGCATGTCTTAATGGGATACAAGTCTGTGGCTGAAGGACTTAACCTTGATGGCCGTTTCTTTAATGTAATTATTATTGTAAGTAACCAAAGAAAATATGTAAATAAAATAAATAATTGATACTCTACACTCTCTTTGTTATGACAGTTTGTTGAAATAACTAATATAACTAAATTTTAAACAAACTGCTTGGCCATTGAATTTATTTTCAACAAAACAATATAAGTAGGTATCTAGGATTCGCGTTACGTAGCAATTTTAATACAACTCAAAATGGAGCGCTTATGCTTTGTTTAAAAGTATCTTTTGTCTCTTTTTTCGAGGATTTGAAGCCACCGAATGAATATTCTTTCCGTTAGTGGAAAAGTTTATCGCTTGAAAACATTATTTCATGGAATTTAGAAGCAATATTTTAGTTTTTGCGGAAATAAAAATCTAGCGGAATAAGGAATGGCTGCCCAGTTAAAATATAAATTGGAGTTGAACTGAATACTTACTTCATATTTGTTTGATTATATAAAATGTGTGTAGGGGAAGGTTGCCTATATTGAACCGCTACCTAAATTGGACCACAGTACATTTTTCCGAAACTAAACAAGTGCCATATCATCTGGGAACACTGTAACATACTTCCACCAAGAACCTTTGATCGGCATCAAACTCAACTAGTTGGCCGTTAGTGCTTGGCGTGTACAGAGCGAAACGTAATTTACACAATTTTAATATAATATTTTTAAGATTTTCCTAAGAATTTACCTTAGAACCATAAAACTCTAAGCAAAATATTTTTTATGGAAGTTATCAAGTAAGTTTTTCTCTTTCTATTTCTCCTATTACCATGCCATATTTGTTTTTTCTTGTTTCTTTCCTGGGTGGTTTTGTAAAACACGTGGTAGTGGCTTAAATTGGACCATTGGGTGATTGCCAAAATTGAACCGGTCCAATTTGGGCAATTTTTCCAAATTGTGCAAAAATAAGTTATCTCTTTAAATAAGTTAATGTCATGAACTAACAACATTTCAATATTGCTAAAATATTTTTTCTTTGAGTTAAAAAATGAAACTATGACTGGTCCAATATAGGAAACTAATAGGTACTTTTTTTTGCATTAGGACGTCTTCTACCAATTTTGATTGTAAATTTGATGTTTTTTTGAAATATAAGTATAAAAAATCCTATACCATAAACAATTTTATTTTTTATTTATTTATTTAACACCTAAGCTTTTGATTTAAATCATGTGGTCCAATTTTGGGACCCCCAGGTGCAATTAAGGCAACCGGTTTCCTATATTGAACCACTTGCAAAGGTTTTTTTATAGCCTGGTATATCATACATACTTTGAAATAAAATTCTGCAAAAAATCCTGCAGTGGAACAACATACTAAAGTATCCTAAGGTATAGCTTCAAGATCAATTTTGCGTTATTATCAGGATCTATGATAAGAAATCTGGAAATTGGTCCAATATGGGCAACCTTCCCCTACTGTGTATAAATACGGTACTAAAATAAAAAAGTGGAAAATAAAATACCTTGTCAGCATTCAAAAAAGACATATCCATCGACATATCCTCTAATAATAATCGATAATCGTCAGCAAAATGACTTTAGCCTAGGTGATTTTTCAAATGTCTACATTAAACTGATACAGACCATACGGATGGTTTTAAAATTGTTACTTCTCGGAAAATGGCTTAGACTACATCTTCTGTCATCTGTGATTGTCATAAAGCAGGAAAATACTTATGCGAAGCATATTAGGACGTGCGTTTTGGGTAATGTTGGGAATAACCGACTTATTTTAATAACCGACTACCGAGTATTCAAGTGATTTTAAAAACGGACAATCCGTTTTTCACTCGAACACTAATATTAATATTGGCGGTTCATCTACAGCATTTGTTATTAATGTTACTTTTTGCACTAGTGCAAAAAAGTTAAACTTTTGCTACAGTAGATAGTGCAAAAAATAGTAACTTTTTGCACGATCGTAGAAAAATGGTATTTTGATTAAGGTTACGGCATTAATTCATCAATACAAGCAAAATAAAATAAAAATAATAATTAAACTATTTTCCTAAGAACTTTGTTGAATTTGAAAATTATAACCACATTTTCACAAACTGAAATAGATTTTGTGCTTTTCGATAGGTCACCTTCTTAGGTCAATGATCCTAGTCCTTAAGACACATCAAAATCTTTTAAATTAACTATTTGATCACTTGATCACTTGATCTCAACCATTTAACCTTTCGTCCCTTGACGTTAATCCTTGATTCATAATATAATGAGAATTTAAAAGAAAAGTTTTCTTTTACCCAATACTAATCACGTTTTAAAAAATAACTAGCTTGTACACTTGTACAGCATAAATTATCTGGTAAATAATTGAAAACTTAAACTCGGTTTTAATGGAAATGAAACACAAGGCCTGAGTTTTACAAACGTCAAACTGCGGATACATTTTACTTGCTGACTTTCTAACAATAGCTTATTGATTCCTTCGGTATTACTTTGTTTCCATTTTTACAATATCGGCAATACCTGCTGCCCTACAAAGCAAAACAATTTTTTCTTTTGTATGCTGAACTAATATTCCTCACTATCAAATATTTAGGTGACGTAGTTTATTTTTATAATATATTTATTCGTACGTATATCAGGTATTACCCAATTAGTATGGTTGACTATAATAAAATTCTGTTATAAATATGTTACAGTATAAAATAAAAATAAAAAAACACAATTAGAACAGGAAAAAAATGCATACAATACACACATATTATAGGTATAATCTATAATAAAATAAACAAAATAAAACAATAATAGGGTAGGTGCGTATAACAGTACGCACTTAGTGAATAAATTGCAATAGCTCTTTGATTTTTAATATGTATTGACCTTTTTGCATGTAGCAAAAAGGTCAATACATATTAAAAATCAAAGAGCTATTGCAATTTTATTTTTGTTATTTTTGTATATGTTTTTAACAACTTAAACGACACCAAGTTTGTTTAATGTAAAATACTTAATTTAATCGGAAACTCTGCAAGTGCGTACTTTATTACACACATGTGTGTAAGAATGCGCAATTTAATCTTTAAGAGTACGCAGTCAGTTTTGCCTGTTTAAAAGTTTGTAAATAAATAAAAGTAATTTAACGAAATTACAGAACTGTATTTATTAAGTCCAAATTCCTGGATAAATGTTGAAAAAAGTTAAACTATAGTTTAAGTAATAAAATAAAAGGTTAAAAAACCAAAAAAAAGTTTTAGTAAGTTGGTAATCTTAATGTTCCTCTTCACAATTAAAACGGGTAAATACCCCCGTTACGTAGGTGGTACAAGATTCATGCCACCATTTGTTACATAGGGCACACATAATCCAGTCCTCGTCAGATTGTGAATAAACCCCAACCCCCCCAGATCCTGGACAACTAACATCATCTTTAACTTTTTTTTCCTTTTTTCTTATGTTGTTTTAGTGAACTGCCAGACTTTGCATAACTTTCTACTAATTTTTTTTTAGCTGCTTTGGTTTTCTTTTCTTGTTTAGCTCTTTTTGTTTCAGCTTGTTCGTCCAATTCATGTTTAAATGGACTACTAGAGAGGATTTCCGATTTTTGGGATCTTGATTTACAACGATTCGGTTTTTTGTTTATTTTTGGCAAAGGCAAGATATCTGAAGCCTTAATGACTGATTCCGACTGATTTAACGCATCTTCTTCAACCACATCTAATGCGTTTGGTATTATAACACCATCTTCACATAGGTATTATATCTAGCTATTTTCACAATAAAAGGTTTCGAGTATAAGAGCGCGCACTGCGCACTCTTATACCTGTGTTCGGTGCGTACTCTTATACACATAGGTAAATTAATTTTAAATACTCTTTCTCTTGCAAAACATTAGATTTTCTTTATTTTTCACATGTAGAAAGTACTGCAAAAAACCTAAATAATAATAAAAAAACATAGATTATAATATTATATTTTACGACTTACCTTTAAAAACACTAAAATCTGCATGCGCAAAACTACATCGCAGTTCACTGAAAACTTATAGTGGCCATGCTGTTTACACCGCGTCGGTAATGCAGATTTTGCAGACTTATTATCCATTTATAATTTGGGGTTAAAAATGTAACTAACTGTTTAAAATATTTTATAGGTGGGGGCATATATTTTAAAACCCTTCTGCGCACTCTTATACACATGCGTTCTCTTATACACATTTACCCTATATCAATTAAATCGCAACAATAGTTACACAAAAAGTTAACACCGAAAGTGGATGGCAGGCACGGATTAAAGTAGCAAATCAAGTTTCCTCTTAAAGGTATTTGGATTGCAGCTAAAATTCCTGAGGAACAAACCTATTGAACCAAGTCATAAACATATTGACTACTTTATTCCTGCCAACATCGGTCCTACTATAATTTACTGAAAATGTGTCAGATTGCGAAAAGGAACTCTAAAGTTAAAGAGGCCAAGCAGGTATGGAGAATAACCGGTTTATCCTGCGTTTTTCTAATGACTTGAGGCTGAAGCCGCGTTCTCATCACGAGTCAGACTCAGAGGCATAATTACAAACCTCTTAAAAACGAGCTGTGTCCAGAATTGAAAATCATTTGAGCATGCTTGCCAACCTATAACCTATTTTGCGTAGATTTATAAATTTTGTCTAGCTATTACAGAAAATTTAAACAAAATCAATATCGACTGCATATTTATATACAGGGTGTTCCGATGATCATGTTACAAAATTCTAGGGTAGATAAAACACACGAAAATAAGAAAAAAAGTTCATGTGAACATGGGTCCGGAAACGCTTCTTCAGGGAGCTAGGGCCCTTCGAAGATGACCTTCAAAAACTACTTTTCGTTTTATAGCTTCGGTACTACTGCAGCTATCGCAACCAATTTTGGGACATGAAATCTAGTTCGTAGGTTCATCAATTTGAGCCTTCCGGATTTTGTCACCTTTGACCAGGGGCGTACAAACCAAGGGGGTATTTGAGTAAATTTGACCCTACTCCTCTTAGGCTTTAATTTCTTACCATTTTTATATCTGATTATGATTCTCCAATGCCTTTTACATAAAAAAGGTACTCTTAGTAAAAATCGCTATCTGAAAAAATTTGACTAACTTATAATGCTCACTATCTGTACTGAACCTCATTTTCATATTTCAACGTAATAATTGGTTTAAGACCAATAATTTATTATTGATTGGATTTAGCCATTTTCGGAGGAAACTGTGACAGATAGCGATTTTTACTAAGAGTACCTTTTTTATGTAAAAGGCATTGGAGAATCATAATCAGATATAAAAATGGTAAGAAATTAAAGCCTAAGAGGAGTAGGGTCAAATTTACTCAAATACCCCCTTGGTTTGTACGCCCCTGGTTAAAGGTGACAAAATCCGGAAGGCTCAAATTGATGAACCTACGAACTAGATTTCATGTCCCAAAATTGGTTGCGATAGCTGCAGTAGTACCGAAGCTATAAAACGAAAAGTAGTTTTTGAAGGTCATCTTCGAAGGGCCCTAGCTCCCTGAAGAAGCGTTTCCGGACCCATGTTCACATGAACTTTTTTTCTTATTTTCGTGTGTTTTATCTACCCTAGAATTTTGTAACATGATCATCGGAACACCCTGTATGTCGTAGTCTTATAGTAAAATCCGTCTTTTCATGAAGAATCTAGTCATATCATGAAGCGTCGGCATATTATGTAAAAACATGAAGCTACACAATCTACCTAGGCTTTTCAAGAAGAGCCCGTTACATTTCGGCGAATTGTGTATACTACAACCTGCCTAACTTTAAATATTGCGGTTTCGTGAAATTTCCACAAAGGCAAGGCATATTGTGTTTAAGTGACCTTCGCGAGCTTGTAATTGAGCCGTTGCTTTATATAGAGTGGACCAGTCTCAATATAGGGGTAGGTATAAGTATCTACATATTATTCTTACAAAAAATTTGACTTCAATAACAATAAATATAAAATGTATACATATCCTGGTAAATTTTTATTTTATATAAAAAAACAGTCCAAACTTATTAGTTTTAAAATATTAAAAATAGGAACATATGAAAATATATTGAACAATACAAATGAGACCTAAATTTTTATTTTAAAACCATGACAAAAGTATAGTTTTAAAATAGTAATATTTAAAACATAATGTTTTAGCAAGACACATAAACATAAAAATATTTCAGTCTAATATAAAATACGGTAAAAGCTTATCAAACATTTGTTCCTATTTATTAACACAGAGACCACATAATTTTGCTTTAAAGCATTGGCATATCTTAGTTTTGCATTGTACATTACATAATCCGACGACTGATAGGTACTTCACAAAGTCCGCTCTTTAAATTTTGCCAGGTTATTTTACGACCTTATATGCCGAAGTACTACGGGCTCCTCTTGAAAAGCCTAGGCAGATTGTGTAGCTTCATGTTTTCACATAATATGCCCACGCTTTATGATATGACTAGATTCTTCATGAAAAGACGGATTTCACTATAAGACTACGACATATCGTCGCTCGCATTACGTAGGGGCCTAACTCGGTTTTTCAGTAGAGCGATTTAAAGAAATCAATGGTGCTTATTTTGGATACAGCATTGACAGTAATTTTTTGTTTAGGTTTATTTTTTTACAGTTTCCTAGATAAATCAATCTAGAATGATGAGACATAATAATTTTTAATGAAGTTTTACGGGTTCTGTAAAAAATAAATAATAATCAAGATAGGCCCCTTCGTAAAAACAATAACAAATTCTGATTTGTACATGAAACAAGATAGGCCCCTGTGATATTAATAAAACATTTTGTTTTCAAAGAAATGGGAGCGAAATTTTTAAACTTTAAACATCTTTATTTTATAAAAACGGTAAAAAAAAAATGCTAAACATATAATTTCAAAAGAATTAAAAACAGTTAGTGTAATATTTAATTATTTATTCTCTAGAGGTATAACAAATTAAAAATGGGATTGGTATTTATTTTATTTTTTACGAATTGTCTTTTATGTGTTAAATAAAATTGCAATAAATAATAAATTAATAAGGCCTATCTGCAAAGTACTGTTCATCCTTTAAAAATATTTTATAACGTAAAGGAATATGTTGAGATTCGCCCAGTAAGACCCATACAAAAAATATATCATTGGGGCCAATCCTAAGTTTGGTCTTTACGTAAAAGTATTTTTATCGATAATTTAAGATAGGCCTGACTATAATAATACTATAAAACAAAAACCATGTAGTATTGAGATATGCCAGTTTGTCATAACGTTAAGGCAGTCTTTTCCTGACTTTATATGGGTATAACTCATTTTTGCCAAAAATCGAGATAGACCCCCACGTAATGCGAGCGACGATATTATACACTATACACTGCAAAAAATGCCTGTAAAATTACAGTTTGATTCCATAACATATTTGTTATTTTTCCCCGATATTTTATGCTATTTCATTATTACATAATAGGTTATGCAAATTTCATTTGTAAAAGAAAATCATTTATATATTATTTAAATTCACAAAGTAAAATAAAATTACAAATTAAAAATACAGTATATATTCCGAAATATGATACGTCGTAAATTGGCGCCAATTTTTACATTATATATTCCGTAAATCTGTCATGCCGCTCCGCGACAAGTCTGCATTTGAAGGAATCGCGTAACTTATTACGGAAAATGCCGCGACGAAACGATTAAACCGGTAACCGGCCATTTCTTTGTGGATCGTACAACGTGAACGTTCAACAACAAGCAAACATTTTGTGAATTTGGTGTTTTTGTGTATTAAAATAATAAAGTAAGCATATTAATTTATTATGTATATGTGCAAACTGTGTAATATTAACTTAGAAACAATTAAGCAATATAACAACCACCTATTTTTACATAGAAACTCATTCGGGCTCGAAATGCCGACAAGTGGCAGCCACCAAAATGAAAATATTTGCGTTGCTACACAAGCTAAAGTAGAAATATCAAAAAAACTTTATTTTTAGTTTTTATTTTCTTTCTTGAAAATGTATACTTCTAACTTATACCTACCATTTATGTTTCAGATTTTTATAATTAATGTTTATATTTAATGTTTTATTTTAAGTTTATAAGACCTTTCTTTATGCTTCATTTTATTTTTATAATAAAATATATTACAATATATTTTATTTTATTTATTTCTACTATATTCAAACCTTCTTTCCACCGATAGCAACCTAAATAGTTTTGTGAAAGTTATAAAATGCAGCAGATAAACTTAGGAACAAGAAAACATAATACCTATTAAGAATTCAGGAAGAAAAAAATTAAATTTTCTTTATATACAGCGTGTCCAAAAAATTATCTAACCTATTATGGACAATGTTTTATTTTGATTTCTCATTTCTTTTCTTGATAAAAGTTTGTGCTTGTCTTAAATTTTAAAAAATTTAAAATTGCGTTTTGCTTCCTTACTATAATAAGCAGTAAGTATATGAACTATAAAATATTATTATGCCGTTTTAAGACGTCTTACCAACTTTTATCAGGAAGGGTCCTGAGAAATCAATAATAAAAATGTTGCATACCTACTTTTTTTGGATAAACTGTAAATTTACAAAATATGTACCTTAAAATTGGGAAGTAAAATTCAATAATATATTCATTAAACGAAAAGTAGGACAGTATGTTATTTTCAAATATATATAAGGTAATTTTCAAATGCAATTAAAGTACTTGTCACTAAATTTTAAGTATTATATTACGCAATTGTAAGTGGTAAATATTATTAATTAATTTATATATTACTGAAATAAAACGTATTTCAGTAACATATAAAGTAATTTTAAATGAGAAATTTCAGGTATACGTTACTAATAATCAAAAATAATGAATATATTGTGTAAAAATATACTTGATAGATCAGTGACTTTTAGGAAACGTATATCGGAAAATAAGATCAGGATATTTCTGTAAATTTACGGTATTTTACGTGGGTCCATTTGTGGCCAACGTAGTATAACTGAATTTTACCAGTTTCTTTTTTGTAGTGTACAATTCTCCCAAAATTAGCAATGAAATAAATTGATATTTTTGTAATATGTCAGATATTACTTAAATAATGAGCCGACGATATTGTTTTATTTAAATGTTAGTTAATAAAATAATAAACTAAGAAAAAAAAACGCGAAATAGGTTATAGGATGGTCATAGATTTAATGACGTCAAGAATTCCATCTTAATGGCTGATAAAGAATTACTCTATAATAGTGCGACACCATACATCGAATGAGAGTGAAAAAGTGCAAAATAAACAGTTAAAAGCTCAGACCAAGCACTGGTCTGAGGTTAAAAGGGTAGATTGATTAACTGTGTTTTTAGGTTTTCGCAGAATAAGGATAGATGATGCTAGACTTGTTTTAAAAACCAGTTTACCGAATCATTCAGTGTGATTCCTAGTAATTTGGCAGATTTCCACATGTAACAGAGCTATCAGTAGAAAAAATAATACGGTGCGATTTTCGAGACCAAGTTGGAAATAATTAATAGTAAACTAATGGCGTAAGTATCGTTCGGAAACGAATAGTACACTAATTTGGGGCTAAGTAATCACATAGATCTTTACTATACACAATAAATAAAAGCGAATCAAGGACAGAACACTGAGATACACCGCTCTTAATAGCCATAGAAGATTACCTCGATTCCACAAGTTGGACACATTTGTATCCAGATTTTGAATAGGAGGAAATCATAGTGATAGGAAGACACCTAACACCATACCTTGATACTTTTCAACTAGAAGATCATCAGAGTAGCAGTCAAAAGCTTTGCTAAGATCGCACAGAGTTAAGCCTATTACGTCCTCACCCATGCTCTCTCAAAACATGCGTCGGGATAATCTGTCTTGGTGTGTGTTTCTCTTTATTTCCATACCTTGTTTGTGTAGCCCAGGCCTAGTTAGATGTGTTTAAATTGCTCATAATAAAATAAAGTTATACAGGGTGATTCATTAAGGGTGGCGACCGGCCATATCTCGGAAACTACTAGGCATAGAAACTTAAAGAAAAAAAAATTATGATTAAAGCGGTCATGAGAAAATTCTGGAAATTACTTTTAAGTTCCTCATTTCACCGCAAGGGGGCACAATTAAATATTTTTTTTTTTAATTCTAAATTTCTCCGAAATTTCCCATATTAAGTTATAACTCTGATTACATCATCGAAAAGCTTAGACAATTCTGCATCATTTTGGTTTAAGGCTCATTGGCGTACCGGCCTTGATAAGAGTGGGGGAAGCTATTGAATGTGCAAACATTAAAATTGCTGTAACTTGTAAACGACTTATCCAATTTTACTAAATTTAAGCTTGTTTGGAAGGGAAAGGTAAGTATCTTCAATCGCCGTATTCAATAGTACACGATAGTGTTTAATAAAATTGCTAGAGGGCGCAATTTGTAATAATAACAGTTTTTTCGATTTTATCCCGGAAATTCAAATCATACGGTATAACTATGACATCATAATCGAAAAGTAGATGAAATTTGCAAGAAAAGGTGTGAAGACCGCAGTTCGATATCTTTGTTCGTTTCAGAGTTATTGCCAAAACAATAATTTTTAATACAAATTGCGCCCTCTAGCAATTTTATTAGAAACTATCTTGTACCATTAGATACGACAATTGAAGGTTCTTCCAAACAAGCTTAAATTTAGTAAAATCGGATAAGTCGTTTAGAAGTTACAGCGATTTTAATGTTTACACTTTCAATAGCTTCTCCCACTCTTATCAAGTGAAACTGTAAACATTAAAATCGCTGTAACTTCTAAACGACTTAACCGATTTTACTAAATATAAGCTTGTTTGGAAGAGAAAGGTAAGTACCTTTAACTGTCGTATCCAATGGTACAAGATAATTTCTAATAAAATTGCTAGAGGGCGCAATTTGTATTAAAAATTATTGTTTTGGCAATAACTCTAAAACGAACAAAGATATCGAACTGCGGTCTTCACATCTTTGCTTGCAAATTTCATCTACTTTTCGATTATGATGTCATAGTTATACCGTATGATTTGAATTTCCGGGATAAAATCAAAAAAAATGGTATTATTACAAATTGCGCCCACTAGCAATTTTATTAAACACTATCGTGTACTATTGGATACGGCGATTGAAGATAATTACCTTTCCCTTCCAAACAAGCTTAAATTTAGTAAAATCGGATAAGTCGTTTACAAGTTACAGCGATTTTAATGTTTGCACATTCCCCCACTCTTATCAAGGCCGTACGCCAATAAGCCTTAAACCAAAATGATGCAGAATTGTCTAAGCTTTTCGATGATGTAATCAGAGTTATACCTTAATATGGGAAATTTCGGAGAAATTTAGAATTAAAAAAAAAAAAATTTAATTGCGCCCCCTTGCGGCGAAATGAGGAACTTAAAAGTAAATTCCAGAATTTTCTCATGACCGCTTTAATCATATTTTTTTTTCTCCAAGTTTCTATGCCTAGTAGTTTCCGAGATATGGCCGGTCGCCCCCCTTAATGAATCACCCTGTATATCAAGATACATGACCACTCCATACTTACTGAAAATACGAAATACCCGGTATTTTATCCCTATTTGACATAATAAAATCATAAAACGGTTTTACTAGTCATTGTTTAGATTCCAATCCGAGTATCCCAGTCACCAAAAGCACAAACACAATTCACTAAACTATACAAAACTACAAATTCGTAAATGTTAAACACCCACAATCCACAGTAGCAAAGAAAACGAGGAATCCACAAAAGAAAACATAAAACACAACAATAAAAATTACACTGAGCCGGTTCTGGAGTGTATTTAGTGTGCATTTAGTGCATATCGTTAAAGAAAGACCGGCCGATAACAAGCGGTTTGTGCGCATGCCCAATCCTGCTGGGAGGAATGGCATCTGACCGGCGAGCCGTGCGCTCAGATAAATTTTTTCATTCATAAAACTTAACTTTTGTTTGCGCACGAGATAAGCTTTACGCATCTAAAGGTAAATGTCTATGGTAAATTTATATAGGTCAGCAGAGTGTTTAGTTTATTATTATTAATAATCGTTATACAGGGTGATTCACGGTGGATTGAACGTTAGAAGTTTCTGACGAACCAGTAAAGGAATCGTTCTGAAAATTTGGTCGGGTACATAAACGGACATGCTCTACCAACTCAAAATATTTTTAACAATACAGTGTTGCCGCTTCCACACAAAAATAATAGTAACTTAAATTTTTTAAGTAGAACACCATATATTTTATTTTATTTTCGAATCTCCCATTACATTCCTTACAATTTTTATTAACTATACTCTATACTTATCTCTTACCGTTTCTAAGATATAAATTAATTTCCGTTTTCTTTTGTCCGAAAACGTCACTTTTAAAAATGCTGATAATTTTAAACTCTAAAACAGTGAAATCCTGAAATTTTGTAAATAGTTAACTAATACCATAGGGCTCTTTGCCATAGTCCCAAATCTTTGTTGCAATATACAGGGTGGTTGAAAAATACACTTATTCTGGTAACTTGAAAAAGTTGCCATAAGTCCTTTTTTTCAAATATAACACCCTGTATATTATTACGGATTTGAAAAGCTGCTAAAATTTTACTTAATTTTTGTATCATACCTTTACCTAAGTAACTAGTTTAACCATTTTTTTGGCGTATCAAGCATGATTTGTAAAATTTTCTATACAATTCAATTTTTATTCGGATATTAGTAAGTTAGCTATGACAAAAACTAATGTTTACGTATGTTACTATGGTTATCGTTTTGATATTTCATTAAGTTTAGATAGAAGATAGATATACAATTTAAAGTCATGAAAGAAAACTATACAGATGCAGTTTTTATGAATTTATTTATTTTTTTTGGACAATGTGATAGAATTATCGCCAGGACATGTGAACAATCGGGGTTTGGAACTGATGATTTTAATGCGAAGGACCAGTTAAACACGGTTTCTTGTTTAACAAATATTTTAATTGAAAACTTAAACTTTATAACATATAAAAGTGCAATTTAAAAAATAACTACGACTGGCGGTCTGGTCTCTTCGATTTCTATTGTCAACGATCTATCAATGTCATTTCTTCACAGGTCCTCTCTCGCGCCACCCGTCTCAGATAGTGTTGTCACCTTAATATAGTGTTGTCACCTTAACAACATGTATAAAGTTTAACGAAATGTACTCTAATTTACCGCCAATGAATCTTAGAAAATTCATAAGGATCCAGAACAATTTTATTAAATGTTAATTAGGTAGTCAAATAATAAAAGACTACTAAAATTATAACTAATAAAATGCTATTTTAACAGATGTTCAAAACGCTGGCCGTTTACATCCAAACACTTTAATATGCGGGTGTTGACTGCATGGATTTCAAGGAAAATTTAGTTTTAATATTTTTTGCATGTTAATGCAAACACACAACGACCAAATAAAATAAATAAATTCATAAGAACTGCATTTGTATTTGTTTAGTTTTCTTCCATGACTTTAAACTGTATTTCTATCTTATATCTAAACTTAATAAAATGTCAAAACGATAACCATAGTAACATACGTAAACATTAGTTTTTGTCATGGCTAACTTACTAATAATCGAATAAAAATTGAATTGTATAGAAAATTTAACAAATTATGCTTAATACGTCAAAAAAATGGTTAAACCGGTTAGTAAGGTACAGGTATGATATACAAGAATGAAGTGGAATTTTAGCAGCTTTTCAAATCCGTAATAATATACAGGGTATTACATTTGAAAAAAAGGACTTATGGTCACTTTTTCAAGTTACCAGAATAGGTGTATTTTTCAACCACCCTGTATATTGCAACTAAGATTTGGGACTGGTATTAGTTAACTATTTAACAAGGTTCAGGGTTTCAGTGTTTTAGAGTTCAAAATTATCAGCATTTTTAAAAGTGACGTTTTCGGACAAAAAAAAACGGAAATTAATTTATATCTTAGAAACGGTAAGAGATAAGTATAGAGTATAGTTAATAAAAATTGAAAGGAAAGTAATGGGGGATTCGAAAATAAAATAAAAAATATGGTGTTGCGTTTAAAAAATCGAAGTTACTATTATTTTTGTGTGAAAGCGGCAACACTGTATTGTTAAAAATATTTTAGGTTGGTAGAGCATGTCCGTTTATGTACGGTACCAAATTTTCAGAACGATTCCTTTACTGGTTCATCAGAAACTTCTAACGTTCCATCCACCGTGAATCGCCCTGTATAAACGATCTTAGTGTTGTAAAGTTTCATATTATAACACCCGATGTTACAGTTATCAAACGATTAGTCAGATGAGTTTAATTAGACATCAAGTGTTATAGACAAGTTTAGACCTTCGTCCATCTTATATAAAGCTGGACCAAGAACTATAACTGTAACTATAACTATATCAGGAAACATATTGGATTCAATATAAAAGTCTGTTACACAAACATTTCACTAACAACTGCTCTTTTAGCCATTCTTTATTCTTGATTTTATACTTGGTATATCACGACACAAACAATTTTACAGAACTTGTAGGTTTTGCCGGAGGCTGACGCCATATTTTATGAGACTTTGAACAGCAAAGAATATCAAAATACAATTGTTTAAAGAAATGCTTTTTTGCTAAAAAAAAGTTGTTTTTAAATAACTGCACTAGGTACTGATTTTTCTGTTGCATTCAACATGTTATTCCGATAGCCTAGTTGGCTATACAATAACAACAATAGAACAGAAATATAATGTATTTTTGTAGTATTCGGTTTAAAACAGTGCATATTCGTGTAAGATAATATATAAAGATCACTAACATTTTAATTCGGAGTACCGAAGTGTGGTTTTAAAGAATTTTATTTTTAAAAGAGTAAAAATAATTTTTAAAAACTTACTCGCTATAATATACTGACTATACTGTATATACTGACACTTGTCAAATCGAACGACGCATCGGTATTAAACAATACAATAATAAATCCATAGCAACGCTAGGGCCACTTAAAGCTCTAAATTTTTTAATGAAAAAATAAAAAATTTGTATATCTTTATTTTTTAATATTTAAACGAGATTTATAGAGCATACATTGTTTTATTATTAGTAAAAGCAACTTTTTAAGACTCGTCTTTAATTGCCCGACGAACAAAGTGACTCATCTTAAAAGAATCGCTTTTACTTGTAATAATACTATTTTTAAATCCATTTGGTTTTCGTTCCGCTGTTTTTCTTAGTATGAAGGCACCTTAAGGCATTTACAACATCATAGACAACAAGATGAACTCAAACTTACAATATATATGTTTTTTTCTTATTTTGTTTCATAAGAAATCTATTACGATATTCTTTTCAGTATATAAACAAGTTTATCATGAAACCGTTTTTTTTATTTTTTAAGGGTTAGCAATATAACAGTATTAATCAAATGTTTTATTTTGTTGACGTCTGGCATGGCCTGTTGTGATCCATGAGAAAACCAATATTTGACATGGCGGACACAAATAAAATCTATACTATAATAAATAATGTAATAGTATTACCAACATAAAATTTGGACATAAAAATTTACAAATTTGAAGAGTTTATTTTCCTTGTAAATATGTATTTTTTATTGAAAAAAATACAAAATAGAAAAAATAGTATAAAGTACATATTTTATAAAGCAGTTGAAGCACTTGTCCCGTTATAAAACTTGACGGACGCGTGCTATAAAATTATGCTTTATAAAATGTGTACTTAAATATATCTACCATTTATTTTGTGTTTAAAAATTTCGATGGTGCAACAATTTTACAGCAAATTCAATTAAAGTATTTATTTAAAAGTATTCACTTTACAGTATACGCAAATAATGTTAAATTTAATAAGTGATAATAATTGAGGCAATAAATTAAATATACTGCATACAAGAAATATTAAATAATTAATCTAAATACGTTTAAGTGCAACAGAAAGTAAAGTCGTCGCAGAATGCGGATTTGAAACATATTTTGCTGTATTCCTATTTTCTTAAATAATTGAACACTTCTGCTCAGGACTTTATTAGTAAAGAAGATAAACCCACTTCGCGATCCAATTTCGTGCGACGTCACTGGGAGACAACAGTACTGCTAGCCGGTTTAAATAGCATAGTTTTAGAGCAGTTTTTATTAATTTGTAGTATATTTTCCTATTATTTATAGAAATATCGATATGTTATATTTTTTTCTATCATTATTATAATAGAATATAATATACTTAATATTTGCTTTATGATTTATTGTACGATTTACGAACCACACTAGATTAGGCCTTATAATAAAGTACTACTAGATAAAATAAATTCTCTTAGCCAGCGTATCATTGTTTTAAGATTTAAGTATTAACGATTTTGATTACTAAGTTGTTTAAATGTGAAAGTGAGATACTATCATTTTATTAAAACTAATAAATGGATTATCTTTTCAAACGAAAAGCTGAATTGTTATGCGTTTTAGACTATTCTGGGTTTAATTGTTTAGTTTCCATATCATCAAACCCTACCATCGGGATGTAAATTATCACCCAAAATCGCAAAAAAGACCAAAGAAATCAATCCAACTGATTTAATAAAAATTTGTCACTTCATGGCGTTGCGCTAATATTCATCATTTTGTTTCATGCTTACTTTATAACTTTTTTACTTTCATACTTTTTACTTTCTTACTTTTTTATTTTCTTACTTTCTTATTTTCTTACTTTCTCACTTTCTTACTTTCTTACTTTCTTACTTTCTTACTTTCTTACTTTCTTACTTTCTTACTTTCTTACTTTCTTACTTTCTTACTTTCTTACTTTCTTACTTTCTTACTTTCTTACTTTCTTACTTTCTTACTTTCTTACTTTCTTACTTTCTTACTTTCTTACTTTCTTACTTTCTTACTCTCTTACTTTCTTACTTTCTTACTTTCTTACTTTCTTACTTTCTTACTTTCTTACTTTCTTACTTTCTTACTTTCTTACTTTCTTACTTTCTTACTTTCTTATTTCTTACTTTCCTACTTTCTTACTTTCTTACTTTCTTATTTTCTTACTTTCTTACTTTCTTACTTTCTTACTTTCTTACTTTCTTACTTTCTTACTTTCTTACTTTCTTATTTTCTTACTTTCTTACTTTCTTACTTTCTTACTTTCTTACTTTCTTATTTTCTTACTTTCTTACTTTCTTACTTTCTTACTTTCTTACTTTCTTACTTTCTTACTTTCTTACTTTCTTACTTTCTTACTTTCTTACTTTCTTACTTTCTTACTTTCTTACTTTCTTACTTTCTTACTTTCTTACTTTCTTACTTTCTTACTTTCTTACTTTCTTACTTTCTTACTTTCTTACTTTCTTACTTTCTTACTTTCTTACTTTCTTACTTTCTTACTTTCTTACTTTCTTACTTTCTTACTTTCTTACTTTCTTACTTTCTTACTTTCTTACTTTCTTACTTTCTTACTTTCTTACTTTCTTACTTTCTTACTTTCTTACTTTCTTACTTTCTTACTTTCTTACTTTCTTGCTTTCTTTTCTTTAAATCTATTTTATACTCATCTGTTTAAACATGCTCACTACGTACACATACAGCACATTTATCCATATTTTGCTTCTAAATTAGCAACTTGCTTTTGGAAATTCTTATTTTATGATGCGTTTCTAAAATTTAAAAATTGAAACTGTCAAAAGTCGCTAGTAATTTTTGGTAGAAGTAACAACACTGTTGGTTAAAATATATTTTAAATAAATAGAGCGTATCAGTTTATGTAAACGACTAAATTTTCAAGACGATTCATTACCTGGGCCATCATTAATATGTCTAACGTACCATATACTGTGAATCACCCTGTATGGCAATGATAACACAATCTTTAAACATTTGAAACAAAAGGAAAAAAGCACTTTAATTGTTCCTCCACTGGTACATAAACATATACTGATATATATACCAGTTAAAGTATGGATTACCTTTTCAACTTTAAATATTTGTTTTGTCGCAGGAGCAAGGTATATTATTAAACATAAACCATAGCAGTTCCGCAGGAAAATCCTGCCTGTTTAAAGAAGTAATTTTCTGACTTATGTTGTTCTAAGACATGATTTATTAATGGCTTTAAAACTGGTATATTTGTTGAAATGTTCTAAACCATTTACAAAATATTTGTGGTTTTTGAATAGGTCCAGTTGCGCAACTAGCATAACATTTTTAGGAATCTAACTTTTTTAAATGCTCTGCATCAATGACAATCAAGCAGAGATAGACCACGTATTTCATTTATAGAAGTGTTAAAATATCATAATACGGCTTTATTCATGGGGAAGATTATCGTAAAATGTGTGGTAGTCTATTGGCAAAGTTTTTTTCATTGCTTGGAAATCTTCGCATCGAGTATAGCTGTTTTAAGTATTCCCAAGAGTTTGTGATAACCTTCGTGTTTTTCCGTTGAGGAATAGTTGATCATGGATCAACAAAGCTTGTTTTATAATAAATTTGGCAATCAGGACTATACCGCAAACCCCTAATATCTGTAACTTTGAAATCACCGTTAACTCTTTCTGGACGGATTGTTTTACAATGCTGTATTGAGTCAAAAATTTAAAAAAAAATCATTTGTTAAGTATTTTACTTGGTACGGAGCAGGTTTTTTTTCTTGCTTTCAGACATACCTATAGGTACATAATCCGCTGGTACGTTAATGACTTTACCTTTGAATTTTTGTTCGATAGCCGCGTGAACAGAAAATGTTTCGTTTTCTTTTTTTTCGGTTCCGGTGCCTTTTAGTTGAAACTGATACCGTGCGAGCAAAAATTATTTGCATCAAAGAGGGCCTTGCATCTAAGGACGTAATGCTTAGCCGTAGAGCTTAATACCTGTTGGATGTCAGTAACTACCTGAATTAAACAATCAATCAGTTATTCCGTCACCTTTGACAGTCGTTACAAGTAATTTGATTCATCGGTAATTTTTCCAATTTCTTGAACAATTCACACAATGGGCTTTATGGAACAGCACAAAACATTCATGGTTGAAGCGTATTTTCGAAACGGGGTTAGAGTAAATGGTGAGTGGCAATACAATCCGGGTTTGTGCATGAATTTTCACGAACATTTTCCTAACGTTGCTTTTATTGCTGGGGATTTTTATCATTTCCTGAAAAGAACCGTGGCTGTGTTTAGGGAAACAGGTTCTATACAACACAAAAAAGAAGCAGGAACACCATCTGAAAGAACAGAAGAACTTGTTGCAAACGTTCGTGAACTAATGCAAAATATGCCAATAAATTGTATAAGACGCCTGTCCCAAGAAGTGGGAAGATCTTATGGAACATGCAGGACTATTCTTAAGAAGCAGCTAAATTTATTTCTTAACTATTAACTACTTAAGCAATTTTTTCGACGACAGATTGATCAGTTTTCGATCAGACATTAAATTCCCACCTAGATCACCTTGTTTAACAGTAGTTATGGATTACTTCGTTTTTCCTCATTTAAAGAACACTATTTTTAAAACACCAGTTGCAACTTTAGAACAATTATTACAAGAAAGGATTATCCAAGAATGTGGTAACATTTCTCCAGAGATGCGGGTCAACACTTTCGAAAATATGAAGAGACGTGTGAATTTATGCTTGGAGCAATTTCAGCAACTTATGTACCTTATTATTTTTCTTTTTCTTTCTGTATATTCTTACTTTGTTAATTTTGTAAACAACAAAAATAAATTTGTATTTGTCTACTTATTTTATTACTCATGAGTCTGACATATCATGTCAATATGAATTTGACAAATTTTTAACCTAGATTTGGTTAGATATATCGTCCCCATATCATTGTGATCTAAACTAAGCCCTACGTTTTTTAATCCAAGCCCTCATGCAGATGCAAATAATTTTTAATTCTCAATAAAAAAAATGTTTTCACCACATGACAATTGCAAAAAAAGCTTAAATATATGTTTCCTTTTATGTTTACTGAATAACGAACATTTTATAACGCCTTATGGTTTGTTATCAGTTAATTTTTTTCGCTTTGAAAGTTTATATAAATATCAAAAATTACTAAAATAGTGACAATTTTTACGTTATTTTTTACACTGGGTAGTTAATGTAAAGCTGCTATATTCCACAGTTACAAAAAATAACACCAGAAAAACTGCCAAGTCCCTTTATTACAATAAACAAAAGATAAAAGCATAATTCACATTAAACCACAACAAAAACATTGTATTATTCTAAAAAATAGACGTTTCGTTGGTTATCTATCACTTAAATATTTGCCCTTTATGATAATTTAGCACTGAAACGAAGGGCATTTCTGTCTGGACAAGCTTGTCAATACAAATGCATAGGTGTCATTTACGCGGTAAGAACTAAACAACTGGACTGCTTTTCATATCATGCCATATTTTAGGTTTTTAGTAAATTAAGCGACTTGACGGTTTAACGAATCGAAATAGAAATATAAAATATTTAGGAAAGTGTGAAAAGCCCATTACACCTAAAAAATGGACTTAGCAGGTTAACCCTTTAAGCTGACAATATTACATTTTCTTAGTTTCACTTGCTACCACTAGGAGGCAGACGTTTCCACGTGTTACGTTTATTGTCGTTGATCTGCATGATAGAACTTTCAAGATCACGTAATTTTAACTTATTAAAACAACATGAATCACATACTTCCATTTATTATTTTTTACTTTTAGAAGGCATGCTTATGAAAAGAGGGTAAAAAGATATTGGTCTAAAATTTATTTATTGCAAATAATATATTCGTGAGTCGGCACGCTATATAATATAATGTCTTAAATGGGTTCAAAAACAAAGTAGGTATACATGATTGTAATGAGGAAACGGATCAGCCTTACTTCATTTAGAATCGCTCGGTGATGAAGCACATTGTATATATTTATATTTTCAGATGCTGCTATCAGTTCTTTACATTTTTTATAAAATATTACCTATCTTTATTAGTTTTAAAATATTAGTACGTATTAAAACAAAAAGTGCTAACAACAACGCATAAAAAAAAATATTTTATAAGATGTTAAAAATGTCTTCCACCAACAGTCCTGTAATAGATTAAGCTATATAAACTGCTTGTTAAACATTATGCACCTCTTGTGGAGAGATTTATCACTCGTCTAATAGACTGATTAAACTAAATCTTTAATTTGAAAAAATAGTCCATGCTTAAAGTGGAGTAGAAAATATAGGAAAGAAAGAAAAGACTCAAAGTCTTCCTCCACAAAGTTTAATAATAAAATTATTTAGTAAAAGTATCTACATGTTTCGAACGTAGTGACGTTCATCATCAGGAGACAGAAATTAAAACTTAGTGCTGATGGTTTAAGCAGGAGAGAAAATGGTGTCGAACCTTAATTGAGCTTTAATGGCATTAAAAATTTGATATGTAAATCAAACAAATATGAAGAAATTGATGAAATTTAAAAAACATACTGAGTATGTGAGAAGTCAGTAAATAAGGTCTAAACCAACCAAATAAACTGGGGGAAAAGAAATTTTTTTTCTAAAAAGGTGACGAAGAATATTTAAAAAATTTTAAGTAACATTATTAGGTAGGAAATTGTCATTGTGAGGACAAAATTAGAATTACATGTAGGTAGATTATGAATGTTTCCTTCAAGAAATTTGTTTAGTGGGGTACTGAGGTTTCAAACTCAGTGACCCCGCAGGTTTTTAATTTAAAATTAGTAAAGATCATTAAAGATTCAAACATTTCAAAAATTAGAGGAAAACCAGATGTTCACGCACACGTGCTTGGAACAGAATAAATCTTTAATGTAGCTCAACAAAAAAAAGTCCAGCGGGTTGAGTTCGGGCGATCTAGGAGGCAACTCTATAGTCCCTTGACCCTATCCTTCGACTTAGAAATCTTTATTTAAGTACTTTTTTACATAAACAACATGGTGCCGAACACCATCCTGTTGAAACAATAGGGCTGTACTCGCTAAATAATGATGATTAATATCATTTCAAACTAGGATGTTGGTTCATGATCAGTTTGACGGAAATGTAGTGATATCTCCAGTAAGACTTTCAACAAAAATTAAATTTATGTGCGTTCATCTCCAGCATATTTATGTAAAAATGAAAATCCAATTAACAATTTAATTAAATTTTTACGTTTACTGGTTGATTAATACTTTCAAAATTAGAAACATTTTATGCCAATAAATACCGGTATAAATAAGATATTTATTTTAAAACTTCAAATGTTGATATTTCGGAATCAGTATATGTAATAGCATATGTTTTATAAAAAATGTTCAGAATGGATGGCATAATCTGAAAATGTATAAATATATAATGTGTTTTATTAAAAACAAAGTAGGCAGCATTTTTCTGTTCCACCCTGTATAAAGATAAAAACCGATAAGGTTTTTTAATTAAATTAGTTAACAGAATCTGATACCTAACTTATAAAGTATTGTAATGTAAAACTGTATCAAAAATAAGAAAATCCATGAACAAAATATCCCTTCGAAATAAAAAAAAAACAAATTTTGCTTTCCGTCTTAAGAAGAACAATTTTTGTGCATGTTCTAAAACGATACAAATAAAAAATACGTTATGCGGTTTTATTTGGGGCGTTAATGAGCCAATTAAAATGGCCTAGCCTCGCTCCCTTCCCTTACTAAAGCTTCACTCAGCCTTCCTCCCAGTGCCGCCAATGCTACAAACTTGGAAATAACAATTTTATATCTACTATCTACAATATATTAATATATAAAAATGTATAAATAGATTTTAGTAATCGTATATTTACAAAGGAAAGTAACGTTTATGTGAATGGAAAAAAACTGCGAGTATTAACAGCTAAAAATAAAACTAACAAATTCTACTATTTTACTTTCTTTAAAATTTGGGATAATTTTAAGTAGTCAGGACAATTTATATCCACAAAAAACACACTTGTATTCCTATTATTGTTTTTATATGTTAAAGCAACGCGATAGCTGGGTCGAGGAAATCAATAAACTTTTGTTAGTATGCAAGGAAGTAAACTGTATCCTCAGGAAAAGCCCACCTGTAGGTTTAACTACAACAAACCTTTTATTGGCAACACTAGTTGTCAGGCATGGTTTATTCATTCACTGCTTGTTATTTTACCATACAAGTTTACAGTGGCGTGAGGTGAAATAATAATTTGGGAAAGCGCTTCCAAAAAAAAATATGTTTGCGGATATAAGTGTGGCTTTTTGTTTTTAGGTCCGAAAATCTTCTAAAGTCTCATTAAAAACAACAAACTACGCAAAAACCTTACAGTACCTACTTAAAACGAACTCCTATTTTTTGTAATAATAGATATAATCGATATTTTACCCTAACTAAAGATTATATTTAACAATAATTATGATCCATTACTTCTGACCATTGTTCGCAAAGTAGTTTTTTTTTTATTTATCCGAAATATTTAGGACCTTTGGATTTTCTGTATTCGTAGTATATGGTGGTAAATTTTGCATGAAATAAATGTTGTTGTTGTTGTGATCAAGAAGTACCCCTTAAGCCGGCCACTCACGTTCCGGTAGACCTGTGAAGTAGAATTGTACAGGTACACCTGTGCAGGTACATCGCAACGTATGTGTGAGCAAACCTGTGCAGTTCAAAGGACCTGTGCAAGCGACCGGAGCAGTATTAAATATCGATTCGGTCGACCTGCGCCAGACTGCTGTCGTACGTTGGACCGGAATGTGTGTGCCGACAAGCCTGCACAGATCTCAGTTCTCTATCATAATTTTGCACTGAAAGCACGTGTTTGTACATAGATTTTGTTATAAAATGGCGTTAAGTACTAAAGAGCAATGTGGAAGAACAGCCGAATGTTTCGGGAATTATTTTACCAAGAGCTTGAGTTGAAATAATTGCAGAGTATTTCATGTCTTCATAACTTCTTTTTGTGGCTAGGAATCTTAAAGTTACACTTCATAATCTCTGATGAGGTAAAATGCAATTTTTCATTACCGTTCCCTCCTTTGCAATAAAAGGACCAACCATAGAAAGCAATTTTAAGTAAGTTTCCTTGTCCATTCGTAAATAGTTTTGGAAATCTTTAGCTGTAAATTTTAACACGTTCAATAAATTAATATGACTGTAACTTTTTCGCTTTAGTAACCAATCTTTGCACCATTTTTCCCGTTTTTTTTTTTTGGGTTTCGCATGTTTATTTATAACCAATAAGAGGCCCAGAACTGCCAATGCGTCGTCTTCTTTCGATGCTATCATTATCAAACAAAATAAAATCTAGAATTTGACCTTTGCGTGTGTGGACTTTTCAGGTCTCCGGTATACCTGCACCAGTTTCACCTACACAGGTGTACCCGCACAGGTCTACCGAAACGTGAGTGGCCGGCTTTATTCTTAAAAAATTATGCAAAACACAGACAGCTTTAATAATAGTCAGCAATATCTATGTCAACATCTATTGATCGGTGCAACCGAACCGAAAACCGCCTACATAACTGAAGCAACAACCCCACTGTCGACATTAGCTATATCAAAAACGTACTGTTGATGAAGAAACGAGTTAACGTCATTAAATATTTTTTTTATTCCTTGAAAACATGTGAAAAAAGAGCAAATATGAAGAATTCAGACAAAACAATCACATTCATTACAAACTTCTTAAGTTAACGTATTAAATAGGCCTTTTTTACTTGACCAGTCGCAAATAATTCCAGGTTTTTTTGATTCGCTTCAAACAAGAAAACAGCTATCGGCGAATGTATTATGGTAATTAATTTATCTGTCATCTAGTGGCCATTCTATGAAGGGTTAGTACTTCTAACAGAGCTTGAAAGTTAAGAGAAACTAAATATGTTTCAACCAGTCTATCAACCTTTCTGTAACTAAAAGTATATATGACCTGTGCCTGATAAAACATTTCCGAGTAACTGCATTTTAAAGATATTATTTTATTTTTAAATTCTGACTTTTTATTATTGTATTGGTAATAATAGTTATTTATGTATCAAGGCAGTAAAGTGATTCTCTATCGGACGAGTCTGAAATTATGAGATGAGCAAGCAACGCGAGCGAGGCGAATAACAGGCGAGTTCAATAAAGACACTTTACTGACGTGGTGCATACAAAATTTTATCGCCAACCGTTCAGAATTTATAATATAAAAATTGAGATATAACTCATCGCATTTTATTATAACAAAGTAAACAGCAAATATAGAACAACTCTACTTATTATTTGTTATATTAAAAGTAAACGTACACCCTGAAGTATTATAAAAATTAATTCCTGAAGGCGAAGGAGTTCCAACTGAAAACGTTTGAGGATTATTATCTATTTTAAAAATGCGAATTAATTGAATGAAATGAAAAATGAAAATTTGCCGAGGGTACAATACTTTACCAGCCGCACATGCGGCAGATAAAGTATTTTATTTTACAATAAAATAAAGTATTCGTTTACTTCCGGAAATCACTTGATAATGTACGGCTTTACTGACGGTTGACGATAAATAATATTATTAAAAAAAAAATTATTAAAATTATTAGGTATTGAGACATATTATATGGAAATCTCTAGTGGTTGTACGGTGAATAGAAAGTTACAAGGGCCTAGGTGTTTGTGCCGAAGTATACAGGGTGATTCACGTTGAGTGGCCTATTAAAAGATCTCGGAAACGAGTAAAGTTATATTTCTAAATATTTGGTAGCGGGCATGATTGGCTTTGAACTTTTAAAATATTATATTTCGAGATATGAATTATAAAATGGATTTTTTTATGTAAAAACCTTACCGAGAAGAAAGTTCAGTAATTTTGAAATTATTAAATCTAAACATTTAAAATTTTGTAGGCTTTTAACTAAAACATAGTTCTTTTGACTACATTACTTAAGTTTCATGTTTTGCATACAAGGGGTTTTTAAACGTGTGCCAATGTGGCCAGTTAGATAAATGTGCATAGGTCAATTTTTGCAAATGGAACACCATATTTTTTATTTTACTAACGTGTAGAGAATCAAATTTCCTATCTAAACGTCTAATATGTCAGTATCAATATTTTTAGTCCTTTTGGAATTAGGAGCAATTTAAAAAAAAAATATCTTAAAATATGTGTTTGTGTTAAGTTCCTAAGACATTATTTTTGTAAAGAAGGCTCTGACTCCGATGTTTGTTTGACTTTGAGCTTTGTTACCAGTTAGTAAAGTAGGCTTTGACTCAAATTATTTTAAAGTTGACACTCACCTTAGGCCTGTTGTAATATTCTAGTTTACTTAGCTTTTGAAAATTACTTTCATTCTTAATAATCTAAGGATGGCAAATAATAACACAGGCCTGCATAAAATTTGTGATGACGTGATTTTTGTTTGTTGAGCTTAGTTTTTATATAGAAATAACTAATTAAAATACAATTGGTCTCTATCACCGACAGATTTTTTTTTTGCAAAAAAAAAAGAGAAAATATTAAAAAAACTTTTAATAGGGGTTTTAATACATTTTAAAATGAATGTAGTACTTCAAATTCTAAATTATTGATGAATAAAAAATTATTTTCTGTGGTGCTACACACCTTCCGACTGGAGACTTTTTATCGACTTCAAAAAGGAACTTTAAAGCTGTTCTTTTACATAATGACAATGTTTTTCTGTTTCAGTCGGCCATACAGTTAGGTTTAAGGAAAACTATGAGAATTTAGAGGAATTACTTTTAAGAATACAATATGAAAATCACAACTGGGAAGTGTGTGAAGATCTAAACATTTTAAGTCTTCTCTTAGGTCAGCAGTCTGGATTTACTAAATTTCCATGTTTCCTGTGCGAGTGATCTAGCTAGCGAGAACAGCGTTGGATAAAAAGAGACTGGTCACAAAGAGAGACTTTAACACCTGGCGAAACAAAAATGTAATTCGCGAAAGTCTTATTGACCCTCAAAGTTTTACTTCCACCACTTCACATAAAACTTGGACGTATGAAACAATTTGTTAAGGCATTAAACAAAGAAGGAAATTGTTTTAAATATTTGTGTAAAACATTTTCGGCTCTGTCAGAGGCAAAATTAAAGGAGGGAACCTATGTAGGGCCGCCTGTTTGGCAGCTTGATGAAAAATACAGAATTTGAAAAGGTAATGGAAGATAAGGAAAAACATGCATGGAATGCTTTTAAAGAAGTTGAACATAAATTACTACTATGTTGAGATCGTTGAAAATATGCTGGAAAATTTCAGGAATTTCAGAATATGAGCCTAAAAATTAACTTTTTACATTCCCATTTGAACTAATTCCCGGAAAATCTTGGGGACGTGGGTGAAGAGCAAGGTGAAAGATTTCATCAATATATTAAAGAGATGGAAAAAAGATACCAGGGGCGCTGGGACACAAAAATGATGGCCGATTTTTGTTGGACATTGAAAAGAGATCTTCCTTTAGCTGAAACAGAAAAACAACCAAAAGAAGCTTTTCTGAAAAAAGAAAACATGTTTTGAAGAAGCGTAACGAATAAATAACCATTTCTAACAGTTTTTATGTGTATATTTTGTATATTTTTGTATTTCTTTCCTTAAAATATTTAAAAAACTAGCTTATAAATGAAATAAATCGTGTTTTTTTCTGTATTTTTGGATTTTACCGGTTTGAAAAATAACCTTACGTGATATAAAAAAACTGAAAGCAGATTTGAAATCAGCGCTACCCAATTACTAGAAAACAGTTAAAATTTTTAAATTAACTTTCAAAGTGTTAAAAAATGCAGGCCTGTGTAATTATTCTAATAACGATATTTTAAATTTATTTTATATTCATGGAGGGTGTCTACGAATTATAAGCAGAACATGCAGAGTGTTTAATGAACGATATCCACATTTACTACCAATTAGCGATAAACAATTTAGTTTGGTCATACAAAAGCCAACAGGAAAAATATGGTGTTTCATTTGCAAAAATTGACTTATGCACATTTATCTAAATGGCCACATTGGCACACTTTTAAAAAACTTTTAAAATCACTTGATAAGAGTGGGAGAAGCTACTGAAAGTGTAAACATTAAAATCGCTGTAACTTCTAAACGACTCAACCGATTTTACTAAATTTAAACTTGTATGGAAGAGAAAGATAAGTACCTTCAATTGTCGTATCCAATGGTACAAGATAGTTTCTAATAAAATTGCTAGAGGGCGCAATTTGTATTAAAAATTATTGTTTTGGCAATAACTCTGAAACGAACAAAGATATCGAACTGCGGTCTTCAGATCTTATCTTGCAAATTTCATCTACTTTTCTATTATGGTGTCATAGTTATACCGTATGATTTGAATTTTCGGGATAAAATCGAAAAAACTGTTATTATTACAAATTGCGCTTTCTAGCAATTTTATTAAACACTATCGTGTACTGTTGCATACGGCAATTGAAGATGCTTATTTTCCCCTTCCAAACAAGCTTAAATTTAGTAAAATCGGATAAGTCGTTTAGAAGTAACAGCGATTTTAATGTTTCACACTTTCAATAGCTTCTCCCACTCTTATCAAGGTCGGTACGCCAATGAGCCCTAAACAAAAATGATGCAGAATTGTCTAAGCTTTCCAATGATGTTATCAGAGTTATACCTTATTATGGGAATTTTCGGAGAAATTTAGAATTAAAAAAAACAATTTTTAATTGTGCCCCCTTGCGGCGAAATAAGGAACTTAAAAGTAATTTCCAGCAATTTTTCTTGACCACTTTACTCATAAAAAAATATTTCTTAATTTCGAGACTTTGTCTCTTTTCTTACGTTCGAGACTGTGTCTCAACTCAAATTGCCGCACTACGTATCTAATTGTGTTAACGCATTGTGTTGGTCTTTCTGGATAGGTAATACGGTATTGACGTTGAGCACTTGGTCCATTACTTGAATGCTTATAGAATAAACGGACCATATCCGATTTTTCTTCGCTTGAATAACCAATTTTAAAAAATAAGTAAATGATTTCAAATACAAAATGTTGACAGTTCCCTATTGAAAACTAAACTACGTCAGGCAATTAGTGTTTTCCAAGGCACGCTACTCAAAATAATTATTATTGTATAGTGCCGTATACAATAATTGATTAGAAATAATTTAATGACGGTTCCAGCAAATATAGACAAACTATATATTTTTGAAATCAGTGAAGAAAGATCTTTTATAAAAATAAAAAATTTACATGGTGTACCATTTAAAAAAACCAAATTGGTTAATTTTTCTTATGTTTCGGATCGTCTTTTGTTTATTTTTTTTTAATTTCCTGGAGGTTCAGACAAAACCCTACAACTCCTACATTAAATTTTTTTTTTGTATCTCCTATAGGGAACCCTGTAGATATGATCGAAAATATCTCTGAAAACTCTGTACATGCAAAATGTTACTTATATAAAACTTCATAAAGTTGGTTATAAACCGTGTTTGGCGGTCTCCTTGTTAGCGAGTAATTTGAATAATGTAATAATAACTACATTTATTGTTAATTACTTAACAGTAAAGATGTGTTTCAGCGGGCTGTAAAGTTTTAACATGACGCGCAACATTTTATTATCTTAAAATGTTATCCTATAAACTTTGATGGTGAGAAACGCCACCGGCTGGATAATAAAACTGTCAAGTTAGCACTGTGATGCTCTAATAGATATACAGGGTGGTGATTTAATAACGGATAAATTCAATACAAATTAAATGGGGACGTGTTTGGAGAAACGCTCGAACCCGTCGATTTTGTTTTTAAATTGCGCATGTTTTGACATAAAATGTAGGTATACAGGCTGTACCACAAAAGTGTGGCAGAAAATTTTTTTTTTCTTAAATGAAAACCCCTGTATGTTATTGCATTTTCAGATTTTCCGTAAAAATCTAGCCATGTTTGATGCATAATGTCCTAAACATATCTTCAACTGTTCACGAAATATTGAAGTCCAAATATTAAAATAACACTTTATTATATTGATTTCTAAATTACATTTTTTATTTACAGTTATTTAGTATTTTTGATCGGCTGGGCTACTGCAGAGCTGTTAATGGCGGACACTTCCAACATTTGCTAAAGTAATTTTTGAGACTTTTGAAAATGTAATTTAGAAATCAATTTAATAAGGTGTTATTTTAATATTTGAACTTCAATATTTCGTGAACAGTTGAAGATATGTTTAGGACATTATGCATCAAACATGGCTAGATTTTTACGGACAATCTGAAAATGCAATAACATACAGGGGTTTCCATTTAAGAAAATTTTTTTTTTCTGCCACACTTTTGTGGTACACCCTGTATACCTACATTTTATGTCAAAACATGTGCAATTTAAAAACAAAATCGACGGGTTCGAGCGTTTCTCCAAACACGTCCCCATTTAATTTGTATTGAATTTATCCGTTATTAAATCACTTTATTATTATTATTACTATACAGTGTAACCAGTAAAGTCAGCATCATATGGGATTTTTTTGTATTAATAGCTTTATTCGAAATTTGACTTTGGCATCAAGTTCTGCTTCGATCGAGATGAAAATTAAGCAAAAAAAAAATAGTACTTAAAGTGGTTCTTTTCCCGTGCGTCATCACTTTTACGTCATCAAAATCGTATGAATCAAATCAAAATTACGAGACGAAAAAAGTCAAAACTAAGTTAAGTTCATAAAATGGACGTGCCTGCCTACCGTTTGACGTACCTACATAATATCACGAAAAATTATTATTTATTTTAAGTTTTGCCCGGCATTCTCTATTATCTAAAAGAAATTGACAAACAAATGTTTATACATTTAATACTATTTTTAAAGCTTAAAATCTACAAAAGTTTGGTGTTTTATTGACTATTAAAATCGCAAAAGTCAAATTTTTAACATTATTTCATTTAAGGGAATTTAGCCACTGCCGTAAACGTTTCAAAGAACTTTCACGGTTAAAATATTTAAAATAAATAAATTAGTTATTATAAAAATCCATAAATACTTACCGCCAAAACAGATGGTGGGTATAATTACCTCTAAAAAGAACTATTTTTAGAAACAGGAACAGTTCTAAGGCACACAGATTTACAAAATACCAATTAGATTGGCAGATCAAAATAAGGTTGACAATGATGTTCTAAAATACAACGGTTGTCAACTAAACAAATAAAGAAAGTAATTAACTGACGTTTATAGTTTTATCCTTGTCTAGCACGTTATATTATTGCGGAATTTTGGAAACGTTCTTTTATGCTTTTATTCAAACTTGTTACTGTAATAAACAAGGATGCAGAGTTATTAACCACGTCGAGTCCTGATCGTTGATTGATGACGCACGGGCAAAGATCCACTGTGGCAACTTTACGTGATTCGTTTTATCTGTAAAATTTTAATTTTTTCCTAAAAATTATTCAAAAGTGGGGTTATTTCTAAAAATATCAAAAAACGTTATTAGAAAAAGTTTTTTTTAAATTGGGTTTCTAGCCCACGTGCAAAATTTCAGCTGCATAAGATAATTTTGATTTTTTACCCACCACTAAAATTTATTTTCCACTTAATGAACACTTTACTGATGACACTGTGTTATTTTTTGTCTTAATATTAGGGTGTATTACTTTCAGACACAAACTACGATTTCAAAAATACTTATTTATGAAGTTACCTTATACAGGGTCAAAAACAAATCAACTTTGCATCACATGCGACCAAATTTTAATAGCCCAACTTTAATTTGTAGACATTTAATATGGCACTACTTTAAAAGAAATGTATCTGAAATAAAGCATTGGCAATACTAAGAAGTTTTATGTAGGTTGCGTTGAGCCTTATTTTGCAAAATTGGGGCAATTTACAAAATTTGGGTAAAAAATCAAAATTATCTTAGGTACCTAGATGAAATTTTGCATGTGGGCTAGAAACTGCATTTAAAAACACTTTAATTTAATTAATAATTTTCGATACTTCCAGAAATAACCCCACTATTGAATTATTTTTTGAAAAATTAAAATTTTACACATAATGCGAATCACGTGACTACTATTTTTTTTGTTTAATTTTCATATCTATCGAACATAACTCTCTAAAACGGCATGGAGGCTGAAAGTCTTCTGGAGTAACCGAGGGCTACATAGATGATTCCTTAAGCAATAAGTTAGAGCTAACCAAAAAAATATTCAACATTCCACAATCTGAACTGAAATCAGTACCGACTCAGGTATCGCAATCCGTCTTTCAATCGAGTTCAACATTGAAGAATAATATCATAACGGAAAACAAAAATAATAACACATCCTCAAATTCAAATTTACAGCACCCTGTTCTTGTTCAAAATTGTTCTAATTGTACATTTATTTAATATAAATATTGTAACATTATTAAAAATAAAATAAACAGTTTGTTGAAAAAATGTTAGCGTCCGAAAAATATTTTTTGGCCTGGGACGAAAAGTGTAACCCAGCTGCCAGCGCAATAGTCAATACCATATTGAAAAGGTTACCTTTCCGTACAAAAATCTCATCTATAAAACGTAATTTTTTGACAAAATCGGATAAAAACATATTCATAACGTTGAATGCAGTGGCGTAGCTACAGGTGGGTATGGCTGTTAAGAAATATATTATTTCCTCATATGGATAATAAATAGTAACACACTTTTAAAATATAGAGTTAAAACATAAATTATCTATTTAAAATTTTTAGGTTTAATATAAATTATAAATTTTCTAAAAATATAATAGTATATTATATACCTAGGGTGAGAAGTGAGCCATTTTTGAACGAGCACTTTTACGACCTGAGCCACGTAGCAACGATTGAAACTGATCGGTTTCAATAAAGGTCATTATTCTAAAAAAATTATTGACACCTTTTGATGATTTTAAGTAAAAATTTTACAATAAAATATTAAAATATGGCTGAGAATCGTAGCGACCAAAGCGACAGTGGTTTAGAAATGGAAAATTATACCCCGCCTGAGCTCCGAGCTCCGAGAGACATCGACTAGTGCGAGCCGTGATTTGTTGCCTGAAAAATCAAAGCGACTTTATGTGAAGGCATACGCTTAACTAATAAAATGGTGTGAAGAAAAAAACAGATAATTCTAATCATGTGACTACTATTTTTTTGTGTAATTTTCATCTCGATCGAAGCAGCTTAATGCCAAAGTCAAATTTCGAATAAAGCCATTATTAAAAAAAAATCCTATATGATGCGGACTTTACTGGTCACACTGTATATATTTTTTTAAATTAAGTCTTTCGGTATACAAAATATAATGTTGAAGAAACGGTATGGAGGAGGGGAGAAAGATATATTAAACGTATCACACCTCTAAACATAATAATAGTTAACATAATACCAGAAACCCAGACTACATTTTTGTTAAATTAGTTAATAGTGAATAATTAATAAAACGATATTGATACAGGTGGTATTCCCAAGGGGACCTACAGTACATGAGCTCCAAACCATGATCCTCTGTCAATAGAAGCACTCCCCAGAGGCTATCAACCCTTGGTTTCGAGCTTCCATGACCTACCGATTGGGGAGTGTGTTCCTTCCCCCGCACCCCACGAGATATTCGATCTTATCCGACTTGGTTACCGGCGTGAATGGGGTGGTATTGAGGTTAACAATTATTAAGTTTCCACAGACCAATTGACCAAATAAAAATTCATCAGGCATTTTTTTTTAAATTACTTACATTGAGGAATAGAATACTGAGTAAAAAATAGCGCGCTAATATAAAACTGTATTAAAAATGCCATAAACTTTAATGGCATGCAAAGTACCTAATCAAGCCATAAATACCACCCGCGAAATTACAGACTATAACAAAAATTTAGGCAGTCCAGATAAAAATTATATATAAATGTTTATCCGCACGTTGGACATGGGTACGGGTGAACCAGTACCTTGTATAGTATTTTAATGTTATAAAAGAACAGTGGTTATGTTCTTTTGTTCCAATGATATCCGTTTTTACTTTAATTTATTATTGGTGGTATAATTAAAAGAAAATATTGTGGCATATCGGACAAGTGTGTAACTATTTTTTTATATTGGAATACACAGGCATCCAAATTTAATGGACACCCTGGGACGGGTAGACCACGATAACCGTTTCGTCCTTGTTAGGACTCTACGGGCAGCCATAACCCAAGCAATTCCAAGAACGACGGAAAAATGTACTAAAAGCCTCCTTGCAAAATCAAGGCGGCCATCAATACACCGTAGAGCCATCCAAGCGAAATAAACTCCAATATAAAAGGCAGTTACACTGGTAATAATCGAAAGGTAGACAACTAAATAAACCACGAAGTGCATCACAATCTAGTATAGGGAACGCTATTCGCGTTTTCACCGAAATCATATGCAATTTTGCAGACCAGAAAAGGGATCAACGCTGGTATCCACCAGAAAGCGCGCAATCCGTTTGAGTTTTAAGCCATTGGTGGTAATAATTTCATAATATATAAATGTTTAAATGGCCTTTTTTTACTTTCAAAATGTCTTTATTCCAAACTAACGTGTACAGTTCATTACATGGAAAGTGACAACATAATATAAAAAATAATAACCATAAAAAAAATAACAATAAAAAAAAATGGAAGTTAATCCAATTGAATTCATTAATAAAATCAATTTAAAAAAAAATAGTATAAATAATTTAATTTAGTAAATATCTCTTTAATTGTTTTTTAAAAGTTGCCAATTTTTTAATTTTTCTGATATTTTTTGGAAGATTGTTATATTTTTTTATTCCGTCATATAAAAGCGAATTTTTTCCGAAATTACTTTTTACTGGTATAGTTTGATAATTTATACAATGTCTGGTGTTATGATCATGTAATGTCTTATTCTCCTGAAGTGTTATGTTTGATTTTTTTTTCTTTTAAAATAATATAGTGAATTAGAATACAAATTTTTAATTTATAAATGTTTTGAACGTGTAAATACCCTTTCGGTCTATATAGATTAACAGTTGCTTCTAAATGTGGTAATTTGTGTATACATTTAATATCTTTATCTCTATTGGTATTCTAGAAGAAGATTGTATGACAGCGTTGTTCTACCCTCCTTAACGTATAGCATTGGACTTTGGGGTTTGAGATACGATAGCATCGTTGAAAGGGTTCAGGTTGGGTTCTTTAAGCGACTTCTCTGCTTGCCAAGGAATACGCCCGATTACTTGGTACGTCTTGAAACGGATTCAGTTAAATTATCTTTACTAATTTTTAAGGCGGCACTGTCTTGGCTGTTTAAATTAATCTCAATGCCTGACGATAGACTCCCAAAAATTGTCTTTTTACGATTAAAGGCCTTAATCCACAATACCTGCGAAAAATATAACTGGCTTCTTCAACTAAAAAACTATTTTGAACAGTTAGGGTGCGTAAATATTTTTGAAAACTGTCTTAATGGGATAGCACATCCAAAAAAAACCATAAGTGAGTTAACAGTGAGGTACAAAGCCTTCCTTATTCAGAGGGACGCAGACATTCTGTCTCGCTCATCTTTTCTGTTGTTTGCCCCATATTTGTCTTACATAAATCTACCAAAGTATTTGTCTGTGAGAGCTCCAATACACTTGACGAGAGTAGTTGCACAGATTAGAACATGCAATAAAAACTACTTAAAAATTACTTGTCAAAAAAATACTTACATAATTCACACTGATCAAATCTGCTCCATCTGCAATTTACTGCGCAACGAAGATGTCTATCATTTATGTTTTGAGTGCCCCTTTTATTATCATTTACGTGAAACTTTTCTAGAAAGCAATAATATAAACAGCATGCATGGTCTGGTCTGTGCGATTGATTCAAACTCTTTCCAAAAACTATCTGCAATTTATAATTTTGTTGTTGGCGCAATGAGGGTGCGATCATTTCTACGAAATGAGTAGGTAGCCTTTGATTTCTTTCTAATTTAATTTGAATTTAGGTAATTTATTATGAATTATCATCATGTTATTAAACGTATACTTTTGGTTTTACTTTTTTTTAGTGGGTTTAGAGTGTATTTCGGAATTAGTTAGCATTTTGTTTCAAAATAATATTTATGTGCTTAATAATTATTGTAAGTGTAAGCAACCAACCCTTGTAATAAGGATTTTAGTTCCTTTTGATACAATAAATGAATAAATAAATAAATAAATAAATAAATAAATAAATAATAATATCTTTATTTTGCAATTTTTGTAATGGTTTTAAGTTTGATAAACAAGCAGATCCCCATGCAGAAGTTAAGTATTGTAATTTTGAATATATTAATGAAAAATATATATTTTTTAAGTATTTCAAAGGAATGAAATATCTAGCTCTGTACAAAACAGATACCAAAGGATATATCGAGTTAATAATATACTGGATATGGCATTTCCAATTTAAATTTTTGTTCAAAACTAATCCTAAAAATTTTGTCGTTTTTGAATATTGAATATTTTCATTATTAAATGTTAAGGGGTTAATGATGGAATTTATTTTATTTTTAGTTATAAACTTAAAAGAAGATTTTTTAAAATTTAAATTAAGTTTATTTGATTGAAGCAAGAAAGAAGTATTTTTAAATCATTATTAATATCAAAATACATTTCTGCAAGAGTTTCAGCAAAATAAATGATTGTCGTATCATCTGCAAATAGCTTTATATTGCCCTTTGGGTTCAATTTGGAAACGGAATTAATGTAAATTAAGAATAATAACGGACCTAATATTGATCCTTGTGGAACTCCACATATTATTTCTTTTTCCAAACTTTTTCTTTCCCCAATTTGAACAAATTGTTTACGATAGCTTAAATAACTTTGAAGTAGTTTGTGTGTATTTCCCCTTATCCAAATACTGAAAAAAAATTTCATGGTTAACGGTGTCAAAAGCCTTACACAGATCTAAGGATAGTAAACAGCATTTTTTACTACTGTCGACATTAGCTTGAATATTTGTTATGATATCTCCTACAGCTATTTCTGTATCCTTAGATCTGCAAAAACCATGCTGGCTAGCAAAAAGGAAATTTTGGCTTTCTAGATTATTGTTTGTTAGCCAGAGTACTTCGTTTATGTCAACCGTGTTACTAAACCCTTAGGACTAAATGTATATGCGTAAATGTGTAAAACGTCTTTTTGAAAGACATGTGGGGTTATAATATTAAAATTAACAATAAGAATCATTGAATTCGTTTATTTAATACTTCTGGTCTGGGATTCGTCAAATATTAAGCTAGTTATATTATTATTTCATAATAGCTAAATTTAATAAATTGGTATAATAATACTCAGCAATGGAAATAAAAAGGGGAAATAAGAATTAACTTGAAATAATTTTTGTATTATTATTTTTTTTTTCTAAAACTTTTCATCTTCATGACAAGTTACATCATTATCTTTATTAGTTTAGCAAATATAGATTTATAACTGTCACGTGTTAAACTACTTCTAACACTATAATATTATGTTGATCTTCTAATATTAATTAATAGTCGAGTGTATCCCTACACTGAATAATAATTACTGTTTTACTAATTAATCAAATCTAAAGTGGTGGAAAAACTCTTTATGACATTAAACTAATGACGTATTTGTTTGACCAAAATAACTAAAATTAATAACTTCAACTAAAAATAGTTGATTAAACAACGTGTGCGTTATCCTTTGAATTTTTCTTTTCTCTTTCAAGCAACGGAATAATAAATAACTTGAAATTTCATTATTTCTTACAACATTTTAGAGTTTTTGTATACCTTTACATACCCATCATAGGCTTGGGTACCTGTTTTTTATTGAATCGTTTTTTTCTAATTGTACTTTTTGCTCTACCTTTTTGTTAAAGGTAGAGAAGGGAAGTTGGAGGAGACAAATATGTCAATGAAAAAATATTCACAACTCGCTTAATAGATTTATTTTGCTGTAAGTTAACAACCACTGTGTTCTGAATTTAATTGCGATATCTTTAAGGCGATATTTAGCAAAATATGTTTTTTAACTTAGTAAGTAAGTAAAAAGAAAAATAAATAAGGAAAATATTAGTAAATACTTTTTTTTAAACCATAGATATAAAAAATATTATATTAAACTCCATAAAAAAAAACTTACGTTTAAATACGGCAATGATAGCAAGATGTTAAACATATCATAGCATTGCCAGAATTATATCAACTTCTTTATATTAATGATGTGCAAGTTGCTTTAGTTACAACAAAAATAATAAAATATATGATTGCATACTCTGTACCAGACTTACCCGGCAGAATCATACGGATGTTTCTGAGGGCCCTCAGGATAGCTTCTTGCAATCTAGATCAATTCACCACAGTAATATGGATGCACTATGGTAAACACATTCACAGGATACAATAAATAAAGTTTTTGTTTCGAGATTTTTGCGGTACTACTTTTAAATCAAGTTCTGGTACAAGACGTCGCTCATTCGCGCGCTGCGCACAGGTGTCGGGAGTTGAGTGATGTTGTGTCTAATTTTTAATTGGACAAATTAAACGTTTATTGAAAGCATAAAAAATAGGATAGAAAAGACCATTTAGTAATATTACTTATTTTAAATTTAAAAATACTAAAGATTAACCCAAAATTAAAATAAAATAGAAAATTAATTTAATAACGAAATAAAATAATGTGGAACTTTGAACACCTACCATACCTAGTTAAAGTTGTAATTTTAAAAATTTTGAGTTATAAAACCTTTTGATTGGGAAGGCAGATGTTCCGGTGAAAACGCAAATAGCGTTCCCTATACTGGATTGTGATGCACTTCGTGGTTTATTTAGTTGTCTACCCTTCGATTATTACCAGTGTGACTGCCTTTTATATTTCAGGTGATTCCGCTGGGATAGCGCTACGGCGTATTGATGGTCGTTATGATTTTACAAAAGGGTTTTAACACATCTTACCGCCGTTGTCGGGAATGCTTGGGGTATGGCTGCCCGTAGGGTCCTAACAAGGAAGAAACGGCCGTCGTGGTTTACCCACGCCAGGGTATCCATTGTGCTTGGATTCGTGTGTATTTCAATATAAAACACACTTGTCCGATATGCCACAATATTCGCTTTAGAATTATTAATACTGTAAAAATAAGTATCTTTTAAAAGTTTTAGTAGTGGAAAAAAAATTATATTAACCACGGACAGCTTATAGCCCTTGCGTCTTAAATCTCTCGTTGCTTCCCTACTAGTAGCTGTCTAAACGTTGGTTAATAATATACGGCATACATGCCGGCTTACATTTTTCAGTTATATTTAATACAGGCACTCAAAAACTACCATACATTGTTACTTCAGCTGTTCTAAAAAGTATATACAGTGTGTGTATAAAGTCTGGAAACGGCTTAATAACATCACAATTTACTGGCCGATTTAAACCAAATTTGGTACAGTTGTGTAAGAGAATCGAACGCACCGAATGACGATATTGGCGTTGTTGCCAGCTTTTTAGTTTGTCTGGAATTCGAACGAATTTTATATTTTTAAATATAACACCCAGTATATTTTTTCATTTGTAGTTTTTACATTAAATTTGTTACACTTTTGGTATAACATACTTTGTTCATAATATCAGTAGTTTTCGAAATAACTAGTACAATTTAGAAAAAATATATTTTTTATATTAAATGTTCAAACTGTTTTCCCTGTACAGCTTGACAGTTTGCTAATTGAAAATAAAATTTTTCAATTGTGTTGTAAATCATTTCTGGCGTTATTAATTCAAATTCGTCCAAAATTCGACGCTGCAAATCGGCCAAATCTTGAGGTTTTGTGGTATAAACTCTGTTCTTCAAGTGTCCCCATAAAAAATAGTCGTTAGGCGACAAATCAGGGGACCTAGGTGGCAACTCGATTGTACCCCCTGTACCGATCCACCTATTCGGAAAAGTGTTGTTCAAAAATTCGCGCACGTTTCGACCAAAATGGGGAGGAGCTCCGTCCTGTTGGAAGAATATACTTGCATAATTTGGACCCATCACATTTCGTATAGTAGGCACTATTTGCGTCCCCAAGAGCTCAAGGTAAAGTTGTGATGTCAAATTTCCATTAATAAAAAATGGACCGATCTTGTGGTTACCCAGAAGCCCAGCCCACACATTCAATTTTCCAGGGCGTTGTGTATGACCTTCTATCATCCAGTGGGGATTTTCATTTGCCCAAAACCTACAGTTTGTCTATTGACTTTACCATTTAACATAAATATTGCTTCATCCGAAAATACTATAAATTTGAAAAACTGGTTATTTTGGTCACACCTTGACATCATAATATCGCAAAATTTATTTCTTCGCTCATAATCATCTTCTGATAACTCTTGAACAACATGTATTTTGAAAGGGTGATATTTATGTTTTATTAAAACATTATGGATGGATTTGAAGCAGACGTCACTTACTTGAGAAATTTTTCTTAATGAAGAAACAGGGGTTTCAACAACATGTTGTAAAATTTCTAAACTTTTTTCTTCATCTACTACTACTGGTCGTCCTGATCGTCGCCTATCTCTACAATTTCCAGTTTCTTCGAACCGTCGGACAGTTTTTAGAACAGTTGCTTTTGAAATTGGATTTCGGTTTGGAAATGCGTCATTAAATAGATTTTTAACCTCTTCGGAAGATCTGACCCTATCGCCATATCCTCTCATCATAAGAATTTTAATTCTTTCACTTTCAGTTAAATACATTTTTGCATGTAAAAAAGACAGCTTTTATGACAACATCAAAACTGAACTTATTTATTAATAAATAAAACACAATTTGTTGATATTTTCAAAACACGTCGTTATTTCGAAAACTACTGATATTATGAACAAAGTATGTTATACCAAAAGTGTAACAAATTTAATGTAAAAACTACAAATGAAAAAATATACTGGGTGTTATATTTAAAAATATAAAATTCGTTCGAATTCCAGACAAACTAAAAAGCTGGCAACAACGCCAATATCGTCATTCGGTGCGTTAGATCCTCTTACACAACTGTACCAAATTTGGTTTAAATCGGCCATTAAATTGTGATGTTATTAAGCCGTTTCCAGACTTTATACACACACTGTATATATTTTATATAGCATAGCTAGACGTCTTAAATATATTTTTCTAAGAAAATAAAAAATAAGGCAAACCACAATATTGTGAACAGGGTATAATTCATTTTAGCCTCGCCACAAAGCATACAATAAACTGATGCAGCAGGTCAGCTATAAAGAATTTATGTAGCATATAAAATTTTTATGCGATTTCATAACGTGTAGGCCTTTTTATGTACAGATAAAATAAACACAAACAAAACCGTAAAGTGACTGTTTCAAAAACGTACTTAATTAAGACTTGACCATGTCACTCTCAATAAAGGGAAAAATAAAAATTCGTGAAAAAAATTTTGTGTATAAAACGACCAATATGCGAGCAACTGTTAAAAATACCATTTTACAAACGAGAAGGTATTTAGGAAAGTTTCCGAGATTGAGAATATTAAAAAAAATACCTAGTCAGACTTCTATTGTCTTTATTTTGTTACTTAACACAACGTTTCGGTTATTTAGTATCTCTAACCGTTTTCAAGTGTAAACTAAATTATAATTCAAAGGCTACTATCGTAAATACTATTCATTATCGGTTATACCACAGTTTTCCCCTAGAAACCAATTTCAGATCAGAAATTATATAAAACTAGACAAAAGTAGAAAATAAAAATTTCTTAAATTTTTTAATGTGACGGTTGTCTTATAAAGCTATTAGCATTCTACTAAATCCAATTTTATCAACTTTACAGTTAAAATGAAAGTTAGGAGTTTTATGGAGCAAACACTGGTGACGCATTCGCCAGTTCGTTTTGTGATCAATATTTCGTTACTTCTTCGTTTTATCCAAATATCGGGCGAATATTGATCTCGGGTATAATTACCTACAGTTTTGCGTTAAAAAATGTGGGTTTTATACAGGGTGTTTCATTAAGGGTGGTCACCGGCCATATCTCGGAAACTACTAAGCATAGAAACTGGGGGGGGGGGGGGAATAATTTTGATTAAAGTGGCATGGTTATACCGTATGATTTGAATTTTCGGGATAAAATAAAAAAAAAACAGTTGTTATTACAAATTGCGCCCTCTAGCAATTTTATTAGAAACTATCGTGTATCGTTGGATACAATTTAAAGTACTTATCCTTCTCTTCCAAACAAGCTCAAATTTAGTAAAATCGGATAAGTCGTTTAGAAGTTACAGCGATTTTAATTACACCTTGAATAGCTCCCCCCACTCTTATCAAGGTCGGTACGCCAATGAGCCTTAAACCAAAATTATGCAGAATTGTCTTTATAATGATGTAACCAGAGGTATACCATAATATAGCAATTTTTGAAGAAATTTAGAATTTTGAAAATTAATTTTCAATTGTTGTGGCGAAATGCGGAACTTAAAAATAACTTTTTTTTTCATGACCACTTTAATCATAAAATTTTATTCCCTAAGTTTCAATGCTTAGTAGTTTCCGAGATATGGCCGGTGGCCATACTTAATCAAACAACCTGTATATTAAAAAAAGCATGAAAAGAAATATGGGCAAATTTTACCAAATTTCGTTTTTTGCTTTTATTTATTTATTAATAAAAAAATTCTAAACTTAAAACTGTAGGTAATTGCTACCCAAAGCCTGGTATTTGGCCGCTTTTTGGAGAACACGACTAATAAACAAAATATTGATAAGAAAAAGGAATGGCGAATGCGTCACTAGTGTTGGCTCTTAACAAAGAAGGAAAAATTATGTCAAGAATATGAAAGCCGTACTGTAAAAAAGCTGAAGTTAAATACTTTAAAAATAGTAACTTTATTTAATTAAATTCCTAGAAGTCCAAAATTATATATCAAAATAAAGTGTCCCATTTAAAAAGTAATATTTTTCTTTTCTATTTTTAGGCTACCAATTATTAAAGTCATACAATTTTAATTGTTATAGCCAACTTATAGCCGTATTTTAAAACTTATTGGGCAGCTACTTTGTAGAAATAAATGTTTACTTTGTGTAAGTCGCCTCCTAATAAATTGTGTGAATAACAGAGGGGACAACGTTAATCATATAGAAATAAATTGTAACCTTAAAAATAAAGAGTGTATCATATTGTCATAAATACAGTGTAAGTTTGTAACTTGGACTAAATTCAGTAAAACATTTTTTTTTGGAAAAATGTTTGTACACGGGTATTAAAATTTTATATTGTCGTATAACAAAATTGAAACAATGTTTTCCAAATTCGAGATATTACGATATTGGTATAATTTTTTTTATGGCAACCCTAGTTTTTTATTGACTATTGTTAAAGTGCATATTAAGTTATACATAAGTACCGAATTTTTATTCCTTGTACGAAACCGGCAAATGTTGAGGAGTTCAAAGCACGAAGAAGACATAAGTGTAGGTTAATTTCTCCTGAACTAATTAAAAATATTTTAGACGAATTTTACTTGCGTTTAGGATATTGCTAAATACTAAATGGACAACATTTTAAGCATGTATTGACGAAAAAGTATTACAGATGAAGAGAAGGTTTTGTATTTTTTAATGTAACTAATTTTTATTATTTTTGAAGAAGTAGTTCATACTCAAAGTGGAGTTAACTGTATAGAAAAAAAGAAAAGCACAAAGTCTTTCTCCACAAGTTAATTAGAATAACTAGGTGAACCTAGAATAAGTCAAAATAATTCGACAAGTTTCGAGTGTAAAAACACTTATCGTCAGGAAAACAAAGTAAATAGTACAATGCTGATGTTGTTAGCAATAGAGAAAATAATAAGTGGGATTGAGCCGTAATAGAGGTTTCAATAGTGTACACGAGGTGTAAAAATTTAATAGTCAGAAGACCGAAAAGACCTCAGCATACTGGAAAGTCAAGGGCTAGTGCAAAGGCCATTCAGCTTGAAGTAAAATGCTGTTGGGGTACCATGGGCCATAACAGGCCACTACTTTTACATGTCTCCGACAAAGTTTAATAAACCTTAAGATTTTTTACTACTTATACCTAAATTATTGTCACAAAGTCTGTTAAAACTCTCTACTTTTTTTTTTGCTCACTTCATTTTTCTGTCCAAGACAGGGCCTTTGCACTAGCCCTTGAATTTCCAGTATGCTGAAGTATTGTCGGCCTTCTGACTATTTATTTTTTACACCTCGTGTACACCATTGAAGGCTCCATTACGGCTCAATCACACTTATTATTTTCTCTATTGCTAACAACATCAGCATTGTACTATTTACTTTGTTTTCCTGATGATGAGTGTTTCTACACTCGAAACATGTCGAATTATTATGAATTATTCTAGGTTCGCCTAGTCATTCTAATAAACTTGTGGAAAAAGACTTTGTGTTTTTCTTTTTTCTATAATTTTTATTAATTTAATATCTTTTAAATGGCATACGTCATATTGCAATTAATACTTAAATAGTTCATTGTAATTTTTTTTTAATAATATAATTTATTGGTATAGTATAGGTTAAAACTTTTTTTTTAATACAAAAACAATAGCTTATTTCCAAAAAAATTAAAAACATATTATTATACAGAGCGTCCCATAACTAGGGGGACCATAAAGTAACAGGAGATTAAAAATAGGTAATTCATGGTTAATTTCTTATGATGAAATATCCACGATAAAATGTTTTTTAAAAAAAATATTTAGTTCAGAAAATTGTCGATTTAAAAATGGTTAAACGGATAGTATTCAAATTTAGTGTAGTTATGTTTTGCAGGGCAAGAAAAACCATTTCATAAATAATTTTAAGATGCCTCTTAAAGGACGCTAATTACACAATATGACTTTGGAAAATTCTGGCACGTATTTTTACTCTCTTACATTTCCCGTGGTAACCGAGAGGCAGAGGCCATAAAACTTTTTTAATTTTAAAAAACTTTGACTGCATGGCACTAAACATTTTTCAGTTATAAGATTTAACACACACACTAAAATACGTCTTTGAAAATTATTTCAGCTAGATATCGCTGTTACAGGTCTCAATATCGATTCCTGCAGATGTCGCTATATGTCGACCAGGCATAGATAAAATATTATTGGTCGTGAGTGAATACCTTTCCCTTAATAACCCCTCCCAAGTTTCAAATCGCAGGAGAATTTGAATTGTAGATGACCAACATCGAAATTGAATAAGTTTTATGACCGAAATTGGTGAGAGAATTTTAGGTGTAGCGCAGTTGGTAGAGCGTTCGACGGGCAATCGAAAGCTTGGTTAGTTACACAAATACACAAATTTACCTTCATTTCGATTGCCAAGACTATATAAACGCATCGAATTTGTGATTTAAGCATGCTAAATCAACTCTCTCTGGATCAAAATCTAAGGTTGAATTAAACAATTAAAGTCATCCTTGTTGCTTTTTTGGAATGAGAACAAAATTAGCTTTTTGAATGATAATATCAATATAGTCATCGATGGTGAGGCTCCCCGTAGTTAAAACAGCTAAAAATCTGGGCATCCTGGATACTGAACTTAGGTTTAGGGAGTATGTCAAAAAGCTAATTCAAAAGTCATATATATCTTTAAGAATATTATACAACAACCGTCATGTCCTAAATTTTAAATTGCGTAAAATGCTTTGTGAAAGTCTCGTTTTATCCAGCTTTAACTACTGTGATTTGATTTATGGACCATGCCTTGATGTAACAGATAAAAATAGGATACAAAGGGTACAGAATACATGCTCCCGCCTTATTCTTAAGTGGCTAGTAATGAACAACCGTAGAATTTTACATTTGGAGAATTTTTTTGGTTAAAACTCTGCCTCTTTCTTTAAAAAGTAGGTTTGTATTTCGTGAAAATATACATTCACGTGACATGAGATTTCCTAATAGGTCTCAACATCAGAGTGCCATGTTACAGAGATCATTTACCTAAAACTCTCTTAATCTATACAACTCCTTACCTAATAAAATGGTTTCCCTTGACAGTAACAAATTTAAATTTTGCAATATAAAAAATATCTACTCAGTATTCAAAATGAACAACTTCGTTAATTATTCTTGTTAAATTATTATTTTTATCAATGTTTTGCAGGTCATTCATCAAATTATGTTTTGTCGTCTTCTCCATCAGGTCAGAATGCAGCGTACTTCTCTTTTTTCTAGAATGTTAACTATTAAAACCAATTTTAATTTTTTTCTAATTTCTTCTTTCTAAATTATTTACATAATATCTGTAAATTCATAATTCTTTATATAATATATTTTTTATTATTATTTTAGCAAGCAGTGTGGGGTTCAGTAGAGTAGCCTCCGTGGCTAGACGGCCCCCCGCTTTTACTTTTCTGCCGATTATTGTTAGTCTTTGTAATTGTTTTCTTTGTTCATCCTAATAAAATACGTTCATTATTATTATTATTGTTATATTTTCTGCCGGAGGAGTAAAACTTTTTCGATTTTAAAACATATTATGTGCACTTGGCTAAACATTTTTAATTACAAAAAATGTTTTTTTCTCCAAATGACATTAAAAGCGGTCTTTTAATGACACCTGACGGGCTCAAAAGGTGTCATTATAGCTATTTATGTATCAAGGGCGTTACGGGGACTATAATGCCCTGAAGGTAGAAATAGCCCGAGGGCCTCTGGCCCGAGGGATAGGTTTCTGCCTGATGGGCATTATAGTCCAGTAAAGCCCGTGGTGCATACAATGCTTTATGTTTTACCTAAAAAAGAGTTTTTCAATGACTAATTACATTATTTATTCGCAATATAAAAAATAAGTTGCACCTGTACCTGTATACGTAAGTAGATAATGACTGGTGTTAAGTTTGACTTTGATGTTTCTGTCAGTTAGTCAGTTGGCATTTTTTATTTAACGATTTGCTCAAAATGGAAGAAATTCCACAAAATATAAGAGAAAAGGTCATAAAAGCGACCGAAAATCTTTTGCCAGTTAAATCAAGGCAACAGTATGATCGGGAGTATGGCATATTTGGTATTTGGAAAGATACGAACACAATTCTTCAAATAACCGAAAATGTTTTAATGGCATATTTCCAGGAACTGGTAAGTTATTGATTTTATTTTAATACATATGTTTAACAAACTTTATTATTTTTAGTCGGAAAAATACAGTCCGAACTCTCTCTGGACCAAGTATTCTACAAGCGGGCATTATCATAATGCCCGCTTATAATGCCCTAGGTGTGATAGCAGGTATTATTGCTATCATAACATATTCCGTTTCTAAGGTATTATAGATCAATAATAGATAGGTAAAACATAAAAAATTAAAATTGAAAATGACAAGTAAACACAACAATTCAATAAATGTCATAAATAACATACATAAATATAAAAAATACGATTTTGCGTGAAATTGGAACAAATTTGGAGAAAAAATTATATGTTTTACTAGGCAGAAAAGCAGATTTAATGCCGCGGCTGGTGTTTCATAGACGAGGCGCAGCCGAGTGCTTTTCTGCCTAGTGAAACAATAGTTATTATATCATAATATATTACAAACAGTTTAATTAAAAAACCGGAAAATTATATTCAGGTTTAAAAATTATGGCAGCCAATAGAAAAAATCATGAAATTATAAGAATGTTAATTAATAGTGTCAATAATTTAATTTTATATTAAGTACAAAACAGAATTTAAAAAAAACTTATTGCGGAAAATATCGCAAAAAGTAATAACTATATAATTTTTATAAAATTATTTAAATTTTCTTTGCCATTAAAAACTTACTAATAAATTTACTAAATTATCCAAAGTGGTATGCGACATATTTTGTTTACAAATAATTTCCCTATAATTACTTTTCGAATATAATATTTTTATTCGTAATAACACCACAAAACAGTTATAAATAATATGACGCATATAGAACAATTTAACCGATAATTTGGTAATTTACAATTATTTTCCAATCCCCTGAGTGATTAAACTAGCCTTCGGTAGAATAAAGTAAAGGTATAAAAATAAAATAAATTATTTATTGTATTATCTGTTCCTTGCTGTTGAGGATTGTGTTGAAAATCCGCAAGCCGTAAATCACAACCTATACAAGATTTGCTTGGGCTTTGTGTTCTAGGTAATCTTGTATTTGGGTCAGTGATATTTCTCTGCGAAAGGTGTTTTATCCTACACTGCTTGCAAAAACTTGTTATCAGAGGTGTATTATTTTTAATAATCACATTTGCAAAATGTAATGTCCATACTGGCTGTTATCTCTAAGCCGTTAAGAAAAATAATTTGAAAATTTACAAATATTTTTAAAATAGTTGTTCAATTTTGAAACGTGTGCAAAAATATGAATAAAAACTCAGGTTTAGTAATAAATCCTCGTAAAAAAATCCACCAGTCTAATTCTTTTTTGTTTCAATCCTCTATAACTTTTTATTTTTTAATCCAGTTTTTATAATACTTTTACCGATTATTAAATAATTTTATTAGAAAATCATGATATTTAATAAATAATACATGTTTAAAGAAAAGGTTAACAGTTTTGATTTTAACACAAAAAGTGCAGTAGGCGAATCGTCACGGCCAAAAATGCCCTTTTTGTCGATCAACAAAATTTAATACAGTCTATAGATAATTCTGTTCAAACTGTAGGTTAGGTTAGGTTAGGTTAGGTTGAAAGTGAGTTAACCCTCCACTGCGACCATGCGATCTATTGTGGCTCACACCTTGTTTATATTTAACCAAATAGGTCTAACTTTTTAATGAAGTTAATGATGGTATTGGGACAAACATTTTTCATGTCATCCGGCAGCAGAGTAACCTTGCCGAATAGGGCGAATCGGATTCTTCCTGCTGCAGGGCAAGCGCACAGTACGTGTTCTGCTGTTTCTGCATCTTCCATACAAGGCCGGCATTCATCAGTTGGGGCTATTCAAATGTTATACATAATATGGTATCGCAATCTGCAGTGGCCGGTGTACAATCCCACTAGTGCTTTAAGGCATGACCTGTTGAGCGCTAGTAGTTTGTCAGTTAATTGTTGGTTTATATGGCTGTTTATAAATGCTTGTGAGTGTGTTAGACCTGGTAGATTTAACCAGTGTCTTTCCCATGTGCTTTTTGCTTCAGCTAGTATTGTTTTCCTGATCGTAGCATTAGATATACTTATTACCGGCTCATGTCCTGTGAATTTTAGTGCTGCACCTCTCTTAGCGAACTTGTCGGCAGCCTCATTACCCTCCAGACCCATGTGTTTCGCGATCCATATTAGGGTTATTTTGTTGTTTAGACTTAGTTCGGACGGTTTCGTGACAGCTCCACACCGTTTTTGAGGTACACCATCTCGATTCACGAGCTTTTAATGCAGCTTGACTTATGTGCATACTGTCGATCTATCAGTAGTCTTGCACACATTTCAATTGCATGAACCTCTGTTTGAAATAATGTTGTCATAGTTCAGGCTGATTGTTAATTCTATTTTTGGGTTTTTGCGTTATTATATTCCGGCTCCAATACCTTCTTTAGTTTTGAAGCCGTCAACTGTAGCGATTTGTTGTTACGTTTTTATTAAAATCTTTTATAGATTGTTTAAATGTACTATCCAGCTGCGAGCAAATGTCAATACTTTAACCAGGCGCTAGATAGTAGCTGTTCACTAAAACATATCATGTGCCGATTGTGATTGTTCATTAATTTTTTTCTAAATGTTTTAAATTACTAATGACATTCTTTAAGAAAGGGAAAGTCGGTTGTACGTCGTCTTTTAGCCAATTAAACATTTTTTGTATTTAGCGTAATTTTTATTACTATTGCCTTATTGCCTAGTGCTTTCGGCCAATTAATAGGCTATCATCAGGGCTAAGGTTTCGTTATGTCCAGGAGACGAAAAACATATCAAAATAATTGGAAATTTCTAAACAAATTTTCTCAAGAACTAGTTTATAATTTTAATAAACAATCCCTGGTAGGTATAATTTGACTACACCTTAGCCCTGATGATGGCCTATTAATAGGCCGAAAGCGCTAGCCAATAGTATCTAAATCTAAAATTTATTATTTTTCAAACATTTCACCGAATGCAACTACTTATCAACTACAGCACACACACTAGTACCGTGCGAGCAAAAATTATTTGCATCAAAGAGGGCCCTGCATCTAAGGGCGTAATGCTTAGCAGTAGAGCTTAATAACTGTTGGGTGTCAGTAACTATCTGAATTAACAATCAATCAGTTATTCCGTCATCTTTGACAGTCGTGACAAGTGATTTGATTCATCAATAATTTTTCCAATTTCTTGAACAATTCACACAATGGGCTTTACGGAACAGCACAACACATTCATGGTTGAAGGTGAGTGGCAATATAATCCGGGTTTGTGCATGGACGATTTTCACGAACATTTTCCTAACATTGCTTTTATTGCTGGGGATTTTTATCATTGCCTGAAAAGAACCGTAGCTGTGTTTAGGGAAACAGGTTCTATTGTACACAAAAAAGGAGCAGGAAGACCATCTGTAAGAACAGAACTTGTTGCAAACGTTCGTGAAATAATGCAAAATACGCCAACAAATTGTATAAGACGCCTGTCCCAAGAAGTGGGAAGATCTTATGGAACATGCAGGGCTATTCTTAAGAAGAAGCTAAATTTATTCCCTTATAAAGTGCAAGTATTCTAAGAAATACAAGCCGCGGGTTTTGAAAGACGCAGGAATTACTCTCAATGGTTTACCCAAAATTTATTGGAGAAAGATGATTTATTAGACCTGAAATTTTTTTCGGATGAAGCCTGGTTTCACCCCTCCGATTATGTGAATTATCAGAATACACGCATGTGGAGTAGTGAAAATCCCCATTTTTTTGTAGGGTCCACATTGCACCCTCAAAAAATTGGTGCCTGGTTAGCTGTTTCCCGAAGAAGAATAATTTTGGTCCTATTTTTTTCCATGACACAGTTATAGCACAGCGGTAAAGAGACAATAGTTTGAATCCATTTGTGGAGCAATTACTTGACGACGAAATACGTTTTGGATATTTTCAACAGGACGGTGCAACCGCCCATACAGCCGCCGAAACTATTAACTACTTACGCAATTTTTTCGACGACAAATTGATCAGTTTTCGATCACACATTGAATTCCCACCTAGATCATCTTGTTTAACGGGTATGGATTACTTCGTTTTTCCTGATTTAAAGAACGCTATTTTTAAAACACCAGTTGCAAATCTAGAACAATTACAAGAAAGGATTATCCAAGAATGTGGTAACATTTCTCCAGAGATGCTGGTCAACACTTTCGAAAATATGAAGAGACGTGTGAATTTATGCTTGGAGCATGGCGGTATTTTTCTTTTTCTTTTTGTATAAGATATTCTTACTTTGTTAATTTTGTAAACTACAAAAATAAATTTGTATTTGTCTACTTATTTTATTACTCATAAGTTTGGCATATCATGTTGTAATATGAATTTGACAAAATTTTAACCTAGATTTTGTTAGATATATCGTCCCTATATCATTGTGATCAAAACCAACGTTTTTTATACCAAGCCCTCTTTAATGCAAATAATTTTTGCTCGCACGGTATTTAAAAAAATAAAAAAACCAAGAATTTATTGAGTCCGACAGACATCCATACGTAAATTCGATAATTAAAAATCGCAAAAAAGTAAACGATGACATAACGGCAATAAATACTTATGTTAATAAATATTATGCAATCCTCCTGACTGCAGAAATCGATTCACACTACAAATTTTCCTAGTTAAAAACGTTCGATAAGGTAAATTGAAAAAATTCAAATTACAGCATCTGTACTAAGTAAAACTATATTTCAAATATTTATCGTTAATGTCAAAAGCTGACATCTGGCATTAAACTATCCCAAACAATTTTTATTTAATATTGGCCTTTTAGATTACTCCGTGTTATCTGCTTTCTTTGTAGTAAACTTAATCCTAAACCACTTAACCATTTACTAGCTAAAAGGATCACAGTTATTAAATGAAATACTGGCCCTTTTACTGAAACATGAGGTTTCCTTGCCCGCTGAATATTTTATTAAAAAAGGTTTTTAGGTTTTCTTCTATCACATTGGAGCAAAAGCTTTGGCATTTTAAGATGGCTTTTATATTTCCTGTTTCCTGAAGATATTATATCCCACGTCGTTTTAGCTTTATAATATTAGCTTTCAATTTGGGAGTGGTGTGATGTTCCACAGTCGTTTGTCAAAATTGTTAATGGAAGGTTTCGATGTCGGTTGTAAAACATTAAATATAATATACAAAGTTGTCATTGTTATTTAGGGATTTAAGAGTAATTTTTTGTCCGTCCAACCCTACCTAAAATGACCTACAAACATTTTTAGAGAGGTAGATGACAACAAGATGAAAAACTGCACAGATGAACATTTGGTGACACCGGTTTGAAATCAGTTCAAACTGTATTTACTAACATTAAAATTGAATAAATTTATATTGCCGAAGTTGGTGAAAGAATTTCAGTGTCTCCGTAGCGCAATTGGTTAGAGCGTTCGACTGGTTATCGAGAGGTTCTGGGTTCGAATCCCGGTGGAGGTGGAAAACTTTTTTCAATTTTAAAAACTTTATCTGCACGCCGATTAACATTTTTCATTCTATTTTTTTAAACATTTGAGAAATTTAAGGGTATTGTTTACCAGTAATTTTTGCCTTTCAATTTTTTTCCTTTAAATATTAAAAAATGCTTAAATATAAAAGCCACAAAGAATTACTATATCTAGTAAGATATAAATCCAAAAGTGGTGTTATCAACTTTTTAAAATTTCATTTTTGAAAATGATGCAATACCTACCTAATTTGCATATAGTCAGTTTTCAAAAATATTCCTAATCACAGCATAATATTATCATCAGATACTTTAATGAAATAATTTTATAAAATAAAATAGGAATGGTCATTGCTGGGAAAATAAGAAGTGTAACGTTTAAACTATTTGATTGTCGATTTTTAGCTAAACTGTAAGGAAACTACACACAGGGTATTTGAGATTCCTTTATCAGCTTAAAAAGAATTACCAATTTTTTACATAATATAAGGTATATTGTATATTAAAATTAAACAGTAATAAATTATCTTGGATAATAAATAAAGCACACTCTGGTGGTAAGTTAAGAAGTCGTTTTTAGATTCCAACTTTATCCTAAATATTTTCTTTAATTTGTCAAATAATAACTTAAACAATACTGGAAATAGTAAAACAAAAATAAAAACATTCCTTTACTTACCTATAAATAGAAAACCAGTAAGATGTTGACATATTTTTATAAGACTTATTACTAGGGCTGGGCGATATTGAAATTCCAATATCGAATTTAAAAAAATATCGATATAGTCAATATATCGAAGATATCAATAAATATCGATAATATCGATAAATATCGATATTTTATTTTTTAGATATCGTTATTCGATATATCGATATATACAGTATGTCTCCGTAAGTTTGCATCATATGGAAAACTTTTTTATTATTCATTTTACGAAAAAAAGTTATTCTTCATAAAAAGCTCTGCATGGTCTAAAACCTAAAATGCAACCATCAAATATCGAAATTTTCCAGTCATATACGACGTTTGTCAAAAAATGTGAATTTTTCCCAAGAATGTGAATTTTTCCCAAGAGTAAAGTACCTTTATTTTTGACATTATCAAAAATTGTTATTAAAAAAGTTGATTAGAACTAAAAACCACGTCTAAATATACAATTATACGCATTTATGTTGAAAAATTATTTTATTAATTTATTATTAATTATTTAATTTTTTTATTACTTAATTAATTTAATGCGTGTTATTGCATATTTAGACGTGGTTTTAAGTTCTGATCAACTTTTTTAAATAACAATTTTTGATAATGTCAAAAATAAAGGTACTTTACTCTTGGGAAAAATTCACATTCTTGGGAAAAATTCACATTTTTTGACAAACCTCGTATATGACTGGAAAATTTCGATATTTTATGGTTGCATTTTAGGTTTTAGACCATGCAGAGCTTTTTATGATGAATGACTTTTTTTCGTAAAATGAATAATAAAAAAGTTTTCCATATGATGCAAACTTACGGAGACATACTGTATATTATCGATAAAACATAAAAATATTATAATATAAATATATCAATGTTTTCTTATGTGCCTTGTAAAACTCAGTACCTTAATTTCAAGGGGAAACTCTAATTATGAAAACATGAAGAATAAAGATTGAATTAAATATGGTCCTTAAATGTGTTATAAGTAGGGCTGGACGATATTGAAATTTCAATCAAATATCGATATATCAATATTTTATTTTTTAAATATCGTTATTCGATATATCGATATATCGATAAAAATATCGATATATCGAATTTTTGCCCAGCCCTACTTATTACCCTTATTTAAGCTTGTAGAATTGTTCCTTTTAGTTTTATAATACATAATTTTTCGACCGCTCTAGCTTCAAAATTATTGAATTTTGATGGTTGACACTAAAATAAATTTAAAAATTAAAATTTTATATTTTTATATTTATAAAATTAAAACTCTATATATTTTCTTTTAATTTGTAGGCATGTTGTTGTATATATTATTACGCATTTTTGTGTTGTCATATTGCTGTATTAACACCGTGCGTTACGTTTTAATAGCTTAACCGGCAAGTTTATAAAAATCAAGAAAATATCACTCAGTTAAATTAATACATTATTTAAATAGCTATAGATTTATTTTCTTTTAGCCTCAGCTTTAAAGTGAGCCTCCTTGTTCAATTATTCTTATTTATTTAGTTGGCTTAGCATCCAAGCGTGCTTTATCTAGGATAAAACTACTCAATCCCCTTTTGAGAAACATCATCGACAAAGAAAAGCTTACAGTTGGCTAGCTAGAGAAAGTATTGATTTAGTTTATTATCGAGGTGCGATAGGTTTTAAACAATAATTTTAAAGCCATATAAAATTGATTGTGCATCAACGACAATAATAAATAATAATTTTAGTAATAAAAAAGGTATTGTTTATGTAAGTTTTTATAAAAAAAAAATTTTAAACTGCGATATACACTGAGAAAATCTCCAGCAAAAACATCTTTACTGATGTATTTTTGGCTATCCCAGCTAAAATATTTGCCAAAGTTGCAAATTGACTTTCTTGTAGTAGTAGAATAAGGTTTACTACTGTCTTTTTATTGATTTTAATAAGTACTTTGTTGTTGATAATAAATGTTTTCTTAAATATTTCGCAATAGCAAAATACGTATTTGTAACAGCAAAAAACTTTTTCAAAAGACTTTTTACTTATACTGAGAAAAAATGTTGCTGTCCCAGCAAAGAAAATTTATAAGATCCGGTATTCGGGTGTTTCCGTGTCGCCATTCGGTGTCGTGACGAGCCAGTTTTAAGTATTTCAGCCCGTTCGAGTGCAAGAAAGCTTGTTCTTTAACCCAGAGGTAAATATTAACTACTATTGGCTATGCTTGAACTAAGAATTATACATACATAACCTTATAGTAACCTGAATGCTCAATGGGAGGCTTAACTCGTAATAGTGTCTACTTTTTTTGACATTTTAAAGTCTGAACTTTTTAGTAAAATTTAATAAGTGCAGTCGTGCATACAGCATACATTGGTGTTACAATGACAAACACCGAGAAGTTGTCTTATTCTTGACTTCGCTTGGTTTCTCCCTGGTCCTTCATTTCCAGAATTTTTTTTTACCTCTATTGTAGTTATTTAATCAACATTTTCCGTTCCAGAATGATCATCTAACAGAAAAAATAGAGGCAAAATGTGAGAAGCTCAGGGCCGGATCTACGTATGGACTTAATGGGCTGCAGACCAGGGCCCCCGGGTTCCAGGGGGCCCCGTTTCCCGTTAAGATAAACAGAAAAACATGCATACAATCACAAAACTACAAATAAAAAACCCGAGATAACAATGTAAAAGCATCTTAAAATATTTTTTTTCAAAATGATTTATTTCTCGTTAGGATTAACTTTTTTTAAAAAAATTGCACTGAAATATCTTTTTAGAAGCTAAATTAATTAATAAAATAAACACAATTGTTAAATTTTTCTGATGTTTCTACCCTTGGGAATAAATGGGTTAATACCAAAAACACATAAATTTCCTCCAGTTAGTTTATTTAAGCATCTTAAATTATTTTTTTTCAAAATGATTTATTTCTCGTTAGGATTAATTTTTTAAAACGAACTTTTTGGACAAAACTGCTAAACTTATTGCGCTGTCTTGAGTTTCTACAGAAAAAGCACAAACTTCATTCATTTAGTTGCTTTAAAGGGACATAAAATAACTTTTTTTTTAATTATTTATTTACTAGCTTGGCTTATTTTTTTTTAATGAACTATATGGCCGAAACTACTTAACCTATTGTACTGTATTGGTTTAACCCATTTATTCCCAGTGTTGCGTTTACGCAACACTTTAATCAATATTTTTTGTTGCCTTTTAAAAAAAAATTTTTTTAACTTTTTAACTTTTATTTAGAGAAAACAAGGGTAAATATTTAATAAAAGTCTAATACATTTTAAGTTTTACTAAAACAAACAAAAAATACCGTGCCCTAAATTTCCAAAAAAAAAAGTTTTTTTTCTTGTTTATTTAGAAAATTGTTTAAAAATATATACAATTTTATTTAAAAAAAATAGTTATATAATCTCTTAGTATGGACCTACTTCTTTACGATAAATCGGTTACATAATAAATTTTGAAGTAACGTTATATAAAAAAATACAATAAAATATAGCGTTGCGAAAACGCTTCACTGGGATAATACATAAACAAAACTCGGTCATTTTCGTGTTAAAACCCGTCAAAACCCAAGTAAAGATTAGAAACAAAATTCATTATTTCTGCAGTTTAGCTTGAGTTTGCGGTTTGTACTAAAGTTGATAGTGTTTAAAATGTCTTTTAAACGATTTTTTACTCAAAAACAATTAGTAGAGGCCATGGAGGAGGCTATAGGTGAACTTGAAGTGGAAACACTTTAAAAATTTAAATATATTTTTATCACTTCCTTTTTTCGATATGTTTTTTATTTGAGTGTTAAATTAGGTTTAGTTTACTTATTACCTATGTAGTTGTTTTTTATATAAATAAAGAGGTAAGAAGAAACACAAAAAAAAATATTTTCATTTATTGTCCCAGTGATGCGTTTTCGCAACACCCAAGTTTTTAAAAACTAAAAGAAAAATAAAAAAAAATTGCACTGAAATATCTTTCTAGAAGCTAAATTAATTAATAAAATAAACACAATTGTTAAATTTTTCTGATGTTTCTACCCTTGGGAATAAATGGGTTAATACCAAAAACACATAAATTTCCCCCAGTTAGTTAATTTAAGCATCTTAAATTATTTTTTTTCAAAATGATTTATTTCTCGTTAGGCTTAATTTTTTAAAACGAACTTTTTGGACAAAACTACTAGATTTATTGCGCTGTCTTGAGTTTCTACAAAAAAAAACACAAATTTCATTCATTTAGTTGCTTAAAAAGGGACATAAAATAACTTTTTTTTAATTATTTATTTTATTTTACTAGCTAGGCTTATTTTTTTAAAATGAACTATATAGTCGAAACTACTTAACTTATTGTACTGTATTGGTATAATACCAAAAACACATAAATTTCCTCCAGTTAGTTAATTTAAGCATCTTAAAATAATTTTTTTCAAAATGATTTATCTCTCGTTAGGCTTAATTTTTTAAAACGAACTTTTTGGACAAAAAATATACTAGACTTATTGCGCTGTCTTGAGTTTCTACAAAAAAAGCACAAATTTCATTCATTTAGTTGCTTTAAATAATTTATATAATTTCGTGGGGCCCACAGATATCGTTAGCCCAGGGCCCCCAAAGGTCACGGTCCGGCCTTGGAGAAGCTACAACTGTTTAACCTAACTGTTCAGCCGTTCGGAGTCATATGTAGTGGGAAACCTTATACCTCTTCAAATGTTATAGTGGTATCAGTGCTGTATCATTATTATTATGATTATTATTAATATTATTATTAATATTAGGTGCATATAGTCCTGTTTTTGTTATTTCATGTTATAAATAAGTTTCTATAAATTCTCTTTCTTTTATCGCCAGTATGGCCTGGTAGGGTATAATTATTTTTTCTTCCTTATCTCATTTTTTATAAAAAAACATTTGTAAAATGAAACTTTTATTATTATTAATAGGTGCTTTAGGTTCCTGTTATTTAATGTTATAACTTATAACGTTCATATAAATCGTTTTTTGCATAACCTGTATTAATGTTTGCTCTTGTCGTATTTTTTTTTATATAAAGAAATGTTAATTTCATTTAGCTTTTTCCTTTTATTCCTATACCCTATATTTAAACCTTATCCTCACGGCATTAATATTACTACATGCTTAATGTACTATATTTTATTAGCCCCTAAATTGTCTTTTTTATTGCAGCAAATTTTATTTTGTTTTTACCCTGGGTGAAAGTGCGCCTGTGTCGCAAATTCGAGTGCATGTATGGGAACCTTGAACATTGTAAGAAATACATCAAAGTCGAAATCAAAAAGTGCAACTGCTTTAAATTTTACACTATGTATTTCTTACAGTTTTTAAGATTCCCATACTAGCACTCGAATTTGTGACACAGGCGCAATTTAACCCAGGATAAAAACAAAATAAACTTTGCTGCAATAAAAAAAAAACCGTTTAAGGGTAAGAAAGCATCCTCTTGTGCTAGCTATATAATTTTATTGTAGAAGGAGAGACCTTTTTTGTTAAGAAAAAGTATTTTTACCAACAGGAAAATATTTTTAAGGTACAAGAAAGATCCTTTCTTCGCTAAATAATCTTATTTACTACTGCAAGAGAGACGTTATTAAGTACAGCAACGTTACTTTTTAGACATAGCAAAATTACTTTATAGCTATAACAGAATTATTCTTGCAAAGTAGTTTTATTACCACAGCAAAGTATTTCCAGCAAAGTGCATTCTCCTGGTAGAGTAATGTGCTTGGCTGTCCCCCATTCAACAAAATATTTTAGCTATGGTAGCTAAAATGTTCGCAAAGAATGAAAAGAGATTTTCTCAGTGTACAGTGTATCCGGTAAGGAGATGTCATACTCTTGGGAGCGTATAGGGGAGGTCAAAATAACTCTCATATAAAAAAAACCTAAAGTGCCCCTTAACAGGGATACAGGGCCCCAAAGAGGTACCCAGCGACATACCGTTTCGGCTCTAACTTTTAAACCGACACGTATAATTTCATGACATTTTAGTATTTTGTGTAGGCCATCGAGACTCAAAAAACTGTGCTACATTAGATGTTTTACATCGTCAGAGAAGTCAGGAATGGACTTGCCACCACACTCGCTGGGCCAAAAATTGGACAGGTGTCATTTTACAGAGCTAAAAACTGATTTTTAAATAATTTAGTTATTTAAAAAAGGTAGTTTAATTTGTCTCGATGGAATTAGCGGTTTCCGAGAAAAATAAGGTTTTTGTACATCACGTTTAAGCATTGATTCGAAATTTATTTAATAATCAAGTTTATTAACAAAAGCTATTTGAACACAATAGCTAATCAAATAACTTTAAGATTAATACTACGCACTAAAATAATTAAATAATTATATCCCATTAATGCTCACATGCATCTCGGTAATTGTGTGGAGGCAAGAAGAATTTATTCTGATACATTTCTAAATCGGCGTTTACCACATCAAAAAACTTTTATATTATTAAACCTTATTTTTTTCGAAAACCGCTAATTCCATCGAGGCAAATGTAAAGTACCTTTTTTAAATAAAAATAAGTAAAGTTTAAAAAAAATCTGTTTTTAGCTCTGTAAAATGACACCTTATTATCCCAAATAAGAGATATGACTATATCCATAATTTGCACTGTGCCTCGCAAAATACTGTCGAAAGTCTCGTTTGCGTTCGCAAAATCAAACCTCGAGAACTCGAGATTTTAATGCCGGTCTGATCTGTCTTAATTTTTCTTTTATTAAATAAAGAATTTTATTGTTCTTGTTTAAAAAAATATGTATAGTTGTTTAATAACAAGTTTTTGGTATTTCTAGTCTGGGTTTACAATGCTGTAAAAAGTTGTTTGTTATGAAATAATTCAAATTTGAATCGTCGATTAGATTTATTCATGACGGTGTAAATTTTGGGCCAGACTCGAATTTTTAAGGTAGTTTTATCTTTTATTTACTTCTCCTTGCCATTTCATGCAATAAGGCTTCGTTTATAAATCCAACAGTAAAGGCATGACAATACATTATACCAGCAAAATAAATGGGGAATTTTCTCTCTTATTATATTCAACCGACATATAATAATATTTTTTCGTAATGAGTTAATGTCTGGATTTATGGGTTTAAATATAATTAGACTTAACATAACATCCTGAATTACAGTTTTAAACAAGAGTAGATGAAGTAAGGGAAGTTCCAACATTCTGGGCCCATAAGATTAGGTGATAGGTCATAGGTTAAAACTGAGTGGGTTACAGCTAACCCTCCACTGCGACCATGCGATCTATTGTGGCTCACACAAGTTAATGATGGTATTGGGAGAGACATTTTTCATGTCATCCGGCAGCAGAGTCACCTCGCCGAATGTAGTAGTAGTAATAGTAGTAAAATAATAGGGCGAATCTTATTCTTCCTGCTGCGGGTCAAGCGCACATTACGTGTTCTGCTGTTTCTGCAACTTCCATGCAAAGCCGGCATTTATTAGTTGGGGCTATTCCAATTTTATACATATGATGTCGCAATCTGCAGTGGCCGGTGTACAATCCTACTAGTGCTTTAAGGCATGATCTGTTGAGCATTAGTAGTTTGTCAGTTAATTGTTGGTTTATATGGCTGTTTATAAATGCTTTTGAGTATGTTAGAACTGGTAGATTTAACCAGTGTCTTTCCCATTTGCTTTTTGCTTCAGCTAGTATTGTTTTTCTGGCCGTAGCATGAGATATACTTATTACCGGCTCGGGTCCTGTAAATTTTAGTGCTGCACCTCTCTTAGCAAGCTTGTCGGCAGCCTCATTATCCTCTAAACCCATGTGTCCCGGTATACATATTAGGGTTATTTTGTTGTTTAAACTTAGTTCGGATAGTGTTTCGTGACAGCTCCACACCGTTTTTGAGGTACACCATCTTGATTCAAGAGCTTTTAATGCAGCTTGATTGATCTATGTGCATACCGTCCGTATATCAGCAGTCTTGCACACATTTCAATTGCATGAACCTCAGCTTGAAATATGGTTGTCATAGTTCCCAGGCTGATAGTTAGTTCTATTTTTGGGTTTTTGCCGTATATTCTGGCTCCAATACTTTCTTTAGTTTTGGAGCGATCTGTAAATATTCCAAATTCCGCCTTTAGCATAGCCCATAAGATTAACATGGGGCCGAATATCTTGCAAAAGTATATCCACCGGCGTTGTTGAGCTGTTTCTAAGCCCTTTTCTGCTGTTTTTGAACCGTCTTTAGCCGTTTATTGGTCGTTCAAAGCCGTTCATAGCTGTTCATTAGCCTTTCATTGGTCGTTTGTTAGCCGTTCATTAGCCGTTTATAACCGTTCATTAGTCGTTTATACACTGAGAAAATCTCCAGCAAAAACAACTTTACTGATGTATTTTTGGCTATCCCAGCTAAAATATTTGCCAAAGTTGCAAATTGACTTTCTTGTAGCAGTAAAATAAGGTTTACTGATGTCTTTCTATTGATTTTAATAAGTACTTTGCTGTTGGTAATAAATATTTTCTTAAATATTTCGCAATAGCAAAATACGTAATTGTAAGAGCAAAAAACTTTTTAAAAAGAATTTTTATTTATCCTGAGAAAAAATGTTGCTGCCCCAGCAAAGAAAATTTATTAGATCCGGTATTCGGGTGTTTCCGTGTCGCCATTCGGTGTCGTTAGGAGCCAGTTTCGAGTATTTCAGCCCGTCCGAGCCTGTTGTCGCGCCGTTCGCGCATCATTTCGCTAAGTTTAGAGTTGAGGGAGAGGGTGGGGCTCATCCTCATATAGCCTTACAAAATTATTTGTTTTTTTTTTGTTTGTGACCTGCGGCTAGCTGTATTATTTTGATGGAGTACAAGAAAAGTTGAAAGTTTAAAGACCACCTTTAAATTTTAGAAGAAGACTATACGTTAATGCAAATTTGGGAACATTTTTTGATGATTTTCCATTTCCATGTCCTTATTGTAGTTAAACACAGGCATTGAATTGGTAAGTTTTGTTTGTATAACTTACACATAATATACTTGTTTTTGTTTATTTTTATGCATATTTCGGTAAATCATTTATTTGTGTATTTTTAGAGAGAGGCAGTTTTTAACAAAAGGTTTCCTGATTGTATTGACGTCATATAATATACTAGTAGAAAGTTTGTGCAGGAATAATAGCAAAGTTGAAAGAACGAAAAATCAGCGGATACGGCCTTGAAGAAAATATTGGTAAGTTAAAACGTCTCATTTTGTATATAAAATAGTTGCCTATTAAACAGGTCTTATAATAATAATTGTAATTGAAAACTAATGAAATTATTATTTTTAGACATTACTGCTAAGGGACAACTGATGTTACTATATTTATTGAGCCCCATAACCAATAAAAGTGCCAGAAAAGGTTCTATGGAGACCAAGCAGGAGTGAGGTGCAAGAAAGCTTGTTCTTTAACGCAGAGGTAAATATTAACTACTATTCGCTATGCTTGAACTAAGAATCATACATACATACATACCTAACCTTATACCGTGCGAGCAAAAATTATTTGCATCAAAGAGGGCCTTGCATCTAAGGACGTAATGCTTAGCGGTATCAATTAATCAGTTATTTCATCATCTTTGACAGCCGTTACGCGTAATTTTATCTAAACCAAGCCCTACGTTTTTTAATCCAAGCCCTCTTTGATGCAAATAATTTTTGCTCGCACGGTAGTAACCTGAATCAATGATTTAGGTAGCAGATCATTGACCTGGGAGGCTTAACTTGTAGTAGTGTCAACTTTTTTTTGACATTTTGAAGTCGGAACTTTTAAGTAAAATTTAATAATTGCAGTCGTGCATACATTGGTGTTACAATGACAAACACCGATAAGTTGTCTTATTCTTGACTTCGCTTGGTTTCTCCCTGTATGGTCCTTCATTTCCAGAATTTTTGATTACCCCTACTATAAATATTTAATCAACATTCTCCGTTTCAGAATGATCATCTCACAGAAAAAATAAACGCAAAATGTGAGAAGCTACAACTGTTTAACCTAACTGTTCAGCCGTTCAGAGTCATAGTGGAAAACCTTGCCTCTCCAAAATATATTATAGTTGTATCAGTGCTGTATCATTATTATTATTATTATTATTATTATTATTACTAGGTGCATATAGTCCTGTTTTTGTTATTTTATGTTATAAATAAGTTTCTATAAATTCTTTTTCTTTTATAGCCTGGTAGAGTATAATTATTTTTTCCTAATTTTTTATAAAAAAAGGTTTGTAAAACGAAACTTTTATTATTGTTAATTATTATGTTCCTGTGGTTTAATGTTATAACTTATAACGTTCATATAAATCGTTTTTTGCATAACCTGTATTAATATTTGGTTCTTGTCGTATTTTTTTTTATATAAAAAAATGTTTATTTCATTTAGCTTTTTCCTTTTATTCCTATACCCTATATTTAAACCTTATCCTCACAGCAACTACATGCTTAATGTACTCTATTTTATTAGCCCCTAAATTGTCTTTTTTATTGCAGCAAATTTTATTTTGTTTTTACCCTGGATGAAAGTGCGCCTGTATCACAAAGTCGAGTATATGTACGGGAACCTTGAACATTGTAAGAAATACATCAAAGTCGAAATCAAAAAGTGCAACTGCTTTAAATTTTACATTATGTATTTCTTACAGTTTTTAAGATTCCCATACTAGCACTCGAATTTGTGACACAGGCGCACTTTAACCCATGGTAAAAACAAAAAAAAAATTGCTGCAATAAAAAAAAAACTTTTTAAGGGTAAGAAAGCACCCTCTTGTGCTAGCTATATAATTTTATTGTAGAAGGAGATACATTTTTTGTTATTAGAAAAAGTATTTTTACCAACAGCAAAAGATTTTTAAGGTACAAGAAAGATCCTTTCTACTGCAAGAAAGACGTTTTTTACTTTATAAAAAAATGTCACCACTGTAGCAGAAATTTGTTGTTTCAGTAGCAAAGAATTTTATAGTTACATTATATAGTTTTATAAGTACAGCAACGTTACTTTTTAGATATAGCAGAATTACTTTATAGCTATAACAGAATTATTCTTGCAAAGTAGCTTTATTACCACAGCAAAGTATGCCCAGCAGAGTGCATTCTCCTGGTACAGTAATGTGCTTGGCTGTCCCCCATTTAGCAAAATATTTTAGCTATGGTTGCTAAAATTTTCGCTAGGAATGAAAAGAGATTTTCTCAGTGTAGCTGTTCTAAAACGAAACATAATGTAAATAAGAAAAAATTAAACAAAAGTTACTTTATTAGATGCCGGCAAAAAAAAACGTCGATGTTAAATTTGGAATTTGGTTTAAGAGCTGCGCCGTCTTTCGGAAGAGACGTTAAACTGTGCACTGAGAAAATCTCTTTTCATTCCTAGCGAAAATTTTAGCAACCATAGCTAAAATATTTTGCTAAATGGGGGACAGCCAAGCACATTACTGTACCAGGAGAATGCACTCTGCTGGACATACTTTGCTGTGGTAATAAAGCTCCTTTGCAAGAATAATTCTGTTATAGCTATAAAGTAATTCTGCTATATCTAAAAAGTAACGTTGCTGTACTTGTAAAACTATATAATGTAACTATAAAATTCTTTGCTACTGAAACAACAAATTTCTGCTACAGTGGTGACATTTTTTTATATAGTAAAAAACGTCTCTCTTGCAGTAGAAAGGATCTTTCTTGTACCTTAAAAATCTTTTGCTGTTGGTAAAAATACTTTTTCTAATAACAAAAAATGTCTCTCCTTCTACAATAAAATTATTTAGCTAGCACAAGAGGGTGCTTTCTTACCCTTAAAAAGTTTTTTTTTATTGCAGCAATTTTTTTTTTGTTTTTACCATGGGTTAAAGTGCGCCTGTGTCACAAATTCGAGTGCTAGTATGGGAATCTTAAAAACTGTAAGAAATACATAATGTAAAATTTAAAGCAGTTGCACTTTTTGATTTCGACTTTGATGTATTTCTTACAATGTTCAAGGTTCCCGTACATGTACTCGAATTTGTGACACAGGCGCACTTTCATCCAGGGTAAAAACAAAATAAAATTTGCTGCAATAAAAAAGACAATTTAGGGGCTAATAAAATAGAGTACATTAAGCATGTAGTTGCTGTGAGGATGAGGTTTAAATATAGGGTATAGGAATAAAAGGAAAAAGCTAAATGAAATAAACATTTTTTTATATAAAAAAAAATACGACAAGAACCAAATATTAATACAGGTTATGCAAAAAACGATTTATATGAACGTTATAAGTTATAACATTAAACAACAGGAACATAAAGCACCTAATAATTAACAATAATAAAAGTTTCATTTTACAAACCTGTTTTTATAAAAAATGAGGAAAAAATAATTATACCAGGCTATAAAAGAAAAAGAATTTATAGAAACTTATTTATAACATAAAATAACGAAAACAGGACTATATGCACCTAATAATAATAATAATAATGATACAGCACTGATACAACTATAATATATCTTGGAGAGGCAAGGTTTTCCACTATGACTCCGAACGGCTGAACAGTTAGGTTAAACAGTTGTAGCTTCTCACATTTTGCGTTTATTTTTTCTGTGAGATGATCATTCTGGAACGGAGAATGTTGATTAAATATTTATAGTAGGGGTAATCAAAAATTCTGGAAATGAAGGACCAGCGAGAAACCAAGCGAAGTCAAGAATAAGACAACTTATCGGTGTTTGTCATTGTAACACCAATGTATGCACGACTGCAATTATTATTATTAAATTTTACTAAAAAGTTCAGACTTCAAAATGTAAAAAAAAATTGACACTACTACTAGTTAAGCCTCCCATTGAGCATTCAGGTCAATGATCCGCTACCTAGATTATTGATTCAGGTTACTACCGTGCGAGCAAAAATTATTTGCATCAAAGAGGGCTTGGATTAAAAAACGTAGGGCTTGGTTTAGATAAAATTACCCGTAACGGCTGTCAAAGATGATGGAATAACTGATTAATTGATACCGCTAAGCATTACTTCCTTAGATGCAAGGCCCTCTTTGATGCAAATAATTTTTGCTCGCACGGTATAAGGTTATGTATGTATGATTCTTAGTTCAAGCATAGCCAATAGTAGTTAATATTTACCTCTGCGTTAAAGAACAAGCTTTCTTGCACCTCACTCCTGCTTGGTCTTCATAGGCAAGCTTTTTTGACACTTTTAATGGTTATGGGACTCAATAAATATGGTAACATCAGTAGTCCCTTAGCAGTAATCTCTAAAAATAATTATTTCATTAGTTTTCAATCACAATTATTATTATAAGACCTGTTTAATATGCAAACATTGTATATACAAAATGAAACATTTTAACTTACCAATATTTTCTTCAAGGCCGTATCCGCTAATTTTTCGTTCTTTCAACTTTGCTATTATTCCTGCAGAAACGTTCTACTAGTATATTGTATGACGTCAATACAATCAGGAAACCTTTTGTTAAAAACTGCCTCTCTCTAAAAATACACAAATAAATGATTTACCGAAATATGCATAAAAACAAACAAAAATAAGTATACCTATTATGTGTAAGATTATACAAACAAAACTTACCAATTTAATGCTTGTGTTCAACTAAGGACATGGAAATGGAAAATCATTAAAAAATTTTCCCAAATTTGCATTAAAGTATAGTCTTCTTCTTAATTTAAAGGTGGCCTCCCAACTTTCAACTTTTCTTGTACTCCATCAAAATACAGCTTATTGGAGTTCTGTGAATACAGCTAGCCGCGGGTCACAAACACAAAAAAAAAAATTGTAAGGCTATGAATGAGCCCCACCCTCTCCCTCAAGACTAAACTTAGCGAAATGATGCGCGAACGGCGCGACAACAGGCTCGGACACCAAATGGCGACACGGAAACACCCGAATACCGGATCTAATAAATTTTCTTTGCTGGGGCAGCAACATTTTTTCTCAGGATAAATAAAAATTATTTTGAAAAATTTTTTTGCTCTTACAATTACGTACTTTGCTATTGCGAAATATTTAAGAAAATATTTATTACCAACAGCAAAGTACTTATTAAAATCAATAGAAAGACATCAGTAAACCTTATTTTACTGCTACAAGAAAGTCAATTTGCAACTTTAGCAAATATTTTAGCTGGGATAGCCAAAAATACATCAGTAAAGATGTTTCTGCTGGAGATTTTCTCAGTGTGGGTCCCGTGTCATGGATGTTGGCACGTTAAAGAACCCTACCCTCGACAAAAAGGGATTCGGCAAAAGTACCAGATAGTGTGTGACAAATTCCCTGGCGTCGGTGATTGGCCTCGTTGCGGAAATAGGCCAACGTAAAAAAAAAAAAGTTCAAAGTGTTTGGCATTGTTAAGTTCAGCCCATACGTCATATATTTGAAAATAGCTCTTTTATTTGGTAGATGAGCGACCGATTATAATGTTATCTTTGTTTCGATAACCTAGAGACCGGAAACAGGACTGGAATCGGCAATTATCGATACGTTGGTTGGCGAGCGATTACGTCGTTTTTTATCAGGGAACGTATTTAATTATTATTTTCTGAGTAGGAATTTAAAACAAAAAATTCTATAACCGTCAAAAAATGACAATGTTTGCGTATTATTGTCAGTGTTTAAAATAAGACTTTTTTTCATTGTCATTATCTTTTTTACGTTACCATGACCCCGCGTGTGCAAAATGTTTTGCGCATTAGGGTGCAAAATATTTTGCTCATCATACACCTACTATGAATTTAACTATGGCCTGTTTTGAAAATCTTATTGACATTTGCCGAAAAATTAACCGAATTAATTTTCTATTAAGGTAGTACACAAGAATTAAACCAAAATCCAGTTAAAAAATATTTATTATTGTACCAAATAAATAAACTAAAAGTAGAATTTCTAAAATATTTGACCTAAAAATAGTATGGTTTCCTTTAAGAGTGATTTTAATTATTATTTATAATATTAACGTTAATTGTGCAACCACTACAAGATGTAATATTTATTCCTGAGGAATCTGCTGCTCGGAATGTTGAAATTACATTATTATTATTCGCTTTCGAACTAGATGGAACTGGATCTACATTTAAAGTTTCGCAATCAAGAATTTTATTTGAAATATTAATTTTATTATTTATTGAGTCCGCCACATATCCTTCGGCCACGGTTGAAGATTTCCATCGTCCATGGCGCTTTAAAGTAGTCATTTCACCTACTGTGTTAGCAAGAAGTGTTGCCGACGTCCTCCCAAAGCAGTGACCGGTATATGATTCAGGATTCGCTATTCTGAGATATTTCGCTACTAGGAATGGCATTTTTCCAATTAAATTAATTCCAACAACCTAGTTGAAGCATCTAATGTTTCGATATTTCAGAAAAAATCGCCGTGACGATGCATAGTCTGGACGAAGAGCTGCATATTTTCTGTAAAGTTCGATATATTCCAGTTTTGAAACTGTAAACACGCGCTGCACGTTTGTTTTTGTATCGGGAACTTTTACTATTAAAATTGAGTCTTTGTCCTCGATATCATCAAGACTCATTTTTGTTAACTCCTCCCGGCGACAAGCACCCGAGATACCCATAATCAAAACAATCTAAAACAATAAATTATTCTTTATATTTTCAATAGTAAATTACCTTCACTAATAAATAAATGTTATCATCTGCCTCAGTTAAAAAACGATTAATTTGCTCCCGCGTTAAAACCATAGACTTCTTGGCTTGATGTCCAACTGAAAGTTTTTTTAGAAACGGGACCAATTTTGGAAACTTTCTTATATCCACTTTTTCCTAAGTGTTGACTTTAACATGGAATATATTGACCATAATGTGGACGATTTGACTTATTTCGATCTTCCCGCAAGATATACCAGTAAAATATTTTCGGAGACTTTTTTTCCTTTTTTTGTCAAACACCATGTTTCAAATTGTTCATACTGTCGTCTGGATTTTTCCGGTAGAAGATTTATTGTAACAAGTTTAGCTACATTTGATATTTCTGGTGAGGTACAGGATAAGTCATCGTCACTTTCGAGACTCTCCATTAGTGTATTAGGTATTTTACTTTAAAAAACTAGCAATATTTAGTACTCACAATTTCGATAATGAAAGTGAAAAACGTTTGTTGTCAAACATATTGGTTTCCGTAGTGATTGATATCTGGGACAGATTCGACTACTATGTTTTTAAAAATTAATTTGCATTAAATATTATCTATTATAATACAAAATATCGTTTTATGATTTTAGTTTAATACAAGGAAAGTCGTTGTAAAAAAAATATTGTGTGCGAAATTCTTTGGTCATCTCGAACAATTTTTTGACTTGGCTGCGCCTTGTCAAAAAATCTTTGTTCTCAATCACCAAAGTAGTATTTCGCACCCTAGATACAGAAATAACTATTTCTTGCTCCATGTGTAAGGGTAAAAAATAAAATTTAGTAAAAACCGTCATTCTTTTAAATAGTGGCCAATCTCTTTGATAGAGGTCAACCACATTCAATTACAAGTTTTGTAAAATGTATAACGGATCTGTCACTTTCTAATACTAGATTTACCAAAGTTTGTTTTACGTATCAAATACAATTTAGAACTTTAGGTTGATAATGAAGCTGAGTTAACTTAGATTAAACAGTGGATCCGTCCATTTCCGATATTCCCTTAAGTGTTTTTCCTTCCAACAGTTTAATTGGCCGAACTGAGAATCGAAAACAAGTTTATCCCATCATATCCCTTAAAGCTGAGTAACCGTAGCAAGAAATCTTGTAAAGGAAACTTTGCTAAAGAGATATCTTAAACAAAAAGTAAATATTATTATTTGCAAAAGCAATTTTTTTGTTTGTTCAATTTGCAACTGCAAATTTTGACGTTTTATTTCAATGGTTTTATGTAAAAGAACAAACATTAATTTTAAAATTATTATTTTATTATTTTCAAAGAGAAAATGATGCCGGAATAGTATATTACATAACAAGTGTTGAAAGTGGTACCTCTCAAACGAGGAGGTATTTAGCACGAGGCGTCAGCCGAGTGCGGAAATTCTCCGAGTGTGAGAAAATCACTATCACACGAGTAATGTACAGGGTGGCCCATTAATAAGGGACGCCGGCTATATCTCGGAAACCATTAATCGTACAGCTTTCGGAAAAAAAAAATTTATGAGTAAAGCGGCCATGAGAAAATTCTGGAAATTACTTTCAAGTTCCTCATTTCGCCGCAAGGGGGCACAATTGAAAATTAGTTTTTTAAATTTTAAATTTCTCAGAAAATTCCCATATTAAGGTATAACTATGATTATATCATTGAAAAGCTTAGATGATTCTGCATCATTTTAGTTTAAGGCTCGTTGGCGTACCGACCTTGATAAGAGTGGGGGAAGCTAATGAATGTGTAAACATTAAAATCGCCGTAACTTCTAAACGACTTATCCGATTTAACTAAATTTAAGCTTGTTTGGAAGGGAAAGGTAAGTATCCTCAATCGTCGTATCCAATGGTACACGATAGTTTCTAATAAAATTACTAGAGGGCGCAATTTGTAATAATAACAGTTTTTTTTTATTTTATCCCAAAAATTCAAATCATACGGTATACCTATGACATCATAATCGGAAAGTAGATGGAATTTACAAGAAAAGATGTGAAAACCGCAGTTCGATATCTTTGTTCGTTTCAGAGTTATTGCCAGAACAATAATTTTTAATACAAATTGCGCCCTCTAGCAATTTTATTAGAAACTATTGTGTGCCAATGGATACAACAATTGAAGGTACTTCCAAACAAGCTTAAATTTAGTAAAATCGGATAAGTTGTTTAGAAGTTACAGCGATTTTAATGTTTACACTTTCAATAGCTTCTCCCACTATTATCAAGTGAAAGTGTAAACATTAAAATCGCTGTAACTTCTAAACGACTTATCCGATTTTACTAAATTAAAGCTTTTTTGGAAGGAAAAGGTAAGTACCTTTAATTGTCATATCCAATGGTACACAATAGTTTCTAATAAAATTGCTAGAGGGCGCAATTTGAATTAAAAGTTATTGTTTTGGCAATAATTCTGAAACGAACAATAATATCGAACTGCGGTCTTTACATTTTTTCTTGCAAATTTAATCTACTTTCCGAATATGATGTCATAGTTATACCGTATGATTTGAATTTTCTCGATAAAATCAAAAAAACTATTATTATTACAAATTGCGCCCTCTAGCAATTTTATTAAACACTATCGTGTACTGCTGGATACGACGATTGAAGGTACTACCTTTCGGTTCCCAACAAGCTTAAATTTAGTAAAATCGGATAAGTCGTTTAGAAGTTATAGCGATTTTAATGTGTACACATTCAATAGCTTCCCCCACTCTTATCAAGGTCGGTATGCCAACAAGCCTTAAACCAAAATGATGCAGAATTGTCTAAGCTTTCCAATGATATAATCAGAGTTATACCTTAATATGGGAATTTTCGGAGAAATTTAAAATTTAAAAAACTAATTTTCAATTGTGCCCCCTTGCGGCGAAATAAGGAACTTGAAAGTAATTTTCAGAATTCTCTTGACCGCGTTACTCATAATTTTTTTTCCCAAAGCTGTACGATTAATAGTTTTCGAGATAAAGCCGGCCTCCCTTATTAATGGGCCACCCTGTACACAATTTTTCCTACGACCATACAATATAATCAAAAAAAGTTTAATTTGTTTTTAATAGTTTGTAGGTATCACGATTGTGTTAATCAAATTTTTTCAACACTACAGTTGAAAAATTAATTTCAACTCTGAAAAAAATAAAAACAATGCCCACTTTAAGGTGGATTTATACTTAGCTGCCGTAACGTAAGCTTTAAGCAGTAACATAAGCGGTACCTAAGAGAAATGAACATTATTATCAGTAACACATCCACTTATAGTTCATAAAAACTTAAGCAGTAAGTATTGGTCCCAAAACGTAAGCCTTAAGAAATGGTTTATTTTCATTTCTTACGTTACTGCTTACTGAATCGGCCGGGAACGGTCATACTCGTACATAACCGTCTTGTTTACAACCATACGATAAAACCTTACTTTTTATTTAAATACTTGCATTTTCGCTTTTTTAATAATAAATAACAACACAATATTGTTCCAGCTATAACAACTACGTCTTGCTCATCATTTAAATTTATTTTAAATCAGATTTGAAACAAAAGCAAAAATTTTAAATTATAACCTAACTTACCAAACAATTTGTTCTTACTTCTTAACTAATTAGAAACTATAAATGGGTTTCGCCGTTTCGCGTTACGGCTTAATTTTTACGTCTTACCGACTACTGCTTACTTCTTACGGCTTACGTTACTTCTACTATAAATCCACCATTACACATTTTAACTTACATAGATTTAAATAAAAATAATAACTTTTTCTCCTATTTGCTTACGCACATCATACCTACTATCTATGTACAGTACCTAAATAAATTTCGTTTCTGAACTTTTAGCTGCTTGCATTCTTTTAATAAAACAATAATATAGGTTTCACCTACGAAAACAACATAACACAAAACTACAACATAACCTCAACATTTGCTCAACATTGCTCAACATTATAGAAAGATAGAGATGGAGTTAAATATCGATAGCTTGTTTATTATAAAAGTTATATCTTATTTGATTTGTTTTAAATATAGCTAAAATAAATTTACTTACATAAAGCGTATTCACTTGTTCCATATCCTTAAACATTGTATGGATATTTGTATCCGAGATAACGGCAAAATTATAAATCGGTATTTCCTAGGGTATTCTATTTCTGCTCTATAACTGCCATTTTTTTTCTTCTGTGGTTCAACTCAGTTGACATGTAAACATGACAGTTGGTGGGTTGCCTGACATATTATTATTTTCCCTTTTTGATAATATTATTTTTATCATAAATACTCTTAGGTTCCCAAAAATAACGAAAAAAAGGATTCTTTTTAATTTGCAGTAATGCCCTTGTACTTTACCCCACCCAGCACCCCAATTCATTCCACGTGTCCCGTAAGTTTGTTATTTTTAATAAATAGTTTTGTTATCAAATTGGCACCTGTTTAAATTAAATATAGTGTGCTTTGTATTTCCACACTCGTGTTGAAATATTTTTTTTCAACACGCGTGTGATATTTAGCACTTTCTAGCCAAGTTAACCGTGCTGTTATTGTCATTTTCATAGGTGGTCGTAGGAAAAGACTATTTTACCTTTTAATGTAGTTTACGAGGTAAGTAGATATAATAAAGCAGGAATTGTGAAAACATAAATAGAAAAAATTAAAAATATATGGTAATATAAATACCTATGTTTTAGAGAGTTTCTGATGCTTTGGAAGTTTCGTGTTCAACAATACAACGAATTAAGGCAAAGGGGATAGAGGGGCATGTAGATTTTAAGAATCGCAATAATATAGCAATTTTGTCATTCCCTGGTCGACAACTTTAAGAAATTCATGAACATACCTTAAGAGACCGTATTTATGTGATGTATAGAGCAGGTGAACACGTTACCTACGATTCACTCAATTCAAATAAAACCTTGAAATCATGGATTCTATCCACTGGTTCATTAGCGGACTGTTTAAAATAATTTAAATTTAAATTTAAAAAAAATTAAAAAACAGGCGCTTTTTAATAGAGCAACCCCATATAGCCCAGAAACGAATAGAATTTTTCAGAGAATTTAAGAATAATGGCAACTCTTAATTTCCCTTAAAACCTGTTTTTCTGGATGAAACCTAGATATACAGTAAAGGGCTTTTAAGTAAAGTTGGAAATATGATACTCTTCATACAGTTTAAAAAAATCGTCAGAGAGTGTACGGTTTATTATTATACATGCTGGTTCAGAAAATGGATTGAATAATGCAAGTTTGATATTCAAGTCTGGCCTAAAATCTGATAATTATCATGATTCGATGAAAAGTGAAAACTTTCAGATATGGTTTGAAAAAAAAATGTTACCAAACTTGGAAGAACCGTCGCTTGTTATCTTGGATAACACCACCTATCATTCGGGATTAATTGAAATAATTCCAACTACAAGTTGATCACAACGATTACTTATTGCATAGTTAGAACAAAAAAATTCTGGTTTCACCATCTGCAATGAAGGGTCAGATCTGGATAATAGTAAAGCAGCATATCCCACCTAAATATTACAAGTAATCTGAAAAGCGCTATTTATTGTATTTTTTAATTATTTTAATTTTATTTTAATAGGTTGGACGAAGTAGCATTGCAACATGGACAACGAGTTTTAAGACTTCCTCCGTATCATTGCCACTTTAATCCTATTAAAATGGTTTGGTCGGAATGTAAGCGCTATTATGCTGCAAAAATAGATTATATGCATCCTGTAACAGATGACGTAGTTTTGGGTCTGTGGAAGGGAGTCATAGAAAATGTAATAAGGGGAAAATGAAAATATTCTATGATTGCACTTTTATTTAAACAAAAAATTATCTGAATACCTTTTGAGCAGTTTTTTATCTAACGAAAGGAAGCTATTCTTACCTTTTAAAATACGATGACGCACGTATAAATTATTTACACATCAGTGAGTGAATAGAAATTAAAACCATGCATTTGTAAATGAGTGGTATTGTATTGATTTTAATTTAACAGTATTATGTACTATAAATATTAAACTATTAATATATAGTCGTAAAAATACAATTTAAATTTGTATTAATAAAGATTATATTGATATAATAAAAGCTTCATCGTGCTAATAATGCAGGTTTATTTTTCAGCATGATCCATTGCGTATTATTTGATATTCTTAAATAATATTATTTTAATAATAATTTACCAAAAGGAACAGGTACCAATCAATAAAAATAAGTAGAGAAATTAGATTCGGTGTTGCTTTAAATATTTATTTTATAAAGTTTGTAGGTACCTCATTATTTATTTTATTTGTTTCTTGATTTAAAATACATTTGCAATAATTTTTCATAAACTTAAAGGGAAAAATTACTTTTAAATATTGGTTTAATATAGCGCAGTCCCCGCGGCAGTCCCAAACTTATAAATTTTAATTTGAAGAAATAGTCCATACTTAAAGTGGAGTTGAAAGTATTAAAAGGAAAGAAAAACACAAAGTCATCCTCCACAAAGTTTAATAGAAAAATTAATAAATCATGGGTCTCTACATGTTTCGAACGTAGAAACGTTCATCCTCAGGAGACAGAAAAATTTTGTATATAGTGCTGTTGTTGTTAGCAAAAGAGAAACTTAAAAATAGAACCTTAATTGAGCTTTTATGGACTCAAAATTGAAGTTAAGAAGAAACGCGATATGAAGAAAATTGGTGATGGTAAAACCATACTAAGTATTTAAAACATTATTAAAGTAGGCGGTTAAACAAACCAAGTGACATGGGGAAAAAGAAAACCTAGCTAAGTAGGTGTCGAAGATTATTTGAAATCTGTCTTAAAAAGCAGACCTATAGAACATAACTAGTCTTTAAGAGATTGTGAAGGTGAAAAATTTGACAACAAAATGATATATTCTGTAGAACAAAATGATATATTCTGTAGATCCTCAGTACCCCAAACACTTTTTTTCTACAGAATATATCATTTTGTTGTCAAATTTTTCACCTTCACAATGTCTTAAAGACTAGTTATGTTCTATAGGTCTGCTTTTTAAGACAGATTTCAAATAATCTTCGACACCTACTTAGCTAGGTTTTCTTTTTCCCCATGTCACTTGGTTTGTTTAACCGCCTACTTTAATAATGTTTTAAATACTTAGTATGGTTTTACCATCACCAATTTTCTTCATATCGCGTTTCTTCTTAACTTCAATTTTGAGTCCATAAAAGCTCAATTAAGGTTCTATTTTTAAGTTTCTCTTTTGCTAACAACAACAGCACTATATAAAAAATTTTCTGTCTCCTGAGGATGAACGTTTCTACGTTCGAAACATGTAGAGACCCATGATTTATTAATTTTTCTATTAAACTTTGTGGAGGATGACTTTGTGTTTTTCTTTCCTTTTATAAATTTTAATTTTTAAAATATCACTGACGATACTAACCAACGATTTCTGCAGTTGTTGCAGAAATAAGAAAGAGGAATACAGTATTCAATATTTCTTGTGCGAATGTCCCGGCCTTAAAAATATGTTTCATGCCTTTGGCGAACGACTATTCGATGAGTCAGTAAGCAACTTATTATACCCCACAAACTACTTGTTGGACAGTATTTACATTGTGATATCTTCGTAATACTTCCACAAATGACAAATTTTATCTTTATAATGTCTTACAGACATACTTAAAAAGTTTTATAAAAAAAATTTAAAATAACCCTCGACACCTTCTTTTTAGAAGGGTTTTTTCTTCTTCCCCAGTTTATTTAGTTGGTTTAGACCCCCTTTACTGACTTTTTCACATACTCAGTATGTTTTAACTTTTATCAATTTTCTTCATATTATGTCACTTCAACACATCATTTTTTTTTTAATTCCATAAAAGCTCCATTAAGGTTCTACACCATTTTCTCTTCTGCTAAAACCATCAGCATTAAATAAATTTTCTGTCTCCTGATGATGAACGTTTCTACGTTCGGAATATTTAGAGACCCCTAAAGAATTTTTATTCTATTAACTTTTAGTTTTTTCTTTTTTTTCCGTAAATGTCTCTGTTTCTACCCCTTAATTTTGGATGTATTCAATAACCTATCTTGCCGCAGACGGTACATCGTGTCCTGGATATCAAAAATACTGGAAATACTGCAGTGCTTTCTTACCTACCTCATGGCTATAAGATTTATGTTCCTAATAAATATTTAATCAAACCTAACTTATTTTTATTCAGAAATTTAAAAATGCACTTGGATATGTGGTTTTGATAATTATTACGAGGATACTGATGCCTATTTTAACGGCTGGCAGGAAATTTTATATAATTTTTTTAGTACTATTTTCCACGTCCTCTTGAATTATAAGAAATCCATTTAATGCACTAAAAAAGAGCTATTTCATCGACTGGGGTCTACCCTAAAACGCTTTGCCTGCTTTCCAATGATGGCTACTGCTATTTGCTGAAAATATACCCATGTTGTGTGACGCAGAGCATAATCTTTGTTGGCATCGGTCACGCAACCGCTTTTCTAAACCGCAATGCAGCGCGATTGCTATACCTTTAGATTTTTATAAAATAACCTTTGGTTTCCCTTTCCATTAAATAAAATAAACACGGGTATTCGGATCACCTGTTTTTATATACAACTTATAAAATGGAATCAATAGTTTGTGGATACCGGGTCAAATGTCGTGTTGTCAATATTGCCCCAGTTTATCACGAAACGACAACGATTTGATGGGATTTTAATGATACTAGCTAGATATAGAGGGATATATTTATATGGAGCAGGATGATATACGCAGCGTTATTAATTACCGATTAAGGCGGGATATGATTGTTCAGTCTTATTTTATTGCCGTGTTGGTAATAATTTCATTTAACATTCATTGTATAAAAAAAGCCTAAAAAATTAACGAATTTGAACCTATAATAAATTATTTATTATTAACTTCTTGAATGAACTTAACTAGTGACTGGCCAAAATTTCGCAACCAAAGACCTCTTATAACGTGCGAGCAAAAATTATTTGCATCAAAGAGGGCTTGGATTAAAAAACGTAGGGCTTGGTTTAGATCACAATGATATGTGGACGATATATTATCTAACCAAATCTAGGTTAAAATTTTGTCAAATTCATATTATGACATGATATGCCAAACTAATGAGTAATAAAATAAGTAGACCAATACAAATTTATTTTTGTTGTTTACAAAATTAACAAAGTAAGAATATACCAAAAGAAAAAGAAAAAGAATTACTTAAATTGCTAAAATTGGCCAACGCCATGCTCCAAGCATAAATTCACACGTCTCTTCATATTTTCGAAAGTGTTGACCAGCATCTCTGGAGAAATGTTCTTGGATAATCCTTTCTTGTAATTGTTCTAAATTTGCAACTGGTGTTTTAAAAATAGTGTTCTTTAAATGAGGAAAAACGAAGTAAGCCATAACCGTTAAACAAGGTGATCTAAGTGAGAAAAAATTAAATTTAAATAATAAATTTAGCTGCTTCTTAAGAATATTCCTGCATGTTCCATAAGATCTTCCCACTTCTTGGGACAGGCGTCATATACAATTTGTTGGCGTATTTTGCATTATTTCACGAACGTTTGCAATAAGTTCTTCTGTTCTTACAGATGGTCTTCCAGCTCATTTTTTGAGTTGTATAGAACCTATTTTCCTAAAAACAGCCACGGTTCTTTTCAGGCAATGATAAAAATCCCCAGCAATAAAAGCAACGTTAGGAAAATGTTCGTGAAAATCGTCCATGCACAAACTCGGATTGTATTGCCACTCACCATCTACTCTAACCCCGTTTCGAAAATATGCTTCAACCATGAATGTTTTGTGCTGTTCCGTAAAGCCCATTGTGTGAATTGTTCAAGGAATTGGAAAAATTAGCGATGAATCAAATTACTTGTAACGACTGTCAAAGACGACGGAATAACTGATTGATTGTTAATTCAGGTAGTTACTGACACCCAACAGGTATTTAGCTCTACGGCTAAGCATAACGTCCTTAGATGCAAGGCCCCCTTTGATGCAAATAATTTTTGCTCGCACGGTACATAGACCAGACCTTTACATATTAAAACAATCAAAGATTTCAAAGTTAACAATTTCTCAGGTTATTTTTTGTATGGTCCAATATATTTTAAGATGCATCAAAATAATACCTGATGCCCAACTTACCGTTAAAGGTGGAAACACATTACTATCACCTCACGTGAGTTCACGCCCTATCACGCCAGAAATAAAAAATGCATGAGCTTCAAGCAGAATCACATTATTATTATTTCACGTAAAGTCATATATCATCCATTTTATAAAAACAAGCTGTGGTATGCTTAGCTAATCGTAACCAGAAAATGTGGAAACTAATAATAGTTTATCTTCATCTTCAGAGTTTAAAGAAGATTAAGAAAGAGCGTGTGCAGTCATGACGACCGAAAAACTTAAAACTAGGCAATGGATACCTGACATTAATTTAAAAAAAAGGAGAAAAGTGAATTTTACACTTTATTCCAAGAGTTATTGCAAGGTGATGAAGATCGTTTTAAGATGTACTGTCGTTAAAATTTCCTTCATTTTTCTAAACTCACGCTTTTACGCTTCACGAAATTAATGTTTAAACAAAAAATCTAAGCACGTGAAGACTTGCAATATCTTTATTTCCTTTCTTTCTTAATCTCTTTATCTATTCTATGGATACATTTTAGGTTTATGCTCAAAAATGTAAGCTACCACATAGGGAAGACCCAGACTAAACCAGCTGGGGCTGTTGTTGACCCTTGGTAGCAGTGAGGTCTTTCACTGTCAGCAATCGGTCCTTTCTAGCTGTAACTTTACAAGGCCTTTAGAGTTCAAATCGTAATCGAAAAGTTTTGTGGTGGGTATTTGGTGTAGTAAAAGTGGAATCTTTTTGATTGAAAAAATAATACAAAAACCAACATTTAGTTGTTAGGAACTGGCGGTGTATAATGATCATGATCCGGGTTTTGTTTGCAATGTTGTATGCTTCCATACGTTCTTACATTATCTCTCCATTCGCTCGCTCATTCATACTGGACATTATAGTGATTTACAGGGTTTATGTGACTACATGTTTCTAGTTTGGTATATTATGCATATACAGGGTTAGTTGAAATAACCGGAACGGCTAATTTTCTTCAAAACTACCAAGGCTAAATCAATGAATTTTGGTATAGATAGATAAATTGAATTGAAAATTCACAATTGCGACGTTGTCAAATTTTTAGTTTTTTCTGTAACTCAAGGAATGTTGTTTTTCAAATGTAACACTACTCTTTTTTTTATTGAATTCGATTCCTCCCATCAACATTGCAATTTTCTGATAGTATCAAATTTTTATCTCAAATTTGTTCAATGGGAAAAAAAAGTTAATTAGTTACAACTTTAACTCTAAAAAAATCCAATATATTTCCATTTAAAAACGTTTTAAATAATGTGAAATGGAAGGTTGGTAGACATAATGTACCTAATAGTATCGATAACGATAATAACAACAAACAACTACTAACAATAACATAGCTAGTAAAAATTACTTACATATTATAGTAGACTACATTAATTTGATTATGAAATCGATAATATGTAAGTAATTTTACTAGCTATGTTATTGTTAGTAGTTGTTTGTTGATATTATCGTTATCGATATCGTTATTATAATAACAACAAACAACTACTAACAATAACATAGCTAGTAAAAATTACTTACATATTATAGTAGACTACATTAATTTGATTATGAAATCGATAATATGTAAGTAATTTTACTAGCTATGTTATTGTTAGTAGTTGTTTGTTGTTATTATCGTTATCGATACTATTAGGTACATTATGTCTACCAACCTTCCATTTCACATTATTTAAAACGTTTTTAAATGGAAATATATTGGATTTTTTTAGAGTTTGAGTTTTGTAACTAATTAACTTTTTTTCCCATAGAACTATTTGAGATAAAAATTTGATATTATCAGGAAATGGTAATGTTGACGGGAGAAATCGAATTCAATAAAAAAAAAAGAGTAGTGTTACATTTGAAAAAAAAAACATTCCTTGAGTTACAGAAAAAACTAAAAATCTGGCAACGTCGCAATTGTCAATTTTCAATTCAATTTTTTAAGTTATCCACCTGTACCAAAATTCATTGACTTAGCATTGGTAGTTTTGAAGAAAATTAGCCGTTCCAGTTATTTCAACTAACCCTGTATACATAAAGGGTGTTTTTTAATTGAGTGCCGATACTTAAGATTGTTAATCCTTGGGTGATTTTAAGAAGTAAAGTTAATATTAACATATGTCCTAAATCTCTTCATTTTTGAGCTACAGGATGTTAACATTTTTTAAAAAAATATAACTTTTTCATCATAATTATTATATCACTCTTAGATATTTTTATGAAATTTTGTACACACCTTTTAATCATTAAGGAGCAACAACTACTGTAATTAATGTGGGTTCTTTATTTTGTTTTTCTTCTCTTGTCATTTCGCTTCAGATTTAAGATTTGGAATTTATCGTTTTACTAAATAAATTGCGATTTTTAAACATTTTTTTTGTTTTTTATTTTTTATGCATCGTACGAAAGTTAGTCTATAAACCAAATTTGCTCCAAATAAATGATGCTTTTAAATATAAGTTTTATTTTTAGAAAAATCAGTGGCGTACTATTTTTTCTTTAAAAATATTCAGTTGAAACCCCGTACGGACGTCACTGGTAAAAATTTTTAAAAATCTTTTTAGTCCAAAAATGCTCCTTAATGATTAAAAGGAGTGTACAAAATTTCATAAAAATATCTAAGAGTGATATAATAATGATGATAAAAAAGTTATATTTTTTTAAAAATGTTAACATCCTGTAGCTCAAAAATGAAGGCTTTAGGACAGATGTTAATATTAACTTTACTTCCTAAAATCACCCAAGGATTCACAACCTTAAGTATCGGCACTCAATTAAAAAACACCCTGTATATCCAATATCACGTGCTTTCACGTTAACACACCGTCACCGTATGACAATAGTGTGTCTCTTGTTAATCTGTGCCTATGGAAAAACGGGTCTTGTCAAATTTACTGCTCATAATATGCATGTCTTTACGTGAACTTACGTGAGGTGATAGTAATGTGTTTCCACCTTAAGTCACATATTATCACATTCGTGAAATTGAAAACTACATGTTTTACAAGTATAATAGCAAATAAGCTACATGAGATAATGGGATACTATAGGTACCTAGTACAAGTCTTATTTTGTTGGTAAATAAAATAAATATATGTGATATTTAGTAACAGTATGTACATACATCCTTATGCATGCTGTTTGGTTGAAAAAAAAAATAAAAAAAATAAAAAAAAAAAAAAAATAGTCCTTGCGTCTTAAAACCCTCGTCGCTCGTCGTGGTTTAAACTTGTTACTTAAACTTAAGTTCGTGTCATTTCATATTATTATATAACGCAATTTTAAGTAGTAAATATAATTAATTAAAATTCCGATAACTAAAATAAACGTATAAAAAAAATACTTTTTCGAACTTCCATTGTCTTTAGTTTGTTACTTAATACAACGTATTGGTTGTTTAGTTCCTTTTTATGGCAATACCTTCCCAGTCGGTCCAAGTCACTTTGTAGCTTATGACAATTGTTGGAGATGAAAATCGGTAAGCAAATTTTTAAATTGTCTCCAAAACAGAAAATTCCAGTAATGAAAACAAGAACAAGTATTATTTATATAAACAATTAAGGTCCCAAATGTGGTCCTTGAATTATTATTATTATGTAAACTGTTGTTGTGGTTTTTTCAAGTTTTATTAAAGATTCTTCAAAAAATAACCATTGCTTTTAATTTCGTTATTATCTGACGCTTACATCCTTCGTGCAAAAAAGGCAGTCGCGTGAGGAAAAATATCACTTTGCGCTCTCGTTAGGAAAATAACTATATTAATAGGATCGCATTTTGACCTATATGGGACGTCAGTGGCGTAGCTAGGATATTGTCTTGGGGGGGGGGGGGGCATTTAGTTGCATAGAGGCGTAAAGCCGTAAATTTTTTTGGACCACGCCCAAATTTTGCTAAATTTTTCTATTATCTATAATTGTTACGTAATCGCCTAAGTACAATCCGCAACTGAAATAATCTAGAAGTCCTACAAACAAACCACAACCAAACGTAATTACCTAGGTTTTCCTACAATGTTTATATCTTACTTTGTCTTATTTACGTAAATAAAAGAGAGAAAAGGAAATTTACACCACCAGACACCAGATCCGCGAATGTCACATAAAACAAGACGACGGGGATGTGATGACCAAAACAGACGCGTTGTTTCTCAAAGTAAGCCTATACCTACGTTAAATTTAAAAGGGCAAAAAAATTAAATTTAAATATTGTTTTTGAAATATTGTTGATAATTTTTTTTTTTCATGGCTCTTGGGGGGGGCAAATGCCCCGATGCCCCCCCCCCTAGCTACGCCGGTGTGGGACGTGGAATATAATGACAGGATAGTAGGCAAATGCTATGTTCAGTTAAATTCAATTGTCTTAAAATAAATTATGTTAATTTATAAATTTGTACTCGGGAGGCATACGACACTATGTGCCATCAGCTTGATTTGTGGATATTTAGTAAAACCAATTAAGTTTAACATAATTTTGAGGTTAGTGTTGATTTATGAATGTATTATCTTACTTTCACTACACAAAGAATTAATTATTTTTTTTTATTGATACCCTATTTCGCTTATTTAAAGTACGCCTCAGCGTGTTTAAATCCCACTTTCAAAAACGCGCGTGTTTTAAAGTTACCATGGCAACATCAACAACCCGTGAAACGTGAAGTCTAAATATGTCAACTTTTGAATTATTGATTTGACAGAATAACCTTTTAACGTCAAATAAAATATTTTTTTAAGCAATAGACAACCAATGTCAACGGTGACAACAATGAATCTTATGTGACAGATTGGAAGGTATTTTTTTTTCTCCTCATTTTCATGACAACGACAGGTATATCACATCGCGAATTCAACCATTTCACTTACTTACTAAGTTATTATTTCCATTTTTTGTAATATAAATACCAATAAAAAAAAGTAATGTAAAGTATTCGTGAATAACTGGTATTTAAAACACTTGCTCTATTTTAAGCACTCCGGCTGCGCCGTCGTGCTTGCAAAATCGCGCGTGTTTTAAAGACCTTAATATCCACTTATACTTTAATATACTATAGTGTTTCTTTGTAAATAATTTTTTTAAAAATTTTAATTATTATAATAATTACAATACAAATTATTTGTATTTTGATGGACTTGGTGTTCTATACTTGTAAAAAATTATAAGCCATGATACTGTACTTAGGAGGCATACGACACTATGTCCAATTTTTACAAAAAATGAGTATATTAAATGGAAATGGTATGCATTTTGGTAAAAGGAAAAGTAATAATAGACCAAATAAAAACTTATTGCCGCCTAAATGCTGATAGTCAGCTGGCGTTTAACATTATGTGTAATCCCCACCTACTAATATATAGATCTAGTTAGAGGCATACTTATAACACCAAGTGATTATATAGTGTTCTATGCCGCTAAATGTGTTACTAAAGGTATTACTAAAGATCTGAGGCATACAGATATTATTACCGTGGTGTCTTTGGCCTCTGTAGTGTGACTGGGGGAAGACTCTGGTGTAGGCAAAAAGGATCGCTGTTGGTCTACTTGCCAGGTTTTCGGAACCTCCCGTCAATTACTACTACTACTCTACTAGGCCTCTGAATAAAAATGCACATAGTGTTAAAGGTCTACCCTGTTTCTCAGCTACCTTAACTAATTGGACTTGGTGTTGTATGCCCCACAAAAGAGTTTAATTTTCTGAATAAAACTACATTGTTACCTAATTTTTGTAAAAATAATGCCTCCGGAGTACAGAAATGTGACAACTAATTGCTGGAACGAAAAATTTATTTAAATTTTGTTAAATACAAAGTAAATGGACTGAAAAGATTTTAGTTTAACCTTGGTTTTTGACATTTTCAACCAATCCATTTTGATTCTATACATCTTCGGCTCAAGCTGTTAAAGTTTCCACACCTAAATTCAGCAAAGCACCCTTATAATAATCCAATTTTTTGACAACATTCCAAAGTTATAATTAAATTTTGACCACCATTAATCTTCGTGGCTACTAATAATTGTGCACCTTTCGAAACAAAAAAGATACACAATCCCTAAAATAATAATAATAATATGCGAATTTCAAATCTTATTTTAGGCGCATAATATTTCTAAAGGGTTTAAAAAAGTTTTTTTTTTATCTTTATAGATAGGACAACTAGTAGGTAGCCAGATAATTTGATAGTAGAAATATTTTATATTTGTCTTATATAAAAAATCGTTTAAAAATTCAAAATATTATTACCTGCAGGCATATAACTGATAATGCACTGTTTTTTACCTACATTTATTGTCCAAATATTTTATATAAATTTATAAGTAACAATTATTTTTTTTATAAAAAAAACTTCAAAGGGAATAATTATAATATAGTCAATTACATATCATGTCCCTTAATTAAAAATTCAGGACTCGCTGATTCAAAATATTTACACGAGCATTAAATATTTTGTGCCTAAAATCCAGGGTATTTTAATTACGTGTTTGTTTTGATAACATAATTGATTTTTCCACAATGGCTATGAAAATTGATAAAAACACCCCAAAGGATCAATTCGGAACTACCGATTTGCACACAGTGTGTACAAAACATTTTCCCATAGCAACAAATGCTTGCAACCAATTAAATAAAATAAAAGATATGTTTGACTTTCTGCTGACGTGAAAGTTAAAATTTAAATTATAATTGATACTTACTTAAAAAAAATTGTTTTTGCGATTGTGAAAAAAGAATAATATTCAAATACCGTCTATTTACAACCATGCGTGTAATAAGATATTTCATCTATCTTTAAAATGTGGAAAGTTGACGTTTTTTGACTTCCACTTTCCACCTGGGTGGAAAATTTACGCCAGAGCATCAACGAAGCATCACAACAATTTTACGAAAAAGTGTAACGTTAAAAGTGATGGTTATATTTTTTATTTATTTTTTTTTTGTGATTTCTCGTTACTTGGGTGCTCCGGAAACTCAGGTGGATTCTTTTCGAGAGCCAAAGGTCGTGAGGTTCTTATTTTTATTTTATTTTCCAGATTATTTGGGCGCCAATCGAGAGGAGATCTCGATAAAGAGAAAAGTAGAGAAATAAAGAGAGAATGAGGAGTTATAAGTGAGACCAATATTCACTGTAGCCGTAGTACCTAAATAAAACACAATAAAATTCGTGTGATAAATAAATTCTATTAACCAATAGGCAGTGTTTTTTTATTTGATTTTTTTTTTGCAAAACAGTAAATATAAATTTATAAATAAGGGCACTTAAAAAGCATCACTAAAACAAAGGGCAACTACCCTACATAGGTTAAATACAACTAAGCATATAAACTAACTTAAAGCTTAAAGCTATTAGGTGCTCTACAAGAAGTAAATGCTAAATTAATCTCTACAGCTCAGTCAAAAAATGTATATATGGGACTAAACCCTACGCAAATTAGGTAGTACAAGGCATACCATGAATTAAAATAAATCAGCACTAAAAGCTATCAAGTAAGATTTGTGCTCAAAAGCTTCCTGAGAGGTGGGGAAATTTATATAGGAATTGAATGAATTGGCGTGTACCATGAATTGGAATACTCAAGAGCTCCAAGCTCTTAGGCACGGTTTCAGTAAACAGTATATTTCAATTCATGATCACAAAGTTAATAGGAGGGAGAGAAACTACCCTATAAAATTTGAAATATGATTAAGTGTACTGAAAAATTAAAATTTATCTAAACTCAATTCTCCAAGGTGAAATTTGTTGTAAAAATTCAAAATTAATGTTAATATTGTAATGTATGTTAAAAGTTATATCCCCTTTGAAAGCAAAGTTTTTAATGCCTAAATAGCACAGTAAGTTAGAAAGAAAAGTATTACAAGGGAAATACTATTGAGTATATTAGAAATTGAATTACATTAAAGCTTAGAGCCTTTGTGCACAAATAATACAGAGTTTTACAAAGCAGGAATAGAGACAGGTATAGCAAATTAAATACCAAAAAGTATATTATCAAATTAAGGTCACTAAAGCGTAGAGCCCTTCATGCACGAGCGATACAGTACCTTAATCAAAAAAATAAGGAAGAAAGAGGGATATTGCAATTTCCACAAGTGACACTTATTACAGTAGGACAAACTGAAGTTAATATTTACGCCACAAACTAGGCACAACACATTAAAACTGCCAGCACGATCGAGTGATCACAGTGAAAGCATTAAATTAAAGTTACCTACTCTCTCGAGTCTTGGTTAACTTTGTAACATTATTTATAATGGTGAATAAAAACATGAGATTTTACTCAGGGTTAATTACCTCTGGGCAATACTCTAGCTAAATGGCATTTATAACGGGGTTAGTATTATAAAGAAAAATAAGCAAAATTTAGCCAAGGTAAGGTAAAAATTAAAATAGTTAGTCAAAAAAAATATTCCGAAAAATCACCAAAAAAGCAACAAGCTAATATTGAGGGAAAATACTCATCTTTTATAAAGTCCAGCGTCAGGGTGCTTGACCTTCCAAGGTAGGGGCCCTCTGTGGCAGTTCCACGGTTACACCACACGGCAAGCAACTGGAATTCCACAAAAACGTCAGGCAGGAGCAGGACAGTGGCTATACCACTAATGGCCTCTGGACTAGACTTCGATCAGCAGCTCAAGAAGACCATATAACGCTAACTCCTCTCGGACAACATTGGGCTCCCAGGTAACAAATGTAGAAAGCAAGCCAAAGCCCTGATGCTGAAGTGAAGACTAATTTTTGAGGTAAAGTTTTAAGCAGAGATATAATTTTGAAGTTTGAGGATGAAATTTAAATTTTAATATTTTTGGAAATCTGTATACTTGATGAAAAGTTACTGTTGCATCAGCATATTGGGTAAAAGAATTTCACGTTGGGATTTGAGACATTGATTTTGAGGTTATAGAGGCCACATGGCACTCAAATTTAGATATGAACCTCAGTTCGATAGTGGAATTCTAGAACCATGCTTCAGCCTGAAGGTTAAATTTAAAAAATCATATTGGCATCAGCCATTAAACTGGAAATTGATAATTAAAGGTGAAATTCATAGAGACATGGATAAAATTGGAAACCTGAACTCAAAGCATTACGATTGTGAATTTGACTCCTAAGTAAAGTTGATTTTGGACTTGATTTGAACTTGACTTGAAACGTGAATAGAAACCTGTTGGTCGGTTTCTTTTCAGCCCTCGAAGGTGATTTTAAACGCCATGGAAGACTAGAATGGGATTTACTTGACAAAAACTATTGATCCAGGAACTCCTGCGGCATGAAATGCCTCTTAGTTTGCCATTAATTCATTCTTTCACTTTCGCCTTCACTGCTGGGCTGGCAACAGAAATGAACAAGGCCGATTTGACCTTCCGCACTCACTTTTATTGACCCGAACCCATAAAAAATGACGGATTGTATCCAATACCAAACCGAAACACAAATCACATGATCCCCGATAGACTATGACGTAGGGGGAGCAGAATGAAGAAAATTCACACTTTAACCGGAAAATCACAAAGTTAACCCCATTTTCACGCTTATTCTGAAAACAAACGTGCGAAATCAAACGTATCAAGCCACTAAATCAAACAGGGTGAATATCGATCGAAAGATTCCAGCTGTTCACGGCGAGGACGGCTACCAATCATGCATGCATGTATATCCAGTTGCCAAGGGCCTAAATAATGTTCAAGGTTTTACAACCAAAGTGATTTGACAGGGGTGTAGTAGGAAATTTAACCATGATACCTAGTATAAATTCTTGAAATTTTTAAAGTAGTTAAATTTTTAGGAAATTACCAAAATCCGTTGTAAGAATCACGACGTGATTGTTACAAATACCCTCTTTCTTGAAATAAATAAATTTTAAAAATTTACAAATATACATAACTACATATAACATTAATACTTATGGCAACATCTGCCTATACTACAGTTTTTAGGTACAAACTTATGTCTACTTTACATCTAACTATCCCTGGAAGAATAATAGCTCATTCAGAATCGTCAGAATCGAGAGAGATATCGTTAGAAGGTTTTAAATCTTTAATGTGGTAACGGCCGATATTTCTGTCATTCTCATCCAATAATTCATAAATTAAGGGGGAGATTTTTTTTAAGATTTTACATTTAAGAAATTTTTTTGCTAACTTTTTTGAAAAATAATTGCCAGCATCAGACAAAATAAAATTTCTTTTGTAAACAATGTCGCCTTCGTTAAATTCGAGATGTCTTTTTCTTAGGTTATAATATTTTTTATTCCTTTCATAGGAGTGGTTTATATTTTTAGCCACTTGTTCATAAATTTCAGGTAATTTTGAAAGTTCTTTAGCCAGGTTATTTCTATCGTCAAAATGGTGCGGGGAAAGATTTTTATTTTCGATATGACCGTAATAATCACCACTAGTAGGTAAGTTACGCCCAAATGTCAGAAAAGCTGGTGAAAACGAAGTAGATAGGTGGGTGGTGGTATTTATGGCATTACAGATATGGTGGATATGCTGATCCCATGCACGATGATTGTTTTCTTTAATGAAAGATCTAATGGCAGTGCCTATGACTCTATTAGCACGTTCTACGTTGTTCGTTTGGGGATGATATCTTGCATTATACCAAATATTTTCCACTTTATAGGACTTTAAGAGATTAGAGAATTCTTGGGACTTAAATTGGCTACCATTATCCACTATGATGGTTTGGGGAACACCAAAATACATAAAAACAATTTCGTCAAGAAAAGTGCAAATTTCCTTTGCTACAGCTCTTTTCATCTTGTGAACAAAAGTATACTTCGTAAACCAATCAATAATGACTAAAAGATAACAATGACCTGATTTTGATTTTGGAAATGGTCCCTGGATATCGATAGAGAGCAATTTAAAGGGTACAGACACATTCTTAGGGGCTCCCATAAGGCCTGCGCGCGCAAATTGCGATACTTTCTGCTCATTACAAATTTGACAGCGTGAAATATATTTTTTAATATCTGATCTCATTCCAGGCCACCAAAACTGTTCAAATATTTTATCAAGGCACTTTCTAACACCAAAGTGACTTCCTAAGGGACTATCATGATATGTTTTTAGGATTTCTTTTCGATTATTTTTTGAAACTACGGTCTTCCAATTTTTCTGATTAATTTCAATATTATGGCTAGAATGGAAATGCTTATATAACGTGTTATTTTCTACTCGAAATAAGGGATATTTATGGGGTTGTTTTTGCACTTTAGCAATTAAGTCAGAGTACCACATGTCTGGAATAGTGTTTGACAGGGAAGAGATTTCAGGAAAACTGCGACTTAGTGCGTCAGCGACTACATTGGTTATTCCGGATCTGTGTTTTATATCAAACTTAAATTGAGAGAGAAAAATGGACATTCTAGCCAATCTACCAGTGGGGTTGTCCAACCGAAAGAGCCATTGTAAAGAGTAATGATCTGTCAAAATAGTGAAACTTGGGCCACCTTCGACGTAGGACCTAAATTTTAAGACTGCATGAACTATGGCTAATAATTCTTTTTCTGTGACTGTCATGTTAATTTCTGATTTGGTTAAGGTACGTGAGGCGTAGGCTATGACGTACTCATCCTCACCATCTAATTGGGTAAGAACAGAACCTATGGCCGCATTCGAAGCGTCTGTTTGAATAGTGAAAGGTTTAGAAAAATCAGGATTTCTTAATACAGGGGTCGAAATTAACCTGGATTTAATATTTTCAAAAGCTAATTCAGCCTCGGGATTCCAAGAGACTACTTGTTTTTTCTTTTTACCCTTAGTTAGGTTATTTAGGGGTACAATAAGTTCAGAGAAGTTTTTAATAAATTTACGATACCATGAAGCCATACCAACAAAGCGTTTTATGCCTGTGACATCTTTGGGTTTTTGATAATTGGAAATAGCAGAAATTTTATCGGGATTGGCATGAAGGCCATTTTTATCAACTACATAACCTAGAAAAGCGAGGTTAGGTTGACAAAATTTACATTTCTTTGCATTAATAGTGAGGTTAGCTTTTTTTAGGATGTTAAAGACCCTATCCAAAGTTTCAAGATGCTCATCGAAACTACTATTCACAATGATTAAGTCGTCAAGGTATACAAAGATGTTTTTCTCGATGGAGGGGTCAAAAAGGCGGTCCATCAATCTTTGTAGGGTGGCCGAACTATTCAAAGCTCCAAAGGGCATGCGCACAAACTCAAAGTGTCCTCTGTTGATGACAGTGAAAGCTGTCTTAGCACAAGAATCGTCGCTAAGTTTTATTTGCCAAAAGGCGTGTTTTAAATCTATGGATGTCAGAAATTGTGCATCCCTAACCTTCTCAAGGGTTCTAGACAGGTGGGGTAAGCTATATGGGTCTTTGATGGACAGAACGTTAAGCGGCCTGCCATCGTAGCAGAGGCGATACTCGCCAGAATCTTTTTTCACAAGTAAAACATTAGCAGAATAGGGGCTAGTTGAAGGTCTGATTACACCTAACTTAAGTAATCTATCAATTTCGTCATTCATATGTTTTTGCATATAAGGTGACAAAAGAAAGGGTCTCTTACGAAAAGGTACATCACTAGTAAGTTCAATCTTATGCTCTACTAAGGTGGTGAAGCCCAGGGAGTCTGAAACTAACTCCTGAAATTTATTTATAGTTTCATCTAATCTAACTTGTTGGACAGGGGTTAAATCATTTTCTGACTGAATGGAAATTTTTTCGAATTTTTCTTTGACAAATATTTCTTCTAAATTCAAGAGATCATAAGAATTATTTTGAAAGTTTAACTTTAAATTCACCTTTTGACAAAAATCGACGCCTAAAATAAGGGTTTGTCGAATACTAGGGGCAATAAGGACTTCTAAATCAACAGATTTATTGTATACCCTAAGAGGGATAGTTGCAATGCCTAGAACTTTCTGAGGTTTACCATCAGCTGTGGTAATTGAATTTTTACAAGGTTTTATATTTGTTTGAAATCCTAGATTAGAAATAAGTTCATAACCTCTCTTTCCTAATACACTTTGCATTGCCCCGGTATCTAATAAGGCGGTTATTATTTTACTCTGAATTGAAATATCTAAGTAAGGTCGTTGGTCACTAATGGACTCTCGAGAAAATAAGGGTGAAATTTCGTTAAATTTAAAGAAGTGTTTGACAGTGTTTAACCAGTGGGACCAATTATTTGATAAGTGAAAGGTTTCGGACTTTAACTGTGATTTGGCTCTCTTCCTGCCGAACTTGGAAGGGCGCTTCCTACGTTTTTTGAATTACATCTATTACATTTGGGTCTAATGACATTCTTTTGTCCGCAGTGGTAGCAAAATATTTTTCTCTTTAGTGAGCATTCTTGGAAAGTATGACCAACTTGATCACAATTATAACAAGTGACTTTGCTTAAGGCTGAAACATTGGGGGTTGATGAGTGATTAACAGGGTTCTGATTATAGACCGGTGAATCTAAATTTGGGTTTGCATTAGCAGAAAAACTCAAGTTTGGGTCGGGTGCATTTGAACTACTAGGTTGTGAAATTTGATTATCTTGATAAATTGGTGGATTCGCCAGTTCAGAAATGTTATGTTTATTATTTTGAAACGTTTTAATTAGGGGTTTCCGGTATACTAACTCGGGTTCCAAGGTTGATGCTGTACAACAAGGGGGAGTTTGAAAATTGTCACTTCTTAATCGGGTGTCTTCCAAGACTCTACACAAGCTTTTAAGTTCAAGTAATGACAAGGGCTGTCTCAGGGCTAAATGTTCTTGATAGTAGGGAAGTAAATTTCTGGTAATTAGTCTTAATTGAACAGTGGGATCTATAGGGTTAATAAATCTTTTAAATAAATTTTCCATGACCGCTATATAAATTAGGGGTCTTTCCGCCATACCTTGGGTTCTAGATCTGATCTCGTCCCATAATGCAATTTCATAATCGATTGGCAAGAAATTCAATCTTAAATGGAACACCAATTCGTTCCACGTGGACACCGTATTTCTAATGGATCGGTACCAAATGAGGGCATCGCCTTCGAATAATTCATGGGAAAAGTTTAATAAATTTTCGCTAGAAATTTTGTAAGCCGAGCAATATTCTTCAACTTTCTCTAGAAAACTGTGCAAGCTTTGATTTTTTCCATTAAATTTAAAATTTAAGCGATTCAGAGGGGGTGATCTGTAATTATCCTGATTAACAAAAATTGTGGAATTATGAGGTTGTGGGAAACTTTGATTATTATTGTTATGGGGGGTGTGTTGAAAATATGAGGAATATTGATTAGGGTTTAAACTATTTGCAAAGCTATTTGCAATCCCAGTATTTTGAGATATATTGGGGGGTATTTGAGAATTTTGAAGACTATGATTGAAATTCTGGTAAGTCTGACCATTGTACCAAGGAAATGTGTGATTTTCACTGACATTTGGTCTGGCATTAGCGGGGAAAGAGGTAGGCTGTCGTTGGGGAATCAAATTAGCTACTTCAGGTCGAGGTAAATTTGAAAAATCTTGAATAAGTTGGGGAATTGTTGAATTTATTGGCAAAGGCCCTAGAAGATCGTCAATATCTTGAAGTATTGAACCTTGTACTGCTGTGCGTGAACAATTTTCTGAGAAACTTAGGTTTCTATTATGGTGAGTTGGGTCTAAATATTGAGGTGTCAAATTTCGGGTTACATTACACGGATTATTTATTTGAAAATTTTCCTGGACAGTGCTTTCCCTAATTGGGGATCTATCAAGAGAAGAGGTAGGTGGATTTGAATTCTGAAAATTACTGTTATTTCTGAGTAATGAATTTCGAGGGGTATGTTGGGGTAGTTGGGGTATGGGTTCCTCAGCCGATTGATGAACTATCGCATCAGTTTGCACCACTCTTCCAGCACTACCACTGGGACGCGGCAGTTGCTCATGTTCGGCAAAAGAAACTCTTCGAGGAGGGCTATTTCTAACAGAACTTTCAAAATCGTTCTCAGGGGAACTGTCCGAAGAACTTTCAGAATTTCTTACTTGTATTGAATTGACCTCATTATTCTGAGCTTTTTGCTTTAATTCAGCAATCAGAGACATAGTTTGAGATAGTAATTCAGTTTTTGAATCCTGTTCCTCTTCAGTGCAAAGGAGAAACACAATTCAAACGATTTTTAATATGATATAATCTTGACATTGCTTTTTTAAAATCAATATGGCGTTTGTCAGAATTAAAAATATTTACCAAATCCTTAACTATAATCAGTTTTCGGCGACAGATGTCAGCATTTTGTTGAAAGTTCAAGGACGATACTGGATGAGAAATGACGGAATTATCCTTTTCTGCCTTCAAAAGTTCTCGCAGAAGAGACTTCAATGTCCTGACATTAGAGTTTGGATCTATCTCGAGTCCTCTTACTCCCAGTTCAAAAACTATTTCGTCCTTCCAAAGGTAGTCAGGATTCATCTTTGACATATTCTTACAGTACCAATGTACCTAAAAACTTTCCAAATACAATTAAAATTTTACCAAGGTAGAGTATCCTTGATACAATCAAAGACACTAAAAAGTCAAAGTGGAAATGCAATAAGTGAAATTAGAAAAAATTATAATCTGGAAAATGTTGGAATAAATTTAATTTTGAGAAATAGCGGCTCAGCTCAATCAACGTTTTTTTAGGCCCCACACTTGGGCGTTATTTGTAACGTTAAAAGTGATGGTTATATTTTTTATTTATTTTTTTTTTGTGATTTCTCGTTACTTGGGTGCTCCGGAAACTCAGGTGGATTCTTTTCGAGAGCCAAAGGTCGTGAGGTTCTTATTTTTATTTTATTTTCCAGATTATTTGGGCGCCAATCGAGAGGAGATCTCGATAAAGAGAAAAGTAGAGAAATAAAGAGAGAATGAGGAGTTATAAGTGAGACCAATATTCACTGTAGCCGTAGTACCTAAATAAAACACAATAAAATTCGTGTGATAAATAAATTCTATTAACCAATAGGCAGTGTTTTTTTATTTGATTTTTTTTTTGCAAAACAGTAAATATAAATTTATAAATAAGGGCACTTAAAAAGCATCACTAAAACAAAGGGCAACTACCCTACATAGGTTAAATACAACTAAGCATATAAACTAACTTAAAGCTTAAAGCTATTAGGTGCTCTACAAGAAGTAAATGCTAAATTAATCTCTACAGCTCAGTCAAAAAATGTATATATGGGACTAAACCCTACGCAAATTAGGTAGTACAAGGCATACCATGAATTAAAATAAATCAGCACTAAAAGCTATCAAGTAAGATTTGTGCTCAAAAGCTTCCTGAGAGGTGGGGAAATTTATATAGGAATTGAATGAATTGGCGTGTACCATGAATTGGAATACTCAAGAGCTCCAAGCTCTTAGGCACGGTTTCAGTAAACAGTATATTTCAATTCATGATCACAAAGTTAATAGGAGGGAGAGAAACTACCCTATAAAATTTGAAATATGATTAAGTGTACTGAAAAATTAAAATTTATCTAAACTCAATTCTCCAAGGTGAAATTTGTTGTAAAAATTCAAAATTAATGTTAATATTGTAATGTATGTTAAAAGTTATATCCCCTTTGAAAGCAAAGTTTTTAATGCCTAAATAGCACAGTAAGTTAGAAAGAAAAGTATTACAAGGGAAATACTATTGAGTATATTAGAAATTGAATTACATTAAAGCTTAGAGCCTTTGTGCACAAATAATACAGAGTTTTACAAAGCAGGAATAGAGACAGGTATAGCAAATTAAATACCAAAAAGTATATTATCAAATTAAGGTCACTAAAGCGTAGAGCCCTTCATGCACGAGCGATACAGTACCTTAATCAAAAAAATAAGGAAGAAAGAGGGATATTGCAATTTCCACAAGTGACACTTATTACAGTAGGACAAACTGAAGTTAATATTTACGCCACAAACTAGGCACAACACATTAAAACTGCCAGCACGATCGAGTGATCACAGTGAAAGCATTAAATTAAAGTTACCTACTCTCTCGAGTCTTGGTTAACTTTGTAACATTATTTATAATGGTGAATAAAAACATGAGATTTTACTCAGGGTTAATTACCTCTGGGCAATACTCTAGCTAAATGGCATTTATAACGGGGTTAGTATTATAAAGAAAAATAAGCAAAATTTAGCCAAGGTAAGGTAAAAATTAAAATAGTTAGTCAAAAAAAATATTCCGAAAAATCACCAAAAAAGCAACAAGCTAATATTGAGGGAAAATACTCATCTTTTATAAAGTCCAGCGTCAGGGTGCTTGACCTTCCAAGGTAGGGGCCCTCTGTGGCAGTTCCACGGTTACACCACACGGCAAGCAACTGGAATTCCACAAAAACGTCAGGCAGGAGCAGGACAGTGGCTATACCACTAATGGCCTCTGGACTAGACTTCGATCAGCAGCTCAAGAAGACCATATAACGCTAACTCCTCTCGGACAACATTGGGCTCCCAGGTAACAAATGTAGAAAGCAAGCCAAAGCCCTGATGCTGAAGTGAAGACTAATTTTTGAGGTAAAGTTTTAAGCAGAGATATAATTTTGAAGTTTGAGGATGAAATTTAAATTTTAATATTTTTGGAAATCTGTATACTTGATGAAAAGTTACTGTTGCATCAGCATATTGGGTAAAAGAATTTCACGTTGGGATTTGAGACATTGATTTTGAGGTTATAGAGGCCACATGGCACTCAAATTTAGATATGAACCTCAGTTCGATAGTGGAATTCTAGAACCATGCTTCAGCCTGAAGGTTAAATTTAAAAAATCATATTGGCATCAGCCATTAAACTGGAAATTGATAATTAAAGGTGAAATTCATAGAGACATGGATAAAATTGGAAACCTGAACTCAAAGCATTACGATTGTGAATTTGACTCCTAAGTAAAGTTGATTTTGGACTTGATTTGAACTTGACTTGAAACGTGAATAGAAACCTGTTGGTCGGTTTCTTTTCAGCCCTCGAAAGTGATTTTAAACGCCATGGAAGACTAGAATGGGATTTACTTGACAAAAACTATTGATCCAGGAACTCCTGCGGCATGAAATGCCTCTTAGTTTGCCATTAATTCATTCTTTCACTTTCGCCTTCACTGCTGGGCTGGCAACAGAAATGAACAAGGCCGATTTGACCTTCCGCACTCACTTTTATTGACCCGAACCCATAAAAAATGACGGATTGTATCCAATACCAAACCGAAACACAAATCACATGATCCCCGATAGACTATGACGTAGGGGGAGCAGAATGAAGAAAATTCATACTTTAACCGGAAAATCACAAAGTTAACCCCATTTTCACGCTTATTCTGAAAACAAACGTGCGAAATCAAACGTATCAAGCCACTAAATCAAACAGGGTGAATATCGATCGAAAGATTCCAGCTGTTCACGGCGAGGACGGCTACCAATCATGCATGCATGTATATCCAGTTGCCAAGGGCCTAAATAATGTTCAAGGTTTTACAACCAAAGTGATTTGACAGGGGTGTAGTAGGAAATTTAACCATGATACCTAGTATAAATTCTTGAAATTTTTAAAGTAGTTAAATTTTTAGGAAATTACCAAAATCCGTTGTAAGAATCACGACGTGATTGTTACAAAAGTTATGGCCCTACTGAACACCATATCTAACTAGGTACGTAAAATTGCACACAGACGACGAGAACATCATAACAAGCAAAAAGTAATTTTGCCACCAACATGCTCTTACCACCTTCCTGGCAGGACTAAGATAACCCTTAGGATCAACAACAAAAGCAATAAGGCCCAAAGATCTAGCAAGTGCCATCCACTTCAATAAAGAAGCAAATAACATCCCAAAAAAGCTTAAGGATCCTTCAACTGTCACCTTTAATTAACTTGAAAGCTGTTCCTCCACTATAAAGACAATCAGCACCCCATGCTGCTCTAACCTTTAGACTTCCTCAATGGCAACCATTCGGGCCTACACAACAACATCCCTTACATTAGTCCCAGCAGCCATTTATACCAAGGCAAGGCCACAATTTAGTTTTGCTTCACAACAACCCTTCAAACCATCGAAACCTATTCTTTAACCGCCAAAATTCCAATCCAGTCAACCACCACCAAGGTTCTAAAACAGCCAACCCCCTAAATCGACTGTTTGGATCAATAGACCCGGACCATCCGACTTTTAAAAACAACACGATTGAACACAGATCTCGTAAACAAAGCTCAAATATTCAGATCTCCACAACCACCTGCCCCCAAATTTACCGTTGAAGAATTGTTCAACATAGAACAACGAGACGAACCTATCGCATACGACCCCTATGACTACTCTGATAAAACGCTTCTAAAAACTAATGTTTCTTCTGAAAAATCAAATTTCGAAAAGTGCCTACAAAATATCAAGGTTTAAAAATGATAAAAGTTAGAAACTATATATACTCTGTGGATGTTGGAAGAGTGCAGACTCTACAGAAGATATGCTTACAAACTATGTTTGGACTGAGGTTTCGGGAAAGTTGTAAAGCTACTTTTGAGGAGAGTGGTCTGCTGACGGTTACGGGAATATATGTTTATGAAGTAGTAAAGTTTGTTTTTAAAAATCTATCTTTATTTACAACAAGTGAACGAACACACAATACAAAGAACAAACAAGATTTACTCTTAGATAAAACAAAACTTAGCTTTATACAGAAAAATTGTCACAACACCATGATAAAAATTTGGAATAAATTTCCGCTAGAAATGAGAACCATGTATAAGTCTAAATTTTTAAGTTGTGTAGGGGAACATCTAACAAAAAGTTCTTCATATTCCCTAAAAGACTTTTTTACTGCATGTAGTTTTTGACTAAGCATATCTAGTGTTTCTGTTTTTTGTTTCGTTTGACTGTACCTAAAAAATCGTTTTAATTGTCGGCTGGTTACATAGTTTTATTCATCTCCTAATTTAGAAGTAAACAGTGAAGTCTGCAAATATTCCTACTGTTTCCTTTTTTGTTGTAATCTCCCCAGGGGAATGTGATGACTTTTTCTTGTGTTTTTTTATTATATAAGTCTTCTTCTTTTCAATTGTATTCAATTATTTTATCGTAAATTTGTGAAGTTTTAAACTATCTATATAATAATATATTTTAATTATAGTGTTTTTTGACACCTTTTATATGCCTTACTGGCATCCTTATGAAACAAATAAATATTTATCTATCTATCAAACCTAAGTAAATATTTTAAACGTTTTGATTAGAAACAGATAAAACATAGAAAGTCGTACAATTTGGGACACTTTCCCGTTATTGTCAACGTAAAATGTAATTACTCACAATACTGACACCAATAAAAGCAATAAACTGAAGTTATTGTAGTTCTATTAAACCATTTTCCAACTTTTTCGATCGATTCATAAACGGGAAGTTTTAAAATGAAAAAGCATTTGCAGACTTTGCAATGTTTTCAATTGTTTAATAATTCTGAAAATTAATTTATCGATCTTTTCAACATTGACCTACATTTAGACCTGACTGGTTTGATGATGCTTCAGAACTGTAACTATACTTTATTTTTTAATAAGGCTCTATGGATAAAATAAGTACAAAACCTAATGTGAGATTCAAATCACCTTGTGTTGGGTTCCTGGCCATATTATGGCAACGAGGCTGCTGATGCGCTCGCCAGGGAGGGCGCAAGCATGTCTGTCGAACTAGCAGAGAATACTGTGGCTAGACCACTGGGGTCAGTCAAAGAGAGATCGAATAGCTAAACAACTTGCGCAAAGCAGATGGACAAAGCTTACAACTTGTAGCATCTCCAGCCAATTGTGGCCCCTACTTGATAACAGGAGAACCGCAGCGCTATTACAGCACAGTCGGGAGGACCTAAGAAACATAACTGCCGTAGTCACCGGACATTGCCTGTTCGGTAGACACGCTGAACGTATGCAAATACCAGCTAACGACTACTGCAGAGGTTGCAGATATGAAGAAGAGGAGGAAAGTATTCATCATTTCTTGTGTAAATGCCCTGATCTCTCGAGAAGAAGGTTCAATGCCCTGGGCGAACCATTCTTTAATGATCTGGAGTTTTATAACAGCAGTGGCTGATTTGAATGAGATGTTAGGATTCTCTACGATCTACGTCGCGTTAACTATCAGGAAGCTGATGCGGATAGGTTCCGAGTAACATGTTTGGTACCACAACGGTCCTTATAGGACTACGTGTTAGTGTTTGGACAATGCCAGAGGTCTGCCACTCTAACCTAACCTAACCTATTGTGAGGTTGAATCCTCTTTGCATAATTTCACAGCTCTGCTGTGAAATAATAATACTAATTATTACAAATTGACTTGTTAAAGTGGAAGTCATTATTAATATTAATAAGCTTTTATTGCCCAACAAGAAACCAACAGAGCAATATAAAAAATAGCAGATAATAATTTGTAAAAATATATTGTATTGTAAATCAAAAATCACAAACAAAATATACTAGTACACACTTAAAAAAAACGATTAAATTTTTAATCAAAACGAATTCAGTACTGGCGAACGGATAGTATCCGTTAGAACCTATAATCCACAAAACGTTGATGGGGGGGGGGGGGGGGGGGGGTTTGTAGCGATCGGCATTTGCCGCGCGCCGTAGTATTAGTTTAAATGTATTTATGTATTTGTAGTATAGGTCACATTGTTGTCCGGAGTCTTCTGCTCTCCTGTCTGAATTTGAATTTTATTGATCGTACCAATAACTGTTTTAATGAATTTATTTTTGCTTTGTATTTGTAGTTTTTTTTAAACTTTGCATGTAAAATAAAGCAATAGAAGATTCTTATTTCGCACAATCCATCATTAGTACTGAATTTTTTTTTATTTATGGACGAATTTCACCATCTCAGTAAACAATATTGCATAATAGATAATCATATGCAATGTTAAACGACAAGAACAATATCACACTGGAAGCTATTAAGTTTTTAAGAACTACATTACTGATTTCTAGTGGTAAATATAATATGGTTTATTAACCGTAGCAAGCAAATATGATTATAATTACACTGGCCGACAAGATTTTTCTAACACAGGTCAGCTCTTTATTTTTATAATGAAAATACCCTTCTAATAATAGAAAAAATATTGGGAAAGCCCCAATACATACCATTTTTCAATAGCTTAATAAGACCATTTTACATTAGCAGGTAGTCAATTTAATTAGGGGCGGTAAAAATGGATGCATTTTATAACAGAAAAATTACCTGAACTGTAGGAATTTTAGTAGGACTTCAGGGAGGATTTACAAAATATTGCTGTTTTCTTTGTTTGTGGGACAGTCGTGCAGTAGATCAGCATTATGTAATAAAAGATTGGCCACAAAGAAGTGAATTTCAGCCGGGATCTCAAAATGTTAAAGTCCTTCTGCCTCCTCTTCACATGAAACTTGAGCTGATGAAAAACTTTGTAAAAGCTATGAATAAAGACGGTGATGGATTCAAATACCTAAGACAAGTCTTTCCCCAGTTAAGTGATGCCAAATTAAAGGAAGGTATTTTTATTGGGCCACAAATCAGAAAATTGCTGGACGATGTCAACTTTACAGAGAAGCTTACCAGGCAGGAACTAAGAGCATGGAACTCATTTGTTAGTATAGTAAGGGGATTTTTGGGCAACAATATGGATGCAAACTATCAACAGTTAGTTGATGAACTTTTAGATTCCTACAAATCGCTTGGTGCCTGAACGTCATTAAAAATTTACTTCCTCCATTCCCATCTGTCATTTTTTCCTGAAAATTTGGGAGCTGTTAGTGACGAGCAGGGTAAAGGGTTCCACCAGGATATCAGGACAATGGAAATTCGCTATCAAGGACGATGGGATCCAGCCATGATGGGTAATTCCTGTTGGTTTTTGAAAAGAGAAGATATGACCCCTCATAAAAGGAAAAAATAAAATTTAATTAGTGTGTTCAGTTAATATTTGTAATCTTTGTATTTTTTCTAGATGTAGGGTATGTTTAGTAGGTGTAAAAATTTAAATATAGTCGATATACACAGTTAGAAAATTCTTAAATTATTTTTTCAATAGATATTAAATATTGTAACATTAAATGTGGTTCTATAAATGTAACAAGAAAACGTTACGTGTTACAACTTTTTTTTTCTCATTTTCGTATTTGGATAGGTCCATTCTACCACAAGATGCTATTTAGCTTTGGGTTACAACAAAAAAAATTTTTTGTGTTGGCCAGTGTTATTGTCAAGTTTCATTACAACTGCCAGTCGTAATTAATACAGTATATAAAGCCAGATTACAACCCCAATAGAACTTAATAGTTACTGTGAGTATTCAGAACAGTAATGGTTAAAAACCATTTTATGGTAGCATTAACCCCTATTTCCTATTGGCTAAATAACCGTGATGTTATCACTACACGACGGTTTAGCAATTTTGGTTATCTTACAGTAGTAAAGCGCGTCTCTCTCACATAGTATTAAACAGTTGTATAAAGAGTATGCGACTTCTTATAAGGAATTGAAGGCTTTTTCTGAGTGTGCGTTTATTAACTTAGTACAATCTTTGTACAATCTTTATTTTTTTTAGAATACTGTAAAACATAAAACAAACACTGTAAAACATGTTAAAACTAATAAAAAAAGGTCTGGTATAGTGTTTCTTAGGTCAATTTAATGACATTAAACTGTGGGAATTTCCTAACCATAGGCGTTCCACACAAATAATTAGTATGCGTATACACACTTATAAGTTTGTTTTACATTAGGTGTTTGTACATACTACACTTTATAAACCCACTGTATATATAATATCATTATATTAAAATAATAAATATAAGGTAACTCAAAAATTCTATGTACAAAACTAAAATCAGAAAAATAAACCTGACACGGCACGACACTGCTCAGATAATGCTTTAATTTTTTTACCAGAACTTTATTCTCGTCAACCAGACTCCGGCCCGTTCATCAAGGCATAACCACGTATATTTTATCTCCGTCTCTTCCACGCCATCGGCGGTCACTGGCCTATCTATGTCTGGCAGAATCGATCGTTAGACGGGTCGTACCGGTTCAGCTTATATCCTGGCGCTTCCAACCGCAACAAATTACATGCTGTTGCCAATTCTTCAAAATTTTCGGATTTTTAAGCACAATGTATGTACCTATATACGAGAAACAAGGGTTTGTTAGTTAGTTGTTTTTAAACACTGAAAACACTTTTTGTCTTGATTTCAGGTATACTGTTTCTTAAGGACTAAAGAATGTATTATTATAACAATGAACGGATTGTTGTTTTTTTCTGTCACACTCAAAACTCCTCGGTTTAAAGTATATTTGCAAACTAGCTTTCAAAGAAAGTTACTGACTAACAATTGAATACTGATATAAATGAAATATCTTTAATAAAAAAAACTTAAAGAATTGAAGAAGAAAGATCTGACAACCCTGGTTGTGCGGTCGGTCTCTTTGAGACTGTTTACCGCTGTATGGAATGATTGGAATGTCCTCAAACTGAGATTGGATAAATAATAACAATTGACATTATCATAATTTTTACTGATGGTTTCGTTGAGGTATGTATTAGAGCCGAATTTAATTTTAACTTTTCTAAATAACTTTTAATTTGGCCATTAGAAAATAATAAAATTGGGTGTGCGAACCCGTCGCGTCTAATACAATTTTGATAAAGAATTAATAAGGGAGCCAATATTTGCGGGTTACAAAATTTAGATAAAGGAATATCGCCAATAAAAGTAGCATACAAAGTGCTATCAAATATAATCCTGTCGAGAATTACCCCTTTTCAATGGAAATAATAGGAGATTTTCAGTGCGGCTTTCGGACAAACCGATCAACAACCGATCAACTGTTTACAATTAGACAACTACTAGAAAATTGCTGGGAATATAATAGGCAGCAACACCAATTATTTATAGATTTTTAACAGGCCTATGATAGTGTGAAAAGAGTTAAGATCTGGGAGACAATGGCAGAATTCGGGATACCTCATGTATAAGACTAACCAGAGTTTGTGTAGAAGGGTCCAGATGCCGAGTAAAAGTTGGGAGCGATTTGTCGGACGTATTTAGGGTTAACACGGGACTGAAGCAGGGTGACGCGCTGTCACCTACTCTTTTCAATATTGCCCTGGAGAAGGTCGTAAGGGACTCCAAATTCGAAACAAAGCTCTTCCAAACGAATGGTTCACAACTAATACTTGCTTATGCAGACGATATCGACGTGGTCGAAACTAGCGTAATAAATAGCAAAGAAACGTTTGTTAAACTGGATTACGAGGCATCTAATATGGGTTTAAAGATCAACGAAGTCAAGACCAAATACATGCATATCTCTAGGACAGGTAGAGGGAGAGTGGGACAAAATCTGACAATGAATGAGTACAACTTTGAAAATGTCACATAGTTCAAGTACCTGGACTCGATCATTACAGCCGACAATAAAATCAGCGTGGAAATAAAGAACTAACTAAAAACCGCAAACAACTGCTTTTATGCCCTTAAGAACGTATTTGGATCCAAAAAAGTTACTAGAAGATCCAAAATTAAAGTATACAAAACTGTCATAAGGCCGGCCATCATGTACGGCTGCGAATCGTAGACGCTATCGGTACGAAATGAGCAGGTCATCCCAAGATTTGAAAGACGAATACTTAGGAAAATATATGGCCAACAAAGAATCCACAGACGCAACAGCACAGAAGTAAAACGAATGCAGAACTGAGAGAGCTATACGACGAACCAGATCTGTGCAACATAATAAAGGCTCAACGGCTTAGATGGGCAGAACACATATGTACGTAGGCAACGCGAAGATAGGCTAATATGACTGGTATGGCAGAAAGCCCCAGAGGGGAAAAGACCACTTGAAAGGCCCAGACTGAGATGGCGAGACAACATTACGGCGGATCTGAGAAAATTGGGCGTGGAAAATGGCACGGAGCTTATGACCGATCGAGATGGATGGAGGCAAGTCGTCGCGTCAGCCAAAGCCCATCAGGGGCTGTAGCGCAACGGAGTAAGTAAGTAAAATTTAGATGGAATTTCCCATGACTGACGTCTGGTAATCCATCACCCGGTATATTCGTAAGTCTACGTCGCCGTTAATAAGTTTTTTTGACGAATATTACAGATCCATGTCATCGCTTTTCAAATCCAAAAGAGAACCTGTTAGAAAAATATCATGCTTGATGGTAGTAAAGATATAACGAGCTAACAATAAATATGATTTTGTTGTTATCCTTGGGATGTGCTTGCATTGGCACGCAAGGTTTGATTTTACTTAAAAAGGATACACAGCAAAAAATTCAATTCATTAATAAGAAGGGATGTCTGATTTAATTTATTTGAAAATTACATTAATTTATTTTCAACCAATTATAAGGCTTCTTTTTATTTACGGTGCTTATCCCGATAATTTTGTTAGTTCCTATTAACTTAATGAAATTAATAAAAAGTGATAATTTTTCTGTCAAAAATGAAGTGAAGTATTGGTAAAACTCACTCAGAATAAAATCAAAATACATTTTGTTGCTAACTTATAATTTTTATGGATACCTACTAACCAATTTGCCTTACCTATCGAGCACTGGGGCTGAAAGAGACACATCAAAAATTTAACTAAACTCATCGGAAATATGTTTTTTAAGTTTCATTTGAAACTATGTAGACATGTAATTTCAGATGTTATGGTTAAACACGAATTAATGTTTTTAATATTCCTGAAATTTTAGTAATAAACCTTAGTTACTAACAAGTAAAATTAACTTCTATTGTAAAAATACAGTGCGTCATATTAAACTAAACTTATCGGAAATATGTTTTTTAACGTTTTATTTCAATTTAAAACTATAAAGACATTGGATTTCAAATAACAAATTTGTCATTTAATGTTTCTCACATTTTAGTAATAAAAATGAGTTACTAACGGCTAAAATGAATTTCATTTCTAAAACTCTAATTAGCTACAATTAACTAAAGCCGCCGGAAATATGTTTTTGTAGCATTTTGGCCAAAAAATTTCCATAAGAAAAAACTCCAATTTATGAAATTTTCTTACCGAATCTCCCACGCAGCAGAATTAATTCCCAATAATTTTTTTTTTCGGTTTCACTCATGTTTTTCTTGATAGAAAATTATCCCGAGTCGAAGACGAGGACAAAATCATTCGTGACCTTGAAAAAACTTATCGGTAATAATTGTGCTGCGTCAATTTGTAAATCAGTATTTACACAAAATAAACATATCGAATTACTTCAAATCGATACTGATTGTAAAAAAATATTAAAATAAACTTTTTAAATCGTATGTGATTTAAGAGATTTGACCCATGCGTAACACGTAACATTTCAATCGGTCAGGAGTACCAACCATAATTTTCTCTCGTCTGCTTTGAACGTTACTTATTGTTCGCACGGTTCCTGTTAATTTTGTTTTAGTGTATGAAATAAACAAGTGGGTAGTTGCGAAAATACTAAAGGCGAGTTTTATGGTACTGCTACTGCAGAAAACCTTCCGGACCATCATCTTAAATTTGTATGTTTATGTGTTGTATTGGCCTTTCATGCAGTATTTTTAAAACTGCTTACCCATTTGTCCTAATAAAAGGATTTTGACAAAAAATCTTGGGGGTAAAGTTTCCCTTTTTTAGCAACCGCAACATCAGCAACATAATCTTGCAACAAAATAAAAAAGTTTTGGTTTCTTTTAATATTGTTCTCTTCCTAGCCTTAATTAAAACTGACACCCTATTCAGACATATTGGAAGAGAAGCTATTTTGTGTGCTATGCAGGTTAGTTTCTTCAAATTCGACAGGCAGCGCCTCTAAAACTAGTTTATGCTAGTTCAGCCTATACAAAAGTATATGTTAAGAAACCCTTTAGGGGCGTCTTAAAATATATCTGAATATTGTCCATAAGCTTCTTAAATTTAATCAAAAATGATTTAAGATTAAATAAAAAATGATTAAATTACACATCGAAGCCAATTTTATTATTATTGATTAAATTATTTAATATAAACTGATTAATCAGTAATAATTCTTACTTTAATCAGTAAAGGGCGGATTATAATAATATGCACTTAAATTCAGCCAAAATATGCGCATTGTTTGCCTTTAAAATATGCAGTTATTTGCATTTTTTACAAAATATGCATATTTCTTAATTTATTATAGTAAAAGGTAAAGAAACACATTGGGTTCTAAAAAATATGTTTATTTAAAAAAACGCAAAAAAACAAATAAAAATAAAAGTAAACAATTTTTTAACCTAAAATTGTATAAAAGGCATTTATTACTATATCAATATATTATATTTTAACTAAATAGTCTTCTATTAGTAAAATATGCTTATTCAAAAAGAAGTTTCTTTCAACATCTACCGACGTAATCGGACTTAGGTACTTAGGCAGCAACATATAAGGCCAAGATCGTTGGATGATTTACCCTCATAAATGCTTTTTACTGCAGTTAAGTATTTAAATCCTTCATTATTTTTCACAGTTACATCCAATTTGTTCCTTACTTGACCTGAACCGGGAATGTTGTTACATTTAACGGGAAAAGTTTCAACAATACCAAATTAGTCTTTTAAACTTAAATTGCAAATCAATATAAATACAACTTGTTAAGCAGGTAATAATAACGCATTATTAGGTGACAATAAACAACCCCTACCAATAAACCTGCAAACCCCGGAAAATAAAATTATTATAATCGTCAGATTGGAAAATCCCTGAAATAAGTACCGAACTGGACATTAAACCTTTAACGTTCTAAATTTTTTAATAAAGCCGAAAACATAAAAATATGCTCTTAAAATAATAATTTATGAAAAATATGCATTTTATTATAAAATTGATAAAATATGCAAAAATTGCATATTTTATTTATAGGTACCTACATTTTGCATATTATATTTCGCCCCTTATTAATTAATTTTGAATAAGGCTGCTTAATCGCTGACTCTTTGATAAAATCATTTGGCAGAGTCAATTTTTTAAATCAATCTGGTATGGACCTGTAGTTAATCAGTAATAAGTTCTAGTTCTAGTTCTAGTACCAGTTGGGGCGTTGCTCGTAGATATATCAATGCTTTTATTTATTTTAATGACGAAGCTCATACATTATGTTCATACATTTTTTGTAGTTATTTATTTATTTACTAATAGGGAATCAACAGACACTGAGCCCAATATAGCATCCACGTTACGATATTGTCTAATGGGAATTAATAATATTGAAACTAAGTAGCTACATTTATTTATGTTAACATAGAAATTTCAAAAAATGCACTCTAATGATTTACATTATTATTAATAGTATAAAAAAAATTATGTACAAGTTTGTTTCTGGTAAACGTAATCGATACACACTCATCTAGATTAAGAAATAAACTCTGACATTCACAGAATCTTACCAAGGCGTTAAGATCATTCTACTCTACAGTCCATTGCAATCCTCCAGCACCCTGATTAATCGAAAATATCTGCGTACATAAAAAATTTTGAAATTTTAAAGCATTGTTGTGTGTTGTTAATGTACCGTGCGAGCAAAAATTAGTTGCATCAAAGAGGGCCTTGCATCTAAGGACGTAATACTTAGCCGTTGAGCTTAATACCTGTTGGGTGTCAGTAACTACCTGAATTAATAATCAATCAGTTATTCCGTCATCTTTGACAGTCGTTACAAGTAATTTGATCCATCGCTAATTTTTCCAATTTCTTGAACAATTCACACAATGGGCTTTACGGAACAGCACAAAACATTAATGGTTGAAGCGTATTTCAAAACGGGGTTAGAGTAAATGGTGAGTGGCAATACAATCCGGGTTTCACGAACATTTTCCTAACGTTGCTTTTATTGCTGGGGATTTTTATCATTGAAAAGAACCGTGGCTCTATACAACACAAAAAAGGAGCAGGAAGACTGTCTGTAACAACAGAAGAACTTGTTGCAAACGTTCGTGAAATAATGCAAAATACGCCAACAAATTGTATAAGACGCCTGTCCCAAGAAGTGGGAAGATATTATTGAACATGCAGGAATATTCTTAAGATGCAGCCAAATTTATTTCCTTATAAAGTGCAAGTATTCCAAGAAATACTAGCCGCAGATTTTGAAAGACGCAGGAATTACTCTCAATGGTTTACCCAAAATTTATTGGAAATAAATGATTTATTAGACCTGACATTTTTTTCGGATGAAGCCTGGTTCCACCTCTCCGGTTATATGAATTCTCAGAATACACGCATGTAGAGTAATAAAAATCCCCACATTGCACTCTCAAAAAATTGGTGTCTGGTTAGATGTTTCCCAAAGAAGAATTGTTGGTCCTATTTTTTTCCATGACATAGTTACAGCACAGCGGTATAGAGACAATATTTTGAATCTATTTGTGGAGCAATAACTTGACGACGAACTACGTTTTGGATATTTTCAACAGGACGGTGCAACCGCCCATACAGCTACCGAAACTATTAATTACTTACGCAATTTTTTCGACAACAGATTGATCAGTTTTCGATCAGACATTGAATTCCCACCTAGATCACCTTGATTAACGGTTATGGATTACTTACTTCGTTTTTCCTCATTTAACGAACACTATTTTTAAAACACCAGTTGCAAATTTAGAACAATTACAAAAAAGGAGTATCTAAGAATGTGGTAACATTTCTCCAGAGATGCTGGTTAACACTTTCGAAAATATGAAGGGACTTGTGAATTTATGCTTGGAGCATGGCGGTGGCCAATTTTAGTAATTTATGTAATTATTTTTCTTTTTCTTTCTATATATTCTTACTTTGTTAATTTTGTAAATAACAAAAATAAATTCGTATTTGTCTACTTATTTTATTACTCATTAGTTTGGCATATCATGTCATAATATGAATTTGACAAAATTTTAACCTAGATTTGGTAAGATATATTATCCCCATATCATTGTGATCTAAACCAAGCCATACGTTTTTTAATCCAAGCCCTCTTTAATGCAATAATAATTTTTGCTCGCACGGTATATGATAAAAAAAACAAGGGACCAAACAAGTGACCGCTCTGAGGCACACCAGACGGCACGTTACAAGGTTTAGAGTAAAAACCATCAACGAAAACCATCTGTCATCTATCACTGAGATAGGACCAAATCCATCTCAGCAAGCTCAAGCTTTTACAGGCATTTTATTATTACTTTAAAAGCATTTTTCACATTTTATCTGATAAATAATCCTTATTAAATAAATAAGGAAACTGGGCTTTAAATTCAGATTTCGTGAATTAAATTAGTTTATTTATTCATTATCTGAAAGAAACAGTTAAAAATTAAAAAGAAATTAAATCCTTTAATAGATTATTCCACGCTATTTTAATAATAGTATATTATTCAACGAGCGGTAATGTAGGTCATTACTCACGCAGATGAAGTTTGCAGCATGAGCCGCAGGCGAGTGCTGTAATTCATCAAGTGAGTTATGACCATTACCGCAAATTGAATACTATACTTTATCTACAACTATAACAATAAATACGAAGATAGAAGTACAGAGAAAGAACTTTATTCAGATTATGTAACTGACTTATTGACTAGATGATAGAAACGATTGAATTATTGTGAGATCTACTACCTTTGTCATCACTGTCGCCAGATATTTCTCATCAGGAGCTTCGTTTATGAAATTATTAAGTTGTTCTGGCATAAACGTTTTTGCCTTTTTAGCTACATTACTGATTGACGTTTAAGAAACGTACATAATTTTAAATAATTCTCTATACTTATTGATTCCATTATTTATGTTGAGTGCGTGCTTCTTAGCATGGAGTAAAAAGTCCATAGAGACGATGCTTTATATTTAGTCTTAAGTTCGTTAAAATATGCCAAGAGTATACATTTTTTGTAAACGATGACTTAATGTTCTTACTGCTACACCAATCTTGAAAATTTTGTACACTTATATTAAATTTGTTTTTTGATTTTTCAGGCAATAAATTCTGTATGGTTACATTAGCTAATTGTCTTATTTCTGGAGGTGTACTTACTAGTTTCTTCACTATCTGAATTAATCTTTTTCAGCACAAAGTTTACAATAATTAGGTATTAACTTTATTTGAAAACGTCAAAATTATTTAAGTGACAGTACTCTCAATAACAATAATGGACTCTTCCCTTTCGGCCAATCGGCTTACAGAAGTAGGTACACAGCCACCTTGATGGTTCGTAAATAATTCCAAGAATATTTTCTGATTTATTATTATAGTGAGTTATAGTAGTGAGTTATTATAACTCACGTTGTTTGTTTATAGATACTACTAATTGCTCAAAAGCAGTTGAATAATTAATATATAATTTAATAGGAGTAGATAAACAGTATTTTTCTCTCGCCCCCAATTTATTTTTATACTTTTTACTTTATTTTCGTTTTTATAGCTACAGTAAAATATTTCTAAAGCACTCATATCAGTGACCTAAAAGCAAAAGTCTTGCTGTGGAAACTACCAGTGAAAATCATTATTTTCATGCCTTTACACGCACTAATGAGGGCATTTTAAAACAGCCCGGCTTTCTCAAGTCTATAGCGGAATTATACGACCGTATTTACCAAGAGCCACAATAAAGCGCTCCATTAAGGTACGCTTAACTGAAAATAACATTAAATCTACCCAATTAGGGTAATCAATAAGATACTTCTTAAGAACTATATTTCTTAGATGATCAACTATATTTCATGTACCGGGTGGGTCAAATAAGCGAGGACGTCGGCTTTATCTCGGAAACCATTAATCGTACAACTTTCGGAAAGATTTTATTATTAGTAAAGTGGTCAAGAGAAATTGCTGGAAATTACTTTTAAGTTCCTCATTTCGCCGCAAGGGGGCACAATTAAAAATAGTTTTTTTTAATTCTAAATTTCTCCGAAAATTCCCATATTAAGGTATTACTCTGATTACATCATTGGAAAGCTTAGACAATTCTGCGTCATTTTGGTTCAAGGCTCATTGGCGTACCGACCTTGTTAAGAGTGGGAGAAGCTATTGAAAGTGTAAACATTAAAATCGCTGTAACTTCTAAACGACTTATCCGATTTTACTAAATTTGAGCTTGTTTGGAAGAAAAAGGTAAGTACCTTCAATTGTCGTGTCGAATGGTACAATATAGTTTTTAATAAAATTGCTAGAGGGCGCAATTTGTATTAAAAATTATTATTTCTGCAATAACTCTGAAACGAACAAAGAAATCGAACTGCGGTCTTCATATCTTTTCTTGCAAATTTCATCTACTTTTCGATTATGATGTCATAGTTATACCGTATGATTTGAATTTTCGGGCCAAAATCGAAAAAACTGTTATTATTACAAATTGCGCCCTTTAGCAATTTTATTAAACACTATCGTGTACTGTTGGATACGGCAATTGAAGATACTTATTTTCCCCTTCCAAACAAGCTTAAATTTAGTGAAATCGGATAAGTCGTTTAGAAGTTACAGCAATTTTAATGTTTACACTTTTCAATGGCTTCTCCGACTCTTATCAAGGTCGGTACGCCATTGAGCCTTAAACAAAAATGATGCAGAATTGTCTAAGCATTCCAATGATGTAATCAGAATAATACCTTAATATGGGAATTTTCGGAGAAATTAGGAATTTAAAAAAACAATTTCAAATTGTGCCCCCTTCGGCGAAATGAGGAACTTAAAAGTAATTTCCAGCAATTTCTCTTGACCACTTTACTCATAAAAAAATCTTTCCGAAAGTTGTACGATTAATGGTTTCCGAGATAAAGCCGACGTCCTCGCTTATTTGACCACCCGGTACAAATTGGTCAAAAATAATACATTTATATTGGATTATTCGCTTAATATAAGAGTGACTAGCGACGCACTAGTGACGCCATAACGAAAAATATTGGATAAGATTTTTTTAACAATATTCTGTCATTTTTCTTCCAGTATACAATTCTCCCAAAATTAGCAATGAAATAAATTGATATTGTTGTAATAATATCTCAGATATGACCTAAATAATGTGCCGACGATATTAATTTCATTTAAATGTTAGTTAATAAAATAATAAACTAAAAAAATCAACGCGAAATAGGTTATAGGTTGGCAATAGATTGAATGACGTTGAGATTTCCACTTTAAGTAGTGCAATCCATTTTTTATCATAATATAAATGATCGTTGCTGGTACGTTTTGCTATTCTGTATTTTATTCGCAACCTTTTCTTATAAAAAGTTAACGTCTGTTGTTTTCATTTTGTAGTTAATTTATCTGATTTGCAGGCGCCTGAGACACCAATAACCAATGCGGCCTACAAATATATAAAATTACAAGTTAATATAGAAATGATAAAATTACAAGTTAATAATATGGAAATGGCCAGCCTTGTGAACAAAAAATTCCATGGGTGCTTGTTCGAAAAAAAATCAATACTAGCTTTGCGTATTTAGATATGTCTTCTTTTTCTCTAATTAAAAGAGCGTCTTTAGCATTGAATACACTTACAAAAGCATTGAAATCTTCTTTGTCTTGGCATTTTCGCTAAAATAAGCTAGTACCGCCGATTTAGAACCAGGATTTTGATGAACCTTGTTTTCCGTAGACCATTCTTTAAAACTGTTATATGCCTTGTCAAACCTTGGGCGGCTTTTAGTTGTCAGAAGATCTTCTTCTACTATATTTTCTGCTTCCAGAATTACTGACGGAGTAGCAGCAAATTCAAATTCGTCATCTGATTTTCTTTAATTTTTTTCGATGTTTTGCGAAATTTTTGAAACTAAACGTTTTAAAAAAATAATAAATATTGTTAAGTGACATAGAAACCGTATTCTTAAACTTATATTTGCCGCCTTGATGTGTATTATTACCTATGTTATTTTACCACCTGCGGTTATTTAAAATTCTAACGATTGTCTAATTTTTAAATGGAAAAATCAAAATGATATTACGCTTTTAATAATAATATAATTGTAGTTTAAAATAATAAAAAGTGGATGAAGTGGTTGCAAATAAAATACTATACAAACCTCGGTAAAAAGTTTCATTACTATCTCGAGAATTAGTTACTTCTTCTCTCTACAGTAATAAAACACTTTCCACCTAGGTACCATTGTACCCAAAAAAACTGGGACATCAATTTTTTTTTATATTCTAGCTCTTGGACTAAAATAATTAAAACTTAAACACATATTACCGCTGCTGTGGAAATTAATATATTCGTGTTAATTTTATTATTGTGAGAATTTCACCTTGATAATTTAATAGGTGATTTCTAAATTGCGGTATTAGAAAATAAATAATATAACTTTTTCGACTTAGTTTTTGGATAGTTATCCTCTAAAGTACAGTAAAACAACGTATAAAGTATGTAACTAAACAGTTTACTTTACAATCATAGAATCATTATTATGGCTGACTTTTTGAAGTCGTCGAGGCATACTGAGACTAAATTTCTTATATAATCCTCAGATATCAGACCCCATGATTCTCTTATTTCTTCTAGTATTTCTCATCATACCTAGCGCCTGTGGGTCTATATACACGAATTTTTTCGTTGTTACAAGACTGAAATATTACTGAAAAATTACTATTTCCCATATATTATTTTGATTAACTCAGTTTTGTGCAAAATCTAGCCATCTGTCTTCATTTACCTCTGTTAAGGAAATTTTATTGGACTTCTGATATCTGAGCCCAGAATCCTCCGACGAGCAGTATTCGCCGAACCGGGAAAATTGGCTTCTTGAGCAGCTTTTATTGCTGTTTCAAAGGGGTTATCGGGCAAACAGTTAATAACATCCCTATCTTGAACTTCTGTTGAAATTTTTGGGCGGCCGGAACCTTGCTTTCTTCCAATAGTTTGAGTCTCGAGTATTTTACTTTTACACAAAAGCATGGTATTTTTACTTATATGTAATTCTTCAGCAATATCTCTTATAGGAACATGTTCTCTCACTCGCGTATATATAATATTTTTCTGTTACACGCTTAACGAAGGCATGTTTAACACTTTATAATATTTATTTAGTATTACCACTTTGACAACATATAAAAAAATTTGATATACCTATTGTCAAAATGATATTGAAATATCAAAGCTGAAAATTTGTAATAGGCTGGGAGATGAAATAAAATTTCATGTCCCAGTATTTTTTGGGTGCAATGGCAAGTAATGTACTATTCCTGCTTTTCTTTGCTCGGTACTCTCCTTCCTAATAATTATTTAGTTATTCAGCTTGTACAAATAAATAGATTTTTCAAAAAATAATAATGTTTTTTATGTATAATTATTTGAATTGTTCCCTAACGAATAAAAACTAAGAAAAAAATGTGCCAGCGGTTTTGCTCCAAGTTGAACCATAAATGAGCTCTAGCCTGATTATGTCATATTTAAAAAAAAATGTATTTTTTTAATAAATAAAACCGACCCTTAATGGTCTTCGGTTTTAGGTATAGAAAACAGTATAACAATTTTATTTGGGTTGATAAATAAAATTCGATATTGCCATAAAATAAGAATATAATGTATTCTATTAAAAAACAATGCATTCTCAATAAAGTAATAATAATTAAGGTAAAATGATATGAGTATTACCACTGATATAAAACAGTGAACGCAAGTGAATGGTCTGCGAAAAAGCTGATAATAAAATAAAGTCTGCAAACTGCGATTATTATTGGTAAAAAGATAAAAAATTTCTACTGATAGACCCTTTGGCAAGTTTATTGTTTCCATTCTTTAGATCCATTTAATGTCTGGAATTAAAAACAACCGCGTTTTCTCACGTTTCCAGGGAAATCATACAGCTGTATTCAGTTAAGCCCACAATAGGGCCTATAAGAAAAGCCCTTCACTTGATAATTCTATTCAAATTGCTGAAAGCGTTTCCGAACAACAATCAGATTTTAACAAGAATACCTGAAGATTTCATGGCAGCTTCATAAAATTGCAATAATATTTTTATCTTAAAATTGGTTTGCACGTAGATAGAGAAAAGTGCAACTGGGGATTAGGTAGGTATACAGGGTGTTACAAATTCGACATACCAGCATTGGAATCACGGAAACCATAGGAGATAGAGAAACGGTTAAATGGGGGCAAACTTGTGCTATTCGGTGCTGATTATAATGCCGCTTTAAAAGTTTTCAAATTCCGAATACTTCCGATTTTTATTTGAAAAAAACCGAAATTTTGCAAAATCATTTTTATTATTTCCTGAGCTCATTTACCTAGCTATTTAAAAATAAATGACACTTTGTCATTGCCCCTTTTTTTCCTCTACAAAATGACGTTACTAAACTAAAGATCCGCCGTTTTGTCTCCGAGCGGCCATCACCAACCTTACTTTTTAAACCGGACCTGGATTTTTTTAAACCGATTTTTAAACCCTCCTACCCTCAAAATGTAATGGCGATATTACTTTCTCATAATGATGAATTGTCCTTGCTTATTTTTTTAAATTTTTTTTACACTTCTTGTCAGTCCGGTCCTGGCAACGAAGCACAATATTAATTAAAAACTTTATTTTATTTAAAACATTCATACATAACTAATATAATTTGTTTTATAGGAATTTTCTAATAATTCTAAATTTACTAATACATAATTATAAATCCTAATTTTCTAAATGTTCAAATAGTCAAATTTCTTTTTGGGTATTACATGTAATTAATAATTAATATTGTGTTTCGTTGCCAGGACCGGACTGACAAGAAGTGGAAAAAATATGAATTTAAAAAAATAAGCAAGGACAATTCATCATTATAAGAAAGTAATATTACCATTACATTTTAAGGGTAGGAGGGTTAAAAAATCGGTTAAAAAAATCCAGGTCTGTATTTGAAAAAGTAAAGTTGGTGATTGCCGCTCGAAGACGAAACGGCCGATCTTTAGTTTAGTGACGTCATTTGTAGAGGAAAAAAGGTGGCAATGAGAAAGTGTAATTTATTTTTAAATAGCTAGTCAAATGAGCTCAGGAAAAAATAAAAACGATTTGGCAAAATTTCGGTTTTTTTCGAATAAAGTCGGAAGTATTCGGAATTTGAAAAACTTTTAAAGCATTATACTTAGCACCAAATTGCACAACTTTGCCCCCCGTTTAACCGCTTCTCTAACTCCTATGGTTTCCGAAATTCCAATGCTAATATGTCGAATTTGTAACACCCTGTATATTATGTCACTTTTTGACAAGTCAAATATTAATATTTTAAAATTTTTTTTTTTGTAAAATTGTGTAAATTCCAAAAAATAGTTAATGGTTGTTTAAAAAGCTAGGGAAAAATGCAATAAAATATTGTTAAAACTGGTAGTTGATTTTTATTGTCTGTATTAGATATACTTAACTGAAAAATGCTAATCGGCGTACAGAAAAAGTTTTTAACATTAAAAAAAAGTTCTACGTCTCCGCTGCGCTTTAAACCCAGAACATCTCGATTATTATCAGTCAAGCGCTTTACCAATTGCGCCACGGAGACTGTGAGATTATAATACACTCACAGCAATATAAGTTTATTCAATTTTAATGTTAGGATAGTTCTGTAATCCGGAGGCATAAGACACTATGTCCAATTTTTACAAAAATTAGGTCACTATGTAGTTTTATTCAGAAAATTAAACTCTTTTGTGGGGCAAGTCCCATTAGTTAAGGTAGCTGAGAAACAGGGTAGACTTTTAACACTATGTGCATTTCTATTCAGAGGCCTAAGACACCAAGGTAATAATATCTGTATGCCTCGGATCTTTACGAATATCTTTAGCAACACATTTAGCAGCATAGAACACTATATAATCACTTGGTGTTATATGCCTCTAACTAGATCTATATAATAGTAGGTAGGGACTGGGGACTACACATAATGTTAAACGCCAGCTGACTATCGGCATTTAGGCGGCAATAAGTTTTTATTTGGTCTATTATTACTTTTCCTTTTACCAAAATGTATACCATTTCCGTTTATTATACTCATTTTTTGTAAAAATTGGACATAGTGTCTTATGCCTCCCGAGCACAGTATTATGGCTTATAATTTTTTACAGGTATAGAACACTATGTCCATCAAAATACAAATAATTTGTATTATTGCAATAATTATGATAATTAAAATTTTTTAAAAAATTTATTTACAAAGAATCACTAAATAATTAATACTTTGTGTAGTGAAAGTAAGATAATACATTCATAAATCAACACTAACCTCAAAATTATGTTAAACTTAATTGTTTTCATCAAATATCCACAAATCAAGCTGATGGCACATTGTGTCGTATGCCTCCCGAGTACAGAGTTTGAAATACCTTGTGCTTTTAAACCGGGGAGGGTGTTATTAAGGGAAAGAAATTTACTCATTACTACTGATCATTAAGATCCGTTTTTGCAGGAATCCGATATTAGACCTCTGACAATGATATCAAGCCGTAATCATTTTTAGAAAATGTAGTTTTGTTAATGTGTAATAAATATAACTGAAAAATGTAAATCATCTGGGCGACCACTATTGAAAATAGGGTAATCGGAACATCTTTCTCTGATGAGAGCCTCACTGGACAAAGATATCTAAATTTCGAATGATCTATTTTCCAGCTTTTGCCACTCTATTTTTAGATGATAATGATTCTGATTTACCAACTTTAACCATATGGTTTCAACAGGATGGGGTTCCTCCACCTTATACTGCTCATATAAGGGAGTAGGGGAGAGTGGTCCACAGTAAGACGTTTTTTGGTTACTCTAGATTTTTTTAAAACTGGTTTAACATTTATTAAAGAAAACAGGTTTCCTTTATTTTCCTAAAAAGCACAAAGAAAGTAAACAAAAACTTAAAAACTTAAATTCTAGAAATATTTATTATTGACATTGCAAATAGTCTCACTGTGCCCATGGTGGTCTACAGTGAGACTTAACGTGGTCCACAGGAAGACAACCCTTTATTGGACATCTAGCTGACCAAAATTAACTTCAAATTGGACACATTGATTTTGTCTTTTTATTTTACCAAATAATGCTGGAAATGGCAAAATCATTACGATGTCTTCAAACAAAACAGTAGCAACTTCTGGAACATTTGGGTAGACGAATTTGTTTGATCTATTTTTTCTTTGCAAATAACTTATATCATATTCAGATTCATGGGAGATATTGTTTAAAATTTTTCCAACGAAATATTTGGTTGATTATTTTTTCCCCGAAAATTTTACTAGGACGTCGTCGTTAATGACAACAATTCTATCTAGTTCCTCATTCATTTAATTGGGGCCTGCCTTTTCATTAAAAGTCTTGTGTGCTTTCCCAAAGCTTAGTTATAGAGGCTCTAAAACTCATTTTAGATAAATCCGGTTGGCAGTCTCATTGGCCATCCTGTAAATATCTTCAATGTAATTCCAGACTCTTTCCAATCACAATTTACCTTGCTAAGGTCTGATGTGACACTCCTTTTAGTTCGGCTGCCTTTCACAATGAAAATCCTTTATCTATAACCAGTTTTACGGCACTTTTCATCTGGTTTTCTGAAAAGGACCCTATGGTAGTTTTTCCTTTTCTATTTCTTGCCATTCTCTAAAAAAAATAGTTTAAAAGATAGGTACTACAACCTTCTTGCGCATGGTGGGACACGGTGAGACACGTCTCAGTGTGCCCCACCTAGTGTTGTCTCAGTGTTCCCCACAAGCACCATATTTAAAAATCATGTAATATTTTGTAATGAACCCGAAATAAAAATAATATCGCAACGTAAATGAACACACAAATACCTATAAACTTTACTTACCACCAATCTTAAAGTTCTTATTAAAAGCACGTCAAATAAACACCAATCAAAACAGCTTTTCGAAAAATTACTTTTGCGGTCAAAATTTGCATAAACGCCGCTCTACAGATAAAAACAAACTGAACTAAAACAAGAACTCGTTGGTGGATCTGGCGTGTAAAAACAAGCTTGCGCATGGCGTGACGTAAAAAGCGGGGTTTCCAGAGCCTCAGAAATTGTACTGTCTTACTGTGGAACATGTCTCACTGTGGACCACTCTACCCTACTTAAATACAATTTTTTCGGGGCAATGGACGGAGGTCAATAGGACGGCCCACAGACCGCCGGATCTTAATCCACTGAACTTTTTTTGTGGGCGTCAAAAATTTGGTTAAGAAACCTTATAAAGAACTAAAGAATAAATATTTTAGAGTTAAATGTCCAGTGGTCGCTGTGATGATTTGGAGATCTATGTCAGCTAGAGGAGTAGGAAACTTACACTTAATAAGGTTGAATTCTCAACGTCGTTCAATATAATTGCCAACCTATAACCTATTTCGCTTTATTTTTTCAAGTTTATTATTTTTTAAACTAACATTTAAATAAAATCAGTATCGTCGGCACATTACTTAGGTAATATCTGATATATTACAAAAATACCAATTTATTTTATTGCTAATTTTGGGAGAATTGTATAATGAAAGAACATGTCATTGCAATGACATAATAATGTTAAAAAAAATCTTACCCCATATTTTTCGTTATACAATTCTCCTAAAATAAGTTATGAAATGCCTTGATATTTATTAAATATGTCAACTATTACCTATAGAATATCAGGTCGATACTGATTTTCTTTAAATTTGTTATAAAAGCTAGGAAACATACATAAATCTATGCGAAATAGGTTATAGGTTGGCAAGCGTGTTGATACTCCCACCTTAATTGATGTCATTATGAAAGCAGATAAATACACTAACATTTATCAAAAGATTTGTTGACACCAAAGGTGGTGTAACGCAGTTGTAATTTTTTAATTAGTTTTGTTGATTTTTTGTTTATTTACAGTAATATTATAAATCTTGAATTTAGACGCAAAATTCACTTAAACTTGTTTTATTCATATGATAAAAAATTGTTTTAATAACTTTTCCGATTCTTCTTGCAAGTTTTGTTAGTTTCACTGAGACAGAGGGCTCGCATAACCTTCATCAGCTGAACGTTAATGTATTTTTATGATAGGGTAAATCTGGGTTAGATTGTTCACTACGATTAAATTTGAACTTATTCTACCAATTTTAAGGTCGTAAAAAACGTAAACAAACTATTTTATACCTCGATCCTTACACTGATACAAATATAAATGCTTTAAGCAGGCTTTAAATTTATTATCCAAAAGATTTTAAGTTAAATATTTAAAACTATTGACCTTCAAAGCCAAAAATAGACGACTACCCTTGCTAACTATTTTTCGATTTGGACTACAACAAGCATTGTTTTGAATTTATGCCGCTATGCCGGATTATCCAATTTCTTTGCTGTTAATTTTTATTTGTAATTCCGAGGGGTAAACCGCTGACCCAAATGTTGTACACTACTGCCAAAAATTGCCAAGTAATGCCAGTACTGCCACATTTTTTTACGAATTGCCGGAAACATCCGTAGATTGCCTGTATTGCCGGTTGAATGCCACTAAATTACCAGTATTTCTGGTGGAATGCCACTGGATTACCAGTATTTCTGGTGGAATATCACTATGTTACCAGTATTTCCGGTGGAATGCCACTGGATTGCCACTGGATTGCCAGGATTGTCAGTCGATTGCTAGTGGAATACAATTATTATTTTAACGAGTACGCATGAGCTCACCTATTTTAAAATTATCTTTCTATTTGTGGGCACAGAAATATAAAGGGTTTAGAAAATGTCGCGTCAATGCATTTTCGTCGAATCATAGGCCATCTATGAGCCACCTGCATTATTAATTTTGTCGGTATCGTCGGTACAAAAGCAACTGACTATACCGACTGAGGAGGTGACAGTATCGGTAAAACAGATAGCCTTTTTATCGAATGATACTGGCGGGAATATTTTAAAAGATTAGTTTGTAATATCATAATTTTTGCATTGTTGTATTAAAAAGCTGGATATCTATAAGTATTAAAAATATTTCCACAGGAATGCCACAAGTATTGCCACGGAATGCCGATATTTCCGTGAAATGCCTGCAGTATTGCCACGGAATGCCAGTACTGCCTTCGAATTTCCTGGATTGCCACGGAAATGCCATAATTACCACCGAATTATTCGGATTTCCGATGAAATGCCAGAGCCTTGTACACCGAATTGCCGCAGCGGTTTACCCCTCGTGTAATTCATAAAAATTAAAAACATGAAAATATTAACCATTAACAAACTAAAGTTTTTACAATTCTTTGATTCATAAATTTTGCATTTGGCAAAAATAATTCCCCTCCACATAATATATTCTTATAAGAAATATAAATTATACCAACAAATTAACAGTGTTAATAGTTAAAATGATTTACAAAAATATATTTGTAAAAAAGAATTGATCAAATTATCCCGTATTTACCCTATGTAATGATTCTCACAGCAGGTTCAAATTTTGAAACATTCTGAATTAGTTTTCGATAAAGTCAATTTGGTTGGAGCACGCCTAAATTGGAACATAGCCAATTTATGGAAACATAGAACATTTATATATTATTCTTTACTATAAAACTTGTAGTTTTTTGGACCAATATGTGTGCCAATGTTATACAAATATATAAAAAATATTTCCGGAAAATAGATAAATTTAATATTTTTAAAATTTGCCTTATGTTGTGGCGTTATTAGTAATAATAATTTCCCCGCTTTACTACAATGCCTACCACTAAGGAGATAAAAAATGAAATTTGAACTCATACTTAAAAATACCTAGAGTACTTAAAACGGGGCTGCTGGAGGCCGCAGAAGACTTTAAAACTAGATACAATAAGGCATACAATTTTTATACGCTTTACCACGTGAACGTTGTATTTACCTTTAATCGTATTTATTTTGGCCACATCACAGCACCAATATAGTTATAAAAGTTATAGGGTTTACACAATGGAGCATAACGTCAAAATATTTTATGATAAACAGGATGGCTCAAAAAATTGGAACTACATAAAAATTATTTTTTTTTAAACGAAACACCCTATATACTATTTTTCTCTCTGATTATGCTAAAAAGAAGCTTCACAGTCATATTTACTTTTTAAATTTGATTGCGACGTTACCAAGTAGTTAATTATTTTCTCGAATTTTAAAAAAATTATTGGAATTATTAAAACAATAATAGTTGTTGTCTATGGAATCAATAGAATAAAATTTTACCATAGGAACACTAAAGTACAAAGTATGTAACTATATCACTAGTTGTTCTATTTATTATACAGGGTATTCGTGCACTCTTGGCAAATCTCGCCAATTTAAGTAGATATGCAATATTTTAATTCTTTTAAATCGAACACAATACAGGGTTAGTTGAAATAACCGAAACGGCTAATTTTCTTCGAAACTACCAAGGCTAAATCAATGAATTTTGGTACAGGTGGATAACTTAAACAACTTAATTGAAAATTGACAATTGCGACGTTGCCCGATTTTTAGTTTTTTCTGTAACTTAAGGAATGTTTTTTTTTCAAATGTCACTACTCTTTTTTTTATTGAATTCGATTCCTCCCATCAACGTTACCATTTCCTAATAGTATCAAATTTTTATCTCAAATAGTTCTATGGGAAAAAAAGTTAATTAGTTACAACTCTAACTCTAAAAAAATCCAATCTATTTCCATTTAAAAAACGATTCAAATAATGTTAAAAGGAAGGTTGGTAGACATAATGTATAATTTATCCAAACAAAACAAAGTTTGAGGACATTCACAACCAGGGTTGTCAGATCTTTCTTCTTCAATTCTTTAAGTTTTTTATTAAATATGTTTCATTTAAATTAGTATTCAATTGTTAGTCAGTAATTTTCTTTGAAAGCTAGTTTGCAAATATACTTTAAACTGAGGAGTTTTGAGCGTGACAGAAAAAAATAACAAGCCATTCATTGTTATAATAATACATTCTTTAGTCCTTAAGAAACAATATAACTGAAATCAAGACAAAAAGTGTTTTCAGTGTTTAAAAACAACTAATTAACAAACCCTTGTTTCTCGTATACTTATACATATTATATTAACAAACCAGAAAATTTGGTAGAACTGACTGGCAACCGTTCACAATTTATGCACGTTGTCAGGGGTGATAAGCGCCAGTTAAAGCGGCTGGTATAAGCTGAAGCGGTCTGCAGCCCGTTCAACGATCGATTCTGTCAGACAGAGATAGGCCAGTGACCGCCGATGGCGTGGAAGAGACGACCATAAAATATACGTGATTTGGAACTTATGGACGGGCCGGGGAATGGTCCCAGAATGGAGTTCTGGTAAAAAAATTAAATCATTTTCTGAGCAGTGTCGTGCCGTGTCAGGTTTATTTTTCTGGTTTTAGTTTTGTGTATAGAATCTTTGAGTTACCTTATATTTATTATTTTAATATAATATTATTATATATAGAGTGGGTTTATAAAGTGTAGTATGTACAAACACCTAATGTTAAACAAACTTATAAGTGTGTATACGCATTTTAATTATTTGTTTGGGACGCCTATGGTTAGGAGTTTCATACTATTTCATGTCATTAAATTGACCTAAGAAACACTATACCAACATATACTTAAAGCGACCACAGATGTTGTAAATAAGTTTCCCGTGTAAAAAAAATATTGCTCGTGTCATAATAATGGAAGATACATTTTTTCACACAGCCGTTTTTATGAAATGTAGTCTCCATGCTCCATTGTAAATCCTATAACTTTTATATAACACTTTTTTATAAATCTCTTATAGTTTAGGAGCTATCGAATGCGAGTACCTTGTTGACACACCCTGTATATAATAATAATGGTCAGTAAAGTAGGTATTTAAATATATATTTATTAATATTTAATCTCTAAAATATACCATATAACACCACCAATATTTTTCCAAAATTCCCTATTTTAAACCCTAATGTTTTATGCATGCGAGCAAACATGCATGGGCGTCAAGTCACGTTGATAATTTGCTTAACAAATTTTCATCAATGTTTTCGGAATTTGATGACTTGACATAAAGCAAGATAAAAGAACATATTTTTTTAGTCGTATAAAGAAGATACTAATATATTAACATTTAGGTGAAAACAGGATACTTTGGCACACATAATATTATGTGCCAGTTTCTTATAAGTTGTTATTTTGAGCATAATGAAAATAAAGTTGTGCGGTTCGCTAATAATTCCTTAGTAAAGTTGTGTGGTTTAAATCGATACAAGTTCTCCGTGTTTTTCCAGATATATTAATTTTTAGTGAATCATGATACAAATTTTGGTGAAATATAACAAAATTAGGGTGACGAAATTCATCTTCAATAATAGATCAGAATAAATAAGAAAAGGTCAAATAACGCCCAACCGATTTCATCATACTTATATACGATGGCCAAACCATTAGATTTGCAAATTGCTTATTTAAATATCTTAAACTGAGAAGCATATTACCACAACCAGATCCAATTTACCTTTATACATTGAATATCAAACTATAAGAAGGCCATATGAGCCGATTTCCTAAATCTGCTACGTTAAATTCATAGATGGCACAATGAGTTCACCAACAAGAAAGCGACTAACCTTTTCACTGCTAAACTAAAACATTGTTGCCGCCTGTCTGTTTGACTTGCTGCATGAATTTTTTAAATTTATTTTTATAGCTTACCTATCGTAAAACTTGATTTCACATAAGTACCTACACCTATCCTAGATTTAAGTAGCTTACATTTATTTTCCTATCTATAGTATATATTATTATAGTCTAGATTGTCTATATTTTTAATTGCCTTGTAGCTTATAATATTTTCAACGCTTTGACGTCCCAACGTTAATTACCTACATGAAAACGTATTGACCGCCATGTATTCTATTTCTTGGCCTTTCTCCACTAACTGGAAACTCGTCCATACAAAACTGTCCCAACCAGGTTTTTTTTTTAAATTTAGGAAATAATGTACGTTCATCAAAAGGTAGTAATGAGTTAATTACTTATCTAGGAAAAGCAATAACAATTTCCTCTTATTTTGTGAGTTATTGACGATTTTGTGAAACTTTTCGACAGAGGACTGTTCCTTTATTTCTTCTTCTGTTTTAGTGTTCTTTTTAAGTGGCATTGTGGAGTCAATATCTACGAGAAAGAAAACCTTATTCAGAATCCCAAAATCTATTAAAATAACTGTAAACGGCTAACAATTTCCTCTTATTTTGTGAGTTATAGACGATTTTGTGAAACTTTTCGACAGAGGACTGTTTTACCAACCTGTTCCTTTATTTCTTCTTTTGTTTTACCTAGTGTCGTTTTTGAGTGGCATTGTGGAGTCAATATCTACAGAATCCCAAAATCTATTAAAATAACATATAAAAATAACTGTAAACGGCTATTGTCGGTAAATAAAACAGTCCTCTGTAGCAGAGAACAGTCCTCTGTGCAATAAAATGCCAGAGGACTGTTTTACAGAGGACTGTTATTCTAACATAAAAAGTGTCGTAGCATAAAATCCTTTAAACTTTTGTTAAATATTATAATAAGAAATTATAATGGCCGCATTAAGTAATTGTTATATAAAATTAAAATAATTTAATCATTTAAAACACTAAAATATCAACTTACCAGAGGAATGTTAGGACAAGCGGCCCAGACACGTATATCTCCTACACACGCATAGTTGAGACTGAGAACTTACCTTTTTATGTCCCAAACACACTGTAATTATTTTGATTTAAAATATTTATTTTTTCACCTTATTTTGACTTAATATCGAAAAAGCACCCTTATTTTCAATCGAAAATTCTCACGTCAAAATATCTGCTGTTTTAAAAAAGTCGGTGAGCGTTTTCTTCGTTGAAATCTCCACTTTCTGATGGTGTAAAAAAATATATACATTACTATGGTAAATGTTCTCAAAAAATGCAAAGAAACGGAAAAAACTCGAATCCGAAATTTTTTTTTTAATCATTATGTACAATTTTGACCTGTTTATTAAAATGTATACTTTAATTACTCAAAAAACGTAAGAATCCATGTTACATTGATAAACAAAAAAATTACAAATCCATAAAACATTGAGATCCCAGAACACATGCGAAAATAGTTCGCGTGACATGAAAAATTGGTTTGCAATTAAACGAATAGGCTAAGTTTTTAAGCTCGGGGGGGGGGCTGCAGCCCGGCAGCCCCCTCCCTGGTTGCGCTACTGGATCCCGCTAAGAATAGGTCGTATATCATCGTTATTGATACACAAAACTTAGTATTTCCCGTTAGTGGAGAAAGGCCCTTCTAACAGAATTAAATGACGACTCTCACTATTTAATACACACACACACACACACCTAGGCTACAACGTATATATTGGGTAAAATATGAATGATGTGCGGTTTGTTTGTATAACTTGGTTTTAGTTTGCAATTATTACTACTTTTCAAAATGGTTAAAATAAGTAGGTTTTACTTTCTTACTTAAGAAACATCCAGTTTGTTTGTATTAGTGTATTACGCATTTTGCTATTTTTCGACGAAATAAAACCTATTTTAATTATACTTGCTGTCGCTTTTTATCTACTTTTATTTGTTTAACATTTAACTCCCAATGCAACGGTAAAATCATTGTGAAAATCGGTCCAATTACCCCGGAGTAATCAGCGTACATATTATTATTAAAAACATACATTCGGCTGGAATTGAGAACCTCCTATTTTATTGTCTGTTAAAAATGCTTGAATTCTTAAAAATTCCAATAAAATACGATATGCGGCAACACCACGACATCGCATCAGTGAATTTGAGACATCTGTTGCCGAGGCGCTGCATTATAACGACAGGCAGGCGACAGATTTAAGGTTAGAGTTACGATCAACTCCACAATGGCGGCCAAACCAGCTCCAATACGTCAAAAAATGGGTTGTCATTTTTTCTGGGACATCCGTCATTCTTATATAGTTTGATATTCAATGCTTTATACCTTTCTCCCACAAAGCAAACCTATTTTAATATCGAAAAAATAATTTTAGATTGACGTTTTAAGGTCCTTGATCATAAAAAATGTGTTTTTCCTTTCCATCCATCTGTATGTTTGTCTTGGCTCGCTTAAAAACAACTTGGCGGGAAATAGCTAAATGCATAAACCCTACTTAACACTATGTAGGTATTGTAGGGGGTGTAGTAAAAAAGGAGTATCTTAAAAAATTATTCCAATTGTTTGGGGTGTGCTTTTTAGTATTATATCTTATTTTAACCATTTTGTGCCCATAACCTAAGAGTCTACCATATCTTTTACTCGCGACCTATTTGTTTATTTAGTAATCATATAGTAATTTTTGTACATTTGACTCTATACTATTAACGATTACTAAGAAAATTTCATATATTTATTTTCAACCAATTAGAAGGCTCATTTTTGTTTTCGTTGCTTATAGCAACGGGAGACTATCACTTATAATCTCCCTAGCAGCAGAATTATTACCGATAATTTTTTTCAATGTCACGAATGGTTTTGTTGATAGAAAATTATTCCGAGTCGAAGACGAGGAATATTTTTTATCAACAAAACATGAGTGAAACCGAGAAAAAAATTATCGGGAATTAATTCTGCTGCGTGGGAGATTCGGTAAGAAAATTTCATAAATTGGAGTCTTTTTAATATGATGAGATGATGAGACCTACGACCTATTCTCAATAAAAATTATAAGTTAGCAACAAAATGTATTTTGATTTTATTCTGAGTGACGTTTGCCATAAAAAATAAAGCACTTCATTTTTGACAGAAAAATTATCACTTATTAATTTTATTAGGTTAATAGGACTATCGCGTTAGTCTCCCGTCGCTATAAGCAACGCAAACAAAAAGGAGCCTTCCAATTGGTTGAAAATAAATTTATGAAATTTTCGCGATAGTCTAGAGCCTATTAACCTAATAAAATTAATAAGTGATAATTTTTCTTAGGTATACTACTACGACTTAATTTTAATTCAAATGTCAAGTCATTTCGAAGTGGCAGGTGAGACAAACCAGCAAGTAACAATCAGTTTTTTAGTCGTACCGGTTTTTTTATTGTCACAATGATATTGTGTAAAAAATGATTCGTTTTGGTAGTGAATCAGCAAGTTCCATCGCTAAAGAAATTAAGTCATTTTTGTTACTTAAATGTGAGAAACATTAACTAACAAATTTGTTATCTGAAATCCAATGTCTTTATAGTTTTAAGTTCAAATATAACTTTAAAAAACATATTTCCGATGAGTTTAGTTTAATATGACGCACTGTATTTTTACAATAGAAGTTAATTTTACTTGTTAGTAACTAAGGTTTATTACTAAAATGTCAGGAACATTAAAAAAACTCCAATTTATGAAATTTTCTTACCGAATCTCCCACGCAGCAGAATTAATTCCCGATAATTTTTTTCTCAGTTTCACTTATGTTTTTGTTGATAGAAAACTTCCCTCGTCTTCGACTCTCTATCGACAAAACCATTCGTGACCTGAAAAATTATATAATCGGTAATAATTCTGCTGCTAGGGAGATTATAAGTGATAATTATTTCAAAAATAGTTGCAGACGCTCGGCTGTCACCAAATATCACCAGTAATGTTTAATTAAACTGGTATATTTTGGTATCACTAGGTTACTAAAGGTTCAAACGTGGTTTGTCTTTTATAACCAATTTTGGGTCTTTCCTTGGAAGAAAATAATTTTTAACACGTTCACTGCCAGCAACGCGGCTCCCGCGTTCTTGTGTACCTTGGTGATATGCCGACAACGCGTCTCCCGCGTTCCGTGTCATGATCCACCGTGACGTCAATGATCATTGTCCGGTGGATCATGGTGGATTTTGGTTGCTGTGTGCCACCAACGCGTCTCCCGCGTTTGTTTTTTTTATATAAAAAAGTTCAACTTACATGATATTTTATAGTTATAAATAAAACTCCAAATATATTTTTCGATTTAAGAAGAAATTGTAAAAAAAAAAACCATTGGCACCCAGGTAATGCCCACGTTATTGGTCGGCAGTGAAAGTGTTAAAGCTGGCTTATTTATACTAACACAAATTATATAGATACTGAGAAAAAAGCCTTCTTCTCCTTATAAGAATATACAATGACATTCTCTTTATACAACTGTTTAATACTATATGTGACAGCAACGTGCTTTCCTACTGTAAGACAACGAAAATTGCTGAACCGTTATGTAGTGATAATATCACGGTAATTTAGCTAATAGGAAATAGAAGTTAATGCTACCATATAATGGTTTATAGCCATTATTGCTCTGAATACTTACAGGAATTATGAAGTTCTATTTAAGGTGTAATCTGGTTTTATACATTAGTGGCGACTGGCAGTTGTAATAAAACTTGACACTAATCATAATAATATTTGCTTGCTACGGTTAATAAAGCATATGGATGCTTGAAAGTCAAAAGGTCTTTAGCGACACATTTCGTGAAATTTATATTTAAACGTCACTAAAGTTTTATTGTTTTTCCGCGTTGAATAAGCGAAGTTTTAGCTTCCTACTATGATATTTTTGTCGCTTGAGTCAACCGAAAAATAATAAATTGCAAGCCAGTTTTTCCTACCAAGCGTCAAAATAAAGGATAATTTGGAACAACTGTCGTTTAGATTATTTGGGAAAACAATTAAATCTTATTTGAACCAATTTATTTTTAATATTGGACGTTATCCTGTTTTCCTACAAAAGAAAACAAGCAAGTATTGTCGCTTGAGCTCTTTTACGAGAATGTTAAAACATTTATACCTATTAGCCTATATTTACTTATCAGGTGGTTAAAGCGTTTTAACTAATCATTTGTATTTAAAAGTAAGGTGATTAAAACGTTTAACCTAATTATTTGTATCTAAAAGTAAGGTGGTTAAAACGTTTTACTAAATCATTTATATAAATCTAACGAGGTTAAAACGTTTTACCAAAATGCTAAAATTTAATGTATTGTTTGTTAAGACCTTTTACCCAAATGTAATTTGGTCACTAAATTGATTAAGCGACAGCAATTTTGTTATACAGGGTGGTCCTTAAGTACATCAAGAAAATCTAGGATATGATTCCTGGCATCAATTTAAGTGGAAAAGTTCATATGGACTTATGCCCTAAAATGCTTACCCTCTAAGATACAGGGTGTTAAAATATTTTTAAAAAATAATTGTTTTTTTAAAATTTCGAAACTCCTTGAAGATACGGTATTGAAAATTGATGTCGATTGATTTTGTATTAAACTGCACTTTTTGGTTAAAAAAGGGTTTGCCTACGTTCACCAGTGGCGTGCATGAAGATACCATCAATATTTTTTTTGTGAACATATGTGATACGCCACTGTTTTTTTTAAACTCTGATGCATTTTTATGCATTACTGATATAAGCGGAACAAAAGTTGTCTCTACTATGTTTTTGAAAAAAATAGTGGTTTTAAAGGAAAATGGAAAATATTTTAACACCTTGTATCTTATAGGGTAAGCATTTTAGGGCATAAGTCCATATAAACTTTTCAACTTAAATTGATGTCAGGAATCATATCCTAGATTTTCTTGATGTACTTAAGGACCACCCTGTATAAGGCTATGTTGTTGTGTATTTATAGTCATTACAACAAAAACGTCTTGGATTTTATTGTAGCAATTTTAAAATTAAAAAAATGCGCCTGAAAATAAAAATATAAATAATTTAAAGTTAAAAAAAACTTTAAATCGTTCTACTGCGAAGTTATTAAACTGTCGCTTATGACCTTTTGCCTTTCAACCATCGATATACTTACAACTAAAAATCAGTACTGTAGTACTCAACAATTTAAATAGCTTCTAGTGTGATATTATTGTTCTTGTCGTTTAACATTGCTAATGGTTATCTTTTGGGCAACATGGTTTACTGAGATGGTAAAATTCGTCCATAGATTATAAAGTCCGATATTAATGATGAGTTATGCGAAATAATAATAATAATAATAATAATAATAATAATAATAATAATAATAATAATAATAATAATAATAACAATAATAATAATAATAATAATACTAATAATAATAATAATAATAATAATAATAATAATAATAATAATAATAATAATAATAATAATAAAAATAACAAAGTCAAAATTAATTAATTTAAACCGGTATTGATACGATCAATGAAATTTAAATTCAGACAGGACAGCTAAAAGACTCCGAACAACGATTTGACCTGCACAATAAATGCGTTTAAACTAATACTAGGTCGCGCGATGATTGCTGATTGCTATGAACCCCCACCAACGTCGTGTGGATTACGGATTCTAACGAATACAATTTGTTTTTGGGGACGCTGTTCTGTTCTTTGAATTGTAGAGAAAGCGCTTTACTGGGAACAAAATGCGTCGCATTGAGAAGATACAATTTATTTCCTACCAAAATTGCTGTATTAAAAGTAGTTTATTATTCAACAAGACTTTGCTGCTAATGGAACTGATTTATTGCCAATAAATACACTGTTCTAGCAAATCTTGAATTGATATAACACTAAAGCGGGTTTAATACACTAGCAATTTATTTAATATGGTTTAAAACAAAACAAGCTATCAATATAAATTATGTCTTAGCAAACCTGTTGTATAAGATAATTTTGCTCAATGTAGTATATTTTAAAAACGGAAAGGTGATTGGAAAATCTGTTACTTTTAACTCTGTTAGTTTAAGATGGTTAGAATAGATAGGATAGTTATTTTAATATTTTTACATTGAAGTAAATCGTATGTGCGGTTTTGGAGAAATTCGAGGACAAGGGGAAGGCCGAAATTGGATTTATTTTACATCCGTGATGCCTTTATAGTTTAAGTACCCACCTTTAATGAACCGATAAACAGAGTGGTCAGTTAGTGCCCATAATGGGGCAAAATTCAATATCTGCGTTGTCATTTAAAATACTCGAGAACGTGAAGGATATCGAATAGCCCACAATGTAAAATTATATTCTAAAAATTATTCCACATTTCTGTCTAAGCTTTTCATCCTTTAAAAAAACAACCAACTTCTATTTGAACTATTTAACTTCTAAAACAACTTTTAAATAAATAATAATATTTCCGAAAAAGTTCCATATTATCCTTAGGCCAATGCGTTTTTTTTGTTTTTCTTAACTTGAAAATATATATCTGAACTCTGTTATTCATATTTTGAACTATTTTTAGTAGTTTTCTTGGACAAATAATAGATACTAATTTATTATATATTTACTTACATAGTTCTTAAAATATTCATACTACATTCCAAAAAAAAATTATTATCAAAAATAAAATATAACATAATAAGTTTTTTATAATGCGTAACGTACGTAGGTATGTTATTTTTTCAATAATTTAGGTTTTAATAACTTAAAGCTCCATCAATGTATAATAATTATTAATGACACAGACTGTTTTGGAAATGATATATTTAAACACATTCCTGCATATTCTATATCCACAGGACTGCCGAAAAATATGTGTACGAAAAATATAACATAATTTCCTGAGGGTAAAATATGAGGATCTTATTCGAAAACTTGATAGTTTCCAAGTTATTATTTTTTTAATATTTTTTTGGATTTATCTTACTAATAACACGATTTGCACGATTTGCACGAAATTAGATACCCAAAAGTTTTTTGGACGAGAAACTAATCACGCAGTTTTGATACGCATTGCAGAGGGCACAGGAGCACTTCGCCTACAAATCGAGTGAACCTTAAGCTTCATATAACTTTTTTGTGCCTCGAATAGATTTTTTTATACTTCCTTTTCCCCCTGAGGGACTAATTTCCAAAAAACTAAGAAATAGGTATTTCAATATTTATGTTGTCCGGTATTTCTGTTAAATTTTAAGAAAATATGAACTGAACAATAGAAACTGACATCCCCTAGAGGCAAAATTTTCTTTCGTTTATATGTTTATTTTTTCCATGCGAGAATTTATCTAAATTTGGCTTGCGCAACTTTTTAGAAAATTAGTGAAAAATTAAGTTAATTATATAAAACATTATATTCTATTAAAAAAAAATGTTGTGGCATATCGGACAAGTGTGTATCTATGTTTTATATTGGAATACACAGTTTAATGGATACCCTGGGGGCGGGTAAACCACGATGGCCGTTTCGTCCTTGTTATGACCCTACGGGCAGCCGTAACCCAAGCAATTCCAATAACGACGCAAAAATGTACTAAAAGCCACTTTGCAAAATTAAAGCGGCCATCAATACACCGTAGCGCCATCCCAGCGGAATTAACTCCAATATAAAAGGCAGTCACACTGGTAATAATCGAAAGGTAGACAACTAAATAAACCACGAAGTGCATCACAATTCAGTACAGGGAACGCTATTTGCGTGTTCACCGAAAACATCAGCCATTTTGCAGACCAGAAAACAGATCTGCGAATTTTGCGGATACTATAATTATTATCTTCTAAACATTTTTATGGCTTAAAACTCAAACGGATTGCGCGCATTCTAGTGGGTGCCAGCGTTGATCTGTTTTCTGGTCTGCAAAATGGCAGATGTTTTCGGTAAAAACGCAAATAGCGTTCCCTATACTGGATTGTGATGCATCTTGTGGTTTATTTAGTTGTCTACCTTTCGATTATTACCGTGTGACTGCCTTTTATATTGGAGTTATTTCCGCTGGGATGGCGCTACTGCCTATTGATAGCCGCTTTGTTTTTGCAAAGAGACTTTTAGTACATTTTTGCGTCGTTCTTGGAATTGTTAAGTTATGGCTGCCCGTAGAGCAGTGGTTCCCAAATGGTGGTCCGCGGACCCCAGTATTTTTTGGGGGTCCGCGAACCCCCGAGATTATAAAAAAAATACAAATTTGGGTTAATCACGTTGAACAATCGTCTTTCGCTACATTTCCTTCTTTACATTTATTTATAAAATCGTCGGAAGAAACACTGCCGCTAGAGGTTCAACTTATTATCAGTGAACATTTACGTAATCTGGTAATAAGTTTTCGTGAATATTTTCCAGTTCCAAATATTAATAATAACTGGATTAGAAATCCATTTTCTACAGAAAACATTGAAAAAAATGTAGTTCTTACAGAAAAACAACAATACCAGCTCGTCGACTTGTCATGTAGTATTTCCAAAAAGGATATTTTTAATGATAATAGTTTAATTCAGTTTTGGTTTAATATAAGTCCTGATTACAATGAGCTCGCCGAAAGGGCTATGATACATTTGATTCCTTTTTGCACAACGTATTTGTGTGAACAAGCTTTTTCTGTATATGCTCAGTTAAAATCAAAACAAAGAAATCGGCTTAATGTTGGTCCCGATTTAAGGTTAAACATATCGAATATTAGACCAGATTTGGAAAAAATTATAAATTCAAAAACAATATTTCATTCTTCCCATTGAATTTTAAAATTAGTTACTTCAATATGCCTAATGTTTATTTTGTTTCATATTTTTAAAGTGTGTTTAAAATTTACTTTGTACATACAACTAGCAGTACTAACACTAGAATAGAGATAATCCTTGTGTTTTAAGTGTATTATTGTTTTTAAAGAAAATACGTTGTATCTTAACATATATAAAACAAAGTCGCTGTCTGTGTGCTTAAATCTTTAAAACTACGCAACGGATTTTGAAGCGGTTTTTTTAATAGATAAAGTGATTCAAAAGGAAGGTTTTTAGCGACCCGCCCCGGCTTCGCACGGGTGCAATTTCAGAAAGTGGCATGCCGGGTACTAATATATCGGGTTTGTTCGGGTTTGTATTTATACCAGCGGGTTGCAACGCATGCGGGGTACACGCTAGTTGATAAATAAAAATGTTGTTGAAATAAGTTACAAAACGGTTGTTTTAGTACTTTTAAAGATTAACTGGCCATGGGGGTCCGCATGTTACTATAATCCGATATCGGGGGTCCGGGATTTTGCGAAATTTGGGAACCACTGCCGTAGAGTCTTAACAAGGACGAAACGGCCGTCGTGGTCTACCCGCCCCAGGGTATCTATTAAACTTGGATCCCAATATTATATAAATAAAGTATACTTTTACGATATGCCACAACATTCTCATTTAATTATTTTCGCGGACACTATATTATCTTCTATTCTATTCTATATAAAAAATTCCTGGAAAATATTATATACCTATAACCAATGATATCATACAATGCTTAAAGCTTAAATGCAGATTGATTAGGGTCAGGGAGAGCGCGCTTCGCCTAAAGCAAGCAAAAAATAAGTAATGCTATTGAAAAAAAATTGACAAAATGTTAGCCTGTTGCGCACTTTCCCATAATTTTTAATCGGAATGGTGCACTTTTATATTTAGATTACCTAACATTTATTTTTGTTTTAAAATTATGCTGAAGACTCTTTATTTTTTAATATAAAAATATTTTTATAATTTGCAAGTAAAATATAATACTTTAATGACACTGCTTCGCCAATGATGGACTGGTACAGTTGACTGAAATTATCTATATTTCTAAATTTAACAGCAACGGTTTTAATTTAATTATTAATTTAATGTAAAAATTTAAAAACTATTTCCTTTTTAACTTTTATAATATCTTTTACATGTCCCTGGTTATAACCACATATTAAATTTAATTAAAATTTAACAACCAACATTCACGACACGATATTAAAAATTGTCTGCATTGTAAAACGTATACCTACTAAAATAAACTAGAATACTTATAAAATGTATATTGTCTCTTGAGAGAGAAGAAAGAATCCCATTTTACACTGAGCACATGTTATGCGGCATTTAATGACATTAGGCAAAGTAAGGTTAGAAATAAATTTTAAAAAGAAACAAACCTGTCAGATAATAAAAAATAAATTTTGTTAAAATAAAGCTACAATAATTAAAATAATTTACACATTTTTTTTTAAATATTTTTTTTATACTTATTTTTAAATTTTGAAACGCTAACCTGGTTAAACAAAAACAGACCGAAACGTTAAACAATTTTTAAAGCATCAATGGAAAGAGATTTACATAAAAATATACTTTCAGACGAGTTTTTACACCTTTGTTGTTATTTTTCATTTGACTGGTCGTAAAAACCAAGTAATTCTAGGTCAATTATGATTTTCTTACTGTTTTATCACTTCTTCCTTGTGTTTTCCTTATTTCCCCTCTCTTACTCCCTCTGTTAAATTTAATTGAACTTTATTATGAATTATTAATTAGGAAAATACTAATTATGTTGTTTTAAACGGAACGACAAACCGCTTGCTGGTTTTCTGCCAGGGAGGTAAAATAATTTGTGTTTACAGGGCATGACAAATATTTAATAAACATAAGCAATTAATAAAATAAATGGCAGTTTTCCGTTTCCAGATAATTAGGAGGTTTTATGAATTATATCCGCAATTGTATTTAAAATGTTTTTCGTTTTAGATTATGTAAGTAGGCGTTTTGAAGTTTCAACAAAAATGAATCCTACCTTACCTAAGGTTAATTTTGTTATAGAAACAAGTTTTATGATGCAAATGACAGATAAAGCAGTTTCGAGATTGGAAACGTCTAACGTATGATTTAAATTATTCCAGCTAGTTAAGTTTAAAAAACAGAGAAAACTATTTTTAAAAACAATTTTATTTTACTTCGGAAAATACAGCGTCTGACTTTAACGAGCTCAAGTCAAAGAATACTTTATTTAAAAAATTACATTAACATTATTGTAAAAACTAGCATCATCAAGAGATAAGGCTTCTCGGAAAGGTTGGCCTGGGAATCGTCTAGTTCATCGTTTTCTCAGTATGTAACTCCTCCCTCCTTAAGCTGAGAAGATACCGGAGGTATTCTGCGAGGTCTGGATATTTTCGGTTTTGGCATCGATTTCTTGTAATTTGGTATTGGTTTTGGTCCTTGTACAAAATTTGGAAAATAGTCGAAGTTGGTTTCTATGCTTCCATAGTAGGTACATTGTCAACAGGATGACTAGACTTCCTACTAAGTAGGACATAATGTTTGATAATTGTTCTTTTTCTTCGATTGGGGTGATTGGCGATAATTGATTGGCCATATCCTTCAATCGATAGATATCTTCGAAGTTCAGTTTTGTTAAATTGGGTGTCTTAAATGTGGTTGATAGGGTGGAATTTCCTATTTCGACATCGGGTAAGATAAGCGGTTTTCCTTGTTTAATTTTTACGTCGTTGACAAATTTCTTCTCTCCGATTTGAATTTGGCAATTTTTCGGAATTTTTACTAGCGTCGGCATTTTAATTTGGAGATATTGGTCGGTAGTGCATTTCGAAAAAAGTCTTTCTGTTTTACTGGGAAGGATGAGTATTTCTTCCTGTGTAACTTGTTCGGTTATTATTTCTTGTATTTTGACTTCAAGAACAGGGCAGTTTTCTAGCGGAGAGCCTTTCAGTAGTTGAAGGGTGCAATGGTCTTGGGGGTGGAGATTTTCAGTGCAGTAGTATTCTTCTTCCAGTTGGGGGCAACTAGTTTCTTCAAATTGGACCTTTTCATCTGCTTGTGCCAAATAAGGGTATTTTGGAACGAATATTTTATGGTGTTGGGTAATAGGATAAAGGTGGTAGAAGGTAAACCTTTCTGGTCTAACCACAGGGACATGAATCGCAAATATCACTTTAGCTTTTGAAAAAGTAACTTGAGTCCCTAAATATTGGTAATAAGACAATATGTTCTTAAAATTTGGTATTGCTTCATTATTATAGATTGTTCTTAAATAATCTAGCATTTGTAATAATTCTGAACTTGGCACTATGGCGTTATGCAGTGCGTTTAATTTGGCAAACATAATAGCGTCCTCTAGGTTGTCAATAAAGGTGATTAAATTTTGACAATCTAAATTTATTTGATAAATTAGTCCTTGAAAGCTTATATAATCATTTAGATCGTTAATTGTTCGTTCGATGACATCTTTAAATACTCTTAGACCGTTTTGTAATTGTTTTTGATTTGCATCGAGAATTGATATTGTTTTGTTATAGTTATTAATTAAGTTTTTTGATAAGGAAACTTGTAAATTTAGTTTGTTTATGATGTTTTTCTGATTCGTTTCGAGAATTTTAATGGTTTTATCGTATCTTTTTCCGTCGTCCGCGTCTAATGTGCCGAATAACCATTTATTTGCTTTACCTACGATATTAACTAGACCTCTCTTGTTCCTTACGTGTGGGTGGAGGTTCTCGAGTTTACTTTGTGTTGTTTGAATGAGGTATTCCGTTCTAAGTATTGCACTTTCTGATAACCCGTGATAAGAAATTGGATTTGTCGCGTTTTCGTGCTTTAAGTGGTTTTTAATTGTAAAGAAATATTTTTTTATATTTACAAGTTGTATTAAAATAGGTTCTAAGTCTACGTAATGCAAAAATGTATGTTTGTTATATATAAGTTTTGAGTTCCCTAATTCTATCGGGAGAATAGGATTTTTAAGGGTTGTCAGGTGTATGTCATTAGGGTTGCAGTATATTTGAAGTACTTGGAGTGTCGTGGTTAAAATCAGGATTGTCCTTTTCATTGTTTACCTGAAAATTCGATAGTCGTTTAATTCGGGGTTTTCTAGCGCTGTTTTTATGGTACGCGCCTTTTTGTGTAAGTACTTTTTATTGGCTTGACTTTTAATCGCAAATTTTTTAAATTTCGGCTGGTCTTTGCCTCTGGCTTTGGTTTGATATAGGCTTCGGTTATTTTCGCGAAGTCTGGTGGGTCGGATCGGTTTCATTTCTTTTAGCAATTATATTTTCTTTTTAGTTTGTGCGTTCTTTTGTTGAATCATGCGATAAAGTTGTGTCGCATTTTTCTTGTGTTGTTGGACGTAATTTGATACTATTACATGGTCATAGATATCGAACGGGTTTGGACTGTTAATGTAGCTTTTTAATATTTCAAATGGGGTATATTTGGTTACACTGTGAATTGAGTTATTGTATGCAATTATTACGCGTTTCATAAGTTGCGTGGGTGTAAAATTTTTATTTTTCTCTTTTAGACATCGGTAGTGTTCGAATAATGTTGAATGAAATCGTTCAGCTGGGGAGTTCGAATTACTATTTTTTTTTGGGGTTCTGAAGTGGAGCTCGATTTTGTAAAGTTTGCAAAAATCTTCTACTTCTTTATTTTTGAATTCTGCACCACAATCGGTTGTAATTTTAAGAGGTAAACCGTGGTGCGTAATAAAATTTAGTAGGTTTTCTAGTATTTCTGGTCTTGTTAAACTATTTATGTGATAGGCTTGTCCGTATAGAGAAAATGTATCTATTACCGTTAAAAAGGTTTCGTTCAATATTTTGAATGTGTCCATGTGGACTAACTCGAGGGGTTTTGAGCTTTTCGGGGTTAGGTTAAAATTAATTACTGGGGAATTTCTATCGTACTTGTTGGTTAGACATGTTTCGCAGTTGTTTATGTAATTTTCGATGTCTTCTGACATTTTTGGCCAATAATATTTTTGCGAAAAGGCTAATTTGGTTTCGTTAATGCCTCTATGACACGTTTTAGTTGTGTGATACATCTCCAGTTTTTCTTTTTGGTCGTTAAGTGGTTCGACGTCTTCCAAAAATTTTGAACATTGAATTAGTTTGTAAGAAGAATTTCGAAAAAAGTTTTGAACTGTAGTAATGAATATTTTGGCTATTCCTGGGTCCCAACAATATATAGCAAACGTTTGTTTGGGGTTAAAAAATTCTTTTGAAATTTTTATTATATGTTCGCGTGGGTCTCGTTTTGATATTGCAGTGATAACGATTTGATTTTTATAAACATTTAAACATCGTTCGGATATAGGTATATTTATTATCGGGTGTTCTAGTGACGTATGCACCGTTTCGTTATCGTCTTCTTTGTTTTTTTCAGGGGGTCGAATTTGCAAGTCGGATATTATATTGATTTTTGGTGTGTTCGTATCTGTTTGTCTTTCGTCGTATGTCTCAAAAATTTCATTTATACTCGATTCGTCTAATTGCAGGATATCACCTTGGTATTGTAGGTATTCGCTTATCATGTTGTCTATGTTACCGGGGTCACTGTCTGTCGACATTATCTCTAAGGCGTTAAGGTCATTGTCTGTGGGATATCTAGACAAGGCGTATGCGTTTTTTGCATGGTTTGATATTTGTGGTAGAAAGAGTGTGTCGATTTTACTGGGTTTTGTCAAACTGTCTTTTTCTAGTACGTTGACAGGAACATTTTTTACTATTTTTTCATTTGGATTTACCGAAAATGAAAAACATGATTCTTGTGTTTGGCGATAAAGAAATGGTATATTAAGTTTAGGTCCAATCAGTCTCTTATTACATAGGTCAATATTGAGTTGCATATTTATTAGGTCAGTTAGGCCTAATATTCCGTCGAAGTAGTCGTCGAAGTCGAAAAGAATGAAATTTATTTTATAATTTGTACCGAATTCTGCGAGAGCCGGTATTGATGCCTCGAATTGTGTTGATTGACTTCCTAAGGCCGTTTTTATCGTATTGTTAGAGTGATAGATACAATTGGCATAAAATTGTTCCGCAACCGATGGCTTTAAAATAGACCGTAGGCTACCGGTGTCGATTAAAAGCTTTAAGTTTGGTTTTTTGACTTTAACATATGGGAGTGAGCCGTTACAGAATATACTATTGATTTCGGTCATATATGTTCTTTTGTTGGCCCCGTTTTGTGAAAATTTTGGTTATGCAATTCGTTATTTTTCTCCGAAATTTCATTTTGGGCAGATGGTCTTTCGTGTTTAATAGTTTGTTCATTTTCGTGAATGGGGTATTGGTTGTACCTTGCGTATGGGGTGTCGTCGTAACTTTGGTCATGTAATGTTTGTTCAGGGGTGGTTTGATAGTCTTGGTAGTTAGCAGCATAACTACCATACATGTCGAGATTGTTATCGTATGTATTTTCACCCTGTATATAGTCATTTCCTTCTTCACTAAAATAAAGTTCTTGAAAGGTAAAGTTTGGTTTTTGATTTGGGTATTGATTTCTAAAATAATTCTGTTGATTATTGTATGAATTTTGGCGATTTGTATTTACCGTGGGATTTCTAGATGTTGTTGACATTGGTTCTGGGCGAGGCAAATTTTTGGGTGGCATTTGGTTAGGTCGAAAAACATTTTGTGGTTTCCCAAAAACTTGGCTATTAGTGGGGTAATTTCGCGGGGGTAAATACTGGGGTTGTATATTTATAGGTTGACTCGGGAAATAAGGTCTCTGAAAATGGTTTTGCGTATTCATATTCGGTGTATTATTTGGTAATATGGGGAAGTTATTATACATTTGATTTTGATTCTGAAAATTTTGAAACTGTCTTGGTTTTTGCATGGGCCAATTGTTAGTTTTTTGCATTTTTTGCATTTCGCCGAAGCTATCATATAGTTTTTCAAAATTTTCAAATTCACTTACATAAGCCATAGCATCTTCAAGGGTTGCTGGTTTTTTTATCTGCATGTTATTTTTTAATATGCCGGTGCACCCTGCAATAAATGTATTTAAAGCTGTGCTTTCATGATATTCAATATGACACAATTTTTCGGGTTCACCTAACTGGTTATTATTGCTTATTCTTTGAATAACGTTACTACGTAGTAGTTGTAGTCTATTGCCAAAATTTAGAATATGTTCTCCCTTAAGGGGTTTAGTACGGGTTAGTTCCTGAACTAAGCAATCTAAATCTCTCCTATCAGAAAAAGCCTGGGTTAACGCTGCGCGTAACTTTTCCCAGTCGTCTAATTCCATTCGATTTGCAATCATGTTTTCCGCTCTACCTGTCAGTTTTTCATTTATGCACTCAAGTACATGAGCATTTAAATCATCATCGTTAAACGGTTTATATTTGGCGACTAGGTCGTCGCATCTTTTTAAAAACTTATTTAAATGATTACTATTGCCATCAAAGGGTTTTATATTTTCGATTTTTGATTTAAACAGGTCCCAATTTACAGCTAGTGGGCCTTGTGCCGTTTGTACCGCGGGTGTCACTTGTGACTTACTCATTTTGTTTAGAATAATGTATTTCAAAAGCTAAATTGAATAAACAATCTATAATTCTATTTTGCCAGTAATAGGCCTACAAAAATAATGTGTTTGCTGCTTAAAATTATTTTTTGTCTCCAATAGACTGCCTAAAATTATTTTGTCTCCAATAGACTGCCTAAAATTATTTTGTCTCCAATAGACTGCCTAAAATTACTTTTTGTCTCCAATAGACTGCCTAAAAGCTAAGTGATATGCGCGATGCACAGAAACTATGATTATCCCTAAAATACCTTAAACAGAGGATAAAAGGGGCGAAAAGGAAAATGGCACTTACGTAGTGTCTTCCTCTCCCGATTCTTGATTGGCTGTGGTTGCTTGGTTGTCTGCTTGGTGGCTGACTGTCTGACGTGGCTTCTCCGGGGTGGTTCTTTTGGATAGCACTTAAGGGTTGAAACCGCAATCGACGCGTACGATCGATATCCGTTCGATTAAACGCGTTGACGCACTATCCTACCGACTGCGCCAGTTAAGTTTAAAAAACAGAGAAAACTATTTTTAAAAACAATTTTATTTTACTTCGGAAAATACAGCGTCTGACTTTAACGAGCTCAAGTCAAAGAATACTTTATTTAAAAAATTACATTAACATTATTGTAAAAACTAGCATCATCAAGAGATAAGGCTTCTCGGAAAGGTTGGCCTGGGAATCGTCTAGTTCATCGTTTTCTCAGTATGTAACTAGCTAATAAGATAATCTAGTTTTTCTGGTAGCATGTAAGGTTTTGTTAAGCTGTGCTTCATTTTTGCATTACCCTTGTAAATAATAAGGTGTACCTATATTTATAGTACAAATTTTAATTCCCCTCGCAAGATGGATTCCAAATCACGTGACACTCTGCTAATTCTGGTTTATTGACTTTTTATAAGTTGGTATGAATTCCAGGACCGGATTTGAAAATAATACATGTGATAACTTCCAAAATAATTTATGCAATAGCACAGAAAATATAGCTACGCAAGCTATATTTTCTGTGGCAATAGTCTCATCGGTTCTGCTATTTACTACTACCAAACAATGATAATTATAATAAAATAAATAATAATAATTTATTTTGAAAATTTTATTTCATAAATTTTATATGTATTGAGTTTTTATATGGCATAATGTTAAAGTGTCAAAATAGAGTTAAAAACTATAGAATATATTATAATTATTTAAACCTTAAAAATACTAAATAACTGAAACGCAATTTTAAATACTGTGTCATATATTTACAGCAGATTTTTTTTTGTTTTATTCGTTCAGGTTATACCTACCTATAGGTAAGACACTATACCTACAGTTTAACATAAACTAAATAATTGAAATCGGTCAGATATTAAATTTACTGTGAAGGAAATCCGCAGATTATCAGTTTTTCGCTTATTCCTACCCAGACCCAAAAGGAAAACTTTACCTACTATTAGATTTGGTCTTACTTTGGATGGATGAATCTTAATTGGATACGGTTACCTTTCTAATCCAAATATATATGCTATATATTGTTAAAAACTCAATTCAGCCAAGGATTTAATTTTTTCTGTCAATGGAAACCCTACTTTAACAGTTTTGACTTACGAAAAGTACGTAGACCCCAATATGGTTTCTATATAGTTTGTTGGTTAGGATACAATTCACTGTCACGGTTACCTTTCTAAACTTGTATGTGGGCTAACATAAAGTTAAAAACTTCAGTGTAACCAGGAATTTAATTCTGTCGATAGAAACCCTATTTTAACAGTTTTGACTGACATAAGATACGTAGACCAAAATACGGTTTCTATATAATTTGTTCGTTGGGTATGATGCAATTTATTAAGACGGTTATCTTTCTAAACTTGTTTGTAGGTTAATATAACGTTAATCTTTATTTTTTGCCTTACAAACCATAATAATAGTAAATAATTTGACTTACGTAAGGTACATAGGTACCTATAGACCCAACAAAGATTATTATAGATTTGTTCGCTATCCCATTATATATATTAATACGGTTACATTTCTAAACTGATATGTAGGCTCACAAAATGTTAAATACTTTATGTTAATCGGTATTTTAATTTTAATGTTACATACGTTTTATCACTTTTTTGCTTCTACGGTTGCTATCTATTTTATTACTCAAACACAAAAATAATGCATTCAAAGTTACTTAACGTTTTTCTATGTGAATGAAAGGTTAAGCTAGATCTAATTTAACTATTGTTTACATTTCCTTTATCACAGGTGTCAGTATGTATATAGGAACCTACCTACTTACGAAGACTTCGTAATTGTGGTAACTAACCTAAATTTCTAGTTATCTGTCTAATGTCGAATTATATTGCTTGTATGAAACAAACTAAGATAGTTTAACAATATGTATAGCCACATTATAAAAAATCGATGAAACCCTTAAAGAAAATGTAAATAATTCCTTCGCATTGAAATAGCTGAATTTTAAGGGTTAATAACGTATGTCCTAAAATTTTTGGTGGTGGTGACATGTGACCGTGTCCTTGTTGTTTGTTAAGTTTGTTTGTAGGAATTGTAGGTGAGAACTACTTAGAACTGAGAAGGGAAAAGTGTTCAAATTAATTATTGCATTATTGCTGGTGTTATTATGGTACATTTATTAATGTTTCCACTATTTCCAGGCTGGATTTAACATTGATTGGTAAGTGAAATGTATAACATTTACATAAATAGAAGTATATAATGAGTAATAGATGTGTTTTGGACTTCCATTGCCTTTAGTTTTTCATATCACAACGTTTCAACTGGTAAGTATCTCCAGTCGTCTTCAGGTGAATACTGTTACAGTATTCACCTGAAGACGACTGGAGATACTTACCAGTTGAAACGTTGTGATATGAAAAACTAAAGGCAATGGAAGTCCAAAACACATCTATTACTCAAGGTACATCATTGTCTACAACCTTCAAACAAACAGAAGTATATAATGTTAACAAAATTTCGTATGGAGATGCACTATTACTGATGGCGTCTCTTTTTCGATTTTATATTATTACACAAAAAATAAAAAACGGATTTACTTTAGTTAGTTACTGGAATACAAGAATTCCTTTAAATATTAGTCACAAGTCTTCTGTGCGGAATTTTATGTTTTTTAAATTTTTCAAAAAAAAAAATAAGATACCTAACCTATAACCAAAATTCACAAGGTTACGGGACCTGTGAAGCAAACAGGGGCGCTGTTTTCTACAAAATAGTAATAATACTTCCTAGGCTCCTATAGTAATGCCACCTAATATATTATTCTGTTGTCCATAAGTAGCTATTAGTCTAATAAAAGTTAAGGTACCTAAATAAGTTAAATTTTTAATCAATTATTAGTACAGTAGTAAAATTGGTGGTTCTTTTTCTACATAAATATTCATGAAAAAGTGGTTTAATGTTAAGTTTATGTGTTGACATTTTTCAATGGAATTTTTAAGAATAGGTAATGTAGTAAATTTCGTTGGTATAGGTACTCGCTGCTAATTTTAATGCGAATGATCATTCATTACATTACGAGCATGGAAAGTGAGACATGACACTTTATATAATTTTTTAACCTATGTTTTTACAGTAAGGCTATTCTGGTATGGGTAATTTGCTTAAATATTTGATTATTGTATGACTATTCTAATTTGTGTAGAATATTTTAAAGTGTAAGTACATGGTGAATATCTTAAATTTGCCACCCCTTCTTTACTCTGTTATTTTTGAAAATAGAAAAACTTTTAAAAAACAAAAACATTACATGATTTTTTTCAACAATGAATCAAATCAGAACTCCGAAAATGATATAATAAAACATTTTTGTAAAGGAATGTAATGTCTAATGTTTGGTAAGCAGAAATAAATAAATTTGGATTATGATTGAGAATGTTGCCTTTTAGATGAATACGAGAAAGCTAAAGAAAAAAGAAGTAAAGCCCAATTTACATCTGATATTAAATCAGACAGTGAAATAGACTTAAATAATAGAAGGACAAGAAGACAACGTAAACCTCCATATGTATACAGCGACTCTAGCGATAGTGACAGTCAAATCCAAAGCAAATTAGTCAACAAGAAAAAACAGCTTCCAAGACCTCCCCCTATTGAAAATTAAAGTGATGGTAAAAACTTTTCAGTACTTTGCTTTTTTGTTTTTTAAAATTTAAATTGAAAAAGTGTTTTTTAATTTTGTTTGTGCATTTATTTTTTAAAAGTTTTATGTATAATGCCTTATGCCTCAAATAAAGTAATCGCAAACATCTTGGTGATTTTATTTTATTTGAAAACTGCTTTAAAATAGCTACATTATTTTTAAACACTGTCTTTAAAGGTAACAATTTTTTGCTGCCAGCGGGATATTATAAGGATGGACATTTAAAATAGTATATTACTAAACTAGTTTTGTAAGACATATTTATACTCGATCAAAATAACACTCGTACAAGTTCTAAAGAACAAGTGTTGTCAAGTCTTATGGAGCAGTTATCTTCAATATTTTTTCTACTTTTAGTATCTTTATGCCTTACTTTTAAAAAATATGTTATAAACATGTAAAGCAATATGTCATCTTAACTTTCAAATGAAATGGACATTTTTGGATTTCATTATATTGGCTACTCATTATAAAACCTAAATTGTTATTATACCGAAATAAAGCAATAAAGTAGAAAAATTATTTTAAATAGGTAGATTATCTGACGTCTTAAATACATCTGGTCAACGTAAAATACGACGTAAATCGAGACGTTAATTCAACGGTCACATTCAACGTTGTATTAATTATGACATTGTGCCGTCCTGTCAACGTAGATTCAACTGTTGTTACAACGTAATGCAACGTTGGGAAGTATCGTATATCCAACGTTGTATCGACCAATCCTTGCTGCTTGGGGTGTACTGTCAGTTAAGATTTATTTATTTTGAAGTTTTCGCTTTAAGATGTCGTATAAACTAGAAATAAGAAAAAGTATCTATAAGTTAGTTGGGCGGGTACCCAAAGCTGAAATCTGTCGAATAGTCCAGAATGAAAACATTTCAAGCAGAACCATTTATAGAACAATAGCAGAGTTCGAGCAGGGAATACTATGTCTGAATCTCCCAAAAAGTGGAAGACTTCGTACATTTACTGCACAGAGGTCAAAGAGATTGGTGAAAAGAACAAAAAACCAGGTTGGAATGTCAACGCGGAGACTGGCTCGTCAATTCAGAACTTCTAAGAGTACGATATCGTTGGAATTAAGGAGGAATGGACTTAAATATCGAAAGAGACGTAAGTGCCCCAAATACTCTCAAGCGCAACTCCTTCGTATACCAAGATGCTGTCGTCAACTGAGGCGGGTACACTTCAAGTACAAATCATTGTAATTCTGAAATGAAGGGAAACGATAGATTTTATACGGACAACGTAGAGGAATGCCCTGACAATGTTAGATATAAACATAAAGCGAAATTTGCAGATAAAATCCTTGTCTGGTGCGCAATTTCTAACAGAGGTGCATCCCGACCTTTTGTGGGAAGAGTGAGGGGTGAAGCTTTGAATAGTCAGAGCTATATTGATAATTGCCTGTCCACATTACATCAGTTTGTCCACGAACATCATGCTAATGACGATATCATGTTTTGGCCAGACCTAGCATCATGCCATTACTCAAGAAATACCCAAAACTGGCTTCGACAACACCTCATGTTTTGGCCAGACCTAGCATCATGCCATTACTCAAGAGATACCCAAAACTGGCTTCGACAACACCAAATACCTACCTTTTGTTCCCAAAAACGATAATCCTCCAAACTTGCCGCAGGCTCGCCCAATAGAGGATTTTTGGGCTTTACTGTCTAGGAAGGTTTATCATGGAAGCTGGGAAGCCCAAGATAAAGAACAATTAAGACGGCGAATTTACGAAAAACTAAGAGAAATTGATCTGAATTTCGTCCAGGGCCTCATGAAAGACATTCTAAGAAATTTGCGCCTGGTAGAGCAGAATGGGCCACTCCACATAATTCGATAATATAGTTTGGTTAAGTATTGAGTTGTAATTTATGATAACTAGTTAGTGTTCAAATAAATTTATTCATCAAAAAAAAATCCGATAAATATTTTGTGCCAAAACTTTTAGGACATACGTTAATATGAAAGTTTTATTTTTATTTTTTAATAATATTACATGGTGCTAGAGGTGTAGGTACCTATCTAAGTCAAAAAAATTATTTCTACTTATTTTTCTTAAAACAGAAAAGGGTAACCTACAGACTGCAAAAATTATACATTAGAAACATAAGTTTGCGAACAGACATTTTAGGAAGAGGTTCCGATAAACACGGCTTTTAGATGAAATGAAATTGAAATTATTGATATCGATGACTTGACTTACGTGTAAGGTACACAATAATAATTATGATCCATAATGATTTAACCTCTAAAAAACGAATAATAAAATTTTAACCTTTTAACCACCGGTGTGTGGACTCATTTACGGGCCACTACTAATATGGACCAATTTGGGGATATTATTAGTCCCAATATCAGCTAATCGATGACAAATTTGTGATGTCATTTGTCGGAAAACGAGAGAATTCGTAGCGTTTTGTAAACTGGCTACTTATACTCCCACTAAGCTCACCCTATGTGCTTCAATCAATATTCTTCTAGACAGCTTAAATATTGCAAAAACGAAATTTAGGAAAGTATATGTATGTATAATACCACTAGTGGTAAAATTATACCGATAAATTTTTTAAATTTTATTCGAAAGTAATAAATTTAAAAAAATAAATAAAATAAGAACAAAATAATAACAAACGGGTAAGCCATCAGGTATGTAGCCAGGATTTCTTCTCGGGGGGAGGGGGCACCGAGATCGCGGTCAAGGTGCAAAAAAGAAAGCGCCGCAGGCGAACATTTTTTGGGTGCCACGCCTTTTTTTGAATCATGGTGCTTGGTTTTCAAGTGGGAAATAGTATATTACGTAATAAGTGTTGTAAAAAGCATTTTACGCACGTATGGAAAAGTTACGCATGACGCCGCGTGGCGGCGAGTGCGTAATTCTATGAGTGCGTGATTCTATGAGTGCGTAATTCTGTGAGTGCGTAATTCTATGAGTGCGTAATTCTATGAGTGCGTAATTCTATGAGCGCGTAATTCTGTGAGTGCGTAATTCTATGAGTGCGTAATTCTATGAGTGCGTAATTCTATGAGTGCGTAATTCTATGAGTGCGTAATTGTATGAGTGCGTAATTGCATTACAACACGTATTACGTACCATACTTTACCTACGACCTACTTATTCACACAACATCATTTAGTTTTAGTTTTCCATCTGAACTGGTAACAATATTAATAATTTAAGAACGTGATAACATCAACGAGAAGGTATATATTGTAATAATTCTACAGTATGATTATTTAAATTTACAAATGTTATTTTTTATTATATTATTTATTCTCATTATGATAATTATTTATAGTTACAGAACAATTATTGAAGACAAAAGGTATAGCGTTTGTTTTGCTTGTTGAAGCATAAGTAAGATTTACATTATTAGTTGCCTTAATGAAATTTTCATTAATATTATTAGTACTATTACTAGTACTTGCTATTGCAGATGATATTATAGACGAATTGTTAGTTTGATTATAATTTAGGGAATTATCCACATGCCCTTCAGCTACGGCTGAGGACTGCCATCCGCCGTGTCTTTTTAAATCTAATAAGTCACCACCCGCGTCAACAGGAATAGTCGCGGACGAGCGTCGAAAACAGTGTCCTGTATAAGTCGCTGCTTCTGGTAGTCCCAGATATATGGCTATTTGTTTTGGAACCTTTCCTAACTTGTTAATACCAACAGACTGTTTGGTACATTTTCCGTTTATATAGTTTAGAAAAAAAGGTAAATTTGGAGCTGTATTTACTGCAGAGCGAAAGTTTATATATTTTTTAACCTTGGGGTAAAAATATTCTGACACCACAAAAGAACGTTGCCGTTTAGTTTTTGAATCGGGAATATTAATAATTAAATTCTTCCCTGTGTCTTGAATATCTGACGGTTTTATTATACGCAACTCTTGTTTCCTGCATGCACCGCTTATACCAATTATAAGAGCAACCTGAAAGAAGATTTGAAATAAATTTACACATCTAACATTATATTGAGCTCAATATATTACCTTCATAAACAAATGTATATCATCTGGTGCGTTTTCTAGAAAATCATTTATATTCTTGCTTGTCAAAATCTTGGATTTTTTGGATTTAAAGCCGTCCGATTTTCTCTTCAGGAGAGCTTGTAATTTAGAGTAGTTTGCAAAATGACCAAAGTGAGGAAAGCTTCATCGTTTTTGATAGTTCTTGGAAATATGCCATCATTACATTATCGGAAAATGATTTAACGTCGTTTTTTAATCTCCATTCCATAAATCTTTGGTAAGTAAATTTGTATCGATATTCAGATTTCGCCGGTAACAAGTTGTTTTTAGCAGCTTCTGCAATTTCACTAATATTGGGTGGAGTTAAATTTTCTATTTCACTGTCACTCGACATTTTTTATGTAATCAAACTAATTTTACTTTATAATATTACTCACATACAAATTTGATCTAAGATTATGTCAGTTTTTGAATAAGTTTGTTTGTATTGACCGTTGCTAAGCGGTTGCTAGGAAAACTGTACGATTTTTTTACCAAGCTGTGCGATTTTTTTACCAAGCTATACGATTTTTTTACCGTGCGCAATAGGAATCTTACATTGATCGGAGACGGTGTGTTTTTAAGTATTTACAGTAGTGGTCTAAGGAAAATAAAAAACACTACCCAAAATCCTCAAGAAAAGCACAAAAACAAACCCGGTAATAATTGAGGTACTTAAGTCTCGTGCCTCATGCCCTATAACCGCGCCTGCATTAAAAATAAATCTGATTTTTTTCGTATTGGGTTTATATTGTATTAAAATTGTAAACAAATATGTATTTTTATTATTATATAGGTACTATATTATCATTCTATCTACTAGGTATACATGACAAACTGTCACGAAGAAAATTTAATAATGTATGAAATGTTTAATGTGTCCTATATTGTCGAAATCAGAGCTCTATAATATATGGATATTTCGCATAAAATTCATTTTGTTTTTGTAAGTTTTATAAGTATGGTCTCGAGTTTCGGCGGGGGGCCCGGGCCCCCTGGCCGCCCTTCCCTAGCTACGTGCCTGGCGGTAAGCTCTTCACTTATGTTTATTGTTATCAACCATAAAAATTGTTTCGACACACAATATCTTCGTTTAATTAGTTCGTTAGTTTTGACCATCTGACGAAGACACTGTGGGTCGAAAAATTTGTTATGGTTGATAACAATAAGTGAAGACCTTACACGTTTGTATTATTATTTTGATGCTTTTTCAAAATGGATCTTGCTGCATCAATCGAACATTTTATACGAAAGGTTTTTCCTTGAAAATCTGGTGGTATTAATTGGCCATGCGAATGATTTTAAATTAATGCCATGCACAAGCAAAATTTCCTGAAAGCATAAACTTAAGTAACAAAAACCAAAAATTTGATTAAACTCAACTTATAATTTTTCGCTTAGCAACGAAACAAACCTTTCAATGTTAAGAACAAGAAGTATCCAAAAAACTACAATTTTTTTTGAGGTATGGATTTTTTGACGGTCACCATGGCAACACATGTGTTTTATCGGAAATATTTTCGCTGTGGGTAACCCACAGCAAATTATAGTGGAAATTTTTTTTGACATAATCACAGAATAATTTTATTTGACATAAAGTAAGTTTCAATTTTTTAAATTTAAACCTAGGTACACTTTTCAAAAACGCAGTTGAACAAAATTAAGTTTTAATTTTTTATAAACTAAAATTCTTATACATTTCCCTTACATAATTAGGATGTTTTCGGTATTCTTCTGCTACATCCTTTCTTCTTAAAAAGGCGAAAAAGCTGGACTTGGTATCGAACATATTGTTTTATTAATTAAATATCTATGTCTGATAAAATATATATGTATAATATTTAGACACCATTTTCTTTACTATTTTTCCATTTAATGGTTTGAATTTTGAAAAATTTAGAAGCAAATATTTTTGAACAATGACGATTCATTTTTTGTTTTTCGCTGCAAAATATTCTGTTTACTACAAAACATGAATTTTTACAGTTTGAGTACTGTCAAAATATAATGACCGGTTCGCAGCCGCTTTTATGCAAACAAATTAAACAAAAAAAGCAATTTTCTACCACTTGCAGTACCTAACTTAAAGTTTATGTCAAATTAAAGAATATACTATGTTAAGTCTTAAAATTGTGTTTCAGTATAACTACAAAGTAGAAATCAATATAATGTTATTGCTACCAAAAGCTAATGAAAGCTGAGGAGCGAGCTAAATCTCTTCATGTACCTAATATATGAAAAACCAATAAAATTTTAGTTTTTTACCAATTGTAGTAAAACTAATCTTACATAATAGGAAATCAATACCGCGCTAACCGCAAATTTTTAATTTTTGATTTTATGGCGGTATTTTAGTGCTAACATATTGAACTTTGAAATGCAATACAGCCACAAGTGATAAAGTTTAAGATATACCATCATTTTGCAGATATGGCCCCATGAAATCCCACCTATCATTCATTGCTATACAGTATACAGCCTCAAGTACACATGCCTCAGTATCGCACTGAACTCGCTACATTTTGTTTTTGTTCAATCGCCATAAGTGTTAGTTATGGATCGCCATAAGTGTTAGTTATGGCACTATTGCACCGAGCTTTTTACAGTGTAAGCACAATCGAACCGAAAGTAGTAGTTTTGTTTTTGTGGTAGAGCAGTTCACGTGGTACTAATTAGATTTTGGGAAATATATAGATGGATCACTAACTCTGGCTCAAATGTATAGATATTATAAACAAGAACAGCAAGAAAGATATTTGCCATTTGCTAAAAGCTGCACAATCATACGAAACCATATTTAACAGAGAGTTTAACATATCATTTCAGCAACCTAAAAAATACCGATGTTCTATTTGCGAAACATATAAAAACTCGAACCCGGAGGAAAAAGCAAAGAGCCAAGAAAAGTATGATCACCATATTGCAAATAAAATAAAAAGCCGTGAAGAAAAAGCTAAAGATACAGTGGTTGCTAAGGATAATCTAAATATTGTTGTAGGATTTTTTGACCTGCAAGCGATATTACTAACACCGTCTGGCGACGTTACAGCTTTTTATTACAAGTGCCGTTTAAATTGCTTTAACTTTACAACTTTTCAAATTGCAACTAAACGTGGTCTCTGCTATTTTTAGCACAAAGCTATTGCCTCCAGAGAAGCTAATGCGATAGCAATGTGCCTTTTCAGTAATATATCCAGTTTACCCCCGAATACAGATTTAATTTTTTTATTCCGATAATTGTGTAGGACAAAACAAAAATTAAGAAAAAGTGGACCAATTTTTGTTCCCCCTCAATGGCCACCATTAATAAGAACCGCCATTAAAGAAGGAATACCCTACGAAGTTAAAGAGCTGGTTACAGAAGAATTTTTTAACTTCAAAGATATTGCAAACCAATTTGGAAAAAGTCACTAAGAATTCCAGAAAAGAAAGGGTGATATGGAAAGAAATCCAGGAACACAAAGTTGAGAAGGAAAGTCCTAACAAACTGTTTTACAAAATAAATTTTGAAGACAAATACAAAGAAATTGATGTATCTTCACGACGTACGCAAAGTCTAAACAATACTGCTCTAACCAATGCCTATGACACGCGACCTAGTTTAAAAGAAAATAATAAAGAACACCTTCTAGATTTGTGCAAGAAAAACTTAATCGAAAATGTTCACCAACCTTTTTATTTTAACATTTGTTCGTAGTTATAAGTACCACATAATTTTTGTTTTACTATTCAAATATTTAAATGCTTTTAAAATAGTATTTTATAGACTCTTGTGTTATAATTTTCCTACCACAATTTTGATAGAAGAAGCAGGTATGGTGCCTTAAAATATTAAAATTTTAGTGCAATAACCCCATATCTCACAAAATTCTAATATTATCTCAAAATCTATAATTATTTATGTACGGTTATGTGTCAGCAACAGGTAAGTATATTATATTAAAATTTTAAACACCCTATTTCTCTTAGAGTTAACCAATTATGCGACTAATTCATTAATACCATTGTTTTATTTCCTTCTACTCTAAAATTATATAATTTTTAGTTGTGGCGGTATTGAATTGCATGTAGGAAATAATGAGCCATGTCAAATATTGAAATAAGATTTTTGCGCAACTGCAATCGATATTAAAAAAATATGACTCTCAATTTTAACTTATTATAAAATCCAACTGCGTTTAGTGGCACTTTAGAAAATTTTTAAAAAAATGTTCTAGCAAATGTTGTAAACCAAAATTACGTAAAATGAAAAAAATATACTATGCTAATGCTAATTGTATTTACGTGTAACTGTAATTAGTAGAAATTGTATAGGTAGTATAATAGAAAATTCCACACCAAATTGGTTTAACATAAAATAATTTTTAATTTTAAAATTATTTTATTTTAAGTCTTCGACTCGATAATTTTCAAATTATTCATGAGCTTGAATAAATTTCTGGAACTCATTTAAGCTCTTGTGATATTACTAGTGAACATTTTTAAAACGCTAGATCTAACCATAAAAAAACCCGTAATTCGTTGCTAAAATGTTAATTTTCACGGAGAATGAAATACTTACGCAACTAAATTTTTTATGAGTAGGTTCCCAATAATCACGGCATCCGCATTGTAGCTAATTCGTTTTGATTTAAATGGTTCGTAGAAATAAAAATATATTTTTGTTGTATTTAAAGACACGCATTCATTTAGATAAATATCGGTAATAATGATGTGTAATAATACAAAATGACCGAGTAAAAAAAATACAATTATTAGTGGTTACTAGGGTAATAACTTTTATAACAATTTATTAAAGTTAGATTATGAAGCCAGTAAAATTGATGTTGCCAAAAAATAGTATTTTAAAGTATAAGTGGATATTAGGGTCTTTAAAACACGCGCGATTTTGCAAGCACGACGGCGAGTGCATGAAATAAAGCAGGTGTTTTAAAGACCAGTTATCCACGAATACTTTACAGTATTTTTTTTATTGGTACACTTTGAAATCATTAATTGATTGGTATTTATATTACAAAAAATGGAAATAATAACTTAGTAAGTAAGTGAAATGGTCGAATTCGTGATGTGATATACCTGTCGTTGTCATGAAAACAAGGAGAACAAAAAATTCCAATCTGTCACATAAGATTCATTGTTGTCACCGTTGACATTGGTTGTGTATTGTTTAAAAAATTATTTTATTTGACGTTAAAAGGTAATTCTGTCAAATCAATAATTAAAAAGTTGACATATTTAGACTTCCCGTTTCAAGGGTTGTTGATGTTGCCATGGTAACTTTAAAACACGCGCGTTTTTAAAAGTGGGATTTAAACACGCTGAGGCGTACTTTAAATAAGCAAAATAGGGTATCAATAAAAAATACTTTTTCTACTTATTAATAATACCGTGCGAGCAAAAATTATTTGCATCAAAGAGGGCCTTGCATCTAAGAACATAATGCTTAGCCGTAGAGCCTAATACCTGTTGGGTATCAGTAACTACCTGAATTAACAATCAATCAGTTATTCCGTCATCTTTGACAGTCGTTACAAGTAATTTGATTCATCGCTCATTTTTCCAATTTCTTGAACAATTCACCCAATGGGCTTTACGGAACATCACAAAACATTCATGGTTGAAGCGTATTTTCGAAACGGGGTTAGAGTAAATGGCGAATGGCAATACAATCCGGGTTTGTGCATGGACGATTTTCACGAAAATTTTCCTAACGTTGCTTTTATTGCTGGGGATTTTTATCATTGCCCGAAAAGAACTGTGGCTGTGTTTAGGAAAACAGGTTCTATACAACACAAAAAAGGAGCAGGAAGATCATCTGTAAGAACAGAAGAACTTGTTGCAAACGTTCGTGGAATAATGCAAAATACGCCAACAAATTGTATAAGACACCTGTCCCAAGAAGTGGGAAGATCTTATGGAACATGCAGGACTATTCTTAAGAAGCAGCTAAATTTATTTCCTTATAAAGTGCAAGTATTCCAAGAAATACAAGCCGCAGATTTTAAAAGACGCAGGAATTACTCTCAATGGTTTACCCAAAATTTATTGGAAATAAATGATTTATTAGACCTGATATTTTTTTCGGATGAAGCCTGGTTGTGGAGTAGTGAAAATCCCCATTTTTTTGTAGAGTCCACATTGCACCCTCAAAAAATCGGTGTCTGGTTAGCTGTTTCCCGAAGAAGAATTGTTGGTTCTATTTTTTTCCACACAGTTACAGCACAGCGGTATAGAGACAATATTTTTAATCCATTTGTAGAGCAATTACTTCACGATGAACTACGTTTTGGATATTTTCAACAGGACGGTGAAACCGCCCATACAGCCGCCGAAACTATTAACTACTTACGCAATTTTTTCGACGACAGATTGATCAGTTTGCGATCAGACATTGAATTCCCACCTAGATCACCTCGTTTAACGGTTATGGATTACTTCGTTTTTCCTCATTTAAAGAACACTATTTTTAAAACACCAGTTGCAACTTTAGAACAATTACAACAAAGGATTATCCAAGAATGTGGTAACATTTCTCCAGAGATGCTGGTCAACACTTTCGAAAATATGAAGAGACGTGTAAATTTATGCTCGGAGCATGGCGGTGGCCAATTTCAGCAATTTATGTAAATATTATTCTTTTTCTTTCCGTATATTCTTACTTTGTTAATTTTGTAAACAACAAAAATAAATTTGTATTTGTCCACTTATTTTATTACTCATTAGTTTGACATATCCTGTCATAAAATGAATTTGACAAAATTTTAACCTAGATTTGGTTAGATATACCTATCGTCCTCATATCATTGTGATTTAAACCAAGCCCTACGATTTTTAATCCAAGCCCTCTTTGATGCAAATAATTGTTGCTCGCACGGTACAAACAAATTAATGGCGACAGAATTAAGTTTTAACTAACAAGAAACAAAATTTAAGATATCGAAATGTAGGATTTTCTTTTGCAAATATATTGTAACTAGCAAACTAGCCAATGAAAAGCTATATAGAATATACATACCCCGCCCCCAGTAACTATTTTAACCTCGAGAGGAATTTTTATTTTTTTTAACACTTTATTTATGTGTTTTCGCTAAAACCGGGGAGAAAAAACAACAAATTAACTTGTTTTATCGACAAAACGAAAAGTTAAAAGAAGGTTAGGATGTCGATTTATTCACAGTTAGCAATTCAACCATGTCATTGGTTGATTTTTCTTGAAAATAATATTTTTATTCCTTATTATCTATTTCTTACTACATATTGCTTATATTTTAATTGTGTCTCGGGCCTTAGCAATCACAATAAACCTTACATTAACCTATTTTTATTATTGTACTTATACCATAAGTCAAACATTTAACATCCAATGATAGGTAGCTCATGTATTCCGTAATTATAATCATGAGATTAATTGTTTAAAGGTAAGTTAATTATTAGCAGTTATAGCCAGCAATTGCTTAGCAGACCAATTAAATTAAAGCAAACTACAACATAATTCTGCGGCATAGTAAGACACATTTTGTTTAATTAAAAGTAATAGCCGCATTGCTGTTACGAGTCTTCTTTGTCAGAATAGCGTGACTTTGTTGCTTTATTTATTTATTTTTTTATTGCAGTCCTGGAATAATTGTTAAAGTTGCGTTGTTTAAATCATCGTCTTTATTTTAGACAACTGGGTTGATAAATTAGGTCATATTTCAGTCATGTCTGACCTAGAAAACTCTTGACACAGCGAAAAATCTTTATTATTGCTCAGAATGAATTAATAATTAAGTTATTTCTTCCTTTACGGTCCCTTTCCGCGAAAAGAGTATAAACCAAGTTTTTGCAGATTTTTTTAATAATTCAGTTGCAAGTTTTTGAATAATAGAAATGGGAATAATAAAACTTTATTTATAGGGTATAATTTAATCGGAGCCGCCTGAGTGCAGCTATTAAAAATTGCATTTAAAAATAAGTATATGTTCAGTCGTGGTATTGAATATCAAACTATATAAGAATGACGGATGTCCGAGAAAAGTTGACAACCCATTTTATGACGTATTGGAGTTGGTTTGGCCGCCAATGTGGAGTTGATCGTAACTCTAACCTTACATCTGTCGCCTGTCTGTCGTTATAATGCAGCGCCTCGGCAACAGATGTCTCAAATTTACTGATGTGATGTCGTGGTGTTGCCGCATATCGTATTTTATTGGAATTTTTAAGAATTCAAGCATTTTTAACAGACAATAAAAATAGGAGGTTCTCAATTCCAGCCGAATGTATGTTTTTGATACTAATATGTACGCTGATTACTCCGGGGTAATTGAACCGATTTCAATGATTTTACCGTTGCATTGGGTGCGAGGGGTGTCTCACTAGGTAAAATTTGTACACTGACTGCCGACTTTGGCAGTCAACTGTCCGTGATTGCCGATGACTGCCCGTGATTGCCGATGACTGCCAGTGATTGCCGATGAATGCCGGTGATTGCTGATGACTGCCAGTGATTGCCGATAACTGCCGATGACTGTCAGTGATTTCCGATGACTGCCAGTGATTGTCGATGACTGCCAGTAATTTTTTCAAATTTCATTCATCCATCTTTACGATACGCCGAAAAATATGCGTTCTTATTGGTCAGATCAAAATTAATTCCGATAAATGCCGAGGGCTATTGCCGAAGACTGCCAGTGATTGCCGATGACTGCCTCTGATTGCCGCTGACTGCCAGTGATTGCCGATGACTGCCAGTAATTTTTTTAAAGTCTATTTATCCATCATTACGAAACGCCGAAAAATATGCGTTCTTATTGGTCAGATCAAAATTAATTCCGATAAATGCCGAGGGCGATTGCCGAAGACTGCCGAAGACTGCCGAGTGATTGCCGATGACTGCCTGTGATTGCCGATAACTGCCAGTGATTGCCAATGACTGCCAGTGATTGCCGATGACTGCCAGTGATTGCCGATTACTGCCTAGACATTTGTACACCGACTGCCGTAGTGAGACAACCCTCGATTGGGTGTTAAATGTTAAACAAATAAAAGTAGATAAAAAGCGACAGCAAGTATAACTAAAATAGGTTTTATTTCGTCGAAAAATAGCAAAATGCGTAATACACTAATACAAACAAACTGGATGTTTCTTAAGTAAGAAAGTAAAACCTACATATTTTAATTATTTTGAAAAGTAGTAATAATTGCAAATTAAAACCAAGTTATACAAACAAACCGCACATCATTCATATTTTACCCAATATATACGTTGTAGCCTAGGTGTGTATTAAATAGTGAGAGTCGTCATTTAATTCTGTTAGAAATAGAATACATGGCGGTCAATATGTTTTCATGTAACGTTGGGACGTCAAAAGGTTGAAACTATTATAAGCTACAAAGCAATTAAAAATATAGACAATCTAGACTATATATTGTATATATACTATAGGTAGGAAAATAAATGTAAGCTACTTAAATCTAGGATAGGTGTAGGTACTTATGTGAAATCAAGTTTTACGATAAGCTATAAAAATAAATTTAAAAAATTCATGCAGCAAGTCAAACAGACAGGCGGCAACAATGTTTTAATCTAGCAGTGAAAAGGTTAGTCGCTTTCTTGTTGGTGAACTCATTGTGCCATCTATAAATTTAACGTAGCAGATTTAGGAAATCTGCTCATATGGCCTTCTTATAGTTTGATATTCAATGCTCGTAGTAAAGTCTGTTCGATGACTTCTGACCGTTACGTCATATTCTCCATATTTGCAGTACGTCGTAAATTAATTCAGTCAGTTTTACTTACCAGTAAAGGTTATAATTTTTTTAGGCTTGATCTACATAAAGACGGATGCATATGAACAAGTCAAATACAAGCACGTTTTTTTTAAATTTTTAATTATTATTTTTATACTGTAAATGAAGTCAGAAATAAGTAGTTTCTTTAGGGTAAAAGGTATCATGGGATGAAACATTTTGTTTTTAAAAATCAGTATGAAAGTTTTAATTTATTTAAATTTACTGAAAAATAAATAAAATTCATTTATAAAATTTAAAATTGAATCAGATATTTTTTTGTCTAGTGCATCGCTAGTGCTAGCGATTCACGTTTTTCTTGAATCGTTGGAGGTTATATTCGGTTGGAAACACGGTCTCAGAAAGGCCGTTCCACAAAGATGACGTCCTCCAAATAAAAGAGTTCTGAAACAATGATGTTCGGGGTGTACTAAGTTGAACCACATAGGGATGGGCGGCAGTGGTTCGTCGTGTGTTTCTGCTATGCATTACTCTAGGTGGAATCGAGCGGGCAATATCTGTCGAACACTTGCCATGAAAATATCTGTAGAAGAGAGTCAAATCACCAACCTGTCTTCGATGTTCTAAGCTGTCGAGGTTCTTAGTCAGCTCGTGGTCGCCGATTAGACGAACGGCTCTCCTTTGGATGGAATCCAACAACCGAAGGGTATGCTTCGGTGCAGAACTCCAGATATGAGAGCAGTATTCCAGTGATGGTCGAATCTGGGCTTTATAGAGTATCAAAAGTTGTTGAGGTGTATACAACTTTTTGGTACGGAAAAGTATACCGAGCTTCTGAGAAGCTGCCCTGGCGATTGCCACTACGTGATTATGCCAAGACATATTTTCTCCCAGGTTGACACCCAGCAAATTAATAGACGAAGTCAGTGGAATTGCGTGTCCTGCCATAATGATATCGGGTTCTGCAATGTTGACCTTCTTAGAGAAAACTGCAGCCTGGGTTTTTTGAGCGTTAAATTCGATTTGGTTACTGTCACCCCAAGACAAAATTTCTTCCAGGTCTTTATTGAGGCGTGATACCTCATGTTGTCTGCGAAGATGTGCGTCAGTAGCCGATGTTTGAGGTTTCAAAGTAAAAGATGAGATAAGTGTGCTGTCGTCAGCAAAGCAATATAATGGATTTTCTGTTTTTGCTAGAAGGTCGTTAATGTACAGTAAGAAGAGAGTGGGAGATAATATGGACCCTTGAGGAACACCAGCATTGATGGTGAAGGTGTCTGTTAGTGTGTGTTACATAATTTTTCCACTTTTCCACTGTTACATTTGCTATGGCTTCATTCCACAGACCCAAAACTACGCCATCTGTTACAGGATGCATAGAACCTATTTTTGCACCATAATAGCGCTTACATTCCGACCAAACCATTTCAATAGGATTAAAGTGGCAATGATATGGAGGAAGTCTTAAAACTCGATGTCCATGTTGCAATGCTACTTTGTCCAACCTATTAAAATAAAATTAAAATAATTAAAAATAAAATAAATAGTGCTTTCCAGATTACTTGTAGCATTTGGGTGGGATATGCTGCTTTACTATTATCCAGATCTGATCGTTTATTGCAAATAGTGAAACCAAGATATGTCTTTGTTCTAATCATGCAATAAGTAATCTTTTTGACCAACTTGTATTTGGAATTGTTTCCATTAGCCCAGCATGATAGGTGGCGTTATCCATGATAATAAGCAACGATTCTTCCAAGTTTCGTAACAATTTTTCTTCAAACCATTTCTCAAAGATTTTACCATTCATCGAATCATGATAATCACCAGATTTCAGGTCAGATTTGACTATTAAAATTGCATTATTCACAAATCCATTTTCTGAACTAGCTTGTAGAATAATTTACCGTACACCCTCTGGTGATTTTTGTTATGTATAGCGTATCATGTTGCCAACTTCGCCTAAAAGCACCTTTATTGTATATTCAGGTTTCATCCAGAAAAACAGGTTTTAAAGGAAATTGAGAGATGCCGTTATTCTTAAATTCTCTTTAAAATTCTACTCGTTTTTGGGCTATATGGGGTTGCTCTATTAAAAAACACCATCAATGATTTTAAGGTTTAGTTGTATTAAGCAAATGGTAACATGTTCACCTGCAGTATACTTTCCATGGTATGTTCATGAATTTCGTGATGTTGTCGACCACGGGATGATAAAATAGCTACATTATTACGATTCTTAAAATCCACATCCTTCTTTATTTACCTTAGTTCGTTGGATTGTTGAACACGAAACTCCCAAAGCATCAAAATCTTGTTAATTAAAAATGTCACTATCAAAAATGACAATAAAACTTTTTTGAATGGTAAACTTGTACGACATTCATTATTTAAGCAAATTTACTATCTCACCTAGTTCATGAATGTAAGAAAGATAAACACTGGTCTAAAAAAACTTTTTCTAAATTCGAGACGTTTATTTGGTGGTTGATGGCCCTACAGAGGGTGTCTTGAGTCGTTTTGTTGTTTTTTCCTTTTAACATCGACAGCAACCCCACGTCGAATATGTGGTGGAGCGATTCCAATTGGAGGGTAGAGTTTTTGAACAGGGGTGGGTTTTAGGCATCCCGTCACTATCCGAGTGGTCTCATTGACGACTGTGTCGACGTGCTTTGCATGTTTTGAAGCAAAATTTGGGCGTGGTCCAAAAATATGTTCGCCACATCTCTGTGGTACTCTTGTGTCGTGGGGTATATTGGAGAAAAAACGGTAAAATCTGTATCGGTTTGGTATCAGGTTTGGACGTGCATTTCTTTTACAAGCATGGTTTCTAAAATTATCGCACTATTTCAAATTTAGGAACATGCACGAATCAAATTAAATTAAGAGAAAATGTAAACGATAAATTTCTACTTAGCGTCGACCTAGATTTAATTATTAAGCACATTTAAAAAAATACATCGAAAAAGGGCATAATTTGGCCTCGTCCAAAAATATGATGTGTTTATGCGTGACAAAAAAAGATTATGATCTCAACTAAAAATAATAATTACTGTCAAGCCGGTTCTTTTTTTTGTTAAACTAAATATTCGGTTAAAAAGTTTTAAATAGATTACCTATTCAATTTTTTTTCAGTCTGACAACCAACAAATTAAAAAAACATATTTTAAAACGCATTAACTTACTCACATACATTATTTATATAACACACGAGTACGAAGAACAAAAGGCGTTATATTGTTTTAAAATAGGACTTTAAAATTATCATTGTGGGATCATATGGGGGCGGGGGAGCGCCTGTCTAGTATTTTTCGCACTGTGTACCTATTTACACTATTTTTTATTAAAATATCCAATAAAGCGTTACGCCTTGATTTTTTGAGATAAATGTTTAAATATGTTAATATTTTTGTTTTTTCTGCCTATAGGCTTTTAATAAATTAATGCTTATACAGGGTGTCCGCAAACTTCGTTCGTATACTTTAAGGGGATATTCTACAAATGAAAATATGAAAAAAAGTTCATATGAATGTAGGTCCTTAAATGACTTATAAGGAAGCTACGGCCGTCCAAAGGTGACCTCTAAAGATTAGTTTTTATTTTATATCTATGCAACCGCTTAAGGTACCGGTGGGCTTTTTGGCACACAAACTAATATTAACAATTGCTAATTTATGATATTAAGAGTGTTATTATGAAATTTAGTCAGGGACGTTCTTACGGGGGGGGGGGGGGGGGTGGAAGGGTGGCTTAGTTTATTTATTCCTAATTTTTTTACACGACACATTTAAAAAATTTTACCCGAAAATTATAATTTCAGTGATTTTTCTACACAAAAAAGGTATTCTTAAAAAAATTATTGGATCAATGATTTAGGAGAAAAATCGATTTATTTAAATCATTGCATAAACTATTATCGAATTGTGTTTAAACTAAAACATCAAAGTAGTCTTATGGCAAATACAAATTTGCAGTAAAAAAACATCAAGAAGCCCATGGTTAGCGTTAAAATAAATTAACAATGACGTTTTTGTGATTTATTGTAGTGATCATTGATCAAGTGCAAAGTGTTTTTGGTTAATTAAGGTGCAAATTTAAAAAAATGGCAGGTTATTCATTTGCTGAGTTAACTGATATGCATTTTATGTATGGCAAAGCTAGTGGTTGTGCCATTGCGTTCCGAACGCAATGGTTGTGCTCGAGAAGCTCGCAGGTTGTATCAAGAATATTTTCCAAAACCGTCAAATTCCTTGTGAGAAATTATTCATTAATTTTCATCAACGATTAAGAGAAACCGGAACTTTTATGCCAAATATGAATGAAACGGGGAGAAGCCGTACTACTAGGACTCCACAAGCAGAAGAAAGAGTACTCAAATTCGTTGCAGCCAATCCGGGTATACGCACAAGAAGAATTGCCTTACAAGAGGGTATCCGTAAGAGTACAACATGGGAAATTTTGCATGAACAGCTTCTTTATCCATACCATATACAAAGAGTTCAGGCGCTTAAGCCTCAAGGCCTACTTCCTCGTGCAGAGTTTTGTCAGTGGATGCAGAGAAAATGTCATTAAGACCGTTTTTTTCTACATAAAGTATTTTTTACTGACGAAGCAGGGTTTACCCGTGAAGGCATCGTAAACGGACAAAAGTAAACAACCTAAGAGGTATTTCAATATTCGCAAAGCTATATAATATGTAAGAATGTAAGTCACGCATTGGTCTACCTGCATAATTAGGATGTATCCTCAAAAAGGTCCGTTGCTGTTATATAAAAGATATGAGGGTTTAGAGAGAACGACAACGTGCTTTTATTAAATTATTGTATTAAAAATCGGCCGTTTTCAATTACAACTTTTAGGAAAAACTATAAAATAAAAAAAAAATCTATTTATCTTTTTTGTTTAAAAGATGTTTTAAACATTTTGTCTTTTTCCTGATATAAAGATATAAAAGATATTTTATAATACATAAACATTTGACAGATGCCTATATTTATGTCAACAAAGCCACCATTAAAAAAATAAAATACCATATCTGTACCTCAGAGCCAAACTATGTTAAGTCACACATTTGCGATTTTTACTTTTTAATGTTAAGTCAATCAGTGGCACGTCCCCTTTCAATTGATAGGTATATATATTTTTTCATTATGTCAACTCGTCTAAAAGTTAACACTTCTAAAACTATATTAGGTCATCACCCAAAAAAAAGGCTAACTAGGTTAAGTCATGTTAATATAGTCTGGCTTTGCAAGTTGGCAACGATGCGTTATGTTAAGTCACAAGTTTCAGTATGTATTTTTGGTTCAAATTGACTTAACATGTTTTGGGCTATGCTATGAAGTAAAAAACAAAGTGACTTGATATACTAACTCTCATTGGAAAAAGAGCAAAAAAAAACTTTAACTTTCTCCTGAAAAATCAAAATTTTTGACTTAACATACTTTGGCACTGGGGTACAGATATAGGTTAGGTATCATACTAAATTACTATATAATACCACACTTGACATAATATAGATCTTGCAATCAGATATATAATTTCTATAGTTTTTCAATAAATTCTCTTAATTTCTTAAAAAATAATTTTTTCGAGTATTTTTTTTCATCACTATTTTTCCGAACCAAAGTTGTTACCACGCTCTGTATACCACTACTATTCTTCCCAATTATTTAAGAATATTAAGTTGGGTATTTTTTTTAAATTATAATATAACATTATTATATATTTTTTACATCATAAATTTAAAAAAAAACTTTATACATTGATGGGCTAAAATATGGAACAAATTCATTTAAAAATCAGGTATTCATTTTTTGAAAAAACGCTCGGACACGTCGATTATAATTCTTTCTTCCGGATTTTTCGCCTCAAAAAGAAATTATACCGGGTGTGTCAAAAAGTAGATGTAGCAAAATTTTTTTGTTTTTTAAATAGAACCCCCCTATTTTTACTTATTACCCTAATTCTACGTCAAATTCTGCGCATAATTCATGTAGCATATTCTATCCTTATCTCTAACGGTTTTAGAGAAAAATTACACCATAAAAAAAAAAATCTTTAAAAAAAGGTACATGTACCTACTTAAAGGTAAACAGGTAAATTTAAATGAATTGTTACTACGATAGCAAGTCATGTGTCAATCAAAAATTAGTTTAGGTATAATTTTGAAAAACGGTGAACATGGTACTAAATGCACCATGTGAAATGAAACACAAAGAATCGAAATTTTAATTTTAATTGGATGTGGAGACAAAACAAGAAGTCAAGAAGAAGTTTGTAACTTGTTTAACGCTAAGTATCCAGAACGGCCGATTACAAGATCTACAGTAAGTAAAATTGAGAAGAAATTCAGGGAAACAGGGAATGTAAAGGATCGTCTACGGCCAGGTCGTCCAAAAATTAGTGAAAACTCACAATTGAACATTTTGTTAGAGGTTGAAGATAATCCTTATAGTGCATCCACTGAAGTAGCCCTTAATAATGATGTTAGCCGACGGTCTGTGTTGCGGGTATTGAAACAAGAAAAGTATCATCCGTACAAAATTAGGTTGCTGCACGAGCTAAACGAAGATGATCTCGACCTCCGACTACAGTTTTGTGAAACTATGATGGAAATTTGCAACTTAAATCTATTTTTCCATCGCAACATACTTTTTAGCGATGAAGCCACGTTTTGTTTGAATGGTTCGGTAAACAGACAAAATTTTCGGTATTGGAGTACAAATAATGATGTTGGATGAGAGAACAGCACACACAATACCCACAAAAAGTAAATGTTTGGGCAGGGATATTAAATCATAGAATTATTGGACCTTTTTTCTTCGATGGAAATCTTACAGGAGACCGGTATTTACAATTTCTTTAAAATGAATTAATTCCCACACTAGCAGCGGATTTTCCAAATCCGAATCAGCCTCATCTACCAGAAGCGTCTATTTGGTTTCAGCAGGATGGTGCTCCGCCTCATTTTGCTCGACAAGTACGAGAGTATTTGAATACTGTATTTCCCGAACGATGGATAGGTAGAAGAGGACCCATAGAATGGCCTGCAAGATCTCCCGATCTTACACCCATGGATTTCTTTCTTTGGGGTTATTTGAAATCAAAAGTGTATAAGGATAAACCATAAAATTTGGAAGACTTAAAATTTAAAATTAGATATGAAATTAGGCAAATTAATGAAAATACTGTAAATAATGTTTTAGAAGGGGTTTTAAGTAGATTAGCATATTGTCAAGAAGTTAATGGTTTGCATTTTCAACACTTAATAAACAAATTTTTTAACCTTTTTTTAAAGAATTTTTTTTATGATGTAATTTTTCTCTAAAACCGTTAGAGATAAGGATAGAATATGCTACATGAATTATGCGCAGAATTTGACGTAGAATTAGGGTAATAAGTAAAAATAGGGGGGTTCTATTTAAAAAACAAAAAAAATTTGCTACATCTACTTTTTGACACACCCGGTATAATTTCTTTTTGAGGCGAAAAATCCGGAAGAAAGAATTATAATCGACTTATCCAAGCGTTTTTTCAAAAAATGAATACCTGATTTTTAAATGAATTTGTTCCATATTTTAGCCCATCACTGTATACCTACCATGTATACCTAAGTATAGTACAAAATAAATAATGAAAAATAGTGGTTTCTTATCAGCGAATTTATGTCTTTACACGATAATATAAAATATATAAGTAATTATACCTAGCGCTATAATTATTGCATCAAATTTACGCTGCTTTTTAGCATTAACGTTAGTCGGATTTAGTGCTCCGTTGATTTAAAAAGCAAATACATCTACAGGATGGCCAATACTCAACTTTTTATTATTTTTCAACAACAAAGTAATTGGAAGGCATTAGGTTTTCATTTTAAAATTATTTTGAATTATACAGGGTGTCCAAAATAGTTAGGACATATCAAATTAACAGTTTTTAATGGAACACCATAAGTATTGAGATATTTTTATGGTTTTTGAGTAAGCACGATTATTTCCAAATTTGGTGTTCTTATAAAACATGTAGGGGAAGGTCGCATACTTCCCATGATGGCATACCACAGGTATCTCTGGAATAAACAGGTTTTGCGTCATACCGCATAGTTAGACGGGCGCGCGTATTGACCGTTCAGTTGTGAGTCGAATTTCAGTCGTGAGGGACGTTTTTATGTAAAGTTATTTAATAAAACAGAAATTGTTAAGTGCCAAAGTAATATTAGCCAGTTTTTAAACCAAAATTTTATTATGTTAGGTGCGTTAAATTAGAATGCACGATTTTTTTCCGATAACTATAGAATATAGATGTTACATTGCTATGATTATTTTAAATTAACAAAAATATTCTTTTTCCAGGTATGCGTCCTTCAGATTTTTGCATTTTACTGGAGTATATGCCATCATAGGCATTGCAGTTGCCTATGATGGCATACTTGGTGATTTTTTCTTTTCAATTTTTTTTAACAAAAAAATAGTTTTTTTTATATTTTTAAAGTTTTATAATGAATATTTAAGTAGTAACAAATATTATAACCTGGTTAAATTGGTTAAAACCTTTGAATTAAAAAATTTATTAGGTGGTAAAAAAAGGTGCCATCATTGGCGACCTTCCCCTACATGTTGGTAGAACGAAGCGACAATAATGTATATGATTGTTTAGTGGCGACTAAATGATGTTTTAAAAAATAAAAATATTTAAACTTATTTTCAAAAATGTAACAATTTTAAAAACTTTAAAAGTCCTAAATGTCCCAGAGAACAGTTAAAGATGGGTTTGTTCGGTATAGGTAAAGATAAAACGCTAGTATAATATAAAATTGTATTAAAAATCTATTTAAGACTTATAGAATTTTTTGTTTTTGAAATTGTTACATTTATTGAAATTAATTGTAAAAAGCTCCCGTAAACAATTTAACTTTTTAAAATTTGTAGATTTTTAAAATGTAAAGTCGCTACCCAATAATCATATTCCCCAACTCAAATTTCATGTATTACTTTCACTCTGTTCTACCGATAGGTGCTTGTTTTTTTTTTAAGTCTTGCAAAATACTTAATCTTTAAAAAATTGTTGATAACTGAAAAATGTTTTCATTTAAGTATAGGTTATGTTATACGAAATGCTCTGAACATTGAGCAAGCAATCCAAAAGAATCATTTATAAACAGGGTATTCAATTTAAAAAAATGATATCTTTGATGGCAAAAACGTTTTCGGTAATTTTTTCTAATCTATGATAATCGAATAATTATTGTCTATATTAAGCCTCTAAGTGGTCAATATTTCCTGCTGGGATGGGTAATATCAATGATCTGATACCTATAGATAAACAACAACTAGCAAAGTTGGAGTATACTTCAATTATATGGAACCCGTATTATTTATGTCACATAGATAGCATTGAAAGAATTCAAAAACGCTTTTTAAAGTATGTAACTTTTAAGATAGAGGGTGTCTATCCGGAGCGGGGTGTTGATTATAACATGCTATTAGAGAAATACAACTTTGACAGTTTTGCGAAGAGACGGGTATTTACCACTCTGGTTTTTTTATTTAAATTGCTGCACGGTGGTGTTGACTGTCCGGATCTGCTATATCAAATTAACTTTGCAATTCAAAGAATCAACAGTAGACAAAGTGTAACATTCTTATGCGAAAGGGCCAGGACAAATGTAATGCTTAAATCGCCAATTAATTTTATGTGCTCTAACTTTAATAAAATATGCAATAATTGTGATATTTTCACGTGCAACTTGCATGAATTAAAAGCTGTGGCAAAAAATATCTAAAACTTTTTAGAGTTTTTTTTTTTATTTAGTGGGTATCTTTTTGTGTGCTATTATTATTATTATTGTTGCTTTTTTTCTACACGTTCTTTTTATATTATAGGTAATATTTTTTTATACAAATTGATAATTATGAATTTTTGTTATAATTTTTTTTCTCTAGGTCTATTGCTCTGTAAATGGACACTTGTTGGGCAATAAAGCTATTATTATTATTAATATTATTATTATTATAACAAATGAACCTATTGATAAAAGCGTATTCCATTATGAAGAAAAATCAACCTACAAAGTTCGCCCCTCCACTTTGTTTGACAAACTTACGCTGTAAAAGTATTAACATGATGTGGAAAATTTAAATCTTTGTTTGCCAAACTTACGCTGTAAAAGTATTAACATGATGTGGAAAATTTAAATCTTTGTTTGCCAAGCGTACGCTGTAAAAGTATTAACATGATGTGGAAAATTTAAATCTTTGTTTGCCAAACTTACGCTGTAAAAGTATAACATGATGTGGAAAATTTAAATCTTTGTTTGCCAAACTTACGCTGTAAAAGTATTAACATGATGTGGAAAATTTAAATCTTTGTTTGCCAAACTTACGCTGTAAAAGTATTAACATGATGTGGAACATTTAATTCTTTGTCTAAAACCTTATAAAAAGTCTGCAGTATGGCAACGCAGCAGTTAGAGATCCGCCCCCAAAGATGTGATCGCTACGACATTGATCTGAGGCCCTGACGACGTTGTAACACATCGATTAAAATACATCATGCCATGACTATTTGGAATGATAATTTTAAATTATATACCTTATGCCTTTCGTTAACTCTGTTTTTGAAAAGTACTAATAAGTTTATTAGTTTAAATGCAACGGAATCCTGCGTTGAGAGTGGGTCATTCTGTATATGTGCATGGTTTTTATACGAGATTGCCAAATGAAAAAGACATCTTTATAGTTTTGCTAAAAGATATATCGAAATTAACCATGAATACTAATACCTATTGACAACAATTTAAAAGTTTTACAAGTTTAGTGTCAACCGTTCTTAATTTGTATCATTTTCAACGACGTTTTATATAAAAGATTTTTGAAGTACCTAATTACTAAATAGTAAAAAAAAAAAAATTTTAGTTTTTAGTTTATGATATTTGCTTGTAAGTTCATAATATTATATTTTACTAGCAAAGATTACCTCTCCCATCTCATGAAGTCATAAAAATTTAATATTTTAACTTTTCTTTTTACTAAATAAATTCAACTTCTTTCAACTTTTATCACTTTTTTTACGGTTTTAGTTATAGGTTAGGGTATAATATGTTAGGTAAGTTATATTTTTTAATTTTACAATAAAAAAGCTACAGTTTATAAAAGTGTTTTATTACAACGTTGCATAGTAAACTATATAAATTGGACTTTAGGTAATATATACCTAAAATATTTAAGAAAAGAAAATGTTTTCACTTAATTATTTTATATAATGGGTAATGGGTAACAAAATTTCCAGCTACTGAACTGGTTTTGTAAAATTACATATTTTTTACAGTTCCTATAATTAGATGCATTTTCCTTTGTTGTTTGCTCTAGGCGGTGTTGTAAATAGAGAGGATGAGTCGGGAGGAACAGTCCAAACTTTAGGAGCGTAATATACACGCAAAACCAATTTGAAAAAACCCATATGTTCTTATTCCATAATCTTTTGTTTTCAAGTTATAGCGCAATACCAAATAAAGAAAATTCGCTGTGGCTGTGTACACGTAGAGTAGAATTGAAGAAAAGAGTCGAGTTTGTATTACGTGTAAAAACTTTTATTTTATTAAAATCTTGGCAGAGCGCTTTCGGCTTTCGCCATCTTCAGTGCTATCTGAAAGTGAGAATTGAAAATTTTTATAACGGTAGGTTAAATAACAAAATTCTTGGAAAGAATTTGTGGAATGCAAAGAATTTATAACATTTTTATTGATTTAAAATTTGATTTTTAATACTCACTCGTCAATATACAATGATATCCTCAAGGTGGAATGGCATTACGTCCACACAATGTTTTGAAAATGATATTAAAATTGCAAAAGGACAACACGAAACAAAACATAAAACATCTTTGATTTAAAAACGTGCTGACAGTGGTAAAAGTAACAAACAAGTAAATCTAAGAAATCGAAAATTCGAGATGAGGTTACAGAATTAAAAATCTATCCTTTTATTTTTACATGAAAAGAAGGATGTAATGAGCTTTAAGGTGCTTTATTGTAAACAACGAATGCACATCCTTGACGTGTTTGGCGGGATTTTTTGAATTTAAATTGCGTTTCGTGGAAAGCATGAACTGACTTATGAAGAAAAGATCGAAAATAAAAAGAAAAATGTGAGGGAAATAGAAGAAGTCACGACATGATGCAAAATGTTAAATGTAAAGGGGGGGGGGAGGAGTTTTTGAATAATCGAACGTTATAATGAATGTAGAGTAATTGTGGTTGCCTAATTGAAGTTCTGAAAACTGAGTGTTGACGACTAAATGGTGAAGTAATATTTAAATGATAAACAATTTATCGATTAAAAGTTGAAAAAGATTTTTTTAAAAAAGTATTAGTATATGGCGGGGAAATTCTATGAAAACAAAATGGATCTGCAGAGGAAGGGAGAAACTAATTATGTCAGAAAGTGACTTATTCCAGGAGACGTCTATGAAGTGGTGTAAATTGTCTGTTGAGATTTACCTGTGTGTTAAGGCACAAATTATTATTTTTGAGTTCTCTATTGATTTCAATGTCTTCAAGGAAATCCAATCTAATAAAGTTCTTTGAAGAGATATTGTGTATTATTTTTGAATTGTTCTGAGGACTGAAGTTGTGTTTAAAATCCTTTAGGTGATGAAATGAAATGTGATAAAATAAAAGTTTTTACACGTAATACAAACTCGACTCTTTTCTTCAAATAAAGAAAAGTTCATAAGATATAAACGGTTTCCTAATCATAGCGTTCTTTTAATAAATGTTCAAAATACCGCCATTGACTTCTAAACATTTTCTGCTTCGTCTTCGAACGTTGCTCTTCTAATTGCTTCATGTCTTTCTTCTTTAAAATTGGCTGCAGTATTTCTTACTTTCAACTGTTGCGTAGGAATTTTCGATTGACCATACATGAGAGTTACGAGTATTATTAATATCGTCACTGGTGAATGTTGCTTCATCTGTAAAAAGTATACGCGATACAACACGATGATTATTTATCCACCGAGAAAATTCAATACGTTTAGCATAATCTTCCGTTCTTATGTGCTGTACTCTCTGTACATGGTATGGATGTAAGCTTTGCTCGTGGAGTGTGTTTAATACTCTTTTTTGTGGAATGCCCAATTGAGTACCAATTCTTCGTGAGCTGGTCGTTGCATTTTCTTCTACTAAATCCAGATTATTTTCTACTTCTCCTAAAACTTGTCGAGTAGCTCGTTCAGATGTAATGTTGGCACTTAGAAGCTTACCATTCTCGCACAAATTACTAAAAACTCTGATAAATACGTTTCTAGTCGGATGTCTGTGATGTGGATACCGTTGACGATATTCTTCAACAGCAGCTGTAGCACTTCCATTACAGAAATCATAAATAAACACCATATTTGCATATTCTAAATTTGAATAAGTATTTGGCATTTTGTAACACTTTAATCACTCAACCTTGAAAATAAACGTTTAATTACTACCACAATACACAGACACATTGTCAAGACAACATAGATGCCAAATAGTTTAGCGTCTTGAGCATGGCATACTCTAATTACGTGAAAATTTTAATAAAAGTGGAACTTGGAAAAAAATTTTATATTGCGCTATAACTTGAAAACAAGTGAATATCCGATAAGAACATAATATGGGTTTTTTTACATTGTTTTCACGTGTAGAATACACTTCTGAAATTTGGTCCGTTAAATAATCAAGAATAGATTTATTTCGTGTAAAATATCAAAGTAATAAAATGTCCAGGGTAATGGTCAGCCCCTGCGCGATAAGTACTTAAAGGTTTCTTATACACAATAATAAAACTCTAGCCTGGAACAAGATAATTTATGATGTGTGAATATTTATGACCTTAACATAAAAAGCGAAGGCTCTATTATAGATAGATTGACAGATTGACAACCCGATAAATAAAGACCCGACCCCTTAAATAAATAGTTCTGGTTTAAATTATTTTAACGAAGATACCAGCAAATATTTTGATAATTTTGTCAGCTTCAAAAAAAAGTTGACAAATTTTTTAACTGTTATATCATGTCATAAATGTTCTCCGTGTCAGTTATTGCCGTATTTTTTAATTTCGCCACTTTACCATCATTTTTCTAAATCAATCACGTCAAAATTAGTTAAAGAAATTATATCGGTCTAAAATAAACAAGATACCTACAGCCTCAGAAAAGGTTCTGATCCATGAACAATAAACATGATTATATACCTCAATCCGATTCTGAGCAATTAAACGCTGTTTTGCGACCAATCAGATGCATATTATACTGAATATACCCCGCATAAGTGGATATACCCCGGGCCACCTGCCACAACAATGCCAATGCATAACAACATCATAACAAGTTTAAAATATTTGATGGTTGCTATAGACCGTTTCTATAATAACAAAAATCCCTTTCAACAAATCAAGTTTTTGATGTTGTCAGATTCATGTCACATTTTTTTTTAAATGGAATCTTGCCGATTCGGTAATGTTTCAGTCGAAAATATAAGAAAAAACGCTGAAAAGACTATCCCAGAAAATACAACAAAAACAAAAAAGTATATATGGACCCAATTCGAGAAATTCTGCGAAACACGGCAGTATATATTGACCAAAAATACAACTATAATACAGCTTACCGCTATATTGGAAGACTGGAGTTTTAATATGAAGAAAAAAGATGGTTCTGACTACAAGGAAGGGGTTATCAAGACAATGTGGAACCAAACAGCCCAACTGCTTCAAGAAAGGTACTTCAATAAATACAACATCAAATTTGATCCTTTTAAAGATCCTGAATTCCAAAAAGCACGTATGGCTAGAAATTCTAAAAGAAAACTGCTTCAGGCTGATCCAAAAAATCACCGGAAAAGTGCAAGAGCACTAACCTAAGACGAGTACAAAAAGATGGTAAAAATTTTCTGTTAGTTTTATTACTCTGTCAATTGTTTAGATTTTGTTTCGTTTTGTCCGTTTTTCTAGTAGCTACATAAATCATTTTAAAAATCTTGCATTTCGTTGTATTTTTTCTTTTTTTTTGGTATATAATCTCAACATATACCACTCGAGGTAAATATTTTATTTAGAATATTCACCTCTTGTGATATAACTTATGACTATTTTTTAATTTCGCCACTTTACCAAAATTTTTCTAAATCAATCACGTCAAAATTGGTTAAAGAAATTATATTGGTCTAAAATAAACAAGATACCTACAGCCTCAGAAAAGTTTCTGATCCATGAACAATAAACATGACTATGTATTTGACCTCTGGAGAGGAAATAGCAGTAATGAATATTTATGACAATATCATTATTGACATTCAAGAAGTACCTACTTAATATTTTTGCAATGAAAGTTTGAAGTTTAAATGTGTTTCTTTACAGCTATATGTGACGTTTGACTTTTACTTTGCAGCCATGGGGGGAAAGAACGGTTAGCTATCTAATCCGTAGTTAATATAATTTTTTTCCATTACTATATAACACATTCACAAGACACTTATGTTTTACAGTTGGTATTAATAAAATTTAAAAAAAAAGTATACCTATGCAAATATCATAAAGGTTTCTTGGCTTTCTCATTATATTTATAAGATAAAGTAGGGCTCGGAATTGTATTCGAATAATTCGAATATTCTAAATTAGAATATTTTGTTAGTTAAAAAATTTGACTATTCAAATATTTGACTATTCAAAATTCGAATATTTGACTATTCGAATATTCGACTATTTAAATAGGTATTCGAAATTCGAATATTTGACTATTCGAATATTATTAATTTTTTGTGTTCAATAAATAATAACCATTTTGTTTAAGAGTTTTTTATTTATTACAGAGTTCTCAAGTTCTCATATCTTGAAATAATTTAACAGAATTATTTATTTGTCATCTTACTATATTCGACAAAATGCACATTATTATTATTCGATAATTTAGATATTAAAAATGAGTAATACTTTAAAATGTTCATTTATTATGTTTAAGCAGTTAAACCACTTCTACCGTGATTAAACGACTGTGTTTCGATATTTAAATAGACGACTATTCGAATATTCGACTATTTAAATATTCGACTGCCTATCTAAATATTCGACTGACTATTCAAATATTCGACTATTCGAAATTCGAATATTTGACTATTCGACTATTCAAGTATCTATTCGACTATTCGAATTATTCGACTATATTCGACTATTCGAATTATTCGACTATTCGAATAACATACCAAACGACTATTTAAATACTTATATTTAAAAAATTCCTAGCCCTAAGATAAAGTCTATAACGCGTTAGAATCTTGTATATAGTTTTAGTAGGTTCGGTTAGGTTAGAGTGGCATACATCTGGCATTGCCCAAACAGTCACAAGTAGTCCTATAAGGACCGTTGTGGTACCACACATGTTCCGCGGAACCTATCCGCATCAGCTTCCTGCCATCAAGTAGGGGCCACAATTGCCTGGAGATGCTACAGGTTTCATATTGTTATGGTATTAAACAGTTGTACAAAGAGTATGTGAATTCTTATACGGAATAGAAGGCTTTCTTCTTAGTGTATATGGGAGCAGCGTTAGCATGTTCGTTATTTATAATTTATTTGCTTCCATTCATTGTATCCTGGTGTGGTCAATCTGGTGATTGTTTTTTGCTGTAGCAAAAATTTGTGAGTACCTATTCTGCTGTTGTTTAATAACAGAATTAGTTTTAGCGACGAGAAATTATTAGAAAAACGGCCATATTCACTGATTAGATCCTTTTTTGTGAGGCTGTGTCATTTTTTTTGATAGGCAATAGCTACTGAGAAATGGGTTGTAAATGGTCTTTTATTTATGTGGTAAACCTTTTATACCTATGACAATCATAGCAACGGCCTGTTTTCTAGTGGAAAAACTCTTAATTATATACACCTAGACAAAATCAACAAGATGGTTTTTCAGCGGCATAATTTTGATAGATGTCAAGTAATAGTTATTTGTTTCAATAGGCAGAAAAGCACAATATTTGTTGTGTGTTTCATAGACGAGGCGCAGCCGAGGCTAGGAAACCAGCCAAGGCATTAAATCTGCTTTTCTGCCTAGTAAAACATATAATTTTTTCTCCAAATTCGTTCCAATTTCACGCAAAATCGTATTTTTTATATTTATGTATGTTATTTATGACATTTATTGAATTGTTGTGTTTACTTGTCATTTTAAATTTTAATTTTTAATGACACCTGACAGGCTCAAAAGGTGTCTTTTTCTGCCTAGGCATAAAAAGTCCACTTTTTCTGACTAGGCAGAAAAAATACACCTTTTGAGCCTGTCAGTTGTCATTAAAAGACCGCTTTTCATTTGGAGAAAAAAACTATTGTTAGTCTGACAAAAATGTTATCCTGGTTTGAAAAAGACAAAATGAGCAATTTAGAAGAAAATGCAAGATTTGGGTGCCAATCTATCCAAGAAATAAAAAAGTCGATAGTTGAAAATATTCCACTTAACATACAGAAATCCAAAAACTCAATTTGGGCACAGTGCTAAGAGTTTCCAATCCTAAGGAATTATAAACTGGAAAAATGTACTACTGTGATGGAACTGGCGAGAATCCCCGAAGATATGTTTCAAGTGTTACACTTGAAAACGGTTAGAGATACTAACGAACCGAAACGTTGTGTTAAGTAACAAAATAAAGACAATGAAATTCCGACAAGGTTTTTTTTTATTTTTTTGATACTATTAAGAATCTTTTGTAAAGGCTATATGAAACACGACAGCAAAAATGATTCAAGAAGTGTATTTTACAGAACACGAAATAAAGATTGACCTTTTTACGGATATTTCCTTTAAAAACGCGAATGGCAAGAGACGCAAAGGAAAAGCAGATCCAAACTTGTCAGGAAAAAGGAAAGTAAGTTCAAAAGCATTATCTACCAAAGATTTACTAACAATAATGGAAAGCTACAATGAAGGAAACCCCGCGCAATGAAGCACAAAAAAGTTTTTCCATCTCTGCTCATTTGAACGTAATTGCAAAATTCAATATTTACAAAATGAGTTTGATACCATGGGAGAATTTAGCGGACGAATATAACAGCATATTTTCCAGACAGCTCAAGGTGGGTCAAAAGGATTGGCAAACAGCAAATGGTTGGTAAGAAATTCATCAAACAAAGACTTTTAGACTTATGCCCTGTAAGATTATTTTTAAAATTATTGGAAAAAAGAGGACCAAACATTTCCACAGAGAGACTATTTCTCTTCGTTTATCCAAACTGACAGAAGGGATGTTGGTTCAAAAATACTCCACTAGGAATAAATACAGTATCTAAGTGGACCAAAACTTAAGCGGGAAGAATTGGAATAGATACGAAGAAGATTAAAATAACAAATCATTCTCATCGATCTTCCGCTGTGTCTGCCCTATTTAAACAAGTTGTTGGGGAACAAGAGTTGATTAAGTTCATAGGTCACTCAAACGCAAATTCCCTGAAACCATATCTGCAGCTAGATCCTAGTCATCATCTAAAGCTCATCGAAAATCTCGAACAAACCCGAACAACAAATGAAGCATGTGGACCTTCGACTCTCAAATGCAAGTCAATAATACCCAAAACCATTCTTTGATAGAAAAGAATGGACAAACTATTACTTATAACAAGTGTACGTTTAATATTAGTAATAAATAAATAAAGTTTGCTAAATAAACAGTGTGTTTTATTGTTTTCTCGTGAAATAGTCTTGTCGGATATATAATATATATATATAATATTCGAGAGAAAATTTTGTATCAGCAAAATGTTCTCTTGGTTTTATTCAATTTTGTGGCTTTTTGGTAATTGCGCTCATGAAATTTTTGGACAAAAATTGTCAAAAATTTTATTCGCAAAATTACCAAGCAACAAACTTTCATACCAGTCGAAAATTTTACCGCAAAATTTTCTCTCTTATGATATTATATACGATAATTTTACTTAAAACAGGAATATACAATTGTATATTTGCCTTTATATTTTGAAAATTTTCTAAACCGCATCACAACAAAAGAAATATTTATTGCGCTGCCGCTGTGAAGATGTTAAAGGTATATTAAAAATAAATTACATCTAAATCAAGGAATGTAAATACCTTTTTTTTTAAATATAAATAAAAACTCAAATCGTTGATAAAGCTAAACAGATTTTTTAGAATTAAATGGAACCTTTTTTTATGCTACACTATTCCAATTTTGCTCTGTTCAGTTTTCTCTCCTAAAAGCCAATCTCTGATAAGGATACAAGGACCATTTCATTTTCAGGTTTTTTTTTATCCGAAAACCCTATAAAAAAGTTTCCCAATTTTTTGTCAGGGTTTATAATCATTTATCTAATTCGTTAATTACAGAGAGTATACAAGTTTAAAAGAGAATGCATGTTTTGTACTGTTGATAAATGGCACTGTTTCCCACGAGAATTTTTCAGGATTTCATGTGCTAATTTTTTATGTTGTTGAGTGACGTATTTAATTTAAATAAATAGGGAAAAGCGTTGGTTTTATGATTAGACCATAGTCGCGTGCTAATTTATTGTTTGCCAAACCGATATCAGGTAGTTGCCAGACAAGAAATTATCTAAATGCAGTTTCCGTCGGTTTCACACGTACGCACTTTTATGTACCGGGTGGTCAAATAATCACGGACGTCGGCTTTATCTCGGAAACCATTAATCGTACAACTTTCGGAAAAAAAATGTTATGAGTAAAGTGGTCAAGAGAAATTGCTGGAAATTACTTTTAAGTTCCTCATTTCGCCGCAAGAGGGCACAATTAAAAATTATTTTTTTAAATTTTAAATTTCTCCGAAAATTCCCATATTAAGGTATAACTCTGATTACATCATTGGAAAGCTTAGACAATTCTGCATCATTTTGGTTTAAGGCTTATTGGCGTACCGACGTTGATAAGAGTGGGAGAAGCTATAAGTGTAAACATTTAAATCACTGTAACTTCTAAACGACTTATCCGATTTTACTAAATTTAAGCTTGTTTGGAAGGGAAAACTAAGTATCTTCAATTGCCGTATCCAACAGTACACGACAGTGTTTAATAAACTTGCTAGAGGGCGCAATTTGTAATAATAACAGTTTTTTCGATTTTATCCCGAAAATTCAAACCATACAGTATTACTATGACATCATAATCGAAAAGTAGATAAAATTTGCAAAAAAACATGATTATGAACACCGCAGTTCGATATCTTTGTTCGTTTCAGAGTTATTGCCAAAACAATAATTTTTAATACAAATTGCGCCCTCTAGCAATTTTATTAGAAACTATCTTGTACCATTGGATACGATAATTGAAGGTACTTACCTTTCTCTTCCAAACAAGCTTAAATTTAGTAAAATCGGTTAAGTCGTTTAGAAGTTACAGCGATTTTAATATTTACACTTTCACTTGATAAGACTGGGAGAAGCTATTGAAAGTGTAAATATTAAAATCGCTGTAACTTCTAAACGACTTATCCGATTTTACTAAATTTAAGCTTGTTTGGAAGTACCTTCAATTGTCGTATCTAATAGTATACGATAGTTTCTAATAAAATTGCTAGAGGGCGCAATTTGTATTAAAAATTATTGTTTTGGCAATAACTCTGAAACGAACAAAGATATCGAACTGCGGTCTTCACATATTTTCTTGCAAATTTCATCTACTTTTCGATTATGTCATAGTTATACTGTATGATTTGAATTTTCGGGATAAAATCGAAAAAACTGTTATTATTACAAATTGCGCCCTCTAGCAATTTTATTAAACACTATCGTGACTGTTGGATACAGCAAGTGAAGATGCTTATTTTCTTCTTCCAAACAAGCTTAAATTTAGTAAAATCGGATAAGTCGTTTAGAAGTTACATCGATTTTAATGTTTACACTTTCAATAGCTTCTCCCACTGTTATCAAGGTCGGTACGCCAATGAGCCTTAAACCAAAATGATGCAGAATTGTCTAACCTTTCAAATTATGTAATCAGAGTTATACCTTTATATGGGAATTTTCGGAGAAATTTAGAATTAAAAAAAACAATTTTTAATTGTGCCCCCTTGCGGCGAATTGAGGAACTTAAAAGTAATTTCCAGCAATTTCTCTTGACCACTTTACTCTTAAAAAAATCTTTCCGAAAGTTGTACGAATAATGGTTTCCGAGATAAAGCCGACGTCCTCGCTTATTTGACCACCCGGTACAATCGACTCCAGATGGTTCCTGTGGCCGCCGACCATCCTTCGGCAATTCCATCACCATTTTGTCAAGAAATAGATTGCATTTATTATCTACTATTACTCATCTCATGGTTAATTAATCAAAAAAACCCGAACAAACTTTAGTTTACTATGTACGGGAAGGACAGGAGGAATATCCCTTTGAACACCTATTTTATTCCCGTTTTTTAATTTTTTAACTTTTTTAATTTTGTCTTTGTCCAAGTATACAAAATGTTCTTGTCCTTTTCATTGTTTTAATATACTTTTTTACATTCCTTCATGTAAGTGGCACTTGGGCCCTTCGGTGCTGATGATGGTACTTTCTAGAACCGAAACATGTACACCCCAATGAATTGATTTATAATCCTATTTGTGGAGATGTTTTTCCCCATATCTCAACAGATCCACTCTGAGATAATGGACTACTTCCGTAAAATTTATATATGTGTTATTTTGATTAAAATTAAAACAATGCAACATAATTGTACAGTCAAAATATCAAAAGAAAACGTAAAATACAATAATTTATTATTAAAAATAAACATAGATATTTTTTTTAAATATGAAAGAAAAGGTGGCTGACTGGCGCTACGAAGTTTAGACTGCGAGTCGGGCATGAGAGCTTACCGCGGTGCGGGGTCTGCGGGGGTGTTTCTTACGAATTTTATCTGATGCTTTGGGAGTTTCGTGTTCAAAAATCCAACGAATTAAGGCAAGGGGATAGAGAGGGATGTGGATTTTAAGAATCGCAAGTATGTAGTTATTTTGTCGTCCCGTGGTCGCCAACTTTACGAAATTCAAGAATATAGGGAAAGGTTGCCTATATTGGACCAATTTCCAGATTTCTTATCCTAGATCCTGATAATAACGCAAAATCGATCTTGAAGCTATACCTTAGTATACTTGAGTATGTTGTTTAACTGCGGGATTTTTTGCAGAATTTTATTTCAAAGTATCTATGATATACCAGGCTATAAAAGAAAACCTCTGCAAGTGGTTCAATATAGGAAACCGGTTGCCTAAATTGCACCTGGGGGTTCCAAAATTGAACCACATGATTTAAATCGGAAGCTTAGGTGTAAATAAATAAATAAAAATAAAATTGTTGGTAGAGTCGATTCACTCAGTAAACCTGCAAGATGGCCGACATGTCATATGACAAAACTCATATTCCACCTAAATAAAATAAATGTTTGCATTTTCAATGACTTTTGTCATATGACATGTCGGCCATCTTGCAGGTTTACTGAGTGAATCGACTTTATAGGAAGTTTTATACTTATATTTCAAAAAACCATCAAATTTACAATCAAAATTTCGGTAGAAGACATCCTAATGCAAAAAAGTACCTATTAGTTTCCTATATTGGACCAGTCATAGTTTCATTTTTTAACTCAAAGAAAAAATATTTTAGCAATATTGAAGTGGTGTTAGTTTATGACATTAACTTATTTAAAGAGAAAAATTATTTTTGCCTAATTTGGAAAAATTGCCTAAATTGGACCGGTTCAATTTTGGCAATCAATCAGTGGTCCAATTTAAGCAACTACCACGTGTTTTACAAAACCACCCAGGAAAGAAACAAGAAAAAACAAATATGGCATGGTAATAGGAGAAATAGAAAGAGAAAAACTTACTTGATAACTTTCATAAAAAATATTTTGCTTAGAGTTTTATGGTTCTAAGGAAAATTCTTAGAGAAATCCTAAAAATATTACATTAAAATTGTGTAAATTACGTTTTGCTCCGTACACGCCAAGCACTAACGGCCAACTAGTTGAGTTTGTTGCCGATCAAAGGTTCTTGGTGGAAGTATGTTACAGTGTTCCCAGATGATATGGCACTTGTTTAGTTTCGAAAAAATGTACTGTGGTCCAATTTAGGTAGCGGTTCAATATAGGCAACCTTCCCCTACTATTATTATGGGATGTATAGACCAACTGTAATTTAAATTAATTCAAAATTTCATAAGTACTGATTTAAAAACAAATAATGTTTCATCCCATGATACCTTTTACCCTAAATAAACTACTTATTTCTACGTTCATTGACAGTATAAAAATAATAATTAAAAATTTGAAAAAATGCGCTTGAATTTTACTTGTTCACATGCATCTGTCTTTATGTAGAACAAACCTAAGGAAAATCATAAACTTTACCACCGGTAAGTCAAACTGACTGAATTAATTTACGACCTACCCCAAATATGGAGAATATAACGTAACGGTCAGAAGTCATAGAACAGACTTTACAACATTTTACCCAAAAATTGTTAGCAGTAAAATATATATGTAAATTAAAAAAAAAACGAAATACTATATTATGCTTTTTATATGATTTTTTTAAAATCATTAATAAAGTAAATATTATTTTTTGTCAGATATCTACAGTAATACGCTTTATTTTAAAAGCTTAGGCTTTGCTTGGCCTGCCTATTTTTAAAACAATTTATAAACAAAAACTATTAATTTTAAAAAATTAACCAGTAAAATAAATTAACTCGTCAGTTTTTCAGACCAAAACTATTTAAATTAAAATATTTATACAGTTCATCAATCTTTTTCTATGTTTACGATTGTTGTTTTTCCTGATACTTTTAACCGCTTCGTTTTCCAGATCTTTCGGCCTTCAAAACATCCTATATATTTTTACCCCGGGGAAATTAATTTGTTTTATCACTATAAACACGAAAATCTTTAATCATGATAAAGATACTTCGTTTATTGTAGTAAAAGATTTCGATGCACACATTAATTAAGGTATTCATAGAATTTAAAAAAAAATCTAAGTATTTTGAAACACTAAGCAAAATACATTTTTTTGGGAAATAATAAAATTGAAAATAAAAATTATGCAATATACCTATAATATACAGTGAGCTCACAAAGGTTGGAATAAATTCGTTTAAAATTCAGGTGATTATTTTCTGGAAAAACGGTTGGACATGTCGATTATTATTTTTAATTGCGAATTTTTTGACATAAGAAATAATAGTATACACGTTGTCTCAAGAAGAACATATACCGTCAACATTGATTTTTTTAAATAGAACACCCTGTATATTATTTTTAAATTATACGATACATTCTGAACACTTTTTGTATAACATACCACATCTCCAAAATTTAGGGTTTTCGATATATTGACATTTTAATATTTTTCTGAAAAAATGCTGAGATCCGTGGATTTTTAGTTTTAATTGCGCATGGTCGACCTAGGATTACAGAAGATGTGCAGTTTAATGTTCTCTTAGCTGTCCAAGAAAACCACCATAGTGTTACTCGCGATATTGCCACGGAAAATAATATTGGTCAAGCAACCGTATTGAATTATTTACACAAAAATAAATGGCATCCCTGTAGGGTACACTTGGTTCATGAACTTATTGAAGATGACCCGGATAGAAAAACAGAATTTTGCGAAATAATGATGAACAGATACATTGGAGATCCTCAAATTTTAAAAAGAATTGTGTTCTCTGATGAAGCAACGTTTACTCTAAATGGGCATGTGACTCGCCAAAACTGTCGATATTGGACTAAGGAAAATCCGCACTGGATCATGGAGTCTCACACACAATACCCGCAAAAAGTGAATGTTTGGGCTGGAATTGTTGATAATCGGATTTTAGGTCCCTTCTTTTTTGATGGTACGTTAAATGACGAACTGTATCTATAATTTTTAGAATTTTAGTTAATACCGCACTTGCTGTACCCTATCCAAATCCAGATGAGCCAGATATTCCCAACAATAACTTATGGTACATTGATAAAATTAATTATTTGAATTAAAAAATTTTTCCATTCACTCAAATAAATATTTGTTTCCTATTAGCCAAACAATAATGTATTTGAATTGTACCACGAAATTATTTAAAGTTTTACTATTATTCGATTTGGTACAAATAATTTTTTATTTAGAAGTAATCACTTTTTACAAAATGTTAGCAAATATTTATTTTATTCAAATTTCTCCTTACTTAAATGAAATGCGATAATGATTTGAAATAAATAATTTTAAGTTTAAATTAATAAAATGTTTATTTCAATGAAATTATTTGTACATTTTTTATTAAAGTATTTATTTGTTTACTTTTATTCAATATGTATTTGCAATTTTTGTTAAGTATTTATTTGCGATCACAGTCGTTTATTTCCTTTCAACAATTTAAGTTATTTGTTTGAAATACATTCTTGATTTCACTGAAACACATCCTTGATTTTACTGAAATGAATCCCTCTACCCCTATTCTATCCAATAAATAGAAAAACTAAAGGTAAATAAGGTAAGACAAAATAATAATATTGTTGTTTAAATGCATTTGTTACATAGTTAGAATAAACATCAGAACAAAAAATCTAAATAAAATGGCTGAGCAACATCCGTCATAAAACTAGTAAAATAATGTGAAAAAGTGTTTGCACAAACTATACCAATTAAAAAAAAAACGATTACTAGATGTTGACATAAGAGAGAACTAAGAACAAAATAGTTTAAGAAATACATGTTCCATTACGTTTGTTTAAATGTCATAGTATTAACAAGCAGATAATTTAACATATCAATCTTCAAAATAAATTGATACTACTGTATTAACTTAACTTAACATAACTTAACTTAACACAATACTTATTGATGATCAAAGAAATAAAATCATAATAAATAATACAAGCTTGCAAACCAAAAATTTAAAAATACTTGGTAGTTTTCGCCATCAACATCAACTGGGGTTTACATTCCAGTCAATAACTAGATATCCACTTTAAATTAGAACAAAAACTAAAGAGAGTTTAAAGGTTAAGGGGTGGGGACAAAATGCTCTTGTTTTAGTTTTTTGAATAAGGCTAAAATGGCAATATCAAGACATTTTAAAAACTACAGTTTTATGGCCAATATTACATTTAAATAATTTTTTTGATAATTCTTTTTTGAAAAACTAAAACTAGATCATTTTGCAGGGATCATTTAGGTTTTTAATTTTTCTTTCGAAACTAATTAATCTGGTACTATAACTTCTCAGTTGATTGGAACGTGGGTACGTGTTTTCACGATAAAAACGCAGTTTTAACGGCACGATGGATAGTATAATAGATAAGTATTATTGAGTCGTATCATGGAATAACTAAAATATCCAAATCGTTTCCTACCTTGGAAAGTATGGTGGGCGATACGATACCCCATTTGAGTAAGATACACATCAACGACATGGCATTGCATCTTTCATATTGAAGTATATTAAATAAAGTTTATACACGAACACTGAAATTATCACACAACAAACACATAAGGTAGTATCAATAAACAACGCTAACTTTTTGATCGGTATTTTAATTCACTGCTGGTTTTCACTTCTAAGATGCAACGAAGTGTGCTGTGTAGCTGTCTGGAAAAATGGCGACGAAAGACAAAACTTAATTAGGTCGACAGGTCCAAACTTAAACGACGCATCATGTCATTTGTGCGACCAATCAAATGATTTAATGCAGGTGACGCAACTGACGGTCTTCCGATTACCGGGGTAGCTTTTAATAATTAAGGATTTGATTTTAATACTTAATTATTAAAGTTAAATGACCAAGTTGTTTAAATAGTTCGATTATTAATGATTTAGTTTGGGGTTAACGGTATTTAGTTCCTAATACGGGATTATTTCGCGTAAATATTAAATTATTTTGATTTTGTACTTTTGTAGTTTATTGCTTAGATATTTATTTTAAAGCTTGCGTTGTTTGACATAAATCCGCCAACAGTCAAATCATTTTACAAATAAAAACAAATACTCTAACATATTTTAATTAAATAAAACTGAGTTAATTCAAATCATATTTATTTGTCACCAATACTTCTTCGGCAAATAAATCAGTTTATTTGTTTAAAGGAAAACAGTTTTATCAGTGTACCAGCAAGACGGAGCACCAGCCCATTACACACGCCCGGTGCGTGAGTACTTGGTTACTACGTAGTTATATAGTCTCTTAAATATTATAGAGTAAATAGATGTAAATAGTTCATTTTTAATTGTAGTTTTCGTACCAGAAAAAATGTCAATATATCGAAAACCGTTGATTTTGGAGATATGGTTTGTTATAGAAAAAGTGTTCAGAATGTATCGTAGAACTTAAAAATAATATAATATACAGGGTGTTCTATTAAAAAAATCAATGTTGACGGTATATACGGATATACAGGGTGTTAGTGAATAAGTGCGACAAACTTCAGGGGGTGATTCTACATGAAAAAATAATTATAGTTTGCTATATAACTTTTGTCCGCAAATGCTTTGATTTCCGAGATACAGGGTGTTAAAGTTTTTATTGCTCTGAAACCCATCGAGATATGCAAATGAAATTTGGTAGGTTTTAAGAGGTAGTTATTGCGCATTTTCTGACATGCAATTAAGAATTTTATTTTTATCATTGGCGCGCATAAGGGTAATAATCTCAATTTTTTTAAAGAAAAAAATGATACGCCACTGAGATATATCAAACTAAAAACAATTTTTTAATTACTCAATCAATTTGTGACAAAAAATTTCTCTTGCCTTTTTTTCGTATTGGGCGCCGTTTTTATGCAAAGAAATAAAACATCTTAACGCGTATTTTTCATTTCTTTAATACATCATCTAGTAGGCTACTGTCAACATTCTGTTAAATACGAATATTTCAACGAAATGTCAAATTATTAGAGTTTCTTCATTTTTAAGCTTTTAGTTTGGTATAGCATTATTGTTAATAAGTAATTAATTTTTCTTTTATCGAAAAGAATGGAAAATTATACAAATGCGGAATTGTCAGACATGCATTTTGTCTATGGTCGAAGTAATGGAAATGGTCGGCAAGCTCGACGATTGTATTCTGAGTTGTATCCAGGACGTAGAGTACCCCATCACACAATATTTGCTCGTCTGCACCAACGTTTGCGCGAAAATGGTACATTTAAAAAACAAACGGCTGACTGCGGACGCCCTCGAGAAGTACGAACTGTGCAACTAGAGGAAGCAGTTCTCGAGTTAATTGCGGAGTCACCTGAAACAAGTACTCGAAAAATTGCCAACATATTGAATGTAAGCAACTTCACTGTATTTAAAATTCTTAAAGAACAGCAATTGTATCCGTTTCACATTCAACGTGTGCAAGCTCTACTACCTAGAGACTTTTTTCCGCGCCTAGTTTTTTGCCATTGGATTCTTCATCAAATCGCTCAAATTCCTAATTTTTTAAATGGCGTTTTGTTTACTGATGAGGCTAATTTTGGACGACAGTGTATACGAAATTTCCATAACAATCACTTATGGGCTGAGGAAAATCCACATGGAATCTCTGAAGCTCATTTTCAGTATCAGTTTTCAGTAAATGTATGGCTTGGGGTAATTGATGATCATTTAGTCGGTCCATATTTCCTCCCACAACGACTAACAGGCGACTCTTACCTTAATTTTCTACAGGAAGAGCTACCTGCTCTTTTAGAAGAAATCCCTCTACAGCTGAGACAACACTTCTGGTTCATGCATGATGGCGCACCAGCCCATTTTAGCATTAATGTACGTAATCACTTAGATACAGTATATCCAAATCGTTGGATAGGTAGGGGAGGTACGGAAAATTGGCCTGCTCGATCGCCGGATTTAAATTCTCTAGATTTTTGCATTTGGGGTTTTCTTAAGTCGTTAGTTTATTCTACTTCCGTCGAAAATGTTGAAGACCTGAGGAATCGAATTATAGCCGGTTGTGAGACAATAAGAAATACACCAGGAATATTTGCGCGAATAAGACAATCAATGAGTCGAAGAGTTGAATCTTGTATCACGTCTCAGGGAGGTAATTTTCAACATTTGTTGTAACTGTTGCGCCTATTTATTTAGTAGTGTTATTTTCTGTTATTGTTCTGGTTTAATGTTATTGTATTAGATAGTTTTTATTACTGTATTAAAGAAATGAAAAATACGCGTTAAGATGTTTTATTTTTTTGCATAGAAACGGCGCCCAATACGAAAAAAAGGCAAGAGAGATTTTTTGTCACAAATTGATTGAGTAATTCAAAAATTGTTTTTAGTTTGATATATCTTAGTGGCGTATCATTTTTTTCTTTAAAAAAATTGAGATTATTACCCTTATGCGCGCCAATGATAAAAATAAAATTCTTAATTGCATGTCAGAAAATGCGCAATAACTACCTCTTAAAACCTACCAAATTTCATTTGCATATCTCGATGGGTTTCAGAGCAATAAATAAATCGTCACTTTTTAATAAAAACTTTAACACCCTGTATCTCGGAAATCAAAGCATTTGCGGACAAAAGTTATATAGCAAACTATCATTATTTTTTCATGTAGAATCACCCCCTGAAGTTTGTCGCAGTTATTCACTAACACCCTGTACATATACCAATGATACCAACAACAATATTTATTTATTTATAGTGGCTTATACAAATTTATAGAAAAATCAATTTAATAAATTGGTAGGTATCAGAAAGGGTTGAATGACAATATCACATGGCACTCTATCGCCCTGTATAGTCCAGATTTGGCCTCGCCTGACTTGTGTTTCTTGGAAAATTTTTAACTCACAAGGACTAAATTTTGCAGGCGATCACCAATTAAAAAAGGATATTGATGTCGATTAAAGAGAGAGCAATTAGGTACGTTATAATTTAAGAAAAATTATGTTAAAATATAAAACTGCAAAAATATCTTTTGGTTTATGGTTAGGAAGAGAACGTTTCTTGTGTCGCTCGTACTGACAAACAAAATAATTGCTAAATACAGCGACGCATCAAAACTGAGTTTTAGAAAATATTGGTTAATGGCCCATGAAAACAGAACAAGATAAGATCGATATATAATTAAGTTTAATTAAAAGCAATCTGGAAGTTTAAAAAGTTAAATATTTAGGCGACAAAATCCCTCTCAGCACATTAGTATTTAGGCGTCATTTATTTTAAAATGCTTTTGAAATTTGATTCGCATCACGTTTTTTGATTCGGGCTGTATTAGTCGGTAATATTACTTAACACTACTAAGATTCATTAGCAGTAGCGCACCTTGGGAATGTGATTCGAAGTTGGCGAATAAAATATTTTGAAAGGGTTATACAGTGTGGTTGTTTAAGTGTGCAACATATGGGCATTTTTTTTATTACCGATTTCTCAGAAAATATTTTATTCTTGATAAAAGTTGGTGCATGTCCGGTAATCATATTAGGTGCACTTGGAATGGTTGCAAGTCAAACGGCGAACAGGGTATGCCAAAAAATATAAAACTTGTACAATAATAAAGTTTTTTAATAAACATTTAAAATAAAAATTTTGCACTTTAAATGATAGATTTTTAACCCTTTAGGTGTTTTTGGGAGAATAATTTCCAACCCCCTTTGATCGACAAGTAGCTTTGGATATAGGTCTTCCCGCCTATGTGAAATAGGTAGGGAGGCACATGATAAATGTGCACTCCAAGGCCCAAGCCGGAGCGCTCATTCTCGTTTGTGTGAGTAGAGAGGTCGCATTGATGATTTTAGTGGGAAAGAATTATCCCAGAGGAACTTTACCTACAATATAGAAAGAAAACGTTTTAGTATTTTTTTGTGATCGTTTTTATTTTATTATAATAAATGATATTTTAAAACTAAATTAGACAAAAATAGGTAAGCATAAAACTAGCATATATTACCTTTCGAAAAAAATATATATTATAATACATTTTTTATTATTGTTATAATATGACCGAAAATTCCAAAACAGCCATACTGCATTTATTGTTTTACTATAACTATAATTATTATTATTATACTATACCGGGTGTCCACGGAAGGTGGCTCGCCCCTCTAACTTTTTTGTTTTTCAAGATAATGAAATAAAATTTGGGGGATTTGTATACGACATAAAACTGCATTATTTGACAGGTGACTCAACATTATGGAACTTCCGGTTTAACCGGAAGTGACATAAACTTTCGATTTTTAAGTGGGATACCTGGTATATTTTTACTTTTTTTGACTCCATATGACATTCTAAATACAACGATGTGTCACTTGTCACTTTTTGTGACCAAGAAATAATTTTTTTTCCAAATTTATTGTTTTATCACTCCTTGTAAAACTATTATTTTCCATGTTTTTTAAACAACAAACTAATTTACTTTGGCAGAAGCTGCTGGCATTTCAATTTTCGTCAAGGCATGATTTTGCTGGTCACAGGCTACTTGATGCATTTAAATCTAAATTTATTCTTAAAAGATGCTTCATTTTAGGAAAGTTCCAAGTTAACTTTTTAAAGTTTTTTAATGGCAGCTTTTTTAAAACCTAATAGTGCATGGTATCAAAATAATCGTAATAAAATCCTCTTTTTTCTTAACCCGACGAGCCACCATGTTGCCATTAAAAAAAAATGAGTTATACAACTTTAAAAATTTAATTTTTCATAGCACATAGCATTGGATCAAAAATAGTAAAATTGTATTTTTCCCAAGATTAGAGAACTGAAATAAGTGATTTTAAGGTATTCATAGCCCTCTAGATAAAACAATAAATTTGGAAAAAAAATAATTTCTTGGTGACAAAAAGTGACAATTGACACATCGTTGTATTTAGAATGTCATATGGAGTCAAAAAAAGTAAAAATATACCAGGTCTTCCATTTAAAAATCGAAAGTTTATGTCACTTCCGTTTAAACCGGAAGTTCCGTAATGTTGAGTCGCCTGTCAAAAAATGCAGTTTTATGTCGTATACAAATCCCCCAAATTTTATTTCATTATCTTGAAAAACAAAAAAGTTAGAGGGGCGAGCCACCTTCCGTGGACACCCGGTATATTTGTAAAATTAAAAAACCTATAATACATCGCCAATTCGTTATTTTTTTGAGTGTTTTGCTTTTAAGTATAAACTAAAATGCCAATGAAATTTAAAAACCTTTAGCTGGAAATACCAGCAAAGAAAATTTTTAAGAGTTATTGCAGAATTCGTTTTTTTTTTGATAAAAACAATTTTTATGAAAGGAGTTTTATATATATATATATATAATATGGCTGCTTTATCAGCCAATGAGCTAGAAAAGCTAGCAGTCCCCGCAGCGTCAACATTTTTAAGCTATACGAGAAGTATGGAACTCCTCCTCTAAGTGATGAAGAAAGCTCAAGATGATTTTCCTCTCCCAACATTCGAATGGTCAAACACGCACACAAAAAAATCTAGTATCCAGTTGAACCTAAAAGTTTCAAACTGAAACTATCATATACATAAATAGGAGCAATGCTAAAGTAAAATTAAATAGAAAATACCTTAGCATCAAAATATAGTTTTAAATTAATACTACATTCTTTTAACTTGACTCTACTTTAGTTTTAGGGTAATAAAAATAAATGATCAACCTATCAATAATTGTAGTTGCAGATATAGTATACGTTAATATTGGTTTGATTCAAAGTATTCTAAGAATGAATATTCGTTATTTTCGTTTTGAGTATGAGTTATTATTAAGTTGAATATACGAACTTGCATTTGAGCACACATATTTTATTTGTATCTTCAATTTGTGACTATCCTACATTCTCAGCGAAACTAGACAAATCAATTTAGTATCATCTTAAAAGTAGTTTATTATTAGATAGAGTAAAATTTAAAATCATGTAGTTTTAAAACAGATGGATCTGAAAGGACTATATTATTAAGGATTAAGGTCAGATAGGATAAGCTCACCGCAGTCAATAGAATTGTACATGTCAAGTTAAAATGTCTTTGTGACATAGGTATCAAATACTATTGTGATATTACCTTAGGTATCTGATCTGAATATAGCCCTAACAGATAACTGATAAATAAAACAACTTTTTATTGCTTTTGGTTTTATTAAAAAAAAACAGGTAACCAAACAGGTAACAAAAAACCATAACTATAAACTATAACGAATATAATATTTCCTCCATCACACTATTACACAAAACGCGCAAAACAGAATACACACTACCAGCATCGGTGAGCATCGACGCGCGACCTCTGCGTGGATGTTAAATAACGACTAAACGTATTTCGGTCGTTTCCTCGCAGAACAAGAGGTCACGTGATGCAAATAGCAACAAAGAAATAATAAGGGTTTAGATTTTACTCAAGTTGAGTATAGAGACTGTCTTTGCGCTCGCTGTGAGAATACAAATTTATTTTTATTTTTAAACCCATCATAGTATATTTCACTTTGACCACAATACTTATTTTTAAAACAAGTATAAGATTATCTTGTTATGATGATGATGTAATCTCTTTATGAACATAATTTTGATTAACTTGATGATATAATTTAAAACCAGTGGTAGTTTAAAAATGAATATATTGTAGGCACAAAATAAAGCAAGTTAGTTTCAAAATAAGGCTATTTGTTTGAGCATTACTATAAGCTTGTTTTGAGAGTAGTTTTTTTTGTGTGCGCCACTTAAACCCATTGTGTATTCTTCAGAAACGTTTAACCAGCCTTTTGGCTCTAATACTGATGTTCTTACGTTTCTTTGGGATAATAGTTTCCCAGAGCTTTTTGCCCAAAAACTCAGCTATCCAGGTATAGTTTTCATCGTTACGCCTAGATATAGGCTTCTATTCACGCCAACTTTCACATATCCAAACAGAAGCAAAATTAAAAAAAAAAGGTCTTTTGCGCCTTAAAGGGTTAATTAGCATATTATCATTACTAATGTTTTATCTTGTTAAAAAGAATTTTTAGGATATTTTAAAGTTGTGTTTAATATCGTTGATATGAAGTTTGTGATTCCTTAATAAATTAGAAATACAAGTAAATTTTACAAATATGCTTGAATTTGAACAAAGATATGTGAAATTGATTTGATTTTGATTAATTTATAAAGGTCTTTATGGCAAATATAAAAAAAAAATTTTGGGAAATTATTAATGTCTTTTAAAAAAATATATTTTTTTTATTTTAGGAGGTAACTTTTTGAATCTTTGCATAACTTTTAATTCTAAACAACTTTTCTTAATACCATTTTACTTAATTTTCTGAAATAGGGGTACTTACTTTATTCTTGTACAAGTTTTATATTTTTTGGCCTACCCTGTACGCCGTTTGACTTGCAACCATTCCAAGTGCACCTAACATGATTATCGAATATGCACCAACTTTTATCAGGAATAAAATTTTCTGAGAAATCGGTAATAAAAAAATGCCCATATGTTGCACACTTAAACAACCACACTGTATATTACCACTCTGACCGACCAATACTGATTAACTCTCTGAGATTTTACCAAGTGTGAATTATTTATCTTTAAGCTACTGCTTACTAGTTTATATTATATACAGTGTCACCATTAAAGTCCGCACCATATGGAACTTTTTTTTATTAATGAGGTTAGTTAAAATTAAATATCAGCAATCGTTTTTGCTTCAAATTAGACTAAAAATTATATATTCAATTGTCACCATCTGTCATTCGGTATCTGTCAAAAATTACATTTTTGTCAAAAAATGCTGAAAAATGGCATTGTTTTACCGAATTTCAAAAAATGTTATTAGAAAAAGTTGTTTCTAGTACAATTTTAGGCCTAAATACAAAGTTTCAGATGTCTAGTGCAAAGTTTAATTTTTTGCCTTTTTTTTAAAGTAACTTTTTTATATATAATGTAAATTGGCTTAATGGATTTTAAACTATTTGTTTATACCATACTTAATATTTTATTTAGTTTGTATGCTTATTTCTTCACTAGAATACCATTTTTTTTTCGAAATATAAAATTAGAGGCAAAACAAATTTACACGGGTGGTGCAAAGTTATAATGATTTAAAAATTTTAACAGATAGACGTCATATGTTCCATTTTTTTGATAGTACATACACGTAAAAAGTTTAAAAAACTTATAATTAAATTCCCAGATATCAGATTAGTTCACAAATTTCAAATGACAAATTACATTATTTAATATTTCATAAAAATGTTATTTTATACTTTTGTTTTGTTGTGTTTGTGTCGATCAAGATTGGAAAATGGACGTGAGGGACCAGCAATAGTAATGTACATTACAAGACCGGAAAGTAGTGTTTTTCAGGTTGAGACAAGCATTTCCAGGGCGAGCCGTAGGCGAGTCCTGGAAGCTTGGAGAGACCTGGACAACACTAATTTTCGGTTGCGTGACGTACAATATTTTTTTTAAACGACACTTCGATATACTTAAATTAAATTATTTTATCTTATATTATTCTTAAATGTCGTATGACTTCTCGTAACGGGCTTTTGTTTTACTGGCAATATATCGTAAATCGCTTTCCTTGCTGCTTCCAAAATCTCTTCTGAAATCTCATTTTCCGTGTCGGATAATTCAAAATCTCAATTCATATTTTTAAATTTGCGCACTCGCCAAACAAGTTTGACATAAAAAACAAATTAAAAATCAACGAACTGTCACTCGACAATACATTGAAATGTTGTAGTCATAGTAACAAAATCAAGGTAACTTGTATTATTAAAGAGCGATTGGAAAAACAAAAAACAGGACCGGAAAAATCTTTTTTTTAAAACCGACTAGAAAATATACACTTTCTGAACAATTTTTCGTCCAGAAAATAACGTTTTGTCGATCAAGACCGAAAAATTGACGTTAGAGACCGGAAAAGATTTTTTTTTAAAACCGACCAGAAAATTTACACTTTCTGGACAATTTCTCGTCCAGAAAATAACGTTTTTCCGATCGCAAGACCGGAAAAGTGACATTAGAGACCGGAAAAATATTTTCCGGACTCTAATGTCACTTTTCCGGTCTCTAATGTCACTGTCACCCTGTTTTTTGTTTTTTCAAACATTTCGATGTATTGTCGAGTGACAGTTCGTTGATTTTTAATTTTGTTCTTTATGTCAAACTTGTTTCGCGTAGATTATAAAATACATCGAAGTGTCGGTCTTAAAAAAAATATTGTACTTCACGCAACCGAAAATTAGTGTTTTCCAGGTCTCTCCAAGCTTCCAGGACTCGCCTATGGCTCGCCCTGGAAATGCTTGTCTCGACCTGAAAAACACTACTTTCCGGTCTTGTAACGTAAATTACTATTCCGGTCCCTGTTTTCTGTTTTTCCAATCGCTCGTTGATAATACAAGCTACCTTGATTTCGTTACTATGATTTGATGTTTATGAACATTTCGATGTATTGTCTAGTGGCAGTTCGTTGATTTTTAATTTGTTGTTTATGTCAAACTTGTTTCGCGAGTTCGCAAATGTAAAAATATGAATTCAGATTTTGAATTATCCGACACGGAAAATGAGATTCCAGAAGAAATTTTGGAAGCAGCAAGGAAAGCGACTAACGATATATTGCCAGTAAAATCAAAAGCCCGTTACGAGAAGTCATACGATGCATTTAAAAATTGGTATCGAGAAAAAAAAGTGAAAAATGTAAAAGGAGTCCTTTTCGCATATTTTGCTGAAGTCCCAAAAACTGGCTTCTTCGACATTATGGAGCTTTATTCTTTTATCTGGTTTCAGTATTGTTAATCACTTTGTTATATAAAATAAAATAAAGAATTAAACGTATATCGAAGTGTCAGTCTTAAAAAAAATATTGTTCGTCACGCAACCGAAAATTAGTGTTTTGCAGGTCTCTCCAAGCTTCCAGGGCGAGCCGTAGGCTTATCTCGACAAGTTCTGGAGTGTATTTATATGATGTCGGTAAAGAAGGAGAATCTCAGAATAAGAGAGTTGTGGGTGTACCCATCGCCGTGAGAGGCCGTCACATCTAATCGGCTAGCTGTGCGTACAATCTTAAATTTTTGCTTGCGCACGGGATAAGCTGTACGGATAAGCATATGTCTATGATATAATCACATAATAATATATTAAAGTACACGTTTCATAAGAAGCAGTTTTAGCGCACGCGTCTATTTTAAAAAACAAGCCACAAAGTGGCGAGTTTTTTTATTGACACGTGCACTAAAACGCCTTATGAAACATGTGCTTTATACATTTTTTTCTATTTCACCTTTTATAATCAAGAAAAATACATTTTAAAAAGAAAATAAATTCTCCAAATTTTGTAAATTTTTATGTCTAAATTTTATGTTGGTAATACTATTTTTATCATAGTAGCCTCTGGACAACAAAAATTATTTTGCGAACTGTCATTTTTTGATTTATTGACCCATTTTTACCACGAGATTCTAAAGTTATTTTAGCGATATGAGATTTTAAATTAGACGGAATACGTTGTGTGATCCTTGTACATTCGGTACATATACAGAGCGTTGGGAAATTCGGGAGATTTTGCTACTTTTTTTCGAATTTCAAAAGACGTGATTTTACGTCACGGCATTACAATTTAGTATAGGGAAGATGGAAAATTCAAATAAAGTTGAAGTTAAAATCGACATTGGAAGGTTAGTAGATTGAATTTTGGATAGGATTTGGCCGAAAATGATGGCTTGAAGCATCTACAAAAGATTGATTTATAGATTTATGCAACCAACATACATGACTGTTATCCACACAGAATAAAAAAATAAAGTTATCAAGCTATTTTTCCTCTGCGAAAAATGGGTTTTCTCGTAAATCACAAAGGCCGCGCAAGTCGATGAAATAAAACATTTAAATGTTACCAACATCAAATAAAGAAAAAACGCGTATCGAAATAGCTTCATTACTCTCTGTTTCGCAAATGCGTATCGTTATGAGCTTATTATGAACGTGAAATAGAAAAAAAATGTTATGCTCTTGCATCTCCATTATCTTATCAACTTCATAATCATACCCTTTTTAAATATAAGCTATATGAGTTAATTTTTCAAAGTTCTTGTGAACCGTGTGATTTCTAAAGCGTTTTAAAAGTTTTCAATTGGTAATAATAAAAATTAAGTTCATATCAAGTTACATTTCGAATTTTATTATTTCCAACATGTCAGTCACTACTAGCACCGCGTCGCGTCGTCGTCTGGATTATTAATTTACCCTCTATTTAACTGTTTTCTGGATAAAAATGCTTCCAGCAAATAAGTTTTAGAGTTTACTACTGGTTTAATTATGTTAAAAAACAAGCTGCCATTCTATATTCCAAATTTGGTGTACTTCAACATCGTATAAATTAAATTATTCGAGTCTTGAGCTTATAATTTTATTAATAGTTAGGAAACTATTCTTCACTCCCGGTAAATACAAAATGCGATCTCAGCACAAAACTAAAAAAAAAGGGTAACGACTAATGGGGCGTATAAAGGTCACACCACACTGTAGTACAGCTGAATGTGTGGAGTTTTTTTGTTTTCATAGGTTGCCATACACCAATTTGAGTTGGTAGCTTCATTGTAATAGTAGGGGAGCCCAACAGGGGATTTTGGGATTTACTCAAGCGCGGCAGATTAACATACCTTGATACCTTGAACCCTGTTGAGTACCTCTGCCATGTCTAAGCCCTCTATATTTATAGTGCCGCGTGTGTACGGCAGCTGATCAGAATAGTAAAAAAAAATCGATAGCTGGATTTACTCGAGCGCGTCAGATTAAGGTGTGGTGGGTTAATTGCATGCTAAAGAGTCTGCATTTTAATAATCTGACGATTTGAGCGTGACGTAAGGGAGTGGGAGGGTCACAAACTTGCAAAAAAAAACGTCACATGGACATTCTCGAGCGCGGTCAATTTTTTTTTATTTTGAAGGAAATAATTCAAGGATAACGGGAAAAATATAATCTGTCGATTACCACAAGCCAAAGTAACATAAATCGTCAAAGTGCAGCTGCAGTGAAGCACTCCGCGCCTCAACGTCTCTTTCTTTATCACTCTCTCTCGCACCGTCCCCACACTACTTTCCGTCAGCCATCACGCCATCACAGGCTGATCACAGCATTCGTGGGATTATATTATTATTATGTACAGGGTTATTATTTTATATTTTAGTTTGTCCCACTTTTAAAAGCCTGTAACTTTTTTGTTTTTTGAGTTAGCGCGTTCACTCAAAAAGTAGGATGTAGAACTTTTGGCCAAGTATTTATGGGTTTTGTCAAAAATGACAGTAGGTGTCACATGTCACATTTAAAACCAAACATTTAATTTTTTTAAATGAAACGCTCTGTATATTAGAAGCGCGTTAGATGGTTTCTTTTCTTCCGATTTAAAAAATATAACACACTTATGCATTATTCTCTTAATTCCATCCAAAATATGTAAAAATAATATTATTAAAAAGCATCAAGATAGTTATGAAAACGTTTTGTTGCTATGGATTTTGTCTTTATTTATTTCGCAGTCTGTCACTCTTATTGTTATTACTCGTTCCGAATTTTGTACCGAAATATTTTTGTAAGTGAATTAAAAACTTGTCATTAATTTTTTTTTTATAAATGGTCAGATTAAGAAAATCCCTCAAAATAATCGTCAGATTATGAATCAGCACGACCAGGACACCAAGCTGAACAGTCTGTATGAAAATCTGACGCGCTCGAGTATGTCAAAATAGCGTTGTTTTTTTTGCATTTTTGAAAAGTCGCCACGAGCTTGCGTCACATCCGAATCGTCAGTCTATTGAATGGGAGCTTCCTTAGGGATCCCTTAACATACTCTGACTATCTGACACGCTCGAGTAAATTTTTTTTCCCTTTTTTAACCCTTCCGTACCGCCGCCGCCGTCCCCACCATCAAAACCGGCAGATTAATGTACCTCCGTCATGAGAGTCACGTGGGGCATATACACTATGAATATCTGACGCGCTCGAGTATATCCATGTGACTGTTTTTTTTTACATTTTTGAAAGCCTGTAGTAACTCCTCCCACCGGTGAAAGGGTACACATGATATGACATTTTTTCCTTTCTACCATCCAATCTTCAAGATCCAATAGCTTCCCACGACGCTCGAGTAAATCCCCATTTAGCATCGTGGGTTCCCCTACTATAATTAATTGTTACTTCGTAGCAATCGACGCGCGAAAACTTTTAAAAAAAGGTTAAAAAAAATTAGTAGGTATATGGGCAGAACAACAATTTATCATAAACAATATTTTAAATTTCTATACAGGGTGGTATTTTTTACTGGAATAAATGGAAAGGAAGAATAGAAAGCATCTTTATTTGCTGAAAAAATACAAAACTACGGCTGCGTTTATTTTTAGTTTGGCATACTTTTGTCGTGTCTTCATGTCATTGTTTTTTGGGTAGAAACCGCCTACAACTTTCATTTCAAATGTAAAGGTATGTTTTGTGATAGCTCATTGGAAAGAAAGGGCACGAAAAGGGGAATACGACCCACTAGACCCAGTTTGTTAGATTTCATAATAGACAAAAAACGGATGATAGATATAATTTACTTATTGATGATAAATCCTTGTGCCAAGTTCAGAGCACCAAGTTTCTTGGTATTCATCTGGACGAATGTTTGACATGGAAGGTACATTGTGAACATGTTATGTCTAAACTCAATTCATCTTTTTATCTGTTTATAAATTTAAGATCTATGTTAGGTAAAGAACACCTAATTATGTTGTACTACGCAATATGTAGAATCGTACTTAAGATATGGTCTGACTTTCTGGGGTACTTCGACCCTATTTGAAAATATTTTTGCAAGACAAAAAAAAATCTTAAGATGTTTCTAATCGGTAGATATACTTAGTTGTAGAGAAATTTTTTAAAATTTTAATATACTACCTCTTCCTAGCCTATACATATTGGAATTAGCAGTGTTTGTCTTTTGTAATAAAGGTGAATTTGTACAAAACAGGAATGTGCACGGTTTTAATACAAGGCACAAAAGTAGTTTTCGTGCTCCGCACTCTAGAGGATTAGTAGCCTATAATTCTCCCAAATGTCTGGGTGTTAGAGTCTACAATGTTTTGCCCGAAAAAATTAAGGATTGTAATAGTATACAATGTTTTAAAAAGTCATTAAAATCATTTTTAATATCTGAATGTTTCTACAGCATGGATGAGTATTTTAATTGTCTGTCTTAACGCTTGTATATGTTTTATTTATATTGCGTATTGAAATGTTTTGTTTATTGTTGTTCATTTTTAACTAGTTACTTAAGTTTCTCGTTTTAAAATTGAAAATGTACCCTGACTATTCCCCTACAATTGTAAATTGTCTCTGGGAAAATAAACGATTTGATATGATTCGATTTGATTTGATATTTACTTTTGCATTTCGGTAATGTAGAAAGCCAGAAAAAAACTCAACATTTTAGCAACATTTAATACTACAATTTGGGTTTTGCCAGAGCAGATTGTTTTTAAAAAAGGGAACATGTTATTGATAAAGGTGTTTGTTTACTTGATGCCGCATTCCAATGGTCACACGAAATTTTAATGATAATTGGCTTTGGCCACAGATCGAATACTCAAGCAGAAGTAGCAGCTTTATTTCACGAAAGACACCCCGATCTACCACCAATTTCCCAAGGCACCATCAGCATAATTAAAAGACGTTATCGTGAAGTAGTCCACGTCAGGGACATGCCAAGAATAAGGCAGCCTGGAGTAAAGGATGAAGGCACGCAGTTGAACGTTTTACTTGTTCTTTAAGAAAATTCTATTACTTCCGTTTGGTAACTTGCAAGAGAAAAAAAAACATAAGCCATATACGTCTGCATATAAGTTAGTAAAATCATGTCAAATCCGTCCTTATAAAATGTTAATTGTACAAGAGTTACTGGAAGATGATCCGGACCGTCGTCTTCAGTTTTGTGAAGTGATGATGAAAGCGCAGTTATTTAAGTGGATTTGGACTGGATCCTTTTCACAGATGAGTGTACAAATATATTAAATGGTAAAGTGGATTAACAGAACTATCGATTTTGGTCCGCAAAAAATCCTCACTGGATGCAAGAAACACACAACCAGCTTTCGCAAAAACTTATTGTTTGAGCAGGCATAATTGGCGACCGCGTCATTGGGCCAATATTCCTTGAAGGTAACTTAAATGACCATACATATATCGATTCTTTGCAAGGAGAACTTAGTCCAGCTTTACCTGCTTTATTTCCTTACCACGCAGAAGCAGATCTTCATGATTATCTAATATGTTTTAAAAAGGATGTTGTTCAGCATCATTAGGCCATAAATGTTCGACAATACTTAAGTGAAGTTTTTAGAAACCGCTGGATAGAAAGAAGGGGTACCTGGCCTCAACGATCGCCGGACCTTAATCCTTATTTCCTTTGGGGTCACCCAAAAATGAAAGTTTACGTAACAAAACCAGAAAATTTAGAGGAAATTAGGCAATGACCCAACAAACAATTATAGTCTAAAAGAGGTGACTTTCACCTAAATTTTTTACTATAAAGCCCGACAGGCCGCTTTACATAGTCAGAAGTTAGTAATTTATACCACTTTATCACATAGTGGGGAATAAAACGAAGGTAGGTAAGGAAGTGGTAAAAACACCTGTCATTAGGATAATAATTATAATGGGATTTATAGACAAGGCCAAGTAGTCTATCACACAAAAAAAACTACTCTCAAAACAAGCTTATAGTAATGCTCAAACAAATAGCCTTATTTTGAAACTAACTTGCTTTATTTTGTACCTAAAAAATATTCATTTTTAAACTACTACTGGTTTTAAATTATATCATCAAATTAATCAAAATTATGTTCATAAAGAGATTACATCATCATCATAACAGGATAATATTATACTTGTTTTAAAAATAAGTATTGTGGTCAAAGTGAAAAATATACTATGATGGGTTTAAAAACAAAAATAAATTTGTATTCTCATAGCGAGCACAAAGACCGTATCTATACTCAACTTGAGTAAAATCTAAACCCTTATTATTTCTTTGATGCTATTTGCATTACTTTGAATCAAACCAATATTAACGTATACTATATCTGCAACTGCAATTATTGATAGGTTGATCATTTATTTTTATTACCCTAAAACTAAAGTAGAGTCAAGTTAAAAGAATGTAGTATTAATTTAAAACTATGTTTTGATGCTAAGGTGTTTTCGAGTTAATTTTACTTTAGCATTGCTCCTATTTATGTCTATTATAGTTTCAGTTTGAAACTTTTAGGTTCAACTGGATACTAGATTTTTTTGTGTTTACTTCCTGGTAGTAAAGAGGTGTTTTTACCTGTATTTAACCTTTGTGGGCCTATGTTGGGCCTGCTATGGGCTATAAAGTTGATAGAAAACCATAACCACAATTTTAGAAAAAGATGAAAGTAGTAAGTTGTTTTTATTTTTATCAAAGCGCAGGCGGCAGGAGTTTTCTTAAATCAGAACATGCCATGTCAGCCGCTATTGATTTTTAAAATGGAGTGGTAGTATATAGATAGGTACTTATAAAATCATTATTTCATCGGTGTGAGGTGCAAAATTAGGTGCGCCTAAAAAATGTTCCGATAAATTTCAATTTTACTTTGAAAAACTAACCACGCCCCAGAAAAAAAAGGCATTTAATGAAAAAAAAGAAGGTAAATTAAAATTAAACACACAAGAAATTTAAAATGTGGCCAATATTTTGTGCTTGGACGAATAAGTTAGCTCGTTTATGTGTTCGGTTTTTGTAATATATTTGTTGCTGTTTTAGTGTTACAAGTAATTTAACAAAATTAATTGAAAATAATACACCATGTTAAAAAAAATATGGCGTCAGTAAAATATGTTTCCTAAAGGTCACGATTTCTTATGGTTTCGGCCTTAAAAAAAATTGGTACCTATAAGTCGTATTAGGTTATGCTAGGAGAAAGTTTCCTATTTTGGAACTTCTGTCTTGATAGGTCTAAATTAGGAGAAATATTCGTTTATATGCCATAAATTTATAATACTTAAGTGTACTTATATGAAGCTCAATTTGGAGTTTTAAAGAATACTGCAGGGCACGGCCTATTACTTCATAATATGTTTTTATCGGGATCGCTGAAATGTCTCGCAATGGATTAATAGCCACTACCATTAGGTATAATCTAACTAACCTAACTTTTTGGCCGAGTTCCAATATAAGCGCATAACATTTTTTTGTTGTTCCGGCGTTTTGTACAGCTCCTACGTTTTGTGTAGCTTGCGCAGATTGCGGTAATATTTACTTGAAAATCGAAATATTTAATTTTTTTTATAGTAACCTAAATTATTGCTTCGAGTTTACCAGAGTGCAACGAACGTTACAATCATCATTAAAGATTTCTAAGACAGAATCTCTTTAAAGACCTAATTTTTGGAAGATACGGCTTTATATCCGGTTAAAATCACTTTAAGGACAAAATAAGAGGACTGTTTGGTCATCTATAACCTATGTTATACTTTAAAGCCTTCTGGGCTGGGAACAAAATGTAAGACTATTATAGGGTATAGGTATATCTATCTCCTCAAAAAATGTTCAAATTATAACCTGACCATAAAGATGTATTAAAGACAAAACGAAGTAATTTGTTCTTTATTTATGGGCCTAAAAGATTTTTGGGCTTTAAGGCCAGTCTAAGGTAAAAAAACACCTGGTTAGGCGTTTATTACTGACTTTCCTAAGACCTAACTATCAAGTCCATTTACAAGGTAAATATCTACTCTTTTATACCATCTCTTGGCCTCTATATTTTCCTACTTTGAACACGTATTAATAAGTTCGAATCACTTTGTTTTGACCCAAGCAGTTAGTCTCTTTGGTCGTTTCGTCCAAAAAGCCGATTTGGAGGTAAAAAAAGGCTATTTTTTAATTAAATAGATCATTTTCTCCAAATTAGAGGTCGCTAAGACTTTAAATGTTTGTTGGAGACTTATTCGAAATTGACCAAATAACCACGGACATGGTATTATATTAGAATCATAAAATTTCCAGGATTTCTTGTCATTATAACGTGGGCATTTACTAAGAAGAGATTTTTTAAAATCAACCCCTAAGAGAATAAAATCGGGGGTTGAACTTTTTATAGGAATTTCTGTATCTCAGAAACTAAAACTGATGGAGGTATAACAATTGGTATATATTGACCTTCAGAAATTAGTCATATTGTGACGTCTGTGCGACTACTTTCTTACACGACGACGATGTAAGAGGTAGTGACCATTCGTGACCCTACTTCAAAAGAAACTCAGTGATATCTACACGACGTAGTTTAGACGGTAAATAGTAACTTGACGTCTTAAGTAACTGTTTTACTGAAAGTTGCACCAACCCTGACGTCAGACTTAGTGCAGATTTAGTCATAAGTTTCGAAAATGCTAGTTGGGTGTGTTTCTACATTTACGAACATTTTGTCCCTAGGGGGTGGAAAAAGGGGATAAAAAAAGTATTTTTCTTAATGTCCTGTCGGTTTTAAGAGGTTTTATTAAAATCTTTATCGGACAAATATTTTTTGACAGACTTTCTTGAAAAAGCGTAAATATTCTAATATGCAATTAATAAAACGCGTATTTCTTCGTAAATCGGGGTGAAAACAGTAGATGCAATTAAGAGTTTTTATTGGAAAAACATTTCTTGGCGTATTTCAATAAATTCTACTTCTATAGTGTACAAAGTCATTGAAAAAGTTCTGTCAGTATTATAATACCGTGCGAGCAAAAAATATTTGCATCAAAGAGGGCTTGGATTTAAAAACGTAGAGCTTGATTTAGATCACAATGATATGGGGACGATATATCTAACCAAATCTAGGTTAAAATTTTGTCAAATTCATATTATGACATGATATGCCAAACTAATGAGTAATAACATAAGTAGACAAATACAAATATATTTTTGTTGTTTACAAAATAACAAAGTAAGGATATACAGAAAGAAAAAGAAAAATAATTACAAAAATTGCTGAAATTGGCCACCGCCATGCTCCAAGCATAAATTCACACGTCTCTTCATATTTTCGAAAGTGTTGACCAGCATCTCTGGAGAAATGTTACCACATTCTTGGATAATCCTTTTTTGTAATTGTTCTAAATTTGCAACTGGTGTTTTAAAAATAGTGTTCTTTAAATGAGGCAAAACGAAGTAATACATAACCGCTAAACAAGGTGATCTAGGTGGAAATTCAATGTCTGATCGAAAACTGATCAATCTGTCGTCGAAAAAATTGCGTAAGTAGTTAATAGTTTCGGCGGCTGTATGGGCGGTTGCACCGTCCTGTTGAAAATATCCAAAACGTATAGGTCGTCGTCAAGTAATTGCTTCACAAATGGACTCAAAATATTGTCTCTATACCGCTGTGCTGTAACTGTGTCATGGAAAAAAAATAGGACCAACAATTCTTCTTCGGGAAATAGCTAACCAGACACCAATTTTTTGAGGGCGCAATGTGGACTCTACAAAAAAATGGGGATTTTCACTACTCCACATGCGTGTTTTCTGAGAATTCACATAACCGGAGAGGTGGAACCAGGCTTCATCCGAAAAAAATGTTAGGTCCAATAAATCATTTCTTTCTCATAAATTTTGGGTAAATCATTCCACACATTCCTGCGTCTTTCAAAATCTGCGGCTTGTATTACATGAAATACTTGCACTTTATAAGGAAATAAATTTAGCTGCTTCTTAAGAATAGTCCTGCATGTTCCATAAGATCTTCCCACTTCTTGGGACAGGCGTCTTATACAATTTGTTGGCGTATTTTACATTATTTCTCGAACGTTTGCAACAAGTTCTTCTGTTCTTAGCAGATGCATGGTCTTCCTGCTCCTTTTTTGTGTTGTATAGAACATGTTTCCCTTAACACAGCCACGGATCTTTTCAGGCAATGATAAAAATCCCCAGCAATAAAAGCAACGTTAGGAAAATGTTCGTAAAAATCGTCCATGCACAAACCCGGATTGTATTGCCACTCACCATTTACTCTAACCCCGTTTCGAAAATACGCTTCAACCATAAATGTTTTGTGCTGATCCGTAAAGCCCATTGTGTAAATTATTGTTCAAGAAATTGGAAAAATTAGCGATGAATCAAATTACTTGTAACGACTGTCAAAGATGACGGAATAACTGATTGATTGTTAATTCAGTTAGTTACTGACACTCAACAGGTATTAAGCTCTACGGCTAAGCAATACGCCCTTAGATGCAAGGCCCTCTTTGATGCAAATAATTTTTGCTCGTACGGTACAAATAGATTTCTTGACGAGATGGTAAACGGCGAACGACGGGGATTATCGCGAGTCGATGAAAGACGCGGCACGGGACCAAGTTAGTTAGTGTGTAATATGTGTATTATTGTGTTTACATTAGAATATAGTGTTGTCTCATGACTGAACGACCTCCATCTTATACTTTTGTTAAATAATCTAACGTTTTTTTACCGCAATTGCCGGATTTCTTTACATAAGTGGCGTATCCTATAAAATTATACGGAACAGATTATTTTACTGCGAAAGAAACTGCAGTAACGATAAAAAGTTTTCATATTTAAAAACTAACTTTTTATACGAACGTACCTACACTAAATTTGGGCTTAATCGACCTTAATCATTAATTTATTTTTCAACAGACACGACACGATAATGAGAGTTTGTTAAAGTGTTAAATTCTCAGCTTTTGCTTATGAATATTGGAAGATTTTATATTCAGATTCCGAGATTGGAGCAAGAATAAAGAGCTAAATTATGATTAAAAATTATCGGTAATTTATAAAAAAATTTATAAATGACTTAAACTAGTCGATCCATATTAATACAGACTGATCTGTATCTGATCTGTACAGTGGCGCAACTAGAAATTTTGTTGGGGGGGGGAGGGGGCTTTAACTTCTTGCGCCGAAGGTGCTTTTTTGTAAAAAAATTTTTGGGTGCCACGCCCTTTTTTGGGTAAAATACGTATGATTGACGAGAGTGACAGCCCCCTAAAACTTCTGCAATAATACGCCGCTAGCCCTAACGAAATATTTATGAAAAAAAAATTTAGAGATTTTATTTTAATTAGTAAAAATATATTTAAAATAAGTAACGCATATATTAAGCATACTTATACTAAAACAAAACAAAAACCTTATACACTAAGTTGTAAGTAATCACTAATAATACTAATATTAAAGTAAAATTCTTCGTTTTGTTTTTGCCATTTCGTCCAGAATTTCTTCCACGGTAATATCAATATCGTGGTTCGCATAAATAGGTAGACCAGGGTCGATAATTTTTCAAACAAAAAAAATAATAGTAGGATGAAACCCATTGGAAAAGAAAGAGAATATAACAAAAATGAAAGAAAAAATAATTTACGGGCGATCCGAGGTCGGGAAGTGGAAGTGGGTGAGTTTTTAAGGCTAGAAAACGATTTATCTCGATTTCCGGGAAAACTACAAGTCCTATGGAAAAACGTTAAAGGGCAAAGTTGTAGGTAATAAAAAGATCTACAACTTTTGTATTAACACTTTTTTCACATTACCTCAAAATTTATGTGAAAAATTCAAATAACCATGTTTTTGTTTTTTTATTTTTATCTTTTACAAAAAAAATTATGTTTTCACGAAATTTGGTGATATAACTTACCTTTTTATGTCCCAAACACACTGTAATTATTTTAATTTAAAATATTTAATTTTTCACCTTATTTCGGCTTAATATCCAAAAGGCACTCTTATTTTCAATCGAAAATTCTCACGTCAAAATATCTGCTGTTTTAAAAATGTCGGTGGGCTTTTTGTTTGTTGAAATCTCCACTTTCTAATGGTGTAAAAAATATATACATTACTATGGTAAATGTTCTCAAAAAATGCAAAGAAACGGAAAAAACTCGAATCCGAATATTTTTTTTAATCATTATGTACAATTTTAAGCTATTTATTAAAATTTATACTTTAATTACTCGAAAAACGTAAGATTCCATGTTACATTGATAAACAAAAAAATTTACAAATCCATAAAACATTGAGATCGCAAAAAACATGGGAAAATAGTTCGCGTGACATGAAAAATTGGTTTGCAATTAAACGAATAGGCTAAGTTTCTAAGCTCGGGGGGGGGGGGGGCTGCAGCCCGGCAGCCCCCCCCCCCCTGGTTGCGCCACTGGATCTGTATGAATCTAATATTTAAAATAGATTATTTTTTTTTAAATAAATACTATTATGGGAATGCTCATTTCAATTCACAATACCCCTGAATTATTTATGATAGCTATTTATGTTTTATTATTAGATTTTTTTAAATATGTGTAACATGGCATTTTCTATTACACCATAACTTGCGTGACCTTTAGCCTTAAATATAAATAATGCGGAATTTTAATTACATGTAGGGTTGGTTTCTTTTAGGAACGTTTTATTGACGTTCTCAGCACTAAAACTATAATTCAGTTTTAGAACAACGCATAGCTAATATACTAGTATTTTTTTTAAATAAAAAGTTGATTTATAAGAATAGCAAATATAACACTTTTTGTTATGATCGTAAACCGAGGGAAATGATCTAAGGTACAACAGGTTTGCTAAGACACAGTTTGTTTGTATTGATAGCTTATTTTCTATTAACCCATATTAAATAAATTGCTAGTGTATCAAACCCGCTTTAGTGTTATATCAATTCCAGATTTGCTAGAACAGTGTTTTTATTGGTAGTAATCAGTTCCATTATCGGCACAATTTTGTTGAATAATGAACTACTTTTAATACAGCAATTTTGTTAAGAAATAAATTGTATATTCTTGATGCGACGCATTTTGTTCCCAGTAAAGCGCTTTCTCTACAATTAAGAAAGTAGAACAGCGTCCCCAAAAACGAATTGTATCCGTTAGAACTTATAATCCACCAAGACATTGGTAGGGGTTCGTACCGATCGGCAATTGCCGCGCGCCGTAGTATTAGTTTTACCTTAATGGTTGCGCAGGTCACATCGTTGTTCGGAAACTTGTAGCTGTCCTATCTGAATTTGAATTCTATTGATCGAACCAATTCCTGTTTCAATTAATTAATTTTTACTTTGTATATAAGTTTTTTAAAACTTTGCATGTCAAATAAAGCAGTGGAGGATTCTTATTTCGCAGAACCCATCTTTAGTATTAAACTTTATAATCTATGCACGAATTTCACGATCTCAGTAAACCATGTTGCATAATAGCTAATAATATTTTATTTATTTATTTATTACAACAACAGGGTACATTCAAGAAATATAATATACATAATGAGTTGCATACACTATGGACCATGTAAGTCTGTGTGGGCATACAACTCAAAATAGTTTAACATTCAAAAATTAAATTATATTTCAAAGTAGACAATGCGTAACTATGCACAATCTGAGTTACTTGGTGATACTAATACTAAATATCATAATTTTATAAAAATCTAACAATACCTTTGATTATTTGGGTATTATTTATAATCCATTTATTTAGATCTTTTTTTATGCTTTGAAATTTTTTGATTTTAAATTGCACTGGTAATATATTTAAGATCTTCGGAGCCACATAGGATATTGATCTTTGCGTGGCGTTAAAATGTGTATTGGGTAGAATTAAATTGTGATTAACATTAGCTCTAGTCATGATGTTATGCGTTATGTAGTTGTGAAATTTATTTCTAGTGAGAGAAAATCTAAGCAAATTCTTAATATATAACTGAGTAATTGAAAAGACGCCAGACTGTTCAAATAAAAGATCATAAGAAAAACGTCTTGACTTAAATAAAATAATTTTTAAAATATATTTTTGTGCAACAACGATATTGTTTAATACACTTTTATTAGCAGATCCCCAACAAATAATTCCATAGTTAAGACATTATTCTGCTAGTGACCTATAAACATTAATTAGAACATTTTATACTAAGATATTACGTAATTCGTAAAATTTATATAGGTATCAGTTTCCTTAATTTATTCTTTATATATTCACAGTGTACTGACCATTTTAAAAATGAATCAAAATATACACCCAAATATTTTATGGTTTCTACTGACTTAATTTTACCAGAACAAACACAATCCCTTGACAAATCACAGTTAGCAGAATGGATCGTAATCTCATTTTTAATTGGTAGACCAACTGAATTCATTGCAAAGCACATAAAGTTAGTTTTCTTTATATTCAATGTCAAACAGTTACGATCCATCCAGGCTTTAATAAGACTAGCAGTCCTTTCGGCCTTTTCAAATGCTTCATGCCAAGACACCCCTTTAACCAGAAGAACAGTATCATCGGCAAAGCATACAGTTTTAATATTGGGCATCGCACTCGCCAGACCATTAATATAAATTGAGAACAAAATCGGGCCTAGCACTGTACCTTGCGGGACACCACATTCAACTCTCTTGTAGGAACTAGCAATTGAATTTAGACAAACCTTTTGAAATCTATTAGAAAGGTATGATTTGAATAGTTTAAGAACGTTCCCTCTTATCCCCATCATCTCCAATTTGTGGAGTAGAATGTGGTGGTCTACGGTATCGAAGGCCTTATGATGCAATTTAAACGACAAGTACACTAGAAGCTTTATAAATTTTTGAAACTACATTACTGATTTTTAGTAGTAAGTATATGCTTTATTAGGAAGCAAATATAATTATAATTAATGTCAAGTTTCATTACAACTGCCAGTCGGAACTAATACAGTATATAAAACCAGATTACACCCCCAATAGAACTTGAGTATTTAGAGCAATAATGGCTATAAACAATTCTATGGTAGCATTAACTCATATTTCCTATTGGCTAAATTACCGTGATAATATCACTACACAACGGTCTAGCAATTTTCGTTGTCTGACAGTAGGAAAGTGCGTTGCTGTTATATATAGTATTAAACAAAAGTATAAGGAATATGTGAATTCTTATAAGGAATAGAAGGCTTTTTTCTCATTGTAATAAAAGCCTAAAATGTTTTTTAAACTAAATTATTTTTCAAAACTTAACGTACAACTGCCTATCATAGGTTGAAACTCAAAAAACTTACCTGTGAACATACTGCAATGGAGCCTCCATTATGGAGGTTTTCCGGAAAATAAAAACAATAAGAATTTGCATGTGTTTATTTCGCGCTCGACCTTGATACTCAACTCTGCGCTAGGTATTCCTAGACACACGTGCGTGCGAAACCGTTGTTGCTGGTTGTATTTTAGCAGATACACATTTTTATTATTTTTAATGTCCCTTCGGACCCCTTTACCAGCTGTTGTCCTCTTAGCCCCGGTTGACGGTACTAACAGAAATATTCTAATTCTTATTTATATTAATATTTATATAAAAATTCGAGCAATTGCTAATATTGATGTGATTCTTCCCGGACGGGTGCCGAAAAAATTATTTTTTTGCCGCATTTGCGGCAGTTAAAGTATTTTATTTTACAATAAAATAAAGTGTTCGTTAACTTCCGGAAATCACTCTGATAATGTACGGCTTTACTGACGGTTGACGATAATAGTTATTTATGTACCAAGGCAGTAAAGTGATTCTTTATCGGACGAGTCTGAAATTATGAGATGAGCGAGCGAAGCGAGCGAGTCGAATAACAGGCGAGTCGATAAAGACACTTTACTGACGTGGTGCATACAAAATTTTATCGCCAACCGTTCAGAATTTATAATATAAAAAATTGATGTATAACTCATCGCAATAAATCGCGAGAAAACTATTATCGAGCTGTCATAGGGAAAGGCGTGACAGTGACAGACAATTTTGATTAATAAATGTCAAAGTCACTAATTTGCGGAGGGTAAAAGTATTTATCTGCTGCATTTGCGGCAGGTAAAGCATTTTATTTTACAATAAAATAAAGTGTTCGTTTACTTCCGGAAATCACTCTGATAATGTACGGCTTTAAGGACGGTTGACGATAAATGTTATTTATATGACTAGGAGTATAGGTACTTATAGTCCTAGGCGTATACAAATATTTATTTTGATAGATGCCAAACAGATACGTATCCATGATAACAATACCAAAATGGGAATATACAGTGACAGTTTGTAAGTTGTCAAGTTTGTCAGTTGATAACAGTTTGTTTGGGTTGTTTTTTTATTGTTTTCTCTCGAATAATATGATGCACGTTTGAGGAAAAATAGTATATGATATTCGTAGAATGAGATACTTTCCACGCTCAGCACATAAAGTATCTCTTATTCTCTTAATATCATAATTTACTATTATCCTTTCAGACGTTTTCGCGATCAAAATTACATCTTACTTCCGACTAGTTTACTTTAATGATGCCATTTAGGACTGACTATGTAAACTCGCCGTGTTGTCAGACTCGACTTGATAATATTTAAGGCTAGTGCCATAATCATCGTTATTATGATTTATGTTCCAAATCTAGTATACAATTTTATTAGAAGTAAACTATACCATATTTCCAAATAATTTTCTAAATATTAAAATTATTCATTAAAAATATAGAAGCGACGTCGCTTCCTTTCTTTAGCAATCCACTAATATTAAATTTATTTAATTATATATTGCCAGTGATATTTTGTGATAGCTGAGCGACTGCAAGTATTTTATAAATATTTAGCTTTGCGTTTGTTATTATTAGCAGAAAAATCAAACGGGCAAAAAATTTATACAGTCTGAGTTTGTAACTTTTTGGAAAAATGCTTGGGAACGGGTATTATCACTTTAACTTGTGGTCGTTTTTATTAAAAAAATTTTGATATAGTATCCCAAATTGGAGCTATGACGATATCAATAATTTTTTAAATGGCAACCTTAGTGTTTTTTTTACTATTTTATAAAACCCCAGCAACTTAAAATGTTAAGCATTTTTCTAAAAAAAAACTGTACTGGATTTACTGAATTTATTTCAAGTTACATACTTACACCATATTATGTATTTTTCAATCTACAAGTATATTTTTAAATAAATTTCTTATTAATTTGTATCAGCCAAATGAAATAAATTCGATAATAAATACAGGGGAGCGTGTCCGAAAAAACGCTCGGACACGTCAAGTGGTATTTCTAGTTGCGCATTTTTTTTAGTAAAAACTTTTTATTCAGGGTGTGTCATGTAACAGTGGCCAATACCAACTTTCTTATTTTAAATGCAACACCCTGTATATTATTCAATTTTTGGATTATTCAGAAAATTTTAGACATATTTCATGTACAATATCCTATACCTAACTTGAACTGTTTCGGAAATATTAAGTGTTTTCAGATTTATTGCATCTCAGCGTTTCTTTTTACTAATCTATGTATACAGTGTGTGTATAAAGTCTGGAAACGGCTTAATAACATCACAATTTACTGGCCGATTTAAACCAAATTTGGTACAGTTGTGTAAGAGGATCTAACGCACCGAATGACAATATTGGCGTTGTTGCCAGCTTTTTAGTTTGTCTGGAATTCGAACGAATTTTATATTTTTAAATATAATACCCAGTATATTTTTACATTTTTAAATTCCACATAAAATTATAATTATTTTTTATTAAATACATTATTAGTCTATACTTCATAGTTTCCGAGATATTGACTCTCGAAAAGTGACATTTTTGAACTTTGACAGCTTATAACTTTCTAACAGTATGTCTTAGAGCAAAACGGCTTACATGTCCCTATCTTCAATTTTTATTATCTTCCCAAAAAAATCAACTTCCGGTTAAACCGGATGTAACTCGAAAGCAGGAAATATAGTTGTTCCGGTTTAACTGGAAGTTGATTTTTTTTGGGAAGATAATAAAAATTAAAGATAGGGACATGTAAGCCGTTTTTCTCTAAGACGTACTGTTAGAAAGTTATAAGCTGTCAAAGTTCAAAAATGTCACTTTTCGAGAGTCAATATCTCGGAAACTATGAAGTATAGACTAATAATGCATTTAATAAAAAATAATTATAATTTAATGTGGAATTTAAAAATGTAAAAATATACTGGGTGTTATATTTAAAAATATAAAATTCGTTCGAATTCCAGACAAACTAAAAAGCTGGCAACAACGCCAATATCGTCATTCGGTGCGTTAGATCCTCTTACACAACTGTACCAAATTTGGTTTAAATCGGCCAGTAAATTGTGATGTTATTAAGCCGTTTCCAGACTTTATACACACACTGTATAAAAATGAATGTTTGCCTGTCTGTATGTCCGGTATGCGTTCCTATACCATTTATCCGATTACGATGAAAATTTGGTGAGTTGTTGTGTGCAGGCCGAGGAAAATTATGGCATAAAAAAAGTGGCGAAACGCATGCCGCGATGCCGGGATTTTGTGAGTTGTGTGCAGGCCGAGGAAGGTTTCGGCATAAAAAAGTGGCGCAACGGATGCTGGGATGCCGGGATGCCGGGATGTCGGATATTGTGTAATGTCTTTCCTTCAAATTTATTTTAGTAAGTAGCGTAGCAACGCGCGCGGGGTATAGATAGTATGAAATAAAAAAAGGTATAAATAGTTTTGTTTACTTTTGTTTAAAACTCCTGATAGCAAATTGTTGTCTGTATGCATGACAGTACTCGTCAGTGTTATAGTCGTTTGAATTTCGGTAACTGCATCATATCAGAAAAATGGTTTATTTAACAGAAATGCACAAAATACCAATTCTACAGATGATTGGTTATGGAGATAAAACACGGACACAAATAGAACTTGCTTACTTATTTCATGAAAAATTTCTAAATTTGTCGCCTATAACTCAAATTTAGTAAAATAGAAAAGCAGTTTCGCTAGCTTGGATATGTAAAGCAAATAAAAAAAGTAGCTGCCAATGCAATAAGTTATGATACCAAATTAGATATTATGCTTAAGTTTTTGAGGAAAACCCACATACTTCTAGTCGAAAAACAGTCCCAATGTTCGATGTTAGCCATTCATCGATTATTCGAACATTACAAGAAAATAAAATAAATCCCTATAAAATAATACCTACTCATGAGCTCATGGAAGACAATTTTTATTGGAGAACGTATTTGTGTGAACAAATAATGATGGCAATGTTAGATAACAATGTGATCCAATTAGAACATGTTTTGTTTTCTAATCAGTGCACCTTTACACTTTAATTGCCGCTATTGGTCTAGGGAAAATCCTCACTGGATTAGAGAAGAACATACGCAATATCCTGAAAAGGTTAATGTTTGGGCAAAAATAGTTGGAGATCATATCATAGGTCCCTTTTTCATTAATTTCAATTTAAATGGCCATAATTATTTAGCACTGCTCCAAAATAATGTCTTGCCAGCTTTGACAAACTTATATCCTGATCTAGAAAACCCACAACTTCCAGCGAATCTGATATGGTTTCAGCAAGATAGAGCACCGCCCCATTCCACCGAATCAATGTCCGGCAGTATCTCAACCAAGTAAAATACATATAGACAGGGACGTAGCAAGGAATTTTGGCGCCCCGGGCGAATAGTAGTTCTGCGCCCTACCAGACAATCTTAAAACTAAAATTATACATATATACATTTTAGTTTAAAAAAAATATATTAACAGCAGTGGCGACTCGTGATTTGTAAACTTGGTGGTGTACTAAAAGCCCGCTGCAGGCGAAAATTTTTCAAGACCACGCCCAAATTTGGTCAATAATTTTTAGTAAATATTTTAAAAATTTATGATTACCTTCTTATTTTATTGAAAATTAAATAAGATGAAAAAAATAAAAAAGGCCAATTTATTTTTCATTAGTGGGTACATTGTTTAAAAATAAATCACTTCTTCTGTTTTTATTTGCAGCAAACTTATCAATAACAGCTTCATTAAAGTTTGGAATAACTGTAATGTATTGTTTCTCAAATATTCCACATTCATAGTCGTTTTGGCATTAAAACTGTTAATTTTTATTAAAATAAGTCTTTACTACCATAAAATAATAACAAAAATATAAAGGTAAACTCCAAATAATAAATTCATACAGCAATGAACTCAACGGCGCACATTTAATTTGTGCGAGTTTTCCTATTAGAATCGTGCTTTCCCCCACCACACCTGCTAGTACAAGATGCATAGAGAAACAGCAGAAACCCCGCCTACGCGCATGTGTGCGACTTATGAATTCCTACGCGCCATACGGTTGCTCTTGACAACCGGCTTGGCGAGAGCTATTAGACCACGTTTCGTTCGATTGTTTGACGGTACGTTAAAATAGGAGGGTTGTAAGTTATATTACTGTAAAAATATAAAGAAGATAAATTTAAATGAACATTATTTTTTATTTATGGGGTAATTCTTTATGGAGTATGGGGGTGCACGTGCTCCTGTGCTCCTATGGAGAAACCGCCACTGAATTAACAGACTTGAGCTTAACATTCGTGAAAAGAAAAATTGCTTCTTCGGACTTGTGTGACTTATGTCGTGGCAACTCACAACTCACTTAGGTTAGTGACGCAGTTGAATGGCGGCGCCTTTTCTTCAAATATCGGCGTTGCCAAATGTCAAAAGCAATCCAGCCGTAATTGCATAAGTAAATTTTTAAATTCCCGTATTTCTAATGACCATTTTGGCGCCCTATTAATATGGCGCCCCGGGCGGTCGCCCTATTCGCCCCCCCCCCCCTCTTGCTACGTCACTGCATATAGATATACGATTAGAAAAAAATATATTTTATGGTATTTCTCCATTTGGAGAAAAGGAATATGAGACTTCTACTCTTCTTACAAAAGCAATTAATTACTTTATCAATAAATGTGTCTTTACTTTTATTTACAAATTCTCTGTGAACGTTAAGCACACAGAGACCAGAAAGTGTCTCTTGAGACACGGTTGAACTCAACCAGGTTTTTAGCCGTCGGAGCGCACTAAAAGATATTTCAATTGTTGTTCTGGTAGGAGGTAAAGTAAAAACATTAGTAACGGTTTGTTTATGCTAGGAAAGAACGGACAATGTGTATCTAGCAATTCATTAAACTCCAGCTCAGTCTCAGTATCGTTACTTTCGACGTTTGAAACCAACATTTCTCTCCAAGTTTACAAGTCAAATTTTAAAAATTTTATAAGTACCGATTTGAGATGTTATGCTAAATGTTTCGGCTTTCACGATTAATTGCGGGTGAAAATGGGCATAGCAAATGCGCGTTACGAGCTGGGTAAAAACAAAAATCGAGAATTCAATATTCTAGGAGGGGGTCAACTGCTCTGCTTTCCCCCCCTCCTTTCCGACTCCACTGTTACCTATATAATGGCAAAATAAAGTAATCTTATTTTACTAGTGAATAATGCCATAAATTGCTATTTTGCGATCATACAACGTTGTTATAAAACAATTAATAATACAATCGTGCAGAAAACGTTTTAAAGCTGAAACTTCTACTAAAGCTGCAGTAAAGTGTAGAACTTTTAAAATCTATAAACCTTGACGTGTTGGCGTTAACTGGTATGCAAAGTAATAACACTTTAATAATAAAGAATTGTACGTTGTCTTAACTGGAATTGGAGTCATATAATCTATAGGATAGGGTAAAGCATTAAAAATAAAAACTCATAATGGTTTAATTACACAGGCCTGCATGAAATTTGTGATGACGTGATTTTTGTTTGTTGAGCTTAGTTTTTATATAGAAATAACTAATTAAATTACAATTGGTCTCTATCACCCACAGATTTTTTTTTGCAAAAAAAAAGAAAAAATATAAAGAAAACTTATAATAGGCGTTTTAATACATTTTAAAATGAATGTAGTACTTCAAATTCTAAATGATTGATGAATAAAAAAATATTTTCTGTGGTGCTACACACCTTCCGACTGGAGACTTTTTATCGACTTCAAAAAGTAGCTTTAAACCTGAACAGCTGTTCTTTTACATAATGACAATGTTTTTGCGCCTGTTTCGGTCGGCCATACAGTTAAGTTAAATGAAAACTATGAAAATTTAGAGGAATTACTTTTAAGAATACAATATGAAAATCACAACTGGGAAGTGTCTGAAGATCTAAACATTTTAGGTCTACTCTTAGGTCAGCAGTCTGGATTTACTAAATTTCCATGTTTCCTGTGCAAGTGGGCTAGCAGGAATCGAGAACAGCATTGGATAAAAAGAGACTGGTCACAAAGAGAGACTTTAACACCTGGAAACAAAAATGTAATTCGCGAAAGTCTTATTGACCCTCAAAAAGTTTTACTTCCACCACTTTACATAAAACTTAGACGTATGAAACAATTTGTGAAGGCATTAAACAAAGAAGGAAATTGTTTTAAATATTTGTGTAAAACATTTCCGGCTCTGTCAGAGGCTAAATTAAAGGAGGGAATCTTTGTAGGGCCGCAGATTAGCAGCTTGATGAAAGATACAGAATTTGAAAAGGTAATGGAAGATAAGGAAAAACATGCATGGAATGCTTTTAAAAAAGTTGAACATAAATTACTACTATGTTGAGATCGTTGAAAATATGCTGGAAAATTTCAGGAATTTCAGAATGTGAGCATAAAAATTCACTTTTTACATTCCCATTTGGACTAATTCCCGGAAAATCTTGGGGACGTGGGTGAAGAGCAAGGTGAAAGATTTCATCAATATATTAGAGAGATGGAAAAAAGATACCAGGGGCGCTGGGACACAAAAATGATGGTCGATTTCTGTTGGACATTGAGAAGAGATCTTCCTTTAGCTGAAACAGAAAAACAACCAGAAGAAGCTTGTCTGAAAAAAGAAAACGTTTTTTGAAGAAGCGTAACGAATAAATAACCATTTTTTATAATAGTTAATATGTGTATATTTTGTATATTTTTGTATTTTATCCTTAATATATTAAAAAATCAGCTTATAAATGAAATAAATCGTGTTTTCTCTATATTTTTGGATTTTACCGGTTTGAAAAATAACCTTACGTGATATAAAAAAACTGAAAGCAGATTTGAAATCAGCGCTACCCAATTACTAGAAAACAGTTAAAATTTCTAAATCAACTTTCAAAGTGTTAAAAAATGCAGGCCTGTGTTATCTACCTTAAAAGTAGTAGTTATCTTAGGCCTTTAAAGACTTTATTATATGCTTGGAGAATTTAAGAAAGTCAAATATATATATATATATACCTATACCGGGTGTCCACGGAAAGTGGTTCGCCCCTCTAACTTTTTAATATTTATATAATAAAATTTGGAGGATTTGTATACGACATAAAACTGCATTTTTTGACAGGTGACTCAACATTATGGAACATTCGGTTTAACCGGAAGTGACATAAACTTTCGATTTTTAAATGGGACACCTGGTATATTTTTCCTTTTTTTGATTCCATATGCCATTCTAAATATAACGATGTGTCACTTATCACTTTTTGTCACCAAGAAAAATTGTTTTTCCCAAATTCATTGTTTTATAGTTCTTTAATCTTGGGAAAAATACAATATTACTATTTTTGTTCCAACTATGTGCTGTGTAAAATTTAATCTTTAAAGATGTATAACTAATTTTTTTTAAACGGCAATACTGCTGGGTTGGATGACGCCGATTAGAACATCTTTGTGCGTAAAATCGTGCAGCATCGGTTGAATTCTTTCTACATTCTCCAAACACTAATAACATATCAACTTTTTCACTTCTTGTAAAACTATTATTGTCCATGTTTTTTAAACAACAAACTAAAAATTTACTTTGGCAGAAGCTGTCGGCATGTCAATTTTCTTGAAGGCATGATTTTGTTTTATCAGTTTTGCTGGTCACAGGCTATTTGATGCATTTAAATCTAAATTTATTCTCAAAAAATGCTTCATTTTAGGAAAGTTCCAAGTTAACTTTTTAAAGTTTTTTAATGGGAGCTTTTCTAAAATCTAATAGTGTGTGGTATCCAAATAATCGTAATAAAATCCTCTTTTTTCATAACCCGATGAGCCACCATGTTGCCGTTTAAAAAAATGAGTTAAACAACTTTAAAAATTAAATTTTACACAGCACAAAAGTGACAAGTGATACATCGTTATATTTAGAATGTCATATGGAGTCAAAAAAAAGGAAAAATATACCAGGTGTCCCATTTAAAAATCGAAAGTTTATGTCACTTCCGGTTAAACCGGAAGATTTAAGTCGTCTGTCAAAAAATGCAGTTTTATGTCGTATACAAATCCCCCCAATTATATTCCATTATCTTGAAAAACAAACAAATTAGAGGGGCGAACCACCTTCCGTGGACACCCGGTATACATATCAATCCTTAACTATATTTAAAATTTTTAATTTAACTTTGCAATGCTGTTCCGAAAATAAATTTACAGTATCAGTAAGTTTAGTATAGGGGAGAGCAAGGCAATATGACATACTATCTTTTGAAAATAAATTTTTACTAAATCAAAAGGTATATTAGGTTTTGTTCTTTTCTTTTAATATGGCCTCTTAACGTTTTAAGTGAGTTAAAATATTTTACTTGTAAGAAATGCAACATTTAGGAAAAATTTCAAAAAATAACAAGCATTGCAAAAACCATTTAACCTTACAGGGTAAGGCAAATTGACATACCAAATTTTTCCCTTAAAGGCATAATGACATGGTTGTATGAAATTAACTGTCCAGTGAGTAAAAAAAATAACAATGTAAGTGTAAAATGTAGTTTCTATTTATATTTTAAGTTTGTTGTACATTAACGAAATTTAAAAAAAAATATTGAAACAAAATATGAATAAATTAAGAACATATTAATAAAATATAATAACATAAAATTCACTCTTTACAAGCATCGCAAATAAATTGGTTGCCAGCCCATTTTTTTCTTCTGAACAGCCTGAATTGCTTTCCTCATGTCTTCAGGAGACCATAATGGACGAGTACTTTTTCTTTTGTACGTCGACACCATCTAAAAAAAAAGTTAAAATGTCGTACAGGCAAAACGACACACTGCTATGTCATTTTGCCCAATATGCAATATAAAGAATAAATTTATTTTCTAGGCTATAATTTTATTCAATCATTTAAATGTTAGTGTAATATTAAAACTAGAGGGCTAATAGTTGTGGGTTAACACTAAAACATTGGCAGCGACCTTATATATTTTAACCAAAAATATTTCAACAATCACTTACCTTGATATTTTACATAGGAAAATACACAAACTCTCTAGAAAACAACAAACAATCGACTATGCTATTTTATTACGACTGACGATCTTAGCGGTATTAAGATGTGTTTTGTAGTAGAGAACTCAACACGAATGTAATCGAACTGGGCCGAAAACAGGTAATATATCATTTTGCCTGCTATGTCATTATGCCTTGCTCTCTCCTAAAGTATGAAGTTTCGTATATTCAATTGAAGAAGCCTGTAAACGAGCAACATTTTTACGGTAATGAGGTGTGACCCATAACTAAGTGGCCATACAGCAACAGTCCACTTGAAAATAGGTCATTTAATCTTAATTTCTTATGATAAAATATTTTCGGTTAATTTTCAATAAATTATGTTTCGTTAAGAAAGGTATATTTATACATTTCTTGCCATCAAGCATTAAAACGCAAATATCTCAAAAACGAATTGAAATATCGAGAATAGTAAAGTACAACATTTTTACGTATAAAAGATCCCTCTTTCAGCTGAAGCGGTCAGAAATGTTAGAGGCAAAAAATATATGCAAGAATTTACGCTGACGAAAATGAACTAATACAACAGGTTTGCTAAGACATGTTTTAGTAACCCATATTAAATAAATTGCTAAAATATCAAACCCGCTGTAGTGTTATATTAATTCCAGATTTGCTAGAACAGTGTTTTTATTGGTAGTAATCAGTTCCATTAGCAGCATAGTCTTCTTGAATAATGAACTACTCTTAATACAACAATTTTATCTTCTTAACATAGTATAAAACAAAGTCGCTGTCGCCCGTCTGTCCCTATAAGTGCTTAAATCTTTAAAACTACTAAACTGATTTTGAAGCGGTTTTTTTAAATAGATAGAGTGATTCAAGAGGAAGGTTTTTTTGTATAATACCTACATGCATAATATTGTAGAGAAACACTAATAAATTTAGAGGTTTGTTCGGGTTTGTATTTATAAATTTTGACGTGATGGTGAATTCGCCTTATTGTCTTAGAGAAAGCAACGTAATATAATGCCGGGCTGCAACGCAGGCCGGGTACACGCTAGTTAAGAAATAAATTATATTCTCAATGCGACGCATTTTGTTCCCAGTAAAGCGCTTCCTCTACAATTAAGAAAGCCGAACAGCGTCCCAAAAACGAATTGTATCCGTTAAAACCTATAATCCATAAGACGTTGGTGGAGGTTCGTAGCAATCGGCAATCGCCGCGCGCCGTGGAATTAGGTTTAACGTTTGCGCAGATCACATCGTTGTTCGAAGTCTTCTTGCTATCCTGTCTGCTGCCTGTTTCAATTAATTTATTTTTACTTTCTATTTAAGTTTTTTTAAACTTTGTATGTCAGATAAAGCAATTAATATATAACCCAGCATTATTGGACTTAATATACATAATTATTATATGCAATGTTAAACGACAAAAACAATATCACACTAGAAGCTATTTAAATTCTTGAGAACTACAGTACTGATTTTAAGTGGTAAGTATATGCTTTATTAACCGTAGCCAAGCAAATATTATTATGATTAATGTCAAGTTTCATTACAATTGCTAGTCGGAACTAATACAGTAGATAAAACCAGATTTTACCTCTAATAGAACTTGATAATTACTGTGAGTATTCAGAGCAATAATGGCTATAAAACATTATATGGGGCAATAACTCCTATTGCCTAAAATACCGTAATTTTATCACTACACAACGGTCTAGCAATTTTCATTGTCTTGCTGTAGGAAAGCGCGTTGCTGTCACATAATATTATAGTATTAAACAGTTGTATAAAATGTTTGGGAATTCTTATAAGGAATATAAGGTTTTTTCCCAGTGTCCGAAACTCATATTATTGTGTAACTAGCGTTCTCTAGGAGGTACCTTAATATAAAATATGAAATCGTAATTATTGCCCTTAAAGATAAAGCTACACCAAATTTAATTCATAACGGCTTAACCATTTTCAACTCATCGCCAATTTTCTTAAATAAACTTTTACTTGGATCACCCTGTAACCATGGATATTTTATCATATGAAATTAAACATAAAATACCTATTTTCATTTCTTTTGTTGCTATAGGCATGTTACATGTACTAGGGTAAGCTGGAAGAGTATCAGAAAAAAAAAATCATTTGTTCTTAGTTTAATGTCGGTACTATTTATAATTAACTATAAAAATAAAATTAATAGTCAACCATATTGTGAATATATAGTCTATATAGTATTTAAGGTATTTCCAATGAATCCGATGATGCCGCTAATGATGCAAATAACTATTATGAGAAATACCTAAAACATAATTATTGTCGCAGAAGTTAAAGGATGGCAGATTGCATATAAGGTAATATTTATTTATGTACCAAGGGTATTAAGTAGATGTTTATGCCCTGAGGGCGACAATGTAACAAACCGCCCGCACGGGCATTAAGTACGCTATTATGTAGTTGGCAACTTAATAAAATACAATAATGGCTCAAAAAGTGGGATAAAGAATGTACCTACCTTGTTTACATAAAAGCACATTTCATTTTAAAGCATTTTCGAATTATAAGGATCAAACCATTCTAGGAACCAAATGTTGTAATACTGTTTCCAATACTTAAAACAAACAGATAACGAGATACTGACTTTTAAAAAATTACCTACATTATGATAGGCATTAAAACGCGGGGAAAATTCGCTTACAAATTTTAGAGCTTAATTTTTTATTCTTGATCTAAAAATTCCAACTGCTAAACGCAATCAAATCAGTGCGGTAAGTAGTTACTTACCGCACGCTTGTAGATAAACACATTTTTGGACTCGTAGACCCGTGGTTTACGTTTTTGCTATCAAGTAGTATTGACAGTTTGTCTTTTCGAAAATATTGTGTCAAAACATGCATGCATTGTAAACAAACCTTTGTAGGCCTAAAGACCTTTTCTATTGATCCTTGAAAAAGTTTTAATATGAAACGAAACTTTGGGATATCTTTAATAATTGAGTCATTGCGTTGCCGGCCCTTATTCCCACTATACTTATCCTAATCTACTATAGTAAGTGCGCTATACTTACCTAACAATAACAATAATTTTATATTAACAAAAATTCTATGAGTTAATGAGATTGTTTAGGAGGCATAATTTTTGTATGTGAGTGATAAAATTATTATAATCAATCATTTTGGGGGGGTCCAGGTTTTGTAACGTACGTAGAGGGTTTCAAAAAGGAAAAGAAGAGGGACACGTCAAATAAAAAGAAAGCATGTATTTTGTTTGACGTATTTTTCACACGGTACTTAATTAATTATTTGTACCACATAAACTACGATTCGTGTAATTCTGAAATTTAACTGGAACAGCCGAAAAATGTGTTATCCCAAATTTCAGAAACGACTTTGAATTTAAAAAAATCATTCGAATAATTAGTTTTTATATATTGTACCAAGACATATTTTTTGCAGTATTTTCCATAATAGGAGATTTTTTCCGTAGTGTTGTGTATAATATAATTAGGTATATAAATAATTTATTTAAAATAGAATTTTTATTTTATACTAAAAATTGAATAACTGTATAAAAACTTCATCGCCATTTTACAGCTTTCTAATTTAATGTTGCATATTTATTTTTTGTGTGAGATGAAACATAGTTCGTATACAAATAATAGTTATTCTATAACTAGTTTTAAAAAAAAATTAATATTAACATCATGTCTTTATAAATTACTTTTTTCAGTTTCCAAGCTTTTACCGTGTCTGATATCGCTGTATATCTTTCTTTTATCTATAATATTTTACGTAATTTTTAAAGTAGAAAATGATAGACAATTTTCACTAATAATTCTAGTAACTTTCCGGGATTGGCAAAGATTTCATACTCATACTCTACATGGGCATATAATTGGCTTACACTATAGCAGTGATAATAATAAGGGTCTTTTAGATACGTGATTGCCGTCTTTCAGAAAGTAAAGACTTAAGCGTTAAAGGGGGGCAGAATAATTTAATCTCAGTTAAATAAAAAAAATATTTCGTTCACGTTTACCATAGTTTTTAAGTGTTGAATATTTAATTTACTCTGGTTATTAGCTGGTCATAACAGTTCCCAATTTAATATAAAATATTTCTGATTTACCATTAGGTTGTTTTCTGGTAGTGTTTTTACTGTCCAAAAAAAAGTTTTTTTCAATTAACGCTTTTCTTGTATCCGCACTAATTCAAGAAACGATAATCTTCTGAAGCGCTGTGATCTCGTTAACAACCAACATAATTATATTACTTCGCTACGATTACTTACCTCATCATAGATAAAATTGTCAATCTCCTCAAGTGGTCGACCATACAACTTCTTCGGGAATGGTTCATACTTCGTTGGTAATCGCGATCCATCCTCAACACTGAGTTTCCTCTTCGGTTGAAAGCCGTACTCGCGCACCAGTTGAATAGTCTTTCGCTCAAGCCTCTCCAAGGACTCTTTCGTAAATGGTTTCACTTGAGTCTTGGCCTTGGAAGGCAACTTAAGCGGGTCACTAGAGTACCTCTTTGTAAGAGAAACTTCTTCGCCGGGTAGTTCAGGAACCAGGTCACTTTCGGGACCACATGGATAGGACACCGGCCTTTTGGCTTTCGGTGTGACTTTGGGGTTGTCATTATGGAAGTTGGGGGATTCTGGGGTCACCGGACCAGCGCTCATGATTCCGGGACTCGACATGAAGTTTAAGAGTCAATCAGCCGCTAGTAGGACGTGGATGACGTACAGCGTCGACATTGCCAGGACTCGCGGCGGACTGAGGCGTCGTGACGCTAATAGCGACGCCAAGGGGAGGCGCACCGCATAGCTGAAGCGCCCTAGCCGCCGCCGCGGGTTTTGCGCTACCGGCCACTGCTTTAAGTTAAATAAATAAAAGGCTAGTTATTATACGATACTGCTGTGCCACTTTAATGCTATGCAGTATATCAAGATGATAAATAGAAAAGTTTTAACTAAAGCTTATTTGAACTAATTTTCGCTGCTGTATAATAAAGTTGCAGGACATAAAGCATTATTATTTAGTAGTTTTAACATTTAAATAGTCAATGAAATGTGTGCGGTTCAACAGGACGCTGCAGACTGTTTTTGTAATATTAGCTAAATCTAGTAACTATGCAATTTTTCAAAAAGTTAATAAGAATCAATTAGCTTCGGAATGATTTATATACGATCATTCTTAATATTGGTTGTCTGTTATGGACATTGGGATATCGAAAACTGTAAAAGTTATTACTTAAGTTATTTGATATTAGTCCTGATATAAGGACCCTAAAAAGTCACCGTCCGATACCTAAAATCTCAGAAAAAATTGTACTATTACAAGAACCCTCTATAAAGTATTAAATAATAATATTTTAAGGATATTACAATAAATTTTCAATAAATATTATTACTTTTTTGATGAATGAATTTTGATAATTTCATTAGGTATACCTACTATACTTCTGGTCGTACCTGCAAAATACAGAACTCTATAAATACATGTATTAACATATTATTATATTGATTTTGGTAATCTGCCGTGCTAAGACAAAAGGTCGTAACTGATAAAAATAAAATTCGGAGATATTTTCGTTTTATCAATGACAATTCGAATCATTGAATATTTCAGTTATATGGAAACTGTTTTTGCACTAAACAGAAAAATGAAATATATCTGATTTATCGTATGACTTAATTGATATCCCAAATAGTACTTTAGTTGAGATAATTGAAGTTTTGAAAGTTACGACATTTCAACTTAGAAAATATGCAGATTTTTTGCATTGGCAATGACCTATCTTTTTGACAGTTGCGACTTTTGGACTTTGGATTATCAAGATACGACATATCCTCTTAGTGTTATAAAATTGTGGATAAATATATGATAACAACTTACGACATACTGTCTTAAGAATATTTTGGAATAATATATCCTGTGAATTACAATGTAATGTTACAAATTGTTATCATGGGTTGAGATAGGAAAATATCATTGTTCAGTGAGAAATAAAACAATGTAGTGAAAAAACTGCTAATCAAATATTAAGTCATTGTAGTCAAATGTAAAATAAAGATTAATTTTTAAAAATACTAACATTAACGTTAAAATAAATATTTTAGGCATCAAGATTTGAATCTTCATGATTTTCGGGCAAACTTTGCCAAAACATAATTCTACTCTGTGAAATACCCATAGCTGTCAGCTTTTTGATCAGATTCTGTTCAAAAATATATATTTTTACTGCAAATAATTTATAATTTTCCCCAAATATCTTTTTATTTACAAGAACTAATATTTATTTGAGTTTATTTACAGAACGCAAAGCATGATGGGACAATAACAGAAACGTACCTACGACGCCATTGTTTGCTTCATTATGCTCCAAATGGAAATATTAAAGCCCTGCGTTCTAACCAAATATGTTGATGGATACTTTTAAGCAGCATAAGAATATATTCCTTTTAGCCTCTACACAATAACACATATATAATTTTTTTTTATCAAAATTAAGAATAATAAAATAACTTATTCTAATGCCTGCGGCGTGAAAAAATTTGCTTTATAAAATATAAAAATAATTATAACCCATAATAGGATTACCTTCAAATACAGGCTGAAGATGCCCCAAGCCTTTATCCAGTAACCATTGCTCCATTGCACATCAACAATAACCAACCAACACCTGTCACTAACTAAAGTCAACTAAAAGAGCGCCAAGAAGCGCGGAACTTGCTTAGCGACAATAATTTCATGAAATTTAAATAAAAATTATTTGTTTGAAATAATGCATTGTTGGCCAATACAAATTTAATTTAAATCTTAAAAAGTGTTTGTAGCAAACACTATTTATTGCACCTAACTAATTAAGAAACCAAATAAATATAGAAAATATTTCAAATACCTTAGTTTATTTAATACAAACAAGATTTGTATGAACCAAATAGTATTTATCTTGAACCAATAAATATTAATCAAATAAATCATTTATCTGATTTCTTAGACTCTTTTTTTTTCAGTGTTCCTTTAATGCTTTGAAAGTCCTAAGTCCAGTTCAATCGAAGCGCTCTCGAAATTTGCTTATAGAATAATGTTCTACATCCCCTGACAAAAGTTACCTCGCAAATATTAGAAAGGTAATGTCTTGGTTGAGTTTTATTTAATTTAAATCTGGAAGAAAAATCTTTTACGTTCAGAAAATCATTGTAGGTAATTTCTATAAAAACTAACCTAACTTACCTGCTAAATTCCCTCTAAATCATAATACACGATTTTATTAAAACAATAAGGCAGGTTTGATCAAGAATAATACATGAATGTAATGAATAATCCGGAATACTTAAACACTGGTCAACTATTAGTATAATAACAAACAAATCAAGATACTTTTACAATTAAAATACCGGAAAAATAATAACATAATCACACTTTTGCTTTATTTCTTGGACTATCCGCTGACCGCCCGCCTGTGTACGCAAGTCGTAACTAACTAATTTAATACACATCATACTTGGTCCAAAAGTCGTATGAGAGAAAAACATACGACAATTCGACTTTGTATGTGATAGATAAAAAGCTTAAAACATAAGCAAAACCTTCGTAAAAAATGGAAAAGATCTGGCAATATTGTTCATTTAAACCGATTTAAGGTAATTAGACAACGTACAGACAATATGATTACGACAGCCTATGCACAATACTGCCGTACTAAGCTGAAGCGTCCTAACTGACAAAATTGGAAATTTTGTCCTAAATGCATTTTTGGGTATATACAATGTTTCTGCAATTAATTTACAAAGCAGAATCATCCTATCTTATTCTACAGACCCCCAACGCACGTGTTTAGTTTTGTCCTATCAACAAAATCATGTTAAATTCTAAGAAATTTGGTCCTAACTGCCATTACATACCTAACTTTGTCCTAACTATACACATAGGACAATTTATCTTTGTACGTCAATTATTTCTTAATTTAATTACAAAGCTAAAAGTCCTATCTGGCTGACTGGACTAGTCAGCATAGGAATTCTCATCTAGTCGGCCACATAGGACAAACAAGCTTAGTAATTTCTAGTTGTTTGTTGAACATAACCTTACCGGCAGATCATTTCCACCACCAGGTGGAACTGTCGATGAAAAAGCATAAAACAATATGGGATTTTGATGATTTTGTGTCATGTGTATCATCGGCTAATGGCGGAAAAACTGATGTAATTAAAATGAATTTGGCAACTTTTTTTGATTGGAATGATTTTTCATCCAAATTTAAACTTAAAAAAAGAAAAATTTTATTTTAAAAACCTGACAATGGCAGTTTTTATTAGAAACGAAAATAGCTTTCAATATAAAACTAGTTTTGATGAAGGGGAAGAGTTCAAAACTTTAAATTTTCTTAATAATAAGGCAGTAAAGAATGGAATTCCTATGGCAAATGTTAGAGAGAAAACCCATGGGGTAGATTTAACTCGAAGAAACAACTTAGTATCTACCCTTGCTAGAATTATTCAAAAAACCCATCTTAAATTTTGGCAAAAACTAGATGTTTACCATACCGATGGTCCACCTAATGACGATTATGATGACTCTGAATAAATAGTTTGTTTAGTTTTATATTAGTTTGTTATTACACTGTTTCTAAATATTGCATTTAAATAAATAATATTTTATTAAAGCGCATTTTTGTCCTATCTGCTGTAGCTTAAATAAGTTTATTTAAATTTTACTAAAGACAAGTGTCCTATATTACAAAAGTCAAATATCTGTTTTAGTTAAAAAACAGTTCAAAGAATTATATAATTGCTTGCCAATTAGCAAACTTTATTTAAAAAAATTGGCAACTTTGAACAAAATCTAAGGGGTGGCATTTAAAAAAAACTTAAAACGTGAATATCTCAATACTCTATTTTATTTAGTTAGGACGCTTTAGCTTAGCACGGCAGAATACATTCAAACAGTGGTGGCTCGTGGGGTAGAGCCACAGTGCCATGGCACTACTTGCCCTCCTGTCTAGCGTCCTGCCATTTACAAATTACCAAAACCTATTAAAATTAATATTCTCGTTTTTAAAGCAATTAGGAAAATAATTTAAAAATGGAACACAGTCGGGTGCAAATTTCCATCTAAAAGGAAGCGATTATGCGTAAAACGGTAACGTAGCTTCCGCGCCAAGCGCGACGAGGCACACGGGAGGTGACGAAACGCCATCACCTCAATAAAAAAAACATTGGAAAATGACCTTGAATGCAAGCAGGCAAAAATCTCGGCCACGTAGCCAGGCTCTCTTCGTTCGACCGTTTGATGTTAGACGTTTCAAACAGCTGATGTTCGCGTCGCGTCTCGATTTGTTTTCGTTCGGTCGGCTGATTTAATGTAGGGTTAACGAACTTTTTATTTTAGAAATACATAAGTAATGAATACTATTAGATTTTTAAAGGAAACTCCATTTTCTACCATTTCCTTAGAACAGAAATTGGAAATTAAGAAATTAGGACGACCGTTACCAGATTTAAATATAGAAAAAACTCAGGACGGGCAGAAAGTGCGTTTGCGTTAATTTAATAGAAATATTTATGGAAAAAATACTTGGGTGTGCGGTTGTGATGAATCTAATAGACTATTTTATTTTATGTGTGTTTTATTTGGTTGGGAGCAAACTTGGTCCCAAAAAGGTACAGATGATCTGATCCATATCTGGGACAAAATGAAGACACATGAAAAATCGAAGGTACATTTAAACAATATATTTAATTTCAGTATGCTTGGTAAAATTAACATTAAAACTCAATTAAATTCTGCATATTATCACAATGAAATAATGAGGAAAAACGAACAAATTAATAAAAACAGATACATATTAAACCAAATTATAAACTGCGTTCGGTTTTGTGGTGCATTTGAGTTGGCTTTGAGAGGTCATGACGAAAAAGAGACGTCGGAAAATAGGGGCATATTTCGTGAATTAATAAATTTCAGCTCAAAATTAGACAAAACTCTTAAAGATCATATTGAAAAATCAAAAGTATTTAAAGGAACATCAAAAACCATACAAAATGAACCTCTGGACTGTATGTTAGATGTGTATCATGATGAAGTCATAAAAGAAATAAAGGACTCTCCGTTTATCGCTGTTATCGCAGATGAAACCACTGACATTGCTTGTGTGTTTCAACTTGTTATCGTGTTTAGGTATACCTATTCAAGATATGATTGTAAATTCATAAATTAAATTAGGTGCCTTTTTGCTTATTTTTCCTACATCAAAAGCAAGAACTATTAACAAAAAAGGGCGTGGCACCCAATTTTTTTTGCCTGCGGCGCTAAGGGTTTACCTGGCCCTACTTCACTAAAATGGCACGAGCCGCCACTGCATTCAAACCATACAAAATAACATTAATAGTGACCCGAGGGCTTTTTGGAGATATATTCACCAAAAGCATAACAACTGTGCTATCCCTGCTGAAATGTCATTCCAAGGCAAAGTTGTAACAAAACCTGATGATATTGTTGAATCATTTGGTGAATATTTTAAGAGTGTTTATGGATCTGGTGGGATTGACATTGAGGCAGAGGGTTTAGATATAGGAAGAATTGTAAATAGTGCGATTACATTACCACAGTTCACAGAAGATGATATAATCAAGGTTGTAAAGAGGTTGAAACCAAAGATGTCGAGTGGCCCTGACGGTATTCCAAGTTTTATTGTAAAAGATATAATAGCAGCTTTAGCTAGGCCATTGTGTTTGATTTTTAATATGTCTTTAAGGCGAGGGGTGTATCCTGAATGCTGGAAGATATCCAAAATATGTCCAATTTATAAAAAGGAGGAAAGAAATGAAATAACAAACTACAGACCAGTATCTCTAATATGTGGGTTTTCAAAAGTTTTCGAGATGCTTCCATATGATTATATTATGTACAGGGTTGAACCGATATTATCATGTCATCAGCATGGGTTTTTGAGGGGTCGGTCAACGACCACCAACCTGGCATGTTTTACTCAGTTTGCATCAAATATTATTGATGGGGGAGGCCAGGTTGATGTGGTGTTTACCGATTTCTCAAAGGCATTTGATAAGATTAATCATGGGACTATACTGGCAAAGCTTAAGTTATTTGGATTTACAGATGACTTTCTAACTTTTTTTACGTCGTATTTATTAGACCGAACTTAGTACGTCCAGTACAATGGATATAAATCCTCGTCATTTCGAGCCACCTCTCGTCATTTCGAGCCACCTCGGGCGTTCCTCAGGGTTCTAACTTGGGACCATTATTGTTTTTGATTTTTATTAATGACATATCAGCGGTTATTGATGTCGAATACGAAATTTTTGCAGATGACTTAAAGCTATATAAATCTATTAGGAGCCCTGAGGACTATCTCAGGTTGCAACACGCAATAAATGCAATTCAACGGTGGTGTGTAAAGAATAAACTGCTTCTCAACTATAATAAGTGTTCGGTGATGTCCTTAACCAAAAAACATTCTCCAACCCTATATGACTACTCTATTGACCAGAACATATTGCTACGAGTGGACAGTGTTCGTGATCTAGGTGTCTTATTAGACTCTAAACTAACTTATAGCGGTCATATAGAAAAGACAGTGTCAGAGGCTACTCGAATGTTAGGATTTATATTAAGAAACTGCAAGTCATTTACCAATATCGATGCATTTAAAACCTTGTTTTTTACGCTAGTAAGAAGCAAATTGGAGTATGGATCATTGATATGGTCCCCAATTTACTCAACATATATTACGATGGTGGAACAAGTCCAAAGAAAATTTTTGAAATTTTTATCGTTTAAAGAAGATGGAGTGTATCCTCAGAGGGGGATGGATAACAACCACTTGTTACAAAGATTTGAAATCGAAAGCCTACAGAAACGCAGAGACATGGCAGCAGTGATATTGTTATTTAAAATCAATAATGGTGGTACAGTTTGTCCATCCCTCTTGGAGCAACTAAATTTCTTAATACCTAGGATTTCTACTAGAACTAGCACTTGTTTTTACTTGCCAGCAGCTAAAACAAATATAATGTTGACCGCTCCAGTCTACAATATATGTTCCAGATATAATAGAGTAGCAAATTACTGTGATCTAGATATGTCCTTAAGTACTTTTGTTCGAACCGCCCTAGCGCACTTGTGATATTGTGATAAATCGAAAAATTGAAGTTAATATCAAATTATTTAATGTAGTTATAGATTTTATTAAATTATGTAAATTGTAATTGTTATATCGGCCCTATTAATTACATTTCTGTTGGGCCTAAATGTATTAAATAAATAAATAAATAAATAAATAAATAAATAAATAAATAAATAAATAAATAAATAAATAAATAAATAAATAAATAAATAAATAAATAAATAAATAAATAAATAAATAAATAAATAAATAAATAAATAAATAAATAAATAAATAAATAAATAAATAAATAAATAAATAAATAAATAAATAAATAAATAAATAAATAAATAAATAAATAAATAAATAAATAAATAAATAAATAAATAAATAAATAAATAAATAAATAAATAAATAAATAAATAAATAAATAAATAAATAAATAAATAAATAAATAAATAAATAAATAAATAAATAAATAAATAAATAAATAAATAAATAAATAAATAAATAAATAAATAAATAAATAAATAAATAAATAAATAAATAAATAAATAAATAAATAAATAAATAAATAAATAAATAAATAAATAAATAAATAAATAAATAAATAAATAAATAAATAAATAAATAAATAAATAAATAAATAAATAAATAAATAAATAAATAAATAAATAAATAAATAAATAAATAAATAAATAAATAAATAAATAAATAAATAAATAAATAAATAAATAAATAAATAAATAAATAAATAAATAAATAAATAAATAAATAAATAAATAAGTCATTTTCACCTTGTACTGTTGTATTTTTTTTTTAATAAGCCAAATCAATATGTCTTAAGTGACACATAGGACATTTTGTTTTTGTACAAATTAAATAAGACATTTCGACTTAGTATTTACTTGATATTTGGCAAATACGACAAAATCGTTACACTATTTTGAGTATTTCTACTATAGATACGACTTTTGGACTTGGCATACTGACAGAACTGACTATATACATTCCAAATATACCAAAATCTGAAAATCACACATTTTGTCAGTTACGACCTTTTGGCATGGCAGCAATATTGTGCTAGATACATGCGGTAAAATTATAAATACCCTAGATGCTGAGGACATCATGATTTAATGTAGGTACTACATTGTTAAATGCGCAGAAACATAATTGTACTAATTCTATATATATTAAAACAATTGAGTTGTTCGAAAAATTGGGAATTTTTGTAATTTAGGAACTTTAAAATTTGTCTTGTGTGGTGTCTTTAAAAGTTTGAGGCTATCTTTGATTATTAAATAATATCTTCCATTTGAATTTTAAATTATTATGTTCCCGGTTTTGGGTACTGATCAATGATCATGTGACTTAGGCAAGCAGAATTGGAAGGCGTACGTGGTACATTAGATGATTTTTGGTGAGGAGCCATTTGTTAAAATCGGTCACCGAGGGTTCGACTGCTTAATTTACCTTTTAAATGGGTATTGTGTTAGGCTCCAGATTTGGGATTCCTATTAATAGTATCAAAAATTAAGTGAAAAAGTTGTGTAGTTCGTTTGATAGACATTCGATATTGGTACGCACAACTTTATTCGAAGTTTTCGGATTTTCCAGTGAATTCGTGATCGCCATTTTCTAAAACTGATCCACTTGAAGCCAACCAACATCTAAGTAAGTCATTTAATTCTTTTACCTCTGGATTATTATTGATTATTTTTTGTTGTAATCTATTTAGGGCTTCTATTTTGGGGTCTATGAGTCAGCCATTCTTATAGAGGCTTTCCTGTTTCTATGCTGCTACCTATCTACGAAAGGACTAGTGGCATTTGGAGTTGAAATTTGATACCGTCTATGAGACCGCGTTGAGCCACGAAATTTGGTTGAACTTTGGACCGCCACGCTACCTATACCAGCTCAATCAGATAAGCCATTATTTAGATATTACTAACCAAAATTGATTGTTTTTTTCCACGATTAGCTGAACCGTATACATATTATAATACACCACCGTATACAATAATATAATATACCTATAAACTTGAGCAACAAAAGGTCAAATCAGAAGAATATGTCAGTTTCAAGATCGATACCGACCCATCTCTGGAAAATCAATTGCTCAACCAAAGTAACTGGCCGAATGGAATTATAGTTAAAAAATTCAATTTTTTTCGTGGCTCAACACAATACCATTCAAACAACAGAGTGGCATCGCCGCGAACCTTCACCAGACGAGGAAACTTTGGGAGACGATCCTGATCTGCCTTTTCTGCTTATACATGTAAATGTACAATGCCTCGCTGCCAAGTTGAATGAAGTTGAAGTAATGCTTGCTAAGGAATCACCGGACATTTTTTGTGTTACTGAACATTGGATGGGAATAGATCGGATTTCATTGTTTCCCCTGGCAAACTATAGGCTTGTGGCGGAATTTTGTAGAACCGACCGTTTACACGGGGGAGTTGCTATTTTTATTAAAAACTGCTATACAGACTTTAAAAAAATTCCTACCAAAAACTTTACAAAAAGTTTTTACTTTGAGTGTGCTGCCATTGAGTTTAGAATGTGTGATAAGAAGATAGCACTAATTACAGTATACAGGTCTTGTACATATAACTCTATCACTGACTTCACCAATTTTATAGAACTTTTTAATGAATTTCTTAGCTTCTTAAACAAAAAATACGAAAATATAATTGTATGTGGAGACTTAAATGTTAACTATTTGGTGGATTCCATGTTTAAGACCCAATTACTTGATTTGCTGGATAGCTTTGCATTGAAATCAATTCTTCCACTTGAGCCTACTCGAATAGTCTGCGGCTACTCACCTACAGCTGTAGACTATGTTGTCACTAATAACCCTAATCTATTTAAAGCAAAAAATTTAGAACTTAATATCGCCGACCACTTAGGTCAAATTATCTTGATGAAAAACGTTACCAGACAGACCGACAAAGAGACGAAAAAACTGGTTGTTTACAGGAGACATTTCCATGATGACAACTTGTTTAATCTAAGACACTTTCTCTCCACAAATGATTTCTCGGATCTCTACGCCATCGAGGACACGAATAGAGCATGGAACTACTTTCATGATAGCTTATTGTATTTACTTGACCTCACATGCCCTATTTCTAAAACTATTGTAACTGCACAAAACACAGGTAAGTGGATAAATCCTGATATTGTAAAGGAAAGTGAAGAACTTAAAAACATATTTTGGCTAACTAAAAATACTAACTCTAAAGAACTTAATGATCTTTACAAGGAAGCGAGAGAGATCTTCAAACTAAAAATAGAAACAACAAAACAAAAGTTTTTTCAAAATAAAATAATTAACTCTGCTAACACGTCCAGAGCCATCTGGCAAACAGTTAATACAAACTTAGGTAAAATAAAGACGAATAAGATACCTTCTGTTATACAGACTGGTAACGCTACTTTTATGCAGCCATTTGAGATTGCTAATGCCTTTTGCAATTACTACTCTTCCGATAACGAAAACAAGCTTCAAAACCTTCCGGGTATTCAACACGATTCGTCAACTATTATAGAATGTATTAGCTCTCTGTATATGCCCGAACTCGGTCTGGAGGAGATCTACAGAGCCCTAAAATTATTAAAAAATAAAAAGGCATGTTGTAACAACGAAGATCTTCCCCTCCATGCTGTTATCTATATTTGGGATTTTTTAAAGCACCCACTGTGTTATCTTTTTAACTTATTTATAAGCAAAGGCACTTTTCCTGATAAACTGAAGTGCGGCGAAATTATACCATTTCATAAAAAAGGTGATGTGCAACTTATTGAAAATTATCGACCAGTGACAAGTCTTATGTCTTTCTCAAAACTGTTTGAAAAGATACTTACTTTGCGCTTTCAATCATTTTTAAATCGGAACAATTTATTATCTAGAAATCAGCATGGCTTTACAAATAATAAATCTACTACAACAGCAGCTGTAGCTTTTATTCAGTTTATTTACAAATCAATTGATCAAAGTCATTATACAATAGCCCTTCTTTTTGACTTAACCCGGGCATTCGACTGTATCGATAGTAAACTATTAACTAAAAAACTGTTCGCTATGGGCTTTAGAGGAAACGTAAACAAACTTCTGGAATCGTTTTTAACTGGCAGAAAAATTCGCGTAAAAATAGGTACACTTCTTTCTAATTATAAATCACAAAATTACGGAGTTCCTCAAGGTAGCGTTCTTTCACCATTACTTTTTCTGTTATTTATCAATGACCTGGTCAACTACCTTGAGTTAGGCGAGAATGCTGAAGTGATTCTTTACGCCGATGACACTTCCATAGTGATATCTGGGACGTTGCTTGATATTCTTATACAACGCGCGAATCAAATCCTCAATAAATTTAAATACTGGTGTTCTATGAATGGATTGATGGTTAATGAAAACAAAACACAGTATATAGTTTTTTATAAACGACGAATTATTCCGGACTTTGTTCTTGAGATGGATGGAGTGGAGATTGCGAGAGCGACAGAGGCTAAGTTTCTGGGTTTGCATGTTGATAGCCAACTGACATGGCACGCTCATATCGAGCATGTAGCCAGTAAATTAAAATCTGCATACTTTGCCATCATTAACTTAAAAAATATTCTGTCAAGAAAACAGCTTTTAAATGTTTACTATGCCCTGGTTTACTGCCACCTGAAGTATATGGTTTTATGTTGGGGTCAGGCCACTGACCTAAACAGAATTTTCGTCTTGCAAAAGAGAATTATAAGAAAGGTATTTTCCCTAAAACCGTTAGAAACATGTAGACCAACTTTTAAAAATAATAAAATACTAACTTTACCTTCTATTTTGATCATGGAATCGGCTATCTACGTTAAGAAACATTTATCAGACTTTCCACCTGTTTCTAATGTTCATAACTATGAGACAAGACAAAATGAAGACATTCTAATTACTAACTATAAACTATCCACCTACAAGAAAAGTCCGCATTGCTTTAGTAGTTATATTTTTAATAAACTCCCAAATAATATTAAATCAGAACCCTCTTTTCGTACTTTTAAAAAGTCTCTTAGGTGCTATCTTCTTGAACACTCATTCTATACTATTAATGAATATCTTGGTGGTTAATATTTGTACTTCTACATTGGGGTGTCCACCAATAATATTTTAAATTTTGTCTCGTGTAAGTTTGTTTATAGATTTTGTTACTATACTTTTGTGCTACTGAATGTTTTTAAATTTGATAACCAATTTTTATACTAACTATATGGATTTATATTTAAGACATTGTTAATGCTTGTAAGAGTCTTCTTAACAATAAAGGATAAAAAAAAAAAAAAAAAAAATAATTTGACATTAATTAATTTAACTTTTGCGTACTTATGTCAACCATATTTTAATGGAATAATAAGATGTTTTATCAATAAGCACACGCCCAGTTACGTTTAAATTTGTCGTTTAAATTGAGTAAAAGTGATTTTATTTTTGTAAGCTTCACATGATTGCGTCGAGTATCCACTTTTTCGTTTACTATATTAATTTTTGTAAAATATAGTACTATTGATAGTGACTTATTAATTATCGGTTTAAATTTAATTCAGGAATATATGTGGCTTAGTTATTAACTTTACCACGCATAACGTATCAGTAGGTATAAATAAGAAAATATTCCGTTTGTTGCATATACAGGGTGTCCGGAAAAATGTGGGAAATCTCCCAGATATAAAAAAAACAAGTGAAAATAATACTTCAAGTTTATATAAACTTCTTTTGTATCGGCCTCCTCTTCGGAGATATGGGCTCCCAAAAAGCTCCCATGGAATTAAGTTTTTGACATATATTTATTAAACCAACACGTATATTTAATTTGTTTTTTCATATGATGTATATCAGGTAAGACCCTTCAAATTACTATCCCAGAAAGTGTTGCGAATTACTCACAGCTGTGACACTAATGTGCCCATTTTTTTTTTACGCCCTGTATGCGATATCGCCAAAATTAAGATTGCATTTACAGTAACTTTGCAAGTCCAGTAAAATATTTTACAATAAACATCCTTTTCGCTTGTAGCATTTCAAGTTAAAATTTTTCCGGATAACGAAGATATTTAGATTAGTTGGACATATCGTGTTTTTCCCTCTTTAGTTTCACCAATAAAATTGACATGTCGCGAGGTAAAACCAATTCCGACAAGTTGAAACTGTGGCATAAACCGATATGTCAGACATACCGGGATATACAAATAAATGTTTGGCGGTGCGGGACGCACCACAACCCGATATGTCTAGCATATTGGGTTTTACCAGCGACCAATTTTCATTTATGAAACATATCGGGATCTTATTTTATTAACCCACATTGTATAGGAGTAACAGAACCATATCGGGTTTTGCCATCATATTCGTCACCACTAACTTCATATATTGGCTTTAAAAACGGAAAATGGATATTTCTTGACATATCGGGTTCTGCCTTAGTACCACAGACATGATGTAAATAAAATGACGGTTTTCCGAAACGGTTAGGATTAGCGACATTAATGAAGAGTACTTAATATTTGATAAATAGTTAAAGGTATGTAAAAAACATTGTCCAAAGTTTTTATCATAAAGGAGGAAAAAAAATGGGCACATTAGTGTCACAGCTAGTCCGTCCCTGCAGCTGTGAGTAATTCGCAATACTTTCGGGGATAGTAATTTGAAGGGTCTTACCTGGTATACATCTATGAAAAAAAAATTGAAATATACCTGTTGGTTTAATAATTATGTGTCAAAAACTTAATTCCATGGAAGTTCTTTGAGAGCCCATATCTCCGAAGAGGATATGCAAGAAGTTTATATGAACTTGTAGTATTCCTTCCACGTGTTTTTTTCATATCCGGGAGATTTCCTACATTTTCCCGGACACCCTGTATAATAAGTTTATTTCCTTGGGATAATAAAATTGCGTGTGTAAAGTAACATCTTCTTTTATTTTCTACTTGCGATTTGTAGTTTAGGGTTTACGATTACCTGTAAGTATTCTGGCTTAACTGCCCTAAGCTAGTGGCGCCCGGACTCACCACCTTTTTTTAGCATAGCTAGGCAAATTTTGCTGCACTTTTGGCAACCCTAAACTACCAGTAACTCAGCGTGTAGCAAATTGTTATAAATTATCTACAAAGCAGCGGGTACTATACATACTGCCCAATAGAATATTTTTCTTTGGAGCTTTCTTACCTTATTTCTTTCAATAAAAATGTCTTTTATCTCCTACCTTATTTATATTGAGTTAAACGAAAATCTGACAAATAATACTTTTTCAATAGAAACTTTTATAAGTAGGACCGATTTTCAAAAACATATTTTATAAATTGTGTATTTATTATCAAGAAATTCGGACCAAAAACATTTTTTCTAATTTAAAAATTTATATATTTTCCATCTCTTAAGGGCAAAATTTTTGTACATGCCTAAACACATGTTTATTTCTTCCAAGCGAAGAATTTGTCTAAAAACTTTTACTTACTTACCATTGTCTTAAGTGGTTGCGTTGGAAATATACCTCCTCGATTTATACCCCCTAGGGCAGTGGTCGCCAACCTTTTCAATGTGTTGAACTACTTTGATAATTTTGGAATAAACAGTGAGCTTAGCCGTACGTAACGTAATAAAATATTGCACCGTCATATTCGACATATACAGGGTGATCCAAGACGGGTGGCGAGTATCTTCAAAACTATACATGGTACGACTTTAGGGAAAAAATTCATTATGAAATATGAGCAAAAAAATCACTGAAAATAATTTTTTGAGTTCCTATTTTAACCGCTAAGGTACGTAGTCGCTGTGCTATGATACAAAGTCCTTAATTTCTATAACTGCAATATGATGTAGGTGAGAAATTAAGTTTTATATGCTGTGTAATATCCTCTATAAATTTTGTAATAACAATTTTTTTGTAATGGAGGAGAAGGGTAACGACTAAAAGTACTTCGGTACTTTGTTTTTTTAAAAGCCTAAAATTAATAAATATAGTTAAAAAAGCTATTCCTAAAGGATTTTAACGTTTTAATAAAAGGAAAATTGCAAAACTTTGCTTGAAGCCGAAATAGTATTACACTCTTCCACTATTTTTGCGATATCATTTGAGAAAGAAGAGGAAACGACTTGTGGTTTTTGCAGTTCTCTTTACTAACTAGTTAGCTATAGAATAGAGTTGAAATGGTTGGATGGTTGCATTAAAATTTATTAAGAAATCGAAGCTAGTGATATATTTTTTTTAAAAGTGCCCTCTATTATCAACGTCACGCATTAATTTTAATGTTTATATCAACGTTCAATCAGGATAAAACGTTCTTTAAAATAAGCCATAGATTGTTGAATTCGGTAAACGCAGACCGAAGTAACAGCATTTTAAATACTTTTAGTCGTTACCCTTCTCTACGCTGTTACCATGGTAACTACAAAAAAAAAATGTTATAACAAAACTTATTGAGGATATTACAGAGCATATAAAAACTTTATTCCTGACCTGCATTGTATTGCAGTTATTAATAGAACTAAAGGACTTTGTATTAGAGCATAGTGACTACGCACCCTAGCGGTAAAATTAGGAACTTAAAAATTATTTACAGTGATTTTTTTGCTCATATATTTCATAATAAATGGAATTAATGTTTTGGAAATACAGCCGTCGTGAATCACCCGTATACTAATAAAAATAATCTAATATACTACATAACTACAGCCAGACCCACCAATCGTAGCTGTTTGAAAATAAACAAAATTTTTATCTAGCTACAAGGGCATGTCACATACGATTTAATAAAAGTGAATAAAAATAACAAAAAATGAACGCACTATTTAAAAAAAAAACATGTTAATTGAGAAGGCTGACACTCTGATAACTTTTTTATTGTTTGCAGTATACTGTGATTCGAATACAATTATCCAAATGTTCATCTGTAAAAAGCCGGGCTCCCATTCTCGTGTATTTGGCAAGTACGCAAATATTTGCGTACTTGGGCATACTTGGCAAGTACACCAAGTTCCGAAGTCAATTTGACAAGTGCAGCGCTCCCACTACTCCTGTATTTGACAAGTACGCCAATACTTGTGTACTTGGCAATTATAGCATTTTCTCGATCATTCAGTGTTCATTTTGTTTCGATATGGATAGTCGCGTTGCCGCTGCAGCTGCAGCGTTTGTGGTAGTAGCTGGCAGCTATATTGTGATTGCATAATGAAACCATATTTTTATATTGTAAGAAGGAAAAGAAGTAAATACTTGTTTGAAGCTTTTTAAAAATGTATTCAGTTGTTTCAGTCCTCTCTGGTCATTTTCAACGGCGTATCATTTTCAAATAAATGTGAATACATTTTTATAAAACTTCAACTAAGTATTTACTCTTACTTCTATTTGAAACAGTAGTTACTGAAAATGTCTGCCACCGCCTCGATACATGTATAGCACCTACACCGCTTAATAATAAAAACTTTACCCTTTTTTATTACTAAAGTAAAGGGGTGTCAAGAATTTGTCATTAAATTATGGCGGTATGCACCGTTAACATAATTTCTTACTTAGTGGAACTTTTTGACTTAACTCGCAAAATTCTTATGCACGATTAACAAAACAAATAAAAGTTGTTCTTAATTTTAAGTTATTAAAATCCTGGACTTTAGAAAATTAAGTTGTTCTTAATTTATGACATGTGTTACTACTGTTATCTCTGACATGAATTGCATTGACATTTATAAAGAGTTTTTATTGTTCTTTTTTCTCTATGCAAGAGCACATCTAGTTAAATTCACATAAAGTTTTAATGCCAACTGTCAAGACTTGTCATTGTCTAGTTACTTTAGATTTCACCAACTTACTAAATTTCTTATACAGCTGAGATTGGTCAGTGTTTTTTCTTTTTCTTTTCTGGAATTGTTCGGCCAACTCTTTTTATTTCTATCTCTTTTTAATCGTATGAAATAATACAAGATAGACATACTTTGTGTGCAGTACAATTATTATACTAATTAATTTTGGCCATTAGAAATTTATATTTTATAAGTTGCTGCAGTATTTGACAAGTATGTCAGAACTCAAATGTCACGGCGTTAAAAGTTTACGTGAATTCAACTATAGTTTTACAGATGTTACAAAAAATTGAATATTTATTAGAACATAACAATAATATCTTTAAAGTTAATAATATATACTAAATATTATAATAAAATATGTCAAACTATTTTGCATTCTTTCAGAAATACACTTTCTCCTGTCGGTCCTGTTAACCAACTTTTAACAGCACTGAGATTTAAGCGACAACTTTAACTAAAGCCAAAGTTAGCCGGTAGCCGGTACAGGTCGCAAGGACGCAAGATTTTGTTGTGAAATGTGAGGTTAAGAAGAGCCGAGGAGCTTCGTGAAATTTCAGTGTAGGAAACAGTGTAATGAAAAAATCACTAAATTTGTCAAAGTTGCCAAACGTATTATATTATAATATTATTTATTTATTTACGGATACTGTCAATTTCACAAAAATATAAATAATCTTAATCCCAACGCAGAGTTAACATATTTCAATTAATTTTTTAAGAAATATGTAAAATTCAGCAGATATGGTAAAATTAGAGAAATTTCACATTATAGTATGCAGTATTCGCATTATATTGGATCTCTTTAAAATTAAATCATTGGTGCTCTGGCCAATCTAATTGACCTTGATATAAAATTATTTTGACCATAATTAATGAGCAATATAGTTGCTTAATAGCTTTAGTATTCGTGAAGTCAACGGAGAAGTTGAAGAGATTTAGAGAGGGTGTTCTGGAAGTGAGGAACAAAAGTAAGCTTTGAATCCTTTATTTCGGGTTCATTCGTAAGTAGGTATATTATTTTCAATTAAATAAGTCTCTTTCAAATGTTGACCTAGTCTTATGAAAGATGATCATGTGGCACTTTGAAGCATTCAGCTCCATATCATTGTTCTTATACCAAGCTAATAATCTGTCCAAGTCGGACTGAAGATTTAAACATCGAGAGAGGAGATTTTCTTGTACAATTTTAAATCATCAACTCAGACAACTTAATCTAAATGCGATGCATAAAACAGGCTATCATAACTTTAAGTATGACTTATAAAGCTTAACTTTACGTTAAAATTATGCATATAAGCATTAATGTCACAGTTAAGTTATGGAAGATTACACTTTCGCTAAATACGCTGATATGCTTTTAATTTATGGGGAAGTTCGATGTAATGATAGAGCCGCTTCTCGGCTATATGAAGAGCGGTTTCCCGAAAGGCGAATCCCAACTCACACACTGCTTAAAAGGGTCAATCAAGGGCTTACGGAAACTGGATCCGTAAAAATAAACCGGCAAAATAATGACGCGCCAAGTTCCATGCGAACCTCATATTTTGATGAAGAGGTGCTTCAGCTAATTAAAAATATAATCCTTCTGTAAGTAACCTGAGCAATCAAAGATACCATGCATGTAAATCATATCCGTGTATGGGAGCTTGTTAATGAACAGCTTCTTCACCCCTACCATCTTCAAAAAGTGCAAGCATTGGGACCAAGTGGTTTCATGCCCCTTTGCCAGTAGTTTCTTGACCGGTGTATGTGTATATATAATTTCCAAAATATGTACACTGAGGAGGATGTATTTAAAAAAAGGCGTTTTTAATTCGCGAAATAGTCATGGTGTTTACATAAGAGAGTATCAACATAGATTATTGGTCAACATGTGGGCCGGCGTTCTTGAAGAACGATTAATTGGACCAATCATGTTGCCTCCTCGTTTAAGTGGTACTATTTATCTTAATTTTTTAATAAATGTGAGCCAGTATTGTTACATGATCTACCCCTAAATGTGCGACAGAACCTATGGTTTCAACATGACGGAGCGGGGAGCGCCAGCTCATTTTTTACTTCTTGTCAGCGAACACCTATATGAAAATTTTAGAATAAGTTGGATTGGTCGCGGAGGCTTTGTCACCTGGCCAGTGCGTTCCCCAGATCTAACACCTCTAGATTTTTTTTTAGGGTATATGAAAAACATCGTTTATGAAACTGCAGTCGAGTCAGAATGACATTTGGTTGCTAGAATTTCTGCTGCCTCTGAAGTTATCAAAACCATGCATGCCGTTTTTAACCAAGTCGACTTAAATATGCTGCACAGATGCAGTAAAACGACGTCATTTGTTACAGGATGCATAAAACTTATTTTTGCATCATAATAGCGCTTACATTCCGACCAAACCATTTCAATAGGATTAAAATGGCAACGATGTGGAAGAAGTTCTAAAACTCGATGTCCATTTTGCTTTCCAAGTTCGCCCAACCTATTAAAACAAAATAAAAATAACACTGGCCGACAAAAAAAATTTTTTGTTGTAACACAAAGCTAAATAGCATCTTGTGGTAGAATGGACCTATCCAAATACGAAAATGAGAAAAAAAAAGTTGTAACACGTAACGTTTTCTTGTTACATTTATAGAACCACATTTAGTGTTAAAATATTTAATATCTATTGAAAAAATAATTTAAGAATTTTCTAACTGTGTATATCGACTATATTTAAATTTTTACACCTACTAAACATACCTTATATCTAGAAAAAACACAAACATTACAAATATTAACTGAACACATTAATTAAATTTTATTTTTTCCTTTTATGAGGGGTCATATCTTCTCTTTTCAAAAACCAACAGGAATCAACCATCATGGCTGGATCCCATCGTCCTTGATAGCGAATTTCCATTGTCCTAATATCCTGGTGGAACCTTTTACCCTGCTCGTCACTGACAGCTCCCAAATTATCAGGAAAAAATGACAGATGGGAATGGAGGAAGTGAATTTTTAATGACATTCGGGCACCAAGCGATTTGTAGGAATCTAAAAGTTCATCAACTAACTGTTGATAGTTGCATCCATATTGTTGCCAAAAATCCCCTTACTATACTAACAAATGAGTTCCATGCTCTGAGTTCCTGCCTGGTAAGCTTCTCTGTAAAGTTGACATCGTCCAGCAATTTTCTGATTTGTGGCCCAATAAAAATACCTTCCTTTAATTTGGCAACACTTAACTGGGGAAAGACTTGTCTTAGGTATTTGAATCCATCACCGTCTTTATTCATAGCTTTCACAAAGTTTTTCATCAGCTCAAGTTTAATGTGAAGAGGAGGCAGAAGGACTTTTTTGGGGTCTACAAGAAGTGCAAACTTAACATTTTGAGATCCCGGCTGAAATTCACTTCTTTGTGGCCAATCTTTTATTACATAATGCTGATCTACCGCACGACTGTCCCACAAACAAAGAAAACAGCAATATTTTGTAAACCCTTCTTGAAGTCCTCTTCTCTCCGAAGTCTGTTATAAAATGCATCCATTTTTACCGCCCCTAATTAAATTGACTACCTGCTAATGTAAAATGGTCTTATTAAGCTAATTAAATCACAAGACCGACAAAGCTCCTTTTAAAAAACGTTTTATTTCTACAAAAAGGGCTTTAACAAAATACATATATCTTAAATCTACGATGAACGATTAATATGAACAGCAGTTTGCTTTGACACTATATTAATGTTAATGATTTCTAATGTTAATTGGTTTTATATAAAGTAGTTTGTTTATTCAGCAGTTATGCTGCAATTGTGCTGGTCTACGGATATTACTCCTCCACCCTGAGTTCTTTCAACGTCCTCGTTGATAATTTTTTGAAGGGTTTTTATGGGGATGGTTTTTAAATACTTGTGCTTTCTCCAGTGGTATATAGCTATGCTCAGGATACACATAAGGACAATGCAAATTGTCGAAAAAATAAAATAATGTGTTTGTTTTTGCGGGGTAAGGCTTTCGAGCCTAACGGGCTCTAGAAGATCTTCATGAATTTTTATAGGGTCTTCTAAGTGCCTAATTTGTAGGTTTAGGGTGAAATTTGTCGGCTGAAGGATTATCGCCTCTGGATATGTAGTGGATATGTTATTAATAGCTAAGGAATATTTGTTATGGTTGATGATGACGTCACATTGACCTTGTAATAGGGAACAGTCTTGAAGGGTTACTTTTTTGAATTGAAAACAGTCTTCATAGGCTATTTCTGAAGTTTTTGTACAAAACAGTAAAGAATTTTTGTGGGTCATGGCGTGTACTTGGTAGTTGTTTTGGACAGTAGCATACTGACAGTTTTGGGTTAAGAAACAGCTGTTGACAAGTGGATTGGAGCACACCCATTTTGAGTTGATTTCTTTGCAGTTTTTGTACCATAGTTCGTTGCAATAGTATTTGCTGGGGCTTATTAATATTTTGAATTCGTTGTTCGGTATAGGATATACAAATTTTAGGTTACAAACATCTTTATCAAAGATGGGTATTTTAATTGCGAGAATTGCCATTTCGTTGAGAATTAAAAGACCGGTTTTACAAATAAGACTAAGTTCTGATACATGTTTAATGGACCATAGGGTATTTTTTGGATAATGTACATTTAGATATTGCCAAATTTCGTCTATCTGACTTAAGCTTAAAATTTCAAGATCTAGAGTTTCCAAATGTGCAAAAGAGAAAATTCGTAAAAGTTTTTCTAAGTACTGGTTTAGATTGTTTATTTGAATGTATTGATCTTGTATTGATAATAATATGTTTAATTCGTTGTTTAATTTTGAAAGTTCGGTTTTAATGGTTTTCGAGTTTTCATTAATAGTTTTTATATTTTCCTCGAAATTGTTCATAATGTTGCCTGCAAATGAACTAAAGTCGTTAATCTTACGCATGGTGTTTAGTTGATTATGCTTGAGTGTTTCTAAATTCTGAGTAATTGTCTCTAGGTCATTATTGTCTAGGTTGCCGGTGACAAACTTAATACCGCTTCCTAGAAAGTTCATTAGCCCGCGTTTCTTGCGATTGTTTTCATAAATGTTCAACTTTGCATATGTGTCGAAAGTGTTATTTAATGCCTTAAATACATGAAAAATTTGTGTTTTTGTAAAGTTATTGTTTTGCCTGTTCACCATAGATTCTAAAATTAAAACATTGCTTAATAATTGCCCTAATGTAAACTTAATACTAGATATGTTAAATGGTATATACGTTGTATGATAATGATTGATAATTAAGGAAGAGGATATTTCCTCTGCGTAGTATCCATTATTAGGGAGTTTGTAAACTTGAAGGGCCTGGCCGGGGTTCACTTGAAGTAGCAGGGTCAGGATCGGGAGGCTGAAAAGAATTTGGAATTTTTCTGATTCTTTTAATTTTTCTAATATGTGTGGTTATGGGTTTTTTCTTTGACATACCTGTTATTTTATTTTTATTTACTGCTGTCACTTTTATAGGGAGATATTGGGGGTTCATTTTGTTTCTAAGGGTATTTTTCTTGTATATCGTTTGGTTATTTTGTACGGTAGGGGGTTCATCGGTATTTTTATTTTGTTTTTGGGTATTTTGATGTTGTTTTTGATATGTTGTTTTATAAATATGTTCATAAAAGGGTTGTAATTCATTTTTTCGTTTTTCGTTGTACTGATCGAAGAGTGTCAGGTCATTATTTAAGTTTGGTTCGTTAAGGTATGGGCCATATAATATAGAGAAGGGGGAATGTCCAGTGGTGGAATGTATACTTTGGTTGTAGATAAGTATGGCAGTTGTTCGGCAGTGTTTCGTCGGGATTTTTTAATTTGAGTATCCTTAGTTTTTCAAGTAGCGTAGAGTGTAGTCTTTCTACGGGACTGTTTGAGGATGAATTACCGGGAGTTGTATAGTGAACTTCTATACCAAATAACTGACAGAATTCCTTAAAGAGGTTATTCTGGAACTCCTTACCTTGGTCTGCAACGATTCTCTGTGGGGTGTTATGATGGGAGAAATAGTGCCTTAATTTGTTTAAGACGGTAACTGCGTTTTTATCAGGTATGAAATATGCTTGGGCGTATTTTGAAAATGAATCTATGACTGTTAAAAATTGACAATTCAAGAATTGAAAAATGTCTATGTGAAGGGTTTTAAAGGGTTTTTCTGCAAGTAGGGGGCCTTCGTAGGCAATTTTGTAGGGGTGTCTTTCATATTTACTTTGTAGGCATATTTCGCATTTATTAATGAGGTTTGTGATTGAGTCTCTTAGTTTTGGCCAGTAGTATTTTTGTTTAATATTATTATACGTTTCGATTATGCCGTTGTGATTAGTTTGGTGGTAGTTTGTAATTATTTCTAGTTGTTGTTCTGTATTGGTCACGTCTATTAAATAAGTGTTAGATAGTACGAGCTTTGCTGTAGTATTTAGAGTACTGGATATTAATCTTTGGAATTCGATTTTTAATTCTTGGTTTGGGATATAAACAGTGAAGGTTATGTCAGGTCTTACTATTTCTTTAAGTATTTTCAAAATGTGTTGTTGGCGGTTTTCTTTAGAAATTCGTACGAAATGATGATTTTTCTGGAATGGTTTTGTATATGTGTGTTTAAAATCGTCGCCATAGTCTATCACCAGGCGGTTTGTTGCTTGGTTTAGGGGTAGTCAGCAAGGTCAAAGTCAGCAAGGTTAGCGACTGTGTTATCGGCGTTAGGGGCATTAGATTGGGCGTCATTTTGGTTTGTGTCTTCTGTTTCGTTGGCGTTAAGTTCGATACGTGACAGGGCGTCGGCTACAACGTTTTCTTTGCCTTTTTTGTATTTAATTTCGAAATTGAATTCCTCTAGTTTTAGTTTCCAGCGAATTAGTCGGGAATTGGGTTCTTTAATTTTTGAGAGCCATACGAGGGGGTTATGATCGGTTTCTATTAGAAATTTGACGCCATACAGGTAGCATCGAAAATGTTTTGTTGCGTCAACTATAGAAAGAAGTTCTTTCTCTATAGTGGAATAGTTTTTCTCGGCAGAGTTTAGAGTGCGAGAATAGTAAGCTATGGGGTGGTCGTTTTGTGATAAGACGCTGCCAATAGCAATATTGGAGGCATCGGTGGTTAGTTTAAAAGGTTTACTGAAGTCTGGGTATTGGAGAATAGGGGAATTGCTGATAAGTTCTTTGCATTTTAAAAATGCTTCTACGAAGTCTTGGTTTCCTATGCTTTTTTCACTATTTTTTCGAAGACATTTTGTTATAGGGAAGGTGACCTTTGAGAAGTTTTTTATAAACCTGCGGTAGTAGCCTATAAGTCCTAGAAAGGCTTTTATTTCTTTTTGTGTTTTTGGTATGGGGTATCTTTGAATAGCTTCGATCTTTAAGGGATTGGGTTTTATTCCTTCGGGAGTTACGATATGGCCTAAAAATGCAACTTCTTTGCACAAGAATTCGGATTTATCGGGTTGGATTTTAAGGTTTACTTCTTTTAACCTTTTGAACATTTGTCGAATGTGGTCAATATGTTCGGACAAGGACTTAGAGAATATGACAACTTCATCCATGTAGACAAAGCAGAATTTGTAGAGGTAATCGCGCAGGATTTCGTCCATCATTCTCTGGAAAGTTGAGGGAGCCGCCTTAAGGCCGAAGGGCATGCGCAGATACTCGTAGTGACCGTGATTCACAGAAAAAGCAGTTTTCTCGATGGAACTCGGGTCCATTTCGATTTGGTGGAAGCCTTGGGCTAAATCTAGGGTAGTAAAGTATGTGCACTTTCCAAGGTTATCCAGGATTTCTTCTATCCTAGGCAAGGGGTATTTTTCTTCTATCGTGACGTCATTAAGGCGCCTATAGTCGATTACCATGCGGAATTTGCGTTTCCCGGAAGCATCGGGTTTCTTTGGAACTATCCATACTGGTGCAGAGTAGGGAGAGATTGAAGGACGAATAATTTTATTATCGAGCAACTTTTGAATTTGGGACTGAATTTCTTGATTCATGCTAGGAGGGTGTCTAAAAGATTTGACATAAACGGGTCTGTCGTCAATTGTTCGAATGACGTGTTTGGTCTGGCTTGTAAATGTCAGGTCGCAGTCTTCATGGTACATAATGTTCTTAAACTCATGACATAGTGGTAAAATTTTAGATTTTTCGAGGGGGGTCAGATGGTCAAGTCGTAATTGCTTTTCAGGGTTAAATTTGGTTGGGGTAGTAGCCGAAGGGTTGAGTAGTTCGAACTGGTCTTGTGGTATGACTTTAATTCTTTGATGAAAGTTGACATTTACGGTAGGGGTTGGATTGGGAATCTTGCAAAGGCCTTTATTCACTGTAATAAGGGAATCGGGGATAATATGATCTTTAATTGTAAAAGAAGGCAAAATGGCAGTACCGTTTTCGTAATTTACTGGTATTATAAGAAAATTATTGTTAAAGTTTTTAACAGGTTGATTTAGTGGTTTATTATAAGCAAGCGAAAAAGGTATGGTAATGTTTTTCAATGTCAATGTTTTGTTTTCATAATTTATAAGGGCATTTAAATTTTTAAGGTCTTTGGTACCTATAAGTGCGTCGAAATCGTTGTGCCAGTTAAGAATTCGTAATTTAAAATCTTGGTCTATGCCTAGTTCTTGAAGTAAGGGTATTTTTAAATTTTGGGTTTCTTTATACGTCTGTTTACAGGCAGTCACCTCGAAAGGTTCAAAAAATATATTTTTTGGGAATAATTCTGCAATTTTTGGAGTTATAATGGAATCTGAAGCACCAGAGTCGATAAGTACTGTCATATGCTTTTGGGGAAGATAGAAGTATGGTAATTCAATTTTTTGTGCTATATTGTTTAAGTTAATTTTTGATTCGAGGCTAGGTTCGGAAAATTTTCGTCAGTATTGTCAATGGTATGTTCAAGGTCGAAATTTTCGGTTGAGTAGTTTGGAGTTGATGTGTCGGGTTCTTGTGGGTAATACTGTTCTTCGGGGTAAAGAGCATGTGTTGGATCTGGGGTATATTCTAAGGGTTGAATTTCTGAATAGGGGTTGTTATTTGAGGGTTCTTGTACTTCAACATTATATAGCTCTTGGGACACCCAATTTGCGGGTCCGGTCGATCGGAAGAAGTTTGGGTATCTAGTAGAGGGTTGTCTTTGTTGTTGAATGCTAGAAGGTCCTATTGTGGAAGTGGTCATTGGAATAGGCGCCTCTTGCCGAGGGGCTCTATTTTGTTGGAAAGTAGGTCTATTTTGTGGGAAAGTAGGTCTATTTTGATTGCCGAAAACTTGGGCATTAGTTGGAAAATGTCTTTGAATTGGTCGGGGTTGTGTAAAAATGGGTTGACTTGGAAAATAAGGTGGTATCGCTGACTGCGGTACTTGTGTGTTAAAAGGTCTATTTATTATTCTGTTATTATGATTGCTATTGTTTTGTCTCTGCGTAGGATTTTGCAAAGTTGAACAAATGTTCGCGAGGTTGACTTGCGATTCAACCATATTGTAATTGACAACGTGCGCAAGCGCGTCATTAAGTGTGCTAGGGCGTTGTATCATGAGCATCGTTTTTAAGGTTTGTGGCGAATTTGCTGTCAAAATTAAAACTGAAGTACTTTCTGTTTGACTTATTAAAAGTGCTTTGGAATTATTGTCTGCAACTTCGCACTGTACCTTAGAAATGATCCTTTGTACAAATGTTTTTAACCTATCAACAAATTGTAAAATATTTTCACCTTTATTTATTTTTAAATATTGCAGTTCCTGCATTAGAATGATATACGTTATAGGGTCACCGAATTTTTGTCTTAGTGCGTCTCTAATGGAAGGCCAGTTATCTAAATCTGGTCTAGAAAGTAAGAAATTTCGTGCATCATCAACTAGTTTTGACTTAATGGCAGCTAGGACTACCGTCTTTTGTTCATTTGAATTATTAAAATAAAGTGTATGAAATTCGTTTATAGATAAAATAAAACTTTCTAAATGGTCCTGTTTGCCTGAGAAAGTTGGCAGGAGGGACGTATGGAATTTTAAATTTTCCATTATGGTTTCTTTATTTAAGGTTAAGTTATCAAATAAATTAACTAATTCGTTTTGAATTTCTGGAGTTAAAGTCTTATCTAAAGTTTCTAAATCACTATCAGAATTATTTTCTGTTTCGTGTTCTGGTACACTTAATCCTAAAGCAACCCTATTTCGTAGCAAAATATTTTGTAAACGTTTAGACGGAGTTGACATTAAATGGCAATTCAGCAATTACTTACAATATAATCAAGGATGAATCCATAAAGCCTATATTGCAGTAGTACACATCCACATAAATCCTTGTAAGAGTGTGGCTGGAGAGCTCAAATGCCTGGGCGTCGATCTGGGTCGGAGAGGAACACTAACTGGGTCAACAGGTCACTAGCAACACGGCAGCCGATTTGTTTCACCAATTCTTCCTTCAACACACACTTCTGGAATTCGCACTGAGTTTTTTGGGTACACAGTTTTTTTGGATATTCCGGAAGGTCTTTAGTTCAAATAGTGCACAAAGATTTAAAAATCACTCTCGTACAACGGGAACCGATAAAGGGCGAGATTGCACTATCCTGTTCGCAGCGCCAATTAAATCACAAGACCGACAAAGCTCCTTTTAAAAAACGTTTTATTTCTACAAAAAGGGCTTTAACAAAATACATATATCTTAAATCTACGATGAACGATTAATATGAACAGCAGTTTGCTTTGACACTATATTAATGTTAATGATTTCTAATGTTAATTGGTTTTATATAAAGTAGTTTGTTTATTCAGCAGTTATGCTGCAATTGTGCTGGTCTACGGATATTACTAGCTATTGAAAAATGGTATGTATTGGGGCTTTCCCAATATTTTTTCTATTATTAGAAGGGTATTTTCATTATAAAAATAAAGAGCTGACCTGTGTTAGAAAAATCTTGTCGGCCAGTGTTATTAGTTGCATTATTTAAAAACGCCTCTTTGATACAGTAAATTTACGTCATTTAAATTTTAGTTTTTTTAAACAGTCAGCTAATGAACCAGTGGATATTTCAACACCATTAATGATTTTAAGCTTTACGTGTATTGAGCGAATGGTAACTCTCTAAAATAGATAGGTATTAATAAAAACATTGCCGTATATTTTTCATGTTTATTATTTATTTTTTTCCAATTCCTGCCTCGTAAACTGCATTAAAGGGTAAAAGAGTCTGTCCGGCACCACTTTCTCTTTGAAAATAATCAAATAATTTTAAAATTAATGCTTATTGTTCTTTTTTAAAAACCAAAATTTACTTAAAAAAAGCAGGAAATTTAGAGGAATTTAGACTTATACACAAAATTCATTAAATAACCCTGGATATAACTAAAAATAAACCCAGTCGTAGTTCTGTATTTTTTCAGCAAATAAAGAGCTTTTCTACTACTGAATTTGTTCCAGTTAAAAATTCCATCTTGTATTAATATAGATATGCGAAGCTATTTTTCTGAAATGTATCCTGTGATACAGTATAAGTTAGCATATGAGTAAAAATTCCTTATTCGTGTAGGAGATATAAAAGCATCATGCAAGGCACTTTTTAGTTTTGTTTGATGTGGGCTGTAAAATAGATTTAAAAAATTAGTTGCCCTCCCCTGGAACTGTTTTCTAGCTACGGCCAGCATACATAATATAAAATGTTAAAATTAAGTTTTATTTAGAAATAGTTTGATTATTATTAATTTTAATATTTCAATGTGGTAAATATGAAGGCTAGAGTAAAACTTCTGATTATTTGTTTTAATAAATTAATAGCAAAACGTGTTTATTAAACAGAAATCAATCAAATTTTGCAGGTTATTATAATAAAATAATAATAAAATAAATTATAATTGGGTGTCTTAAGTCATAAATTTGTTGGATTATTTATATACTGTACCATATGTGCGTTTAATGAAAATGCTTTTTTGACAATGTAAGCTATTTTACAAGCTTACTAAATCAGTTAAAATAAAAGGTAAATTAACAGCCAGGGTAAATAGTAACCCTTACCCCAACCGGTTATAGCTAAAGGGTGTATAAAAACAAAGTATGAATAAAAGAATAGTATATTAACGTACCTACACGTTTTATAAAGCATCATTTTATAGCACGCGTTTATGTTAAAAAACGAGCCGCTTACGGCGAGTTTTATAACGGGACAAGTGCTTAAAACTGCTTTATATAACACGTACGTAATACTATTTTTTCTAATTTGTAGTTTTTTCAATAAAAACCACATATACAGTGAGGACCTAAAGTCCGTCCCCCCCCCCACTCTAACTTCTAAACCGTTCGGTATATTTTAATGAAATTTTGAACGATAATATTTGAGCAAGTCTTGCACTTTTTGACATACCAATGACAGCTTTAAATGTCAAGATGACAGCTGGGTCCGCTTTTGGAATATTTTTTTAAATGGAACACCCTGTATATTTTTACATTTTTAAATTCCACATAAAATTAAAATTATTTTTTATTGAATGCATTATTAGTCTATACTTCATAGTTTTCGAGATATTGACTCTCGAAAAGTGACATTTTTGAACTTTGACAGCTTATAACCTTCTAACAGTACGTCTTAGAGCAAAACGGCTTACATGTCCCTATCTTCAATTTTTATTATCTTCCCAAAAAAATCAACTTCCAGTTAAACCGGAACAACTATATTTCCTGCTTTCGAGTTACATCCGGTTTAACCGGAAGTTGATTTTTTTGGGAAGATAATAAAAATTGAAGATAGGGACATGTAAGCCGTTTTGCTCTAAGACGTACTGTTAGAAGGTTATAAGCTGTCAAAGTTCAAAAATGTCACTTTTCGAGAGTCAATATCTCGGAAACTATTAACTACTAACTAAACTGAAGTATAGACTAATAATGCATTTAATAAAAAATAATTATAATTTTATGTGGAATTTAAAAATGTAAAAATATACAGGGTGTTCCATTTAAAAAAATATTCCAAAAGCGGACCCAGCTGTCATCTTGACATTTAAAGCTGTCATTAGTATGTGAAAAAGTGCAAGACTTGCTCAAATATTATCGTTCAAAATTTCATTAAAATATACCGAACGGTTTAGAAGTTAGAGGGGGGGGGGGCGGACTTTAGGTCCTCACTGTATATTTAAAAAGAAAATAAAACCTCCAAATTTTGTAAATTTTTATGTCTAAATTTTATGTTGGTAATACTATTTTTTATCATAGAAGCCTCTGGACAACAAAACTTATTTTGCGAACTGTCATTTTTTGATTTATTGACCCATTTTCACCACGAGATTCTAAAGTTATTTTAGCGATATAAGATTTGAAATTGGACGAAATACGTTGTGTGATCCTTGTACATTCGGTATCTACATATACAGAGCGTTCGGAAATTCGGGCGATTTTGCTATTTTTTTTCGAATTTCAAAAGACGTGATTTTACGTCACGGCATTGCAATTTAGTATAGGGAAGATGGAAAATTCAAATAAGGTTGAAGTTAAAATAGAACATTGGAAGGTTAGTAGATAGGATTTGGCAGAAAATGATAGCTTGAAGCATCTACAAAAGATTGATTTATAGATTTATGCAACCAACATACATGATTGTTATCCACACAGAATAAAAAAGTAGGTTATCAAGCTATTTTTCCTCTGCGCGTATCGAAATAGCTTCATTACGATACGCAAATGCGTCTCGTAATAGAATTATTGTTATGATACCAAATTAAAAAAAATAAATTAAAACGGTTCCCTTATTTAAGTAGAGTAGGTTCGGATAAAAGTACGTGGCGGGGCAAAAGCCCGTTGCTTGATTTAAAGCCCCTCAAAGAATGGGCAACGCCGCATTTACGTCAAATCAAAAATGCACACAACTCTAACCTACCTTACTTTTCTTTGTCTTGTTTAAAGTGTCAAGAGAAGCATTCATGTGGTAAGTTTTGAAAATCATGGTTTTGATCTAATTTTTGACATGAAATGAATAGGTTATAAAACAGTTATCTGTTACGTTAGTAAAGTTAGTTAAGGGGGTTTAGCCGATGGTTTAATGATAAACTCACTTTACTGGGTAAACACTTTATTGCGTAATTCAAGAGATTGACAGTCACGAGGCCTTCCGACATCGGCCATTCTCAAACTCCGCCACCCCGCCGGGTTGCCACTTCTTGTCTCCTTAAATCCTAACTTAAACCTAAGCTGACAGAACATCTCCCTCTCTAAACATAATCATTTAAGTAAGTAGGTTTCTTTATGGATCTACCAGATCTCCTCATAGCACTAGGCGACGAGACATTTTCCTGAGGAGGTAAGGCAGAACTACATAAGTTATTACCAATGGAATTATCCGTAATTTCGTAATTTTTGTCTGATATCACTTGGCTACTTATTAACTCACTATTACTTATTTCCTCATTATAATTCCGAGGTTAACTCATTCGATGGAGAAGGCGGTGTTGGAGTAAACTGATTTTTCCGATAGTAAGGTGCTGGTATTAGGTGCCACCGATTTCTACGATACACGCCAAAGTTGGTTTCTACCATATATGATCTAGGTTCATCTAGAATGGACACAACTTTACCATATTTCCTTAAATCTGTTACCCAAACACTGTCTCCAATTGATAAATTTGACAACTTCTTAGCCCTGTGTCTTTTATTAAACTGTTGAGCGGACTTTTTCTTAGCAATGCTTTGCCTTTCCCTAAAGGCTTTAGTATTTACTGGTGTGATTAAGCAACTTGGTAAAACGGGTAAAGGCGTTCTTAACTTCCTATTCATAAGCAATTCGGAAGGACTTAATCCGCATTCAAGAGGTGTAGTTCTATAGGCTAAAAGTGCCAAATCTATATCCTCATTTTTTTTAATAAGTTGTTTAGCAATTTTGACCGCGGCCTCAATACATCCATTGGATTGAGCGAAGTAAGGACTACTTGTAATATGACGAAAATCATAGTCGTAGGCAAATTTTTTAAACCCTGACTGAAATTGAGGACCATTATCAGATCTGATTACCTCAGGAATGCCATAACGACTGAACAATTCTTTAAATCTAACGATTATATCGGTTTCAGACATTTTATGTAGTTTAAATATTTCAAAAAATCTTGAAAAATAATCCGTTACTATTAGGTACCAAGAATCAGTTTTAAATAAATCAAGAGCAACCTTTTGCCATGGCCTTTCTGGAAACTCTTCGATGTGAAAAGGCTCTCTGGGATTAATTCGGTGTTCGACACACTGTGGGCAATTTTTTACCAGATTTTCTATTTGAGTTGACAACCCTAACCACCATACGGAAGCTTTGGCACGCGCTCGACATTTGACTATGCCTTGGTGGCCCTGATGAATATATTCTAAGCACCGCATTTGTAAGGATTGTGGAATAATTATTCTAGAGTTTCTCAATACTAATCCCTCCGCGAAGGAAATTTCAAAGCGGTAGGTATAATAGGGAAGTATAGTATGGTCTAATTTATTTTTATTAGGCCATTCGGACAAGGAAAATTCTCTCAATTTTTTACAAATAGGATCTTCGGATTGATTTTGCCTTATTTCATCCAAAAAGTAAGGCTTCACTTGAGCCGATTGGATCACGAAATTTACATGAGCCTCTGCTTCCTGAGCAAGCTCATCTTGGCTGGGTAGTATCATGTTTTCAGAAATGTTTCTTGACAAGGCGTCTGCGACTACCAGATCCTTGCCAGGAATATAAAAAATTTCATAGTTATATCGCATTAGACGAATTCTAAATCGCTGAAGACGGGGCGTTAATTCGTCAATAGGTTTAGATTGCAAAACCTGGATTAAAGGCTTATGGTCGGTTTCAAAACGAATAGGTATTCCTGTTATATATTCCTGAAATTTGTCTGCTGCCCATGCTAAGGCTACGGCCTCCTTTTCTATTTGGGCATATCTCTTTTCAGTGTCTGATAACAAGCGAGAAGAATAAGCGACAACTTCTTTCGTGCCATCTTTGGATGTTTGATATAGGCAAGCACCTATACCAAAAGAAGATGCATCTGACGAAATCGTTATTATTTTTGTGGGGTCGAAATAAGCAAGACAAGGACTATTTTGTAATAAATGTTTAATTTTACTAAAAGCATTAGTTTGAGGCAAATCCCAAAAGAATGCAACATTCTTTTTTAACAAGGACGTTAGTGGTTCTAGGACGACTGACCTGTTGTGTAGAAAGCGGCATGAAAAATTAATCATACCTAAGAAACGAAGTAATTCTTTTTTATTAGCAGGCTCAGGATATTCCTGGATTGACTTTATTCTCTCAGAATCTATGGATATGCCTTCATTAGAAATATGGTGACCAAGGAATCGTAAAGATTGTACGCCAAAGGAACATTTTTCTTGATTTAACGTAATCCCTTCCTCTTGAAGCCTAGACAGAACTTCGTGTAGTATTAAATCATGTTGTTCCTGAGAAGGAGCATGTATTAAAATATCATCGATATGGCTCACAACACCCTCAATGCCGGCTAAAATATTATTTAACAAGATTGAGAAATATTCTGGAGCAGAAGTTATACCAAAGGGTACTCTCTTGAACAAAAACCTACCAAATGGGGTTATAAAAGTTGTCAGGGACTGACATTCATTTTTCAAGCGGATTTGATAAAATCCTGAATTCGTATCCAACTTACTAAAGAAGGTAGAGCCTTGAACTTGTGCTAAAATAGTTTCAACCTTTCCTATTGGATAATGCGAACGTAAGACTGCTTTATTTAAGCGAGTATAGTCTACACAGAGGCGTATCTTCGAATTTTTTGTAACAACTACTATCGGACTAACCCAAGGAGTATGATAATCAACAGCTTCAATAATATCTAACTTTTTTAATCGTTCTAATTCTTCCTTTAAGGGCTTAAGTAAAGGAATCGGAACTACCCGGGGAACGGATTGAACAAATGGTTGGATATCCTCTTTAAGTTGTATGTCCATTTCTGTTTTAAATGTCCCCACGTCCCTAAAAAGGCTGGGAAACTTTTGAAGAATGTTTTCTTTATTTAAATTTAAACCATTAGAAATATTTTTTACGAAAAGTTGTTTTTCTGAATCCCTATTACCGTTAAATTTAAGAATTTTCAGTTTTATAATGGCTGATCTGCCTAAAATAGGTTGCGATAAATCTCGAATAATAAAAAGATCAGTGCTAAACAACTCATTATGTCGAATTAAGGTTACAAAGAGGGTTCCCACAATCTCCAATTTAATTCCAGACGGACCAGTAACAATTTTATTCGTTTCCGACAAAGTCATATTTTTATTTAACATTTTCTCCGGAATACAAGAGATATCCGCCCCTGAATCTACCAAAAATTTAACATTTTTATTTAATTCTGATACATATATAGACGCCGTCCATTCTTTACAGTCTATGTGATTTAAATGAACAGAACCTAGAAATAAGTCATTTTTTTCTTGAGGAACCATTTCGTAAAATGTATTATTCTCGGGATTATTATAAAATTGTATGGATCTGACCTTATTACTTCTGCATACGGTTGCCCAATGTCCTGGTTTCCTACACTTGTTGCAAAGAGATTTTTTTGCTGGGCATTTATCTCTGGAGTGGATCTGCAACCCGCAGAATCTGCAGTTTTTTTCACTATCTGATACCTCGCCGTTTTTGTACTCTGGTTTTGAAAATCTTGAACTGGAAGACTGAGAAAGTCTGGCTACACTGCGTTCCGTGATTGCTAGTTCAGCTACTTGACGTTGGCGACTTTCGTAATGCAATTCTCGATTCTGAGTGGCTTGAATTTCGGCTTGTTTGGCTGCCAAAATACAGTCGGTAAGTGTTAAATTTGATTGCAGTTGTAATCGTTCACTAGTTTTTGAATCGGCCATTCCCACTACAATTCTATCACGAATCATTTGTTCCTTTAGTTGTTCATAATCACAATGTTCGGCTAGTGAATGCAAGCTGGTTATAAAACTCTCGATTGGTTCGCCTGCTCGTTGTACACGGGAATTAAACTTAAAACGCTCGAAAATTATATTCCTCCGGGGAATAAAATGTTTTTCGAAAGCAGCTAGTGTGTCTGCAAATGTAGTAGGTTTCTGGGAAAATTGAACTAGAATATCTTCTGAGTCTTCTCCCATAATATACACAAGAAGGTCTATTTTGTCTTGGTTTGATTTTTTATCTTGGCCGGACACAGCCATGTAGCGTTCAAAGCGCTTCCGCCACTGGGGCCATGCATTGGGTATGCTGAAATTAAATTTTTCTGGAGGACTTATGTTTATCGGTAAACTACAGACTACCGTTGGAGCCACTGCGGGCGTTTCTGTCGCCATGATATCAATATTTATATAGTAATTAATACTTTACTATTTTTTGTTTTCTTCGTCGTGAGTCCTAAGACCGACCCTAATAATTATTTTTTGTTCGGTTTGGCAACAATGGACGTCATAGAGCCGTGGATTCCGAAAGTTCTGAGTAATAGTGCCACTTATTGTTTATTCGATTTATTCTGTAAATAAAACACTATCACCACACGCTGCCACCATGTTACGTTAGTAAAGTTAGTTAAGGGGGTTTAGCCGATGGTTTAATGATAAACTCACTTTACTGCCGTAAAAGCCGTAAATGCTTAATATTTTTATGATATTTAAAAAGGCATCTTGTGGTGTATAATCCAGTGCAAATGGCGCAATAATAAAATAAGAGGTTATTTTTTTTCTTGCTTCATGTTAAAAATTTAGCAGTGGGGCAAAAGTCCTATTTTTTTCGGGGCAAATGTACGCGCGGACTTTTACCCCGTCGATGCGGACTTTTACCCCCTTTTTGTTGTTTCAGAGTCTATGAGCGAAAAAAAGAAAAAAAAGCATTGGCAGAATTAGAAATAATAAAAATGAAACTAAAAACAATCAGCCACCAGCAGATGTTTCTTGTTTAGCCTGTATGCGAAGAAATTTATATAGAAACTCCAGTAGAAGACTGGATTCAGTGTTCTGTTTGTTCCTCATAGTGGCATGAAAATTGTTCAAGTTATGAGAGCGGTCAATTTCGGTGTGATTTATGCTTTGACTGAATAAGTTTTCTTTTATTTATCATTTTCCAGAATTTCTGTTCCAGTTTTTATTTATTTTATCAGTTTTTACTGTTATGTTTCATTTAAACTAAAGGATTATTATTATTATGCTATTTTGTTACACGTTCGTTTTTATGATAGATAAATAAACGATAAAAACCTTAAAATAAATGTATTTCTATTTTGTAAGGAATAATGTAAAAGAAAATATATATGCGGACTTTTACCCGCACATGCGGATTTTTACCCCAATAGTGGGGTAAAAGTCTGGTTTGACAAGTGCCCTAATTTTATATTTAAAAAAATGTTGTTATTAAACATTCATACTTTTTGATCGTGGGATTTTGTAGACAAAATGATAATAGATTTTCATAAAAAATAATAACACAACTTTAAAAAAAATTAGCCCTTCTGTAGATGTAATTTAGTTAGGTGCGTACTTTTATCCGAACTTACTCTACACATGTTTGCCTGCGGCGCTATTTCTTTGCATGTCTTAAATAAGGAAACCCGTTATAGTATTTCCGTCAAAAAATATCGGTATATACGCATCACAGCACAGGCCAGTCCGCCAGTGCTGGTGTGTCCGAAATATGTTGACAGATTATGCAGGGTCCTGTACTGGTGAGTCAGGCTTCCCATAGCTCCAATTCTCCAATACGAATTAAATGGACATTTTATTATTATGCAAACTGTTTCACGGGGTTCATTTCAGGTAATATTTTCGCATATACACCCTGTCGCACCTCCGGAGAAACAATGACGTAAGTGCAAATTTGTAGAATGTAGAGAAAACGTTTTTAAAGTTTTGAGAATGCTTAAAACTGAAAATAAATACACTGTAATAAATTTGCTAAGAATTTAAATATAAATTAACATTCTTTAATTTGTATAGCTATTTTTACAATTTGTATCTCTTAAAAGGCAGTACCCCCTCAATTATGTCATTGTGGCCCTAGAGATTCGTTTTTTTTTTATTTAAGACAAAACAAAATTATTTAATTAAAATTTAATTAAATAGGTGATTGCAATAAAAAAAGGAGTTATTTGCTACATTGTAATGAAAAATAAACTAGAAAAGGGAATTATAAAAATTTCCGTAATATTTAGGTACGATATTATTGTTTAACAATTTTAATAAATCGTTTTTTTTTCTTCCTGTAATAACAGTCGTAGCGTTGAAAGCTTGTTTATTTAAAGTTATTACCGGTCGCTCAATAATCTTTGAGGGCAAGGTATAAATTTCTCCTGTAGGAAATGACTCTATTTCTTCTAAAATTATTAAGTAGGTATATTATATAATTAGAAATAGAAACAGTCAGAATCAAATATAATATAGAAAGGTATACAGTAAATATACATACTTTCCTTGGATCCGTATGGTTCATAAGTTTTGCTGAAATTTTCAATGTGTAATAAGGGAATCACATTTTTTGGTTGTTGCCCACCATTTATGCCGGCGTTTATTTGACCGCTCTGTATTCTCTGCTCTGATTTATGCGGTGAAGAAATACCAACAAGCTGTTTGTATTCATGATACGTTTTGTTTAAACGAAGAAGCGAAAAGCTAAATGTCAAGAATATTATAACATTCAAAAAATCGCTAATACTTTTACCCTCTCGACATATTTTTGTGTCAGTATTAATTTCAATATTTTTCGTTTTTGTGTTTCTGCAGTTTGCAACTAATCCAGAAACAACTTTATTGCTTCCTGAGGAATTGGACGCATTCTCTTTTTGTCATCAGGGGCGGATGGGCCCACCGGGGCACCGGGAGATTTCCCGGTGCGCCGGTCCCTCAGGCGCCGCCGCTGTTTGGAACTTTTTCTTTTCTTTTTTAACAACTTGAATTAATTTTGAAAATAATCGAAAAAGCAAAAAAAACAGAATTTATTTATGTTATCTTTATGTTAAATATTTTTTATTTAATTTTTATATTAATAATAAATATTTTTTCACTTAAATGTGTTTTAAATGTAATAAATATAATTTGAAGAAATAGTCCATACTTAAAGTGGAGTTGAAAGTATTAAAAGGAAAGAAAAACACAAAATCATCCTCCACAAAGTTTAATAGAAAAATTATGAAATCATAGGTCTTTACATGTTTCGAACGTAGAAACGTTCATCCTCAGGAGACAGAAAAATTTTTATTTTGTGCTGTTGTTGTTAGCAAAAGAGAAACTTAAAAATAGAACCTTAATTGAGCTTTTATGGACTCAAAAATTGAAGTTTAGAAGAAACACGATATGAAGAAAATTGGTGATGGTAAAACCATACTGAGTATTTAAAACATTATTAAAGTGGGCGTAAACACACCAAGTTACATGGGGAAAAAAAGGGAAAACCTTGCCAGAAAGGTGTCGAAGATTATTTAAAAACTGTCTTCAAAAATCAGACTTATCGAACATAACTAGTCTTTAAGACATTGTGAAGGTGAAAATTTGATAACAAAATGATATATTCCGTAGGAAAGAGTATTTGGGGTACTGAGGATCAAACCTCAGTAACCCAACCAATTTTCTTCATATCGTGTTTCTTCTAAACTTCAATTTTTGAGTCCATAAAAGCTCAATTAAGGTTCTATTTTTAAGTTTCTCTTTTGCTAACAACAACAGCACAAAATACAAAATTTTCTGTCTCCTAAGGATGAACGATTCTACGTTCGAAACATGTAGAGACCTATGATTTCATAATTTTTCTATTAAACTTTGTGGAGGATGACTTTGTGTTTTTCTTTCCTTTTAGTAATAAATATAGTTTAAAAAAACTAAAAAACAGGCTTTAATAATTAATCAAACTAAAAAGCGGAAAATAACTATAGTTTAGAAATAATTCTTGAAATTCCTAATATAGGCAGAAAATAATAATGAATGATAAACATTAGTATTATTGTGAAAAAAGCGTGGGGCGCTTTTGTGCTATATTTTTCGTATATCGAGCACCCCATGCTTTTTCACAGTAATACTAATGGTTATCATTCATTATTATTTTCTGCCTATATTAGGAATTTCAAGAATAATTTCTAAACTATATTTATTTTCCGCTTATTAGTTTGATTAATTATTAAAGCGTGTTTTTTAGTTTTTTTAAACTATATTTATTTTTCATTTTTTAGTTTGAGTTATTGTTAAGAAACTTTTTTTTAAGTAGATTGAGCTAGATTAGTAGATTATTGTATTGTCAGCGGTTCTTGATAATTCTACAAAATTTAAATTAAATCTGACCATTTAAAGTGGGTCAAAATCGGGTTCAAAGAAATTGGTTACAAACAAACATACATATAAACCTGAACAAACCCGATCGTCTATGCCGAATTATAAGAAAAGAACGGCATTTGCAAATTTTTTAAATATTTTAATTTTCCGACATTTTCCTATATATTTCAGGAAAATTTCGTAATATTCATAAATTGCCATTCTTCTCAGAAAGTATAAACTTTAGGAAAAACGTCTATATAGCTAAAAAGTTGCATCTCGAAGAAATCTACATCTCAGCTTGTTTATTATTATTTCGTATCTCTTACGGTTTTCGAGATATCGGCCAAAATATGATTTCTATATTTTGCCTCATATCTCGAAACTGATAATACTTAGACGATAATTTTAAAATAAAAAAGACGCGCCTCCAAACGTTCCATAAATATAGTTATATAATATTTTTCTCTCAAACTTACAATAACGGAGTTATTCGCAAGAAATAAAAAAACGACAAAAATTTTCAAAATTTAAAAACATTTGTCGGGTAGAATTTTTTTTATAATTTTTCTCTATTCTTAGCGACAATATCTATGCGACTCCACGTTTGTTTCATTACTATCGGTTATTGTAATAATCGTGACATATTGACACGTGTCAAATTTTTCATTTTTTTTTAACGATTTGACATATCAACAGCTGTCAAGTTTTTACAAGAGAATTTTTTGCTTATTTTTCCCGAAGTCTCTGCATCGAATACTATACAACCCCATAATTTGTTTCGTCAAAATCGCATCTTTGTTTTATACCTGACAGCTGTCAAAATTGCATTGTCAGCGGTTCTTGATAAGTCTACAAAATTTAAATTAAATGTGGCCGTTTAAAGTGGGTCAAAATCGGGTTTAAAGAAGTCGGTTACAAACATACATACAAACATACAGATGAAGCTAATAATAAAAAAAAAAGCGTGTTAAAAATGAAGTTTGTTTCTTTATTTAAGAGTTATTATAAAAAATATGTCGTAAGTGGATGAAAAAATACATATTTAAAGTGCCACAGTGGTTCTTTTCCCGTGCGTCATCACTTTTACGTCATCAAAATCGTATGAATCAAATCAAAATTACGAGACGAAAAAAGTCAAAACTAAGTTAAGTTCATAAAATGGACGTGCCTGCCTACCGTTTGACGTGCCTACATAATATCCCGAAAAATTATTATTTATTTTAAGTTTTGCCCGGCATTCTCTATTATCTAAAAGAAATTGACAAACAAATGTTAATACATTTAATACTATTTTTAAAGCTTAAAATCTAGGAAAGTTTGGTGTTTTATTGACTATTAAAATAGCAAAAGTCAAATTTTTAACATCCTTTCGTTTAAGGGAATTTAGCCACTGCCGTAAACTTTTCAAAGAACTTTCACGGTTAGAATATTTAAAATAAATAAATTAGGTATTATAAAAATCTTTAAATACTTACCGCCAAAACAGATGGTGGGTATAATTAGCTCTAAAAAGAACTATTTTTAGAAAAAGGAACAGTTTTAAGGCACACAGATTTACAAAATACGAATTAGATTGGCAGATCAAAATAAGGTTGACAATGACGTTCTAAAATACAACGGTTGTCAACTAAACAAATAAAAAAAGTAATTAATTGACGTTTATAGTTTTATTCTTGTCTAGCACATTATATTATTGCGGAATCCTGGAGACGTTCTTTTATGCTTTTATTCAAACTTGTTACTGTAATAAACAAGGATGCAGAGTTATTAACCACGTTGAGTCCTGATCGTTGATTGATGACGCACGGGCAAAGATCCACTGTGGCGACTTTATGTCTTTTCGTTTTTTTATTGGATTGACACGACGCGGCGCCCTTTCAATTGACTTCCCGCGCCGGTCCGAGGTGTCCCATCCGCCCCTGTTTGTCATGATAATCGCGCCAACGTTGCTCCATCCCTGATAAGGCAAAATAAATATTTAAGAACTAAATTCAAAAAACAATGTCCCAAAATACATTTACGCCGCTTACTTTTTAGGAAAGTTATCATTATAGAACAACAAAGACACATTATACAACAATTCCATTTAGATTTTTAGGATAAGTTAAACTAGAAGAAATATTACCATAAAATACATTTGCGTTTTTATTGGTCCAATAATTTGGCAATTAAATTAAGCAACAAAGACAGAGAGTACTAAGTAACTAGAATATTAATATTATAATATGTTGCTTCAAGAGCCAATTTATTCGCACCATTTCCACAAAGACATAATAGGCGGCATCTAGCGACAGAAGTTTAAGACACAATTATGACTTTGTAATTCCAGATATTTTAAAGGTTTTGCTATATTTTGCCATCAAAATATGACTTCAGGAAAAATTTGCACTTACGACGTTGTTTCTCCGGAGGTGCGCTGTATTTTTTTATTTAAGATTTGTATTAATGTTCCTTATAAATAAAAAAAGAGCTTAAAGATCCTATTATTCCTATTAATAAAATAAACTTTACCTATTTTATACTGGGTGCTCAAAAGAAGGATTAAATTAAATTGTTACATTTTAAACGAATTTGTTTTTCAAATAATGCAATTTCAATTAATAAATTTATTTTACAATTTCCAGAAGAATTTTGAAAACAGAAGTTTTTTATAAGCAAATTTAAATTTGCCCTAGGCAAACAAGACAAATAGTCCAGAGGCGCCCGAATTTTCTTTGCTATAAAATGGGATTATGCGATAGCTAAATTTTAAAATGCAGTTAGTCTGATTGAAAATAAGTTTTTTAAATAAACTGACACAAAAGAGTAAAAAAAAGTGACAATAAGTTTTATTTCCAAAAAATTTAAACCAAAATTTAGATTTAAAATTTTAAACTAAAATTTGGGTATAGACTCAAAATATGATGAGAAGCAGTATTTTCTTATACCTTTTTTCTTTATCTGTATAAAAAAATGACACTTTCGCCAGTTTAAAACTTTTAGTTGACATTAGGTTTTTGTTTTGTTTTGGCTCATGCAGAATCTAATGCCAAAAACAGATTTGCAAAAAAACCGCATAAAAAGTTTTCCATATAGTGCAGTATTTTCGGCGGACTGTAAATTATTATAAACAAATGTTATTAGGCTTTGATATGGTATCCAACAATGCTTAAATATACAGGGTATTCTACCTATTGGAAATATCAAAGTTACGGTATTTAACCGGAAGCGGATCAAACGAGAAAATAAAATATTTTAATGTTTACATTCTTGAAACTTTGACTGTTCTAAAACAGTTTTGCATCCACAACATTCTGGCAACTTTTCCATTGCAAAAGTTATGCAAGTTTATAAGTGAAAAGAAACAAGAAAATTATATTAGCAAAATTACACTTGTGGTCAGTAACCATTAAATGTTCATTTTGGTATTTTTAATTGTTTCTTAACCAGTGGCGGCTTATGACTAGCGTAGGCTTTAAATAAAAAAAATTTTTAAATGTCTATTATTTTCAAAAGTACGTGTCTGTTTTTTCTAACTTAATTAATTTTATCAGCATAAGCACTACTTAAACAAGTTAAAATATTAGTCCTAACATCTCAAAATTTACCACATTATGACGATGTTTTGCACTATTTTCATGTTTTTTTTATTTTCTCTGAAAGATGTTTTAAGTTCTGCACCCCATTTATAGTCCAATTATCATCCCCGTCAAAAAGAAGACACACGAAACAAAAAAACAAAATTTGTCCTCACAACCGCATACCTATTCAGGATTTTTTATTATATATTTCTTTGTCAAACTTACGCGTAAACTGTGCCTTACTTTTACATTTTGATTGCACTTGTACTATGTTCAATTTCTAGTGGCCGCCCTGCATTTTTTAAATCAAGTTTTTCACTTAAGCTCAGAGAACTAGACACAAGCTTCTGTAAATCACTGACCTTCATATTACACGACATTTTCCAATTTTATAAGTTTTATAACGTAACTAATAAATCAAATCAAAACAAATAAACAAAACAATAGCGCCTTGCAGCATCGACAGGTCGCCTCGCAAACAGCTGTTGTTGGGCGCGGAAAATTGGAGCTCGTCCGTGGCCGCTCGTTGTGCGATGTGTAGGTGACGTCACGCCTTTGTCGTCATGGCAACTCATCGAGAAGCCGCGTTGAATCGGGACGGATAATCGGTCGTCCCCGCCCGCCCCGCGTTTAGTATAACATTGAGAGCGCGGAACTCGCTTGTCTATAAGTATAACCTGCCCGTTGGAATAGAGCTATGTTTGGTTTATGCCCGCGCTTAGTATAACCTACCCGCTGGAATAGGGCTATGTTTGGTTTGAATTATTTTAATGGATTGCTTACATAGATTGCTTTATTGTTTTTTTAAGTAAAGTATTTTTGGATTCTGTTTGAAATAATTGCAGGGAGGGCGGCGCCTCAGAGCCCTTCATTAACGGGCCGCCACTGTTCTTAGCAGCAAATAGGTACTACTCTATTATATTGTATTACTGAAATTTAATTTATTTTATATAGGACGGGATCGATCTTGGAAACGGATTGAACTCTCTTCCCACTAAAAAAAAAAAGTTCGACAGAGAAAAATTCTAGTTAGACAACACTGCCTACGAACCCACCTAAAGTTAGCCGAACGGTGCGCGACAATTCACGAACACTGAGTTTCGGCATGGCCGAAACCGAAACTATATTTTTTAGCCGAAACCGAACCTTCGGTCGGTCTCTACTCTAAAGTGTTAGAAACATAACTGCCCCAATGTCAACTCCCATAAGACCTTATCTTATTCTCTTATTATGCTTTAGAAGTGTCCAATTTCCACTCTAGATGGCGCCTAGCGCTCCACCTTTTCGACGGTCCTCGTCGTAAATTGTTCATCGTTTGAAGTTTGTGTTCCTTTCTTTCGTCAGATCCTAGCCTCACTGATAAGCCATGATATCGCGAAACGTGCCTGGGGATGGATCTGACGAAATGAAAGGCAAAACCATTCTCTACTTCAGTTATCTGTTAAAACGATAAAATTAAAATTATTTGCTGAGTATAATCCGACTTCCTATTCGCTATATGACGATTTTTTTTTAATATGGCCAAAACCATTTTTTATACTCTAATTTTTTAAAGTTTAGATATTAATATTTTTGTTATTTGCCTTACTTAACAAAGGTGTAAGGATAGATATTCGGGAATAAAATCAACAACTTTTTGTAAAATAAGGTCTCAAAACGTTATTTTGCTCAAAAAGGTCAATAATATTGTCCATTCCGCACCTTAAAAACCAAGACAATTTTTTATGCTAAAAAGTAATAATAAATTATGCATTATATATTAACAAAACGTAAATTACAACAGGACGTCTATTTTCGAAATAGGCGAATGATCATTTCAAAAGAAGTGATTACTTTTTCTCTTAAAAATGTTTAAACTGTATTCTTGAAACTTAAAATTACTATTCATTTCCATACGATGTGAGCATATGATGTGAATTGTCCCTTCTCGCGAGAGAGCGTTCACTTCTCTTAAATTGGAGAATAGACGTCCAGATCTTCAAAAAATATATCTTGTGTGAATAAAATCTTGAAAAAAACTAAGAGGAAAATTTATTGACACAAATATAAAAATAATATTTTGGGATATATTTTTCATCGGTAAATGCCCCTAGAATATTTTAAGGAAATTTAAGAACGCTTCGAGTCTTTATAAAAAATAGACTAAAAATATTAATTAGGTGTCTCAATTTTTTTTTTTAACCGTTTTTACAAAAGGTGCGGACTTGACACTTAAGGTGCGGATTGGACATCGTATATGGTTAAATTCGATTAAATCATTATAAACAGGTAAAGAACTATTTATTAAAAACCAAAATGTAAATTTCAAATAAGTACTAAGAAAAGACAACATTACCATTAACCAACACCGATAAATACTTATTTATGTCAAATCCGCACCTAACTGTCCAATCCGCACCAACGTAAAACAGGCACGGAACGGACGGTGCCGAATGGACATTTTTTGACTTTTTAATTTATTCACAAATTCTGGCAACGCTGATTCGAATTATTCTTAGGTTATGTTTTGCCGACCTAAAAATGCACCATACCATAATCTATTTTTCTAAAAGAAATACGTAAGGTCAACGGAAACTGCGGTGCAGAGAGGACACGCAAGAAAGTGAGCATTTTTTACTTTCTTTTTTTAATTAACTGTTTTGCCAATATATATCAAAAAACGGGTACTTACCAATATCTTTAAGCAGCGCACAACACTATAACAAAACCAGAAATGATAAAAACGCACTGATACCAAACTGACGCTGTCTTAATGTGTGGATTTCGTAGGTGCGGAATGGACATTTTTCCGAGGTGACAGTCCTAGAATGCTAATAGTGCAAAGACTATTGCGGGTTATCTCGGTTATGTCATTGAATATTTTAGTAGAAAGAATAACCAAATCTATGATATATTGTTTTTATTATAATTGTATTTTGATCAAACAATTAAATTCTATCCAATTTAGCAATTGCTACGTAGGACAGGTGCGGAAGTGGACAAGAAGGCTCTTTTTTTGAGAAAATTATCGGGTTATTTCTTTTATTATGTACTCTAAGTGTTCTTTTTATTGAAAACTAAATTAGTTTATTTATATAAATAATAGCTTGGGCTTTTATATGAATTCTCGACTTTTTGAACAAGGAAGGACAGTTGCACTGACAAAAATGGATATACCACTGTTGTGAGTTGCAAAATTAGAGCTACTTTAATACACGTCTCTATGTTGTGCCAGCTGAGCCTACGAATTATCACAAATCATTTAAAAACGCTACAATTATTCAGCTTCTTTTGGTTCGCCTCAACCCAGAAAAAAAAATGTTATCAACATTTTAAACACATCTGGGATTACCACAATCCCTCATCTTGTAACCATTTTATACGTTACCCGAACTCAGTTTTTCGGTTGGGAAAACTTACTAATTGATTTAAAAGTGCCCTTTTTACCCGGATGTGCATTATTTTAACTCATCATCATGTGTAAATTATTTTGAGTTGGAATAATTCAGGACTTGTTTAAAATTAAGTCATAAAACGTGCAACAAAAACCCATATCGTGGGTAAATCACCGACCGAACAGCCACGGAAAGTTCCGAATTCGTGCTCGCGCCGGTTGGGCGCGGTTGCTTCCACTGTTTTAGTTTTAGTATACATTCGATCACGCGTAGGCGCAGAAGTAACTTAATGCACGTTGCGTCCAGCGGCGTTTCGAGCGACTTTAAAACATGGAGAATGCTGAACCGCATCCGAACAGGGGTTGCATCTGTTAAAACCAATCTGATGAAATGGGGCCTATCTCAACCAAATGAGGACAAGTGTGACTGAGGCGCAGTTCAAACCATGGAACATCTCCTGATATTCCCGAACTGCCCCGCACGGTGTTCCCTCGACGACCTGTGGCTGGGCAAACCCGAAGCATTGGACGTGGCCCATTGTTGGGCCGAGAAACTTATTCCAGACACGAAAAAGTAAAGTAAGTGTTAATGGAATGGGACCTGTAGATGTGTTCCACATTGAAATAACTACATTTAAAGCTATTAAGTGCTATTTTTATTTATATTTATATTAAATATTATATATATATTTCTTTTGTATAAAAATTTTTTTTACTGTTCAACTTTTATCATTATTGTTGGTAAAGTAATTCTTTAAATTCGTTGGTTAAATGTAAAAATGTTTTTTTATTTCACTAATAAACGTACTTTAGCTAATAACTGGGTTTGAATTAAGTTTCGAAATACACTCCTAAAACACATCATTTAATATTTTCAAAAAAAAAAAGTACATCAGTATTTTTAACCATTCTATATTTTGTTCAGAACCACTAGTGCATGTTAAGAAAAAGAATAACTAACGCTATCGTCGACAAAGGTATGTACAACACAAATTTTGTATTATATTGTAGGGCTGCGTCAATACCTGAAAAAAATGACAGAACGGAAAAAAATACAGTGCTATGCGACTGGCTAATAATTTTTATTGACATTGGACAAATGATGTTTTTCTCAAGTATGGACGTACCGTGCAGCATACTTCTTCGAAGTTACGTCTGCATATTGTGGATAAACTTGATATAGGTACCTAACTTTTTTTAAGACATTGCAATTTTTTTCTTTTTTACAAAATTAAACAGGAGTATTATCCACAATATGCAGGCGTTAAATCAAAGAAATATTTTGAGTTCCGATAGTCAGCAATTTAGGTAATGGTAGTCCAAAATTGGGGGGTGGCAGTCCTAACTCTGAGTCAGGCTAGCCCAGTAAACAAAATATCACAATTTAGATTATATCTTCTGACAGCCAAACGAGTGAGTTATTCTATCCATCATCGTAAGCTAGAACAACTCAATAATCAAGTTTTCCTAGCTCGACTCATGAATTAAACTAGCCCGAGTAGTAAACGAATCACAATTCACCTATTGGTCTCTGGCAGCTTTAACAATGAATTGCTGCAGCCCAAGTCGCAGCTACGGTAGCCTTAGCTTACCAATGATTTAAGTCGGTTGGGTGAGCCATCCCAGTGCATAAAATAACACATTTTCTGAGCTATTACAACTAATGAACAGTGATTTAATGCAATTTGTTTGATTTAGTTGCTGTAATTCAGAGGTCTGGGCTGTCCCCTATTGGCAACACGCGTCGAGCTAGGACAACTCATATTTGAGTTATCTCAACTCGATATTTTGCGCAGTGTGTGTTTCAGTTTTGGCCATATTAAAAAAAAATCGTCATATATCGGATGTCTATTTAGTGTGCTGGTGGACGCAACTTTAGCTAAAATTGTAAATAAAAAGTTGTCGCGTCTGATAGTGTGCACCTTTTAAAAATAATTTTACAGATTGTCTTAAACACACATAGATTTTTCTTTAAATGGAATGCAATATATTTTTTATGGTATTAAAGCACCTATGGGTTCTTCATGTAATTCCAATAATTTTCTGCCGACAAATGCGACGTTGCCCAAATATGATCTTTTAAAATATTGCACAGGAAGAAAAAATAATAACTACTTGTTATGTTTTACAAATTTAATCAGTTTCCTGACACGTGTTTCGGCTCTTGCGTGCCATTGTCAAAGGAGTAGGTACAAGAAGATACTAAATTCTACGTGACATTACAAAGGTATTTATATCATATTATGGTAATTATAAACATGTCATAAAATTAAAATTAGAATTAAAACATTGAATGACCAACTGTGGGGTTTAATAACTTTTAAAGGTACAGATACATATTTAGTCCTAAATTAGTGTGCTATTAAGAGTTAGGGAAGCACCTGAATGTTTTTCGGTTTGATTATTAACAACATTACATTTGTTTTTTTATGGCTTTTTTGATTTTATGCCGCATTATTTAATTTGATTAGGGCCGAAACACGTGTCAGGAAACTGATTAAATTTGTGAAACATAACACGTAGTTATTACTCTTTCTTCCTGTGCAATGGAACAACAGTTTCACCAAGCATGTATCCAAACACAAATTAATTATAGGTATTTTAAAATATTGTTGGGGGAAAAAGAGGTTCATATTAAAAGGTCTAGATTGTTACTAATATTCAAAGCTTTTTTACAAAAATTCGGGTAAAGAATATCCTTGCATGTAGAATCACTAAACTTTTAATAAAATTAACATAAAGTATATTTACATGTTCAAAATTTTGATCAAAGCTTATTTCAATCATTTTCTTTAATTTGAAACCAATAGTACTTTATTTTTAGCGGTTACTAATTTATTTTTGTAAAAATTAATTTAAAGAAAATAAAGATATGAATAAAAACATAATATGCACAGGTATATTTTAATTGAGGGCCGATTAATTCAATCAAATTCAACTATTTTGCAAGTGCTAAATATTATAAATATAATTATTGTTTGACAGTTTCAAGGTATCTCCTTTTCAAGAAAGTATGAAGATAAATTTATCACAAGTAGTAATAAATAGATATAATTTATCGTCGGTTTAAAGGTAAAAGTCACTAAGTAACAAGAGGTAACAATTTTTTGTTATTATCAATTTTTTTTTATGTGATCGAAAGTAATGGTTTTCTTTAACAGTTGTCTTTATTAGACAACTAAAAAAATATCTGTAGAACGTCAGGAATAACAGTTTTCGTACTTAATGCATTTTACCTTTAAATTGACGTTATGCAATTGGAGAGAGTTATGGAAATGTTATCGCGTCACGTCTATATGCTCAAAAGTTTCCAGAATACGCAAAGGATCTTTAAGAGAGCCCAAAGATCATTTGAAGAGAACGGGCTTACGAAAAAATAACTAGAACTAAAGCAGTCTTAAATGTAGATAATCATGCAGTTAGCCTTATTGAGAGAACATGGCAATAAAAAAAAATAAATAACTAGGTCCAAAGCTTAATAAAAGATAACCAGTTAACCATTGCAGTAACGGTAGTGAAATATCCCAAAATAAATGTTAGAAAAATAAGTAGGGGAAGGTTGCCTTTGATGGCATACTTCCCATGATGGCATACCACAGGTATCTTTGGAATAAACAGGTTTTGCGTCATCCGGCATAGCTAGCATAGCAGTTGTGAGTCGAATTTCGGTCGTGACGGACATTTTAATGTAAAGTTATTTAATAGAACAGAAATGGTTAAGTGCCGAAGTAATATTAGCCAGTTTTTGAACCAAAAATTTATTATGTTAGGTGCATTAAATTAGAATGCACGATTTTTTTCCGATAACTATAGGATATAAGTAGATGTTACTTTGATATGATTATTTTAAATCTAAGTTGTGGTTTTAATTTTTTATAATTTATTTACTAGAAGTGTGACATATTCGTAAGATGGCATATCCATTGCTTTCCTATGATGGCATTCTTATAAATAGGTAGGTACCTATAGGTATATAAATAGGTATGCCATCATAGGCGTCATAGTCAAAACGGCGCCACTTTTACTTTTCTTTTAGATATACATATATGTTACTACTTATATGCTTTTTAAAGTTTTTTAATATGTCTTTAGATTGTACTTTCCTGATAATGTTTTCGTTATCATTTTTAAAAGTTTTAAACATGTTCACTAGAATGTACCTAATATATTATTTTAAGTTTTTTAAAACAGTTTTATGTGCTTGAATTTTTTAACAATAAAAATGTGCAAACTGTAACAAAAGTATTTTTTTTTACATGTATGCGTCCTTCAGATCTTTGCATTTTACTGGAGTATGCCCCATCATAGGCAATGCAGTTGCCTATGATGGCAGACTTGGTGATTTTTTCTTTTCTATTTTTTTACCAAAAAAATAGTTTTTGTATATTTTTAACGTTTTATAATGAATATTTAAGTAGTAACGAATATTTTAACCTGGTTAAATGGGTTAAAACCTTTGAACTAAAAAATATATTAGGTGATAAAAAAAAAGGTGCCATCATAGGCGACCTTCCCCTACAAATTTGAGATTAAGAAAATTTTTGGTAATTAACTTTATTGTTTCTTGGCAATAAAATATCGTCCCTATAAAGTTTATTATTTCATTAAGAATTAACTAATAATGATTTTAAAAAAACACGTACGGTTTACAAAACCTGTACGCCACGCTGCCCCGTTCTTAAAGATCTCTTGTCAGTATGTCACCTATCGCTAAACTTTTGAGCAAATAAACGTGACGTCATAAAACAATTTCCATCAATTTTTTCAATTGCATAAATTAAATTTACCTATTAATACTTACTACTTGTGAGAAATTTAACATCATACTGGTTTTATTAACGTTAAAATTGTGGTAAGAAAGCTTTGAATGATGGTAAAAAACTAGATTTTTATATACAAACCTATTTTTCCCCCAAAATTATTTAAAAGATCATATCTTGGCAGCGTCGCATTTATCGGGCAATTTTTTTTGGAATTAAATTTAGTACCAATGGGTGCTTTAATACCATAAAAAAAGATGGCATTTCATTTTAAAAAATTCAATGTTTGGTTCACCGTGCATGTTTGAAATTATTTTTAAAATTATTGTATATTTGAAATTATTTTTAAAAGGTGCATACCATCAGACGCTACAACGTTTGTATTTACAGACTTTTGCTAAAGTCGACCGTTATTACCGATATTCTGGACGGAAATTAAATATTTAAATATGCGCGAATGCCGCGAATATAATTTTTTTATTTATTATCCTTGAACTAGGAGCTTTGACTAAAGAGTTCAAAAACATCAGTTTTGACAAAATGTTGAATGCTCCTTAAGAAATTACGCGCATTACTTCTAGAAGACTTTTCATTTGTTTTTTACCAGCCCATCCCCCCTTCAATAATTTTTATATAAGTATAGAATATAATATAGAGTATAAGTCTGTAGTTACATAGGTATATCCCTTGCTCTAGTTTGTTTTTTGGTGTAGAGAAATCTATTCTTTATAAAAATGGATTGGAATGGATTTTTTGTTATTTCTCCTAGATTTCCATAAAAATTTTACTCTCACAACTTTTTTTTTTTAATTTCTTGTGCTTGTGTTAATGGGAAAAAATTATTTTGTATGTACTCAATAAAGTAGACGCTCCTTAGTATTAGTTAAATATATGCGTATGCCAAAAGTATTTGGAATCCATATTAAGTAGAGCATATTGAAGCATTGGAAAGGGTCCCACATTATAATGTCGTTATTATAGACAGAGAAGTGCGCAATCTGAATGTAATAAGAGAAAAAGTACACAAAAATCTTGGACTGCTTGAAGGTAGGTATAGATATGTTAGAGAACAAAACGTCGTAAGAGTAACCTGCGAACTCACAAATACACAAATGTTCAGGAACAAAGAAAAACTATAGTTTCCTTTCTAGGCGTATTACTATATTTGCTGCCCATTACACAGCAACATCAATTCAGTCCACCAGCACATACAATCATCCAAGCCCCATGTGCTCGCACTGACCGAGACAAAGGTCAGATCGTCAACGAACACCGTCAGCTATTTATATCCTGGATACGATTTTCATTTCCGATTTAGACGCATTGGGGTCTGTCTCTTTATCCGAGATGATCTTTGCTGCCAACGAGAGGACACACTTGAACCAGCAGAGTTTGATGTAATGTGGTTTAAAATATCAACGCAGAAAATCACCAAGTTTATCTGCTGCCTTTACCGTCCTCCAAGTGACATGCACCCATTACAGAGCACTCTTCTCGTCACTAGCAAACACAATTGACTTCTTGCAAACCAACCATCCTAATGCCGAAGTCGCTATCTTTGGTGACTTTAACGTCCACAATATCAACTGGCTCAAATAGTCAAATACCAATGATGAACAGGGTCGTGAGGCGGAATCTTTTGCGATCAGTTCTGGTCTAACTCAACTCGTGGAAGAACCAACGCGAATTCTAGACCGAGATGGAGATTTTGCTAGTCTTTTAAATCTCTTTTTGACATCCAACCTATACACAGTCAACGTTCGTCCTCCATTAGGATATTCCGATCACAAACTTATTTCAACTCTAAGCGAGCTGCCAATTTGTTCTGACCAACCTCCTAAACGTCGTAAAATTTGGCACTACACATCAGCTAGTTGGGAAGACCTAAGGGACCATTTTCGCACTTTTCCTTGGCTGGAAGTATGCTTCTCTTTAGATGATCCATCCGCTTGTGTTCAAGAGGTCTCCGATGTAATTCTTACTGGCATGGAAGCCTTTATTCCTTTCTCCAAGAAGCGCCCTTCTAATGGCAAGCCCTGGTTTAGCAAGAACTGCGAGCGTGCTGTCAGAGCTAAAAATCTAGCTTACCGACAATGGCGTAAAAATCCTACCGATGTGAATCGCACCATCTTTGTTACCGCTCGAAACCAGTGTAAGCAAACGATAGATCAAAACAAAGAGGCCCATAACATGAGGATCAAAAATAAACTTCTCGCCAGTCCTAACGGATCTAGGTCCTTTTGGTCAGTCGCTAAGGCCGTCAGTCAAAATTTTACCAAATCAAATATTCCACCGCTAACACGTTCTGACGGCACAATAGCAACCACGGCTGAAGATAAAGCGAACTTACTCGCAGAACTATTTGCTTCACACTCCACGGTGGACTTTCAGGGAAAAACACCCCCGAACATTCCAGCAGTTCGATCGGAAATGACTGATATCGTATTCCGTCAGCGTCCTGTCGAACGAATTCTGAAGGGGCTCGATGCCAAAAAAGCTTCTGGTCCAGATGAAATTCCTATTATAGTTCTCAAGAAATGCGCCGATGAACTCACACCAGTATTTTGTAGACTTTTTAACCTATCCTACAAAAAAGGAATATTTCCATCTTGCTGGAAAAAGGCGCGAGTCCAGCCTATTCCAAAGAAAGGCAAGAAAACCCTGCCAAACAACTATCGACCAGTCGCATTGCTTTCAGTTATATCAAAGGTGATAGAGAAAGCTATTAACCAACAACTTCTAAAATACCTAGAAGGCCTTAAAATTATCAGCGACCATCAGTATGGTTTTCGTAAGTCCAGATCAACAGGAGACCTTCTCGAACATCATGGGGAGTCTCGGGCTATTGCACTGGACATCTCTAAAGCCTTTGACCGTGTCTGGCACGAGGGGCTCCTAAGTAAACTGCGTTCTTATGGTATGCCCGGTCGATTTTGTTCATGGTTGTCTAGCTTCCTCAAGGACCGTTCTGTGCAAGCGGCGATTGACGGGTTTCTCTTAGACACCTTCACCATCAATGCTGGTGTTCCTCAAGGGTACATATTATCTCCCACTTTCTTCTTACTGTACATTAACGACCTTCTAGCGAAAACAGAAAATCCAATATATAGCTTTGCTGACGACAGCACACTTATCTCATCTTTTACTTTGAAATCTCAAACATCGGCTGCTGACGCACATCTTCGCAGACAACATGAGGTATCACCCCTCAATAAAGACCTGGAAGAAATTTTGTCTTGGGGTGACAGTAACCAAGTCGAATTTAACGCTCAAAAAACCCAGGCAGCAGTTTTCTCTAAGAAGGTTAACATTGCAGAACCCGATATCGTTATGGCAGGACACGCAATTCCACTGACTTCGTCTATTAATTTGCTGGGTGTCAACCTGGGAGGAAATATGTCTTGGTATAATCACGTTGTGGCAATCGCCAGGGCAGCTTCTCAGAAGCTCGGTATACTTTTCCGTACCATAAAGTTGTATACACCTCAACAACTTTTGACACTTTATAAATCCCAGATTCGACCATAACTGGAATACTGCTCTCATATCTGGAGTTCTGCACTGAAGCATACCCTTCGGTTGTCGGATTCCATCCAAAGGAGAGCCGTTCGTCTAATCGGCGACCACGAGCTGACTAAGAACCTCGACAGCTTAGAACATCGAAGACAGGTTGGTGATTTGACTCTCTTCTACAGATATTTCCATGGCAAGTGTTCGACAGATATTGCCCGCTCGATTCCACCTAGAGTAATGCATAGCAGAAACACACGACGAACCACTGCCGTCCATCCCTATGTGGTTCAACTAAGTACACCCCGAACATCATTGTTTCAGAACTCTTTCATTTGGAGGACGTCATCTTTGTGGAACGGCCTTTCTGAGACCGTGTTTCCAACCGAATATAACCTCCAACGATTCAAGAAAAACGTGAATCGCTTTCTTCGCACACGCACCGCTCCCAGAGCGCCTTAAAGGATTTTTCCTATAGTGCTTGTGCTCGATCATAAAAAAAAAAAACATTAGAGATAGCAGTTATACGGTTATACTGTGGATTAAGGCGGTTTACGCACACTAGATTTACGGACGTTTCGTTTACGATTTAGAGCTAGCAGTATTTCCGGGTGCTGCAGAACGCCATCCATATTTAAATAAATGAATAAGTCAAAATTAGTCAAAAGTGAAGTTAGCAGGTTAACACTCTTAACCGGCGAAAACATATAAATACTAAGGTATTTCACAAAACCAACAAATAATCATTTTAAGTACTTCAGACACCGATTTGCATGACCATGGTAGACTGTTGATAAAATTTAGATTCCACCACCCCCGCTCTGCACTTAAAAGGATTTACTTAAAACGTGAGGAGGGAGAAAGAGGTCTTATTATATATAATTTGAGAAAGATACCTCTATGAGAATATACTGCCAAGAATCGAATGAGGAGTTTCTACAAAATTGGAAGCTTGACCAAATAGACATAATTCCAATAATAATATCGGTGATGGAGGGAGCTGTGACGAAAAACTTTAAGTCCAAAGTAGACGAAGTATAGACAGTTCTAGAATATTAGGACCCTTTTTTACATGCAAATCTCCATAAGGAAATTTAAGGTTCCATTTTGCAAAAGTGGTGACATTTTAGCAGGCAATTAAGTCCCTTTTTTACATGTCAATCCCGATAAGAAAATTTAAGATCCGATCTGCATTTTTGGTGCCATCTTAGTATGATCTTAGGGCGTGATCACATAGCCCCGGTGCGAGCTCCAGAACCGCGAAGTGTCACCACGAAATGGCACTACTTTTGCAAATGGACCCTTAAATTTCCTTATGGAGATTAACATGTAAAAAAGGGGCTTAATGAGCTGGTATTGTCTGCTAAAATGGCACCACTTTTGCAAAATGGAACCTTAAATTTCCTTATGGAGATTTGCACGTAAAAAAGGGTAATAATATTCTAGAACTGTCTATACTTCGTCTACTGTCCAACTTACAAAATTAGTACTTTCAGGCTATTTGTACCAACAAATTTAGCAAAGCGTCATTCTCCAAACTTGCCACACAGTAGGTACGGAAGTTTTCCAACAGTACAGAATATCTATATAAGATGAATTTATTCTCTGTACTGTAAAAAATATTAGCAATAATAAAAAAGAGCAATAGAAATAAAAATAATAATAATAATAAAAAACTGTAATGTTTATTATAATATATAAAAGTCAGTGGCGTAGCCATAGGGGGGTCAGGGGGCAGTTGACCCCCCCGCCCTTCCTGGCTTGGCGCCCCTTTGCTACTTAAATAAAATTTAAAAATCGGTTCTATTTAAGTTTTCATAAACTTAACACAGAACAAAATACCAAAAAATCACAAAGCCTGTAAATATCGGTTTTAAAATAAATGGCAATTTAATAATCGATGAATATAAATCATTTTGCGCTTTATTTCAACAATTAAAAAAAGAAAAGATTACCCTAAAAACAGATGAGATACGTCCGTATCTTATTTCAAATATGCTTGAAGGTTCATTCCCAAATATACGCATTATTTACACGGTATACTTTGCTATTGCAACGAACAGTGCCAATGCGGAAAGGTCCTTTAATCGGTTAAAATATATTAAAACTTATAATCGCTCGACAGTGACGGAACAACGATTAAATGACAAAGCTATATTAAACATAGAAAGTGATTATGTCAAAAATTTAGATATTTCTAATGTTTTAGATGATTTCAAAAGCCTTAAGTCTCGTCAAATAGCTTTATAGTTATATAAAAACATTTTTTTAATTATTGATTTAAGTTGTGTAAGGTCAGAATATTAAAATATTTTTAGTTTTGTGTTTATTTTTGATTGTTTAGTACTTCTTTTTATTATAAAATGATTTATTTTTTGTTTTATTAAAATTAAAATAGTTTAACTGTGTTAAATGAAAAAAAAACGTAATAACTATAATATAATAATAATATATCACAAAAAGCATACAATGCATTTTTTTACCCGATGATGAAATCTTATGTTTTTTTAGCTGAAATTTAAAACACGTCTTAGTTTGGAAAAATATACTTCTATTGTCACTCACCAATAATTTAATAAAAGGCTTTCGGTGCTTAATACCATGCCTTATTTTTTTGTCAATGTTTAACTGAATCTGGATTTAAAAAAAAATATGACAAAGGGCGCTCCAAAAGGACCCCCCCCCCCCCCCCCCCCCGCTACGCCACTGATAAAAGTGAAAACGAATACATATTTTTTTATTTGAATGGTGCCTAGAGAGGAAAAAACTTATTGCTACTTTGTCTCCTCTAAACTTTGCTTCCTCAAGCCTAGAATGGCATTCTTGAAAGTTGGCAACTCCAGTTGAGAGGTAAAAAAAATAGAAAATAAAGATTTAAAGATATACCTAACAATGTTTTTTTTTTCGGTAGGTACACTGGTAATCAATTTAATATTTTATAGTTTAAATACCTTCTACACCAAACAACACTAGCTATATACTCGTAAATAGAATCAAATAGCAGAGAGGTTTAACCGCACTATAGTAAAAATAGTCAAATAAATGTATAAAGTTTGATGCTGATGCATGCAAATATCTGTGACCTCTTAACCTTGTAACACCGCCTTTTATATCAAAAATCGGTCTATGTCAGCATTGTCAGCTCGTGTCTTAAATAGCACATACGAACTCTGGACAGGTAAGAAAACCAAACCTTGTTGAAAATGGTGGGGCTGCTGATACCGAAGGCTTTTGCCAAGAATATAACAGTGAGACTAAAGAACTTAGGCTTTAGTTGTAATAATAATTCTTGTTTATATTTTGTTTCCACAGAGACATTTTAAAACTCGCCTTATCCAAAACTAAAACGAATAATAAAATAATTGATCAAAATTTGATTAAAAGTAGCATAACAAAACTTTTTAAGGGTCGTCTTATAAATGTATATAGAAATATCGGTAAGCATATTGCCAGTTATAAGAGATTATATACCTCAATCCGATTCTGACCAATTAAACGCTGTTTTGCGACCAATCAGATGCATATTATACTGAATATACCCCGCATAAGTGGATATACCCCGGGCCACCTGCCACAACAATGCCAATGCATAACAACATCATAACAAGTTTAAAATATTTGATGGTTGCTATAGACCGTTTCTATAATAACAAAAATCCCTTTCAACAAATCAAGTTTTTGATGTTGTCAGATTCATGTCACATTTTTTTAAAAATGGAATCTTGCCGATTCGGTAATGTTTCAGTCGAAAATATAAGAAAAAACGCTGAAAAGACTATCCCAGAAAATACAACAAAAACAAAAAAGTATATATGGACCCAATTCGAGAAATTCTGCGAAACACGGCAGTATATATTGACCAAAAATACAACTATAATACAGCTTGCCGCTATATTGGAAGACTGGAGTTTTAATATGAAGAAAAAAGATGGTTCTGACTACAAGGAAGGGGTTATCAAGACAATGTGGAACCAAACAGCCCAACTGCTTCAAGAAAGGTACTTCAATAAATACAACATTAAATTTGATCCTTTTAAAGATCCTGAATTCCAAAAAGCACGTATGGCTAGAAATTCTAAAAGAAAACTGCTTCAGGCTGATCCAAAAAATCACCGGAAAAGTGCAAGAGCACTAACCTACGACGAGTACAAAAAGATGGTAAAAATTTTTGACGAAAATAACCCCGAGGATTTACAGAAAAAGTTCTATCAAATAGCGGCTGTGGAATTAGCATGGAGAGGAGGAGAAGCCGAGAAATGCCTAAATACGTATTTCAGAGAAGAATATTATAGCGATGGTACAAAAAGTAATAGAATGGAATATAACCCAATCTTTTCAAAAACATCCCAAGGCGGAGACAAGAAGCTTTCAAATTCAAAATGGTTAGTGGCAAACACAAAAGATGCCGATTTATGTCCAGTTCGCCTTTACAGAAAACTAATTTCAAAAAGAGGGCAAAATATAACTACCCAAAGACTATTCCTGACAGTAAATCCAAATTGGAAAATGGGAAATTGGTACAAAAACTGTCCCATTCGAAAAAATACTCTTTCTAATTGGACAAAACAAGCAGCCCAAAAAATTGGACTAGATACTGAGAAAGAAAAAATCACAAACCATTCCAATCGAGCCACAGCTGTCTCTACATAAAGCAAAGCAGGTGTGAGCGAACAAACTCTTATAAAAATAACTGGACATATAGTAGTGCTGCATCCATAAAGCCATACTTGCAGATGGACAAAACTCATCACGAAAACACTATTCAAGGTTTAAGAGGTCACCCTCCAACTAATGGGTTGGACCAACACGAAGCTCCAGTCTCTTGCAGCTCGAAGAGTTTCCAGCAACACCAGCAAGCCACTATACTGTTTATTATAATAACTGTGTGTTTAACAATAATACTTATAACTAATTTTCTGTTAGTTTTATTACTTTGTCAATTGTTTAGGTTTTGTTTCGTTTTGTCCGTTTTTCTAGTAGCTACATAAATAATTTTTAAAATCTTGCATTTTGTTGTATTTTTTCTTTTTTTTTTGGTATATAATCTCGACATATACCACTCGAGGTAAATATTTTATTTAGAATATTCACCTTTTGTGATATAACTTATGAATAATTTTTCCTGATTTTTTCAAAACTGACTTATAGGAATAAGGCCACTTTTCATATGCAACGCCTCATTAACAGAACATGTACCTGAAAAATCACTATTCTTGACAAAATGGCGATAATCGTATTTCCTCAGAAGGTGCATGGGATTTATCAGGTTTATATTGTCTTGTTTTTTTTTCTATAACAATCTATTGGACATGGTTTTGGGGATTTAGTTTTGACTTCATTTGTGAAGTAATTTATGTACTGCTTTATGTAATTGTATTTTCATGACATATTATGTTTAGTCATTTGAAATTTTGTATTCGGAATTTTTATTAAGTATTTATTAAATGTTAGTTGGTATCCATCTTCTCTGGTTATTCAATAATTTGCATTGCTTGAAATTTAAAGTAGATATTTTTAAATTAATAAACGCTGTTTTAAATTACATTAATAAACATAAATGTAAAATAGAAAAAAACAAATTAAATAAATTTTTGTATTCGGTTGGGTTAGCGCTTTTCAATGAGTTCAGTAGTTTTATAAACTCTGTACAATATAGGTATAATTATTTAGATGGTAGGGAATTATGTATAAATAAGTTTAATACAGATTAAGAATTTTTAGGCACCAATCAAAATTAAGTTTTTTACAATAAAATACAATAGATTTGCCAATATAATTGAAATATTATAGAACTTGCATTAGATTTAACTCTGCTATTTAAAAGTCCCGCCATGGACAGTAGTATAGCAATATGGCAACGTTGTCGTCATTGGGCCATTAGGTATTTTCCATTTGCTTCTTTTAAACAGCAAGGTAAAGTAAAAATGTTTACTTAGCTACGTTGTTAAAGGAACGCTTCGCGGGCAACTTCGTACGTAACTATATAGCCGTATGGGAAATAGGGAGGGGCATACTTAATCGCGGCAAGGAGGGAGGAAAAGTCGTTGCTGTGCTAAGTTAAATTTGTAAAAGGAACGCTCAGCTTAGTCGTTGGCTTTGCTTGGCTATTTAAAATAAACCTATAAAGGAACTCTGCTATTAGCTAATTAGCTTGTCCTGTGCCGAGCAGCAGAAATATTAACCGAGTTCCTTTTACGTTACTTTTAAAAAGCATAGCAAAGCACAGCAAAGATTTTTTCGTCCCCCCTTGCCGCGGTTAAGTATGCTCTCCTATATTTCTCATGTGATTATAATACGAAGTTGTTCGCGGAGCGTTCCTTTAACAACTTAGCTAAGAAAAGTTATTAACTTTGCCTAGCTGTTTAAAAGCAGGAGCAAAAGGAAAGTACCTATATTGTTCTAACCACAAAATACCAACTAAGAGAAACGTTATTTACATGTTAATTGAACGAAACGGGAATGACGTTTAACCGATCGCCATCTTAGGTTGCAGGGGGTGAGGACGGCAGGGGAACGCTGAATTTTAATTGCAGGTTAGTAAATTAATTTTTTAATGTTTGTTTACTTTGCTTCTTAATTTTCTGAGAAAAATTATGTTTATTCTAGACGATTAAAAACAGCAAAGCAAACAACATTAAAAAATTAATTTACTATAAAAAACAATAAGACTTTTCTAGAAAAAAAAACGACCATATTTTGTTTATAATTTATTTCAATTTTAGATCATAAAAGATCTTAATGCAGAAGGCATAACTTCCAATAAGTCTAACACAAGACGAATTTCTGATAACTATACCTATGAACTTCTGGTACTAACTAGTTACGGAACATTGTACTATCAAAAATAAAAGTTTCCTGAGGGATTAAAGGTGGTATTCAGAGTCGACTAACTTCCTGGGCCTGTACAAAAACATAAGCCAAGGAAGCATCTAAGGTATCCACCAGTGATTCTTATTTCACCCTTCTTAGTAGGTACAAGTTTAGAGTCACACTGGTGTCGTTCAACGGCTTCCTTGCCTATGCTTTTCAATTTTGCAATATAGGGCTGGTCATTATTAAAATTAGGTCTTCATGTGGGGCAAGTCTTAATCCGGTGGAGGTCAACATTGGGCTAGTCTTGTAGGTATGCATTAACATGAAACAAAAAAAAATTGAGCAGAATAATCTCATACATTAGTAAAATGTTTTAATACAAAAATTATTTTTAAATAGAAACTGAGAAAATTGTTTAATTGGTTTTAAATCTTTTATTACTGGGGTCATTAACTTAACTTTTATTAAAAATGTTATGCTTTTTATAGTGTCCAGCACTTAAAGTTTGATTTTGATTATTTTTATATCTTAAATATTTGTAAACTGTTAATCGAACATATAATTTAACAATTTCATTACATAATATGTCGTGTTGCTCACAGAAGTTACATTTTTTAAATTCATTTCCATAAATATTTAAAAATTTATCTTCTAAGTGAGCAATGCCACTATTATTAAAGGAAACGATACATTTTCTCGTGGAATTACATCGAGTAAGCGAACTAGTTTGTCACTGGCATAAGTAGTCTAGTATTTTCATCATATTCTTTAAATGAGACAACATAAATACTGATTAGTTACGTCGCTAGAATACAAATTAGCAAGTTTCACACTATTTCACAGTCAGGTACAGACTTTCAATTTCAAAGGTTATAAAAATCATCCCTCCAAGAAACATTTGGAAGTAAAAGGAATATTCTCGGCTGCAATATTTTTAGCTGAATAATAATATTACAATATTTAAGTACTTACTCAGAGAAATACTAATACTAAGAACTTCAGTGACAATTTTAACATAAATAATAATGCCGGTGCGATAAAAATCACAAAAAAAATAAAACATTTTTCCACAAGGCGGTCTAAAAAAGAAAGGTTACGAAAACGAAACGTCAACAATGTCAAATTTTAATCGCACGTACGTCTCACTTGCTTTTGCACATACGTTCAAATATGGCCAGGTGGCTGACATATCCGGTGGCAAGATGTTGCGGGTTGCCCAATCCCACATTCATCCCCGTGGTTCTAACCGTCCGCGCCAGTCTCACCCATTGAGGTAGGATAATAAGGAGACGCCATGACTATTTAATAATGCAATAAATCACGGCATCACTGGGTGGAGCCAATAGTAGGAACAATGTGGCGGCTTAACAGAGCCGGACTATATTCTTATTATTTATTTAAGATAATAATCACGTTTTAAGATACGGAGCGTGGGTATTCATTTACAATGAAAAAATCTGAAGCAACTTATTTAAAACGGAACTTTTGGGTAACATAAGATACCTATATTATTATTTTTATGTCACTAAAAAAAAGAACTATTCGAAACATGAAAATAAAAATAATAAGTTACGTATTTATAATAATAGGCGGTTTAAAATGCCCGAACGTAAACACGTTAAAATAGAAAAGTTGCTTTTGAAAATAACAAAAAGTTATACTTTTTCGCCTAATTTAAATTTAAATTTACCGGTTGTCTGATACGCAGTTTTTTGTGGAACCAAATATAATATAAATATACAGTATAGTTAAAAATTTGTGGAATAATGTTGGGAATAGTAAAAAGAAACAAAACAATTAATTTTTTAAATGTTTAAGTATATATAAATTATTGGCCTTTAAATAATAATAAAACTTTACTAAGGCACGGTCCTGTATAATGTTGATACTAACCTATGAAATGTTATTTCGGTTGATTTCTATTTATTAACGCAGTCTCTGCTACAACAACTACGTATACAGCACAAGAAACCATGTTTGTTTTTCAAAAAAACAACAATAGGCGATATAAAAGAGTACACAATGGTCTAAACACAACAAAATAGCACATGTTTGACAAATGACTGAAGAGTCGTAACAATATGGCGGACCTGGTCCCACTTCTGTCACGTGATGTCTTCTTCTTTCTTTTCTATCTCAATGGTCTTACCACGTATATATAGGTATACTTTCGTCTGTTATTACTTCTTGTGCTTCTTTTAAACAGCAAAGCAAAGTATAAGCCGAGTTCCTTTTTAGTTACTTTTAACACAGCACAGCTCAGCAAAGATATTTTCCTCCCCCTTGCTGCGGTTAAATATGCCCCTCTATATTCTCATACGATCGAACTTTGTTCGCGAATCGTTACTTTAACAACTTAGCTAAGCAAATATAATATTTATAATAGGTACTTTCCATTTGCTTTTTTTAAACAGCTAAGCAAAGTAAATATCTTGCTTAGCTAAGTTGTTAAAAGAACGCTTCGCGAACAACTTAACCGCATGAGAAATATTGAGGGGCATACTTAACCGCGGTAAGGGGGGAGGAAAAATTATTTGTTGTGTTTTGCTTTGCTATTTAAAGTAACGAAAAAACAACTTCCTTATTGCCGCGGCTAAGTATGCCCCTCGTCTATATTTCTCATACGATAGGGAATTTTCTCTTGCTTCTTTTTAAACAGCAATGCAAAGTAAAAAGTTGTTCAAGGAACTTTTCGCGAAAAACATCTTATAAATAGCCGAGTTTCTTTTTAGTTAGGTTAGGTTAGGTTAGAGTGGCAGGCAGAAATATTTTTCTTAACCATCCGCACGAGTCCCACCGCCTGACGAGTCATTTTCTACAAATTCCGTCGAGAAGGTATATTGGCAACCGGTTTGTTCGTTGTTACCCAGACCATTTTTTTTCCACAAATATTATTTTATAAAAATAAAATTAAAAAAAAATGCTCTGGGTAACAACGAACAAACCGGTTGCCAATATACCTTTTCGACGGAATTTGTCTAGCAAGGACTCGTCAGGCGATGGGACTAGTGCGGATGGTTAAGAAAAATATTTACCTCTGGCATTGTCCAAACAGTCACATGTAGTCCTATAAGGACCATTGTGGTACTACACATGTTCCGCGGAACCTATTTTCATCAGCTTCCTGATGGTTAACGTGATCGTAGAAGATTCTTGACAGCTCACTCAAACCAGCCACTGCTATTAATAAACTTCGTAAGTCGACCCAGTTACAGGCTGCTCACTTCCTCCAGATCATTAAAAAATGGTTCGCCCAGTGCATTGAACCTTCTTCTCGCGAGGCCGGGGCATTCACACAAGAAATGCTAAATACTTTCCTCCTCTTCTTCATCTCTGCAACTTCTACAGAAGTCGTTAGTTGGTATTTGCATACGTTCAGCGTGTCTACCGAACAGGCAATGTCCTAGTTGTAAGCACTGTCCATATGCTTTGCGCAAGTTGTTTAGCTATTCGATCTAACTCTTCTTTGACTGATCCCAGTGGTCTAGCCACAGTATTCTCTGCTAGTTGGACAGACATGCTTGCGCCCTCCCCGGCGACCGCATCAGCAGTCTCGTTGCCATGTATGTCGCTGTGTCCAGGAACCCAACACAAGGTGATTCGATGTTGAGCAACAAGTGTGCAGAGATTGTTGCGACAGCGCCTTACTAGTTTTGACTTAGTACTGCTGGAGCAAATTGCCTTTATGGCTGCTTGACTGTCTATTTATAGATAGCTATAGACGCAGGTCCTCTCAAGCCAGGGTGATCCCGAAGGGTGTTGACTGCTTTATCCACTGCAAAAATTTCTGCCTGGAAAATACTACAGTAGTCAGGGAGTCTGTATGGCCTCTGCGTTAGCATTCTCTCGGAGAATATACCAGCTCCCACCCCGCGACGTCCATTTTTGAACCGTCAGTGAAGATCGAGTGATCAGCCTCCATTATTTCATATTCTTTTTAGTTACTTTCAAATAGCAAAGCACAGGTCAGCAAAGATGATTTTTCCTCCCCTCTTCCCGCTAAGGACAAAGTTGTTCGCGAAGCGTTTCTTTAATAAGTTAGCAGCAAAGATATTTTTACTTTACTTTGCTCTTTAAAAGAAGCAAGCCCCTCCATATGAGAAATATAGATGGGCATACTTAACTGCGGCAGGAAGAAAGGAAAAATATTTGCTGAGCCAAGGTCAATTTTTAAAGGGAACCCTCAACTAGCCGTTGGTTTTGCTGTGTATGCTTTTTAAAAGTAACTAAAAGGAACTCGGTTGATTATACGAAATTGTTTGCGAAGCTTTTCTTTAATAACTTAGCTTGGCAATACCGGATTTTTACGTGATTTTGCTGTTCAAAAGAAGAAAAAAAAATACCTAATATTCCAAATAAATTTTACTTACCTAATTGAGGAATGACTTTAGAAACTCACCCATAATGTTTAGTACATTTTTATCGTACATTTGAGTGCACCAGCGCGATCCCGTTCCCGTATTATTTGACATTTGATATAATCAATTCAAAGTTGGTTCGGTCGCAGTCTATTCCTGTCTTTGTTATTTCTTATGTTAAATAAGGGACAACCCGAATTTAAAATACCATTGGTGATGGTCAAAGGAATAGGATATTTTTGACGTTTCCAAATGTCAAGCCTGACATCATCGACCGTTCGAAGTTCGAAGTTGAAATAGGAATTAATAGATTTGTTTATTTAAAAATAATCTCCGTTCTATTAGGTGCCCTGATAATAGACTAAAAACGCGAAAAACGAATTCATTCCCAGTGAATTCAACTGGATGTTTTGTTGCTGGCCCCCACAAGAGGACTTTGGAAGAGGTAGTTATTTTGTGCTTATTTTTTTGTCAATCTTATCTATCCCCGCTCTCGTTTCGTGATTTAATATCCGCCATCTTTAGTTAGTCACTGAATAGGCGTTAACTTTTTGTGTTTTTGCAGGTCCGATGGCGGCTATAAGAAAAAAGTTAGTAATTGTTGGTGATGGAGCTTGTGGAAAAACGTGCCTGTTGATTGTATTTAGTAAGGATCAATTTCCTGAAGTTTATGTGCCTACCGTTTTCGAAAACTATGTGGCGGACATTGAAGTAGATGGAAAGCAAGTTGAACTTGCGTTATGGGATACTGCTGGACAGGAAGATTACGATCGCCTTCGACCCCTTTCATACCCAGACACAGATGTGATCCTTATGTGCTTTTCAGTAGACTCGCCAGACTCATTAGAAAACATACCCGAGAAGTGGACTCCAGAAGTGAAACATTTTTGCCCTAATGTGCCAATTATATTGGTTGGTAACAAAAAGGATCTTCGCAATGATCCAACTACGATTAATGAATTGAAAAAAATGAAGCAAGAGCCAGTGAAGCCTCAGGATGGTCGATCAATGGCTGAAAAGATCAACGCATTTGCTTATCTGGAATGTTCAGCTAAAAGTAAGGAAGGAGTCAGAGAAGTATTTGAAAATGCTACACGTGCTGCCCTTCAGGTTAAAAAGAAGAAGAAACCTCGTTGCACTATCTTTTGAATATCCTTTAAGTATATTCGTATTAATATTTTGTGTGATTTTCAATTTAAAGGGGCTTTTGCATGTATTACTAACAAAGAACCCCTGTCTTTATTCTTCAATTTTTTATTTTTAAACTATTTTCTCTTAAACATTATTTCAAATTTAGTTCTTCCCATTATTATTACATTTATATTTGTTGTACTCTTTATTGTAGCATTAAAATTATTTTTAATTAACAAGTGTCGAGTGCACAATGTTATAACGTCCACACTACTTTAATCCCACTTGTATAAGCCTCTAGTATTTTTGTTTAATGTATTCAAACAAAATATTTAGGTATGGTGCATATAAGTATATTAAAATTAAACATATATTTTTGAATTTGTGTAAAGATTTAGGTACTGTATTAAACTCTAAGGATTACAGTTGTTTTCCTTTAAAGAAATATATTAATTTTTATAGAAAACTCCTAGTAAAGAAATAAATTGTGAATTGCGTATCGATGTTATAGCTTTAACTTTTCCAACTATATTGTATTCTAAAACGTAAATAAAAAAACTGTTTTTCCTATAAATTGTTTATTTTTCATTGTAAAATTGTTAGTTTCTTATGTTACTTAAAGTGACTACCCTGATAGCACAAAATATTTTTAAAATATTTTTTAAAAATATTTAATAAATATTGCGGTGACAGATTTTTATCTATTTATTATATAAATGTTTTAAATATTTAATACATAACTGTTTTAAATATTTAAGACATAAATGTTTTAAATATTTAATACATAAATGTTTCAAATATTTAAAACATAAATATTTAAAATGTTCAATGTATATATCTGGTAAATATTTAGTTCATATTTGTTTAAAATGTTTAATGTATATATTAAATATAAATCTGATATAATTTATATAATAGTATTGCTAAAGAAAAATTAAAAGCTCCCTATTATAAGTGAAGTGAGTTTTAAAGTTTTTGTTTTGTAGTTCCCCTTGGCACCAGTCCAACTTAAAAACTGCCCCACATAATGGGACCTTTTCCGAACATCTGTACACTGCATCTGTCAAATTTCTTCCTCCAGTTAGTCTCAACGAATGTATCTAAAATTATAAAACACTGCTATTCTCACTTAGATGATTTGTTTGCAATTTCTCATAATAATTTTCTTTTTAAAAATAGCAATACATGATTAATCATAACAAATTAATAAGCTGGGGTGCCGGTAACACCTCTCACTCTCATTCTGCACATTTTTTATATTTATTAGAAATGACACATACAAAAGCATGGCGCTTTTGCATGTGCTACAATTTCAATAGAACAATAATTAATATATTATGCTATAGGTACCTATATACATAACCTTTTAAAATCCTCAAACTCAGTATTACTCATATGATGTTGAGAAATCTGTAATAAAATAATATTGTGCTCAGAAAATAAAATTTATTGTTACACTGTTATTATATCAATCTATTAGAAATTTTGGTCTGCAGTCTTTTAAAACTACCTAGCTGTGTTATTTTTGCTGGTGGATTTAAAAAGTGTGTGCTTGCATTAAAACTGGACAAAGGTCCCCAACTATAGGGTATCAGAATTGGCTTGTGACATACCTACATTCTTATTCTATTGATTTGAAACCAGTTTGCATTCACCCGTATCTATATAAAATTTACTCGTAACCATGTATATTATATAGGTTATCCGAAACAAAAATTTCTGTGTAGGTTTCGCAAACACATTTTTTACTAGTAACCTATTGCTAGTACTAGATGCCTACAAATTCAACTTCAATTAACTTTAGGGAGTATACTATCTTAAGCATTGTATATTGAATTAACTTGCAAAAAATGTCTTGGCATTGGCAAGCCTATCCAGTGAAAACTTTGGAATATGTGCCCTGTTATAATACCGTATGCATGCGCTTTTTGCTTTAATTTTGGTATTTCTTTTCAAAGGGGTTCTTTCAGTTTGGTCTCCAGTGACACACCAATACAAATGAAATAATAAAATAGGTTATGTTTTGTATTTAACAGCATGACCTCAATTTCCAAAAATTACCTACCTAACAGAGAACAACTTGTTCTCTGCTAAAAAGTACCTAAGCATGCATAAACTTTTATAAAATTTAATGTAACCTACCTTATTTCTTAATAAAACACTGTCCTTCACTCTTTTAAAAGAAATGCCAAAATAAAAATGGCCGATCCGCTGATTCATCTGAGACCGAAAACATAACCCCCCGTCCGGCGGGTGGCGTATCTCAAGCAATGATTGGGCAGCACAATTAAGCGGGCGATTTAAATTTTATTATCATAGGAAATTATAAAAAGACATTCATAAATCAACATTGCTGCTAAGTTACAATGTAATTTGCCTGAAACTTTCTAAAATGAAGATTGCTAAAATATTGCACATTACAGGTTGCCCTTAAAACATTTCTCTAAATTTATATATCGAACATAGCGTAGAGAATCCGAAAGCTAAGTTCTAACAATATTTAATATGAAAGGTTTCAAAAGTCAACGTTGCGGGAATTAACTGAATAGAAACGTTGTTTTAGACAGTTCCACGGTTTAGCACTCCAGTACATAAGTTACTTGGAAAAAATAATTTTTAGAAATGATCAAAGAAAATAATAAATATTTATACAATATCTATAAAATATTTGAAGCTAAATGTGTTTTAACTAATATTTGCTAAATATTTGTTTTGGATAACAAATAGTTGAGAAGAAATTAAATATTTATGAAATATTTATACAATATATGGAAATAAATATATTTTTTTAAATATGTATTAAATATTTGTTTTGCTAACAAATATTTAGCAAAGATATAAATATTTATACAATATTTATAAAATATTTCGTGCTATCAGGGTACTTTGTAGGTTTTTTTTTACCTGAAAAATATTGCTATTTTTCTATATTTAGCAGATTTAGGTCTATTTTTTATAAATAATAATTTAAAATATTTCCTGTAAATATGTTCCATACTGCACTATGATAATATATTATTAACCAAGGTTTTGACAGCTAGTATTATAGCCCAAGCGACGAGGGATTTAAGACGCAAGGGCTATAAGCTGTCTAAACAGTGGTTAATATATTTTTTTTCCCATTACTAACAAATTTACAGAAGGCACTTATTTTTTCAGTATTAATAAATAAAAATTTTAGGAACATTTAAAAGATTATTACTTCTGTAAGTTTTTTAAATCAAGTTGCCTGTGTAATTGGTCAGTTGCCTAACAACATATTCCATGTTCTTGTTGCAAAATCAAAAAATTAAATAACATTCGTTCAAATAAATTTTTCTCATTATTAACCCTGGTCAATAATAATTGACAAGGTAAAGAAAAACGATTTGTAAGGTTAATAATTGGTCAATAATGGCTTTTTTATAGGTTAGTAGTGAAGAAATGATTATTAATAGTAGGAAAATGGAAATAATGTTTAAAAAGGGTTATTCTGAGGGTTATTTCAGTTTTCAGGAAAATTTATCAAATTAAAAAAAAAGCGTTGCTGAAATAGACTTGATAATAATATAATATTATATTTTTGCCAATATAATATAACATTACACTGTGTGGCAGATAAATATTATATAAAAAAAAGTTCTGGATGAAATGATCATTTGGGGTCCAGACCTACTCAGGGAGATAATAAAATTTACCATATATTTTAATTTTAAAAGTATCAAACAGGCAGGCCTTGACCAGAGCAATTTTATTTTCTATGTAGGTACCTAAAAGAGCCTCTTCCTCACAAATATCGAAAAATTTTAATAACCAAAACCCTACACATTGATTTTTCATTTTTTCTGAAACTTTTCTCTTGGGAAGTTAAAAAAAAATTATTAGAAAAAATCAATGTAGGATTTTAGTTATAAATTTGGTACCTACGCTTATGAATTCTGAACAACTTTTCTTAATAAATTCCTATATTTCCTATCTTGATTATATGGTGAGTGCGCTAATTAATTTTAAAAAATGTAAAATTTATTTTTATTTTAAGGAATATTTTTAAATGTAAGTCCAAAAATGATGCTCTATATTAAGTTATTGTAAAATATAAAGTATTAATATAGGTAGCATCATTTTTAGACTTACATTTTAAAATATTCCTTCAAATAAAATAAAAATGTTTTGGAAGTGAATAATATTAAAATATAGTTTTATTGTAACAAAAACATTTATTTAAAATACTCATGCACGCATTTACTCACTCTGTAGGTACATTTATACCTATAACAAAAATATTAGCATTAGGGTACATAATATAAAATATCCATATCCATGGCAAATTGACTGACAGAAGATTTTTCCCGTGAAGCGTTTGTCCTGCAGTTTTGCCTTTTCGATTGGTGGAGTGCTCGACTGATCATCATGTTTATGACTTTCTCCCTTGAAAATTACGCGCAAGGGCTAAAACGCGTGTCAGGAAACTGAATAAATTTGTGAAATATACCAAGTAGTAATTTTTGCTTCCTGCGTATACCAAGCATATACAGTGTCACCAGTACCTAAAGTCCGCGTCATAATATGGGATTTTTTTTTATTAATAACTTTATTCGAAATTTGATTTTGGCATCAAGTTCTGCTTCGATCGAGATGAAAATTAAGCAAAAAAATAGTAGTCACGTGATTCGGCATTATCTCAAATTTTAATTTTTTCTAAACAATAATTCAAAAGTGGGGTTATTTCTGAAAATATCAAAAAAAGTTATTAGAACATTTTTTATTAAATGCAGTTTCTAGTCCACATGGAAAATTTCAGCTGGATAAGATAATTTTGATTTTTTACCTATATTTTGTAAATTGCACCACTTTTTCAAAATAAGACTCAACGCAACCTATACATAAAATTTCTTAGTTTTGACAATGCTTTATTTCAGATACATTTTCTTTAAACTAGCGTCATATTAAATGTGTGTTTTTCTACAAAATCAAAATTGGGCTATTAAAATTTGGTCGCATGTGATGCAAAGTTCATTTGTTTTTGACCCTGGTAACTTCATAAAATAAATATTTTTGAAAACGTAGTTTGTGTCTGAGAGTAAAAAATAAAAAATAAAATAAAGGGGTTTTAAATTAAATCATTGAAAATAGATAAACTTTAATTACGTTAAGTTTAACTAAAATTTATTTTCCACTTCATTGACACTTTTACTGATGACACTGTGTTCTTTTTTGTCTTAATATTAAGGTGTATTACTTTCAGACACAAACTACGTTTTCAAAAATACTTATTTTATGAAGTTACCTTATACAGGGTCCAAAACAAAGAAACTTTGCCTCACATATGCGACCAAATTTTAATAGCCCAATTTTGATTTTGTAGAAAAACACAGATTTAATATGACGCTACTTTAAAGAAAATGTATCTGAAATAAAGCATTGTCAAAACTAAGAAGTTTTATGTAGGTTGCGTTGAGTCTTATTTTGCAAAAGTGGTGCAATTTACAAAATATAGGTAAAAAATCAAAATTATCTTATCCAGCTGAAATTCTGCATGTGGGCTAGAAACTGAATTTAAAAAAACTTTTTCTAATAACTTTTTTTCGATATTTTCAGAAATAACCACACTTTTGAATTATTTTTTGGAAAAAATTAAAATTTGACAGATAATGCGAATCATGTGACTACTATTTTTTTGCTTAATTTTCATCTCGATCGAAGCAAAACATGATGCCAAAGTCAAATTTTGAATAAAGCATTAATAAAAAAAAATCCCATATGATGCGGACTTTACTGCGGTGACACTGATGGTATAGTGATGGTATAGCCCATCACGGAAGAACACTAGTAGTGACGGCAAATAAGAACCTGTAACTAAAAGTTAATACAAAGTTTTTTTCTCCTGTACCTACTGTCCGAACATTACACCACAAAGAGAGGGATCTAGCGCAACTTCGAAAATCGTGATCTCATCTTAAATTGTGCAATATTAAAAATTTTCATAGGCTTTTGGGTTCCCATTTACTCCGTTTCGAGGGCGTCCATAGGGGGGGGGCAAAACGGGCACTTGCCCCCACCCCCCCTAGACGCCCACATTACTATATATTATTTCATAATTCAGTATAAATATTGAATAGTACAGTGGTTAGTTAGTAGACCAACATATCAATAAATTAATACATTAGGCATAAGTTAAATAAATAGTCTTATACAGTGTCACCAGTAAAGTCCGCATCATATCGTCGTTGATCGTGAAATACCTATGTGTAAAATTCTAAATTTTACAGGAGGAAATTTCTGTCATTTTGGATTAAATTTTTGCATACCGTAGGAAAACCGGGAACAACAGTATGAAAAATCTTTTGAAACAAAAATTAACATATAATATAATAAAACATTGCGTTAAACTGTAATTATTGATAAACGTGATATTTTACTACATAGGAGGTTTCAACCATCTCGAGTTGGCACATAAGATAATTTTCAAAGAAAAAGCAGGTACATAGTAGCATTTTGGGGAATATGTAACGGGAAATAAAAAATTTTAAACTTTATTTAACTAATAAAAAAAACATTACGGATAAATTCTGAATTTTTTTCTAGATTTAAATTTTAGGATAAAACCATAAATTATCGATTCTATAGGTACTTTAAAAAAAAAACATTAACTTTTGTTCTTATTTCCTATGTGCAATGTAATCACACAATTTGAGAATCGATTTTTTGTATATGCATGCACATGGAAGGTTTTATAAATTCGTTTTTTTCTGTAGACATATAATATTAACCACATAGAAGTCTTTACAAGTCGATAAAACATTCAAAAGCCAACCAAATGCGCGTATAACCTGAAAATCGGTTTAAATGCCACATATAGGAGGTATTTCACGATCAACGACGATATGGGATTTTTTTTATTAATATCTTTATTTAAAATTTGACTTTGTCATCAAGTTCTGCATCGATCGAGATGAAAATTAGGCAAATAAATAGTAGTCACGTGATTCGCATTATCTGTCAAATTTTAATTTTTTTTCAAAAAATAATTCAAAAGTGGGGTTTCTATTTCTGAAAATATCGAAAAAAGTTATACTTGTTTTTAAATACAGTTTCTAGCCCACGTGCAAAATTTTAGCTGGATAAGATAATTTTGATTTTTTACCTATATTTTGTAAATTGCACCACTTTTTCAAAATAAGACTCAACGCAACCTATACATAAAATTTCTTAGTTTTGACAATGCTTTATTTCAGATACATTTTCTTTAAACTAGCGTCATATTAAATGTGTGTTTTTTCTACAAAATCAAAATTGGGCTATTAAAATTTGGTCGCATGTGCATGATGCAAAGTTCATTTGTTTTTGACCCTGTATAAGGTATATAACTTCATAAAATACGTATTTTTTAAAACGTAGTTTGTGACTGAAAGTAAAAAAATAAAATAAAGAGATTTTAAATTAAATCGTTGAAAATAGATAAACTTTCCGTTGGGTTAAGCAAAAATTTATTTTCCACTTTGAATGAACACTACTGATGACACTGTGGTGTATTACTTTCAGACACAAACTATGTTTTCAAAAATACTTATTTTATGAAGTTACCTTATACAGGGTCAATAACAAATGAACTTTGCATCACATGCGACCAAATTTTAATAGCCCAATTTTGATTTCGTAGAAAAACACACATTTAATATGGCGCTACTTTAAAGAAAATGTATCTGACATAAAGCATTGTCAAAACTAAGAAGTTTTATGTAGGTTACGTTGAGTGTTATTTTGCTAAAGTGGTGCAATTTACAAAATATGGGTAAAAAATAAATATTATCTTATTCAGCTGAAATTTTGCATGTGGGCTAGAAACTGCATTTAAAAAAACTTTTCCCTATAACTTTTTTTTGATATTTTTAGAAATAACCCCACTTTTGAATTATTTTTTGAAAAAAATTAAAATTTGAGAGATAATGCGAATCACGTTAATAATATTTTTTTGCTTAATTTTCATCTCGATCGAAGCAGAACTTGATGCCAAAGTCAAATTTCGAATAAAGCTATAAATAAAAAAAAAACCATATGATGCGGACTTTACTGGTGACACTGTATCTAAAAAGTATTGTTTAAGTTTTTGCCCCCCCCTGAAAAACGCTCTATGGACGCCCTTGCTCCGTTTCGAATAGTACATAAAAGTAATAAATCTTTATAATCTTTAAAATATTGACATGATTAAAAGGAACCACGAATCCATGGGTTTCTTGCGAAAAACAAATAAATCAAGCATAAGGTCACTTCTGTGGTATGGGAAAAAATGTAGTGAGTTGCCTCAATCTCTGAAAATTAATGTTGACAAAAGTAATCCCCGTTAATCAATATAGAGCAAAACACCGCAGATTGGCCTAAATTATTTCTCACCTTGTATTCTAACTATCGAAAACCCAAGCGGAAGGTTCTCTTCGTTCTATTATTTCTTCCTTTTTCGCAGTAAAACACCTCCAACTTCTTGTATGTGTATTAATTTTTGTTCACTAAATTTTATTTTTGAAAAGTACCTAAATATTTATGGTTTCACACAAAATTCAATATATTCAAGCAAAAACCATCCTCAAAGAATGAATTATAATTTTGCCCCATTACAACGAGAGAAATTCACTTTTTGCTAAATTTTCGAAAATCTTATTTTTCCACTACCGCACTTTTCCGAATTTATAGTCCCTGACAGAAAGAACTTGAATTAAGTATTATCAAAAGTTCATTTTTCGACCGACACAGCGACGGTTTCTTTTCCCTTTTTATTCTTTTAACTATAAACCGGCGAAGGTAACTTCTGGAATAGAATTCTCCCAATTACGGCTTACTTTGGGTTTTTATATTCAAGCTGACTCACCTAGAAATTATAAGAGGTGGTATCTTTTCATCCAAAATATTTGTGAAAATCTTTCCATGCCACCGAAAGTGACGTAGGTACCTATGCATAATTCATTTGTGTTTCGCAAGAAACGTGGATTCGGCGGAGGTTCTTTTTAACCATGTCAATATTTTAAAAATTTAAGGCTTTTATTTTATTCAAAACGGAGTAAGGCATATATTATGGGAACCCAAAAGCTTCTGGAAATTTTTAATATTGCACAATTTTCGAAGTTGCGCCAGAACCCCCTCTTCGTGGTGTGATGCAATGTTTGGACAGTACAGGATAAAAACAACTTAATTTTTAGTTACAGCCATATACTAGTGTTTTTCCGTGATTCCAGACTTCTAAAAATTTAGAAAAACTGAAGGTAGGATTGAGTTTTTTTATTTTTTCAAAGTTAATACAAATAGTACTTAATCGGTTTTTACAATTGGTTGAACAAGGATATTTATTTTATTTTTTTTAATCAAAAAAATCAAAAAAAATTTTTAATTTATTTTAAAATTTTGAAAAAAGTGTTTTCAAAATTCCAATCGTATTTGTTTATTGATTATTTTTAGAAAATCAGACTATGACTTTATTTATTGAATATATTTTTGGATTTCAATAATTAATAAGTGTCTTTTCTTTTTCAAAATCAAAACCTTAAAAAAAATTTATTTAAAAAAATTATTAATGTTTCATTTTATTCTTCTTTCAAATCAAAAACTTTAAAAAAATATATTTTAAAAATAACTAATATTTCATTAAAATAATTTTGTTCATTGAAAATTTTATTAAAATATATTAAGCGACTTATACAGTGTCACCAGTAAAGTCCGCATCATATGGGATTTTTTTTATTAATAAAAGCTAGCTTTATTCAAAATTTGACTTTGGCATCAAGTTCTGCTTCGATCGAAATGAAAATTAAGCAAAAAAATAGTAGTCACGTGATTCGCATTATCTGTAAAATTTTAATTTAAAAAAAAGAAATTCAAAAGTGGGGTTATTTCTGAATATATCGAAAAAAGTTATTAGAAAAAGTTTTTTTTAATGCAGTTTCTAGCCCACATGCAAAATTTCAGCTGCATAAGACAATTTTGATTTTTTACCTATATTTGTAAATTGTACCACTTTTGCAAAATAAGACTCAACGCAACCTACCAAAAACTTCTTAGTTTTGACAATGCTTTATTTCAGATCCATTTTCTTTAAAGTATCGCTATATTAAATGTGCGTTTTTCTACAAAATCAAAATTGGGCTATAAAAATTTGGTCGCATGTGATGCAAAGTTTCTTTGTTTTGGACCCTGCATAAGGTAACTTCATAAAATAAGTATTTTTGTTAACGTAGTTTGGCTCTAAAAGTAAAAAAATTAAGTAAAGGGATTTTAATTAAATCCTTGAAAATAGATAAAGTTTACGTTAAGTTAAACTAAAATTTATTTTCCACTTAATGAACACTTTACTGATGACACTTTGTTCTTTTTTGTCTTAATATTAAGGTGTATTACTTTCAGACACAAACAACGTTTTCAAAAATACTTATTTTATGAACTTACCTTATACAGGGTCCAAAACAAAGAAACTTTGCCTCACATGCGACCAAATTTTAATAGCCCAATTTTGATTTTGTAGAAAAACACACATTTAATATGGCGATGCTTTAAAGAAAATGTATCTGAAATAAAGCATTGTCAAAACTAAGAAGTTTTATGTAGAATGCGTTGAGTCTTATTTTGCAAAAGTGATGCAATTTACAAAATATAGGTAAAAAATCAAAATTATCTTATGCAGCTGAAATTTTGCACGTGGGCTAGAAAATACATTTAAAAAAACTTTTTCAAATAACTTTTTTTGATATTTTCAGAAATAACCCCACTTTTGAATTATTTTTTGGAAAAAATTAAAATTTGACAGATAATGCGAATCACGTGACTACTATTTTTTTGCTTAATTTTCATCTCGATCAAAGCAGAACTTGATACCAAAGTCAAATTTTAAATAAAGCTATGAATTAAAAAAAATCCCATATGATGCGGACTTTACTGGTGACAGTGTATATACGAATTTATTGAAATAAAATATACCCAACATATTGCCACGCATCACAAAGTCAATACCGGTTGTTTAATCACAATATTGTAGGGATTCTTCAAAAGATTTTAAAGTCTGTTCAATGACCGTTGACCGTTACGTCACGACTAGAGCTTATCTTTGTAACATTCGTGAACTAGCTATTAGAGATAGTAAATTTGCGTCAATATTGAATGTCGTAATTTTACCAGTCAAAAAAGTTTCAATGTCATGTTTGACAATGACAGTTTTAATCAACATTATTTCAAAAATGTCACGGTATTGTAAAAAAGAACAAGCATTAATTTTAAAATTATTTGATTATTTTCAAAAAGAAAGTTATGCCGGAAAGACCCTTTTACTCTTTAACGCAGTGTACGAGGAAAGTATAAGTAGGTATATAATAAATAAGCAGATTGTGAAACCATAAATAAGAAACATGAAAAATATACGACAATGTTTTTATAAATACCTATCTGTTTTAGAGAGAGTTTCTGATGCTTTGGGAATTTCATACTCAACAATCCATCGAATTAAGGCAAAGGGAATAGAGAAGGATGTAGATTTTAAGAATCGCAATAATGTAGCTATTTTGTCATCCCGTGGTAGACAACTTCACGAAATTCATGAACATACCATAAAAGAGTATTTATCGGATGTATAGAGCAGGTGAACACGTTACGCATTCGCTCAATTACAACTAAACCCTAAAATCATTGATGGTTTGAAATATCCACTGATGGTTCATTAGCAGACTGTTTAAAAAAATTAAAATTTAAATAGCGGAAATATACTGTATCAAACAGGCGTTTTTTAATAGAGCAACCCCAGCTTATAGCCCAAAAACGAGTAGAATTTTTAAGAGAATTTAAAAATAATTGCAACTCTCAGTTTCCCTTAAAACCTGGATATACAGTAGGTAAAGGGGTTTTAGGCAAAGTTGTCAAATTGATAGGTACTCTTCATAGAGTTAAAAAAAATCGTCAATGGGTGTACGGTATATTATTCGCCATGCTGGTTCAGAAATTATCATGACTCGATGAATAGTGAAAACTTTGAGAAATGGTTTGAAGAAAAATTGTTACCAAACTTGAAAGAACCGTCTCTTTATCATGGATAACGCCACCTATTATTCTGGGCTAATTGAAAAAAATTCAAATACAAGTAGGTCAAAAAGATTACTTATTGCATGGTTAGAACAAACACAAATTCTGGTTTAACCATTTGCAATGAAGGATCAGCTCTGGATAATAGTGGGGAAGTATATCCCACCCAAACGTTACAATAATCTGAAAAGCGCTATCGGTATATTTTATTTTAATAGGTTGGACGAACTAGCATTGCAACATGGACATCCAGTTTTAAGACTTCCTCCATATCGTTGCCACTTTAATTCCAATGAAATGGTTTGGTCCGAATGTATAGGCGATATTATGATGCAAAGATAAGTTCTAGGTATCCTGTAACAAATGACGCAGTTTTGGGTCTGTTGGATGAAGCCATAGAAAATTTAAGTGGAAAAATGAAAAAGTTATGTAACCACACACTAATTAAATTATAACTGATATGTGGATTCGATGTTTCAGATACTCTTCCCCTTATTATAAACTTGGACGAATCTGATGATGATCAGTACGTGCGAAAATGAATTATTTTAATCACTAAAAAACTGTTAAGTAGGTATTTTGTTTTGTTGCCATTTTTCATTATATTTTCTTCTTTATGATTTTTATAAATAAGATGAACATATTCATTTCAATACTCAATCATTTCCAATCAACAAACTGACACTGAATTAATTTACGACGTTCCGTATGACGTAACGGTCAGCGGTCATTAAACAGACTTTAAATTCGTTGCTTTCAAATATATACCTATGGGTTTTGCCGCTAGTTTAAAATAAAACGATAGGCAAGAATAAGTTGTTTAATACACAATTTATTCAAACAATGGGTTAATACAAAATATTATTGTAGTGGTTACAAGATTCAATAGAACTGTTTTACATCAGTTTTATTATCACTTAGGAGTTTTGAGTAGATTTTCTTATTAGCCTAGTATTATATATTAATAAGTACTTTTTACAATATTGAACCATCAAGCACTATAATACCACAGAGATTTTCTGTGACCATACGATAAGGGAAAAACCCTAAAGGTTCTGTACTACTATAATATAGTCACCATATCATACATTATTTTTTAACATACTGTTATCAGTTAAGTATACATTTTGTGACGTAGTTAGGAGTCAGTGTTAAAATGATTACCATTAGTATTTTAAACTTGTCCGTTATGGCTAGAAAAACATTTTTATCTCTACATAATATAAAGCTGAATGTAACAAAAAACTGTGTTTGTCCGGAAAATAAACCCGACTTAGAGAAATTGAAAACAAATTCCAAACAAGAGGCCGAATTAGAAAATGCAAAATATTTCTTGACCAAATGGTGATAGAATTGCCACGGGAATCGACGGATGTAAGGGCGTGGCCCGACGAAGCGGGTGGAACCTGCTAGTTTTTAATACAATAGAGAGCAATGCGGAGAGATGAAAACCACAATATTGTAGGTGAATTAGGATCAGTGAGAAATTCTTAGACATTTCACTGCGAGAAATATGATTATGATAAAATATACTAAATAAAATAATGTTCCCTCCAATGAACCAAGAAAATATCCTAAGCGCGGTACATGTGCAAGCACCAAATAAATCTTACACTCTACTGGGCATGTCTCTCCATCAACACGATAACGGTCGCCGTGAATTATAGTGGGGACTCACGGTGATATCGCGGTGGAACGGAACCGTGTACACGGTGCCGGTCCGTATGAAAGAACACATATTATGCTGCCTGATCCCTTAACCGTATAAACGGTGCCGTTAGGACGGTCGCCGTGAGTGTGTGCAAAAGGCCTTACAGTCAGAAGCACGGGGTTTAACTAAATAATCTGAGGTTAGTTAGTTTTATTTGACAAATTATGACAAGACGTTAAAAAATCAAATGATCATCGGTTTTTTTTGTTTGCTTCTCGGATATGCCGTCGTCGGTTTGTATCTTTACTAGCCCAGTAGTAAAAGAAGCTATGACCTACATCGTCCACGGGATAAAAATTAAAAATTTTACTAATTTTTTTAATGCACGTACAGGTCGGTATTCTGTTTCACTCACGCTCATCTTTAAGACCTTGGTTTTCTCAATCGTACAGAACATATTATGTATATGTCATATTATAACCAAGATAGAGCGTAGAAGCGAATATTTTTTTTTAACGATATGGCTGTAACATCACGCCGAACGCGGGTTTGCCACTGTTATAGGTGTGATATATTATGGCCAGTCCTGGGATCAATATTGTATAAAAAAATTAATCAGGTTCTGATATTCCAAGTGTTGTATATACCGGGTGTCCACGGAAGGTGGCTCGCCCCTCTAACTTTTTTGTTTTTCAAGATAATGAAATAAAATTCGGGGGATTTGTATACGACATAAAACTGAATTTTTTGACAGGTGACTCAATATTATGGAACTTCTGGTTTAACCGGAAGTGACATAAACTTTCGATTTTTAAATGGGACACCTGGTATATTTTTACTTTTTTTTTGACTCCCTATGACATTCTAAATACAACGATGTGTCACTTTTTGTCACCAAATTTTTTTTTTTTTTTTCAAATTTCTTGTTTTATCTAGAGGGCTATACCTTGAAATCAGTTATTTCAGTTCTTTAATCTTGGGAAAAATACAATTTTACTATTTTTGATCCAATGCTATGTGCTATGTAAAATTTAATCTTTAAAGTTGTATAACTCATGTTTTTTAAATTGCAAAACATGGTGGCTCGTCGGGTTAAAAAAAAATAGGATTTTATTACGATTATTTTGATACCATACACTATTAGGTTTTAGAAAAGCTGCCATTAAAAAACTTTAAAAAGTTAACTTAGAACTTTCCTAAAATGAAGCATCTTTTGAGAATAAATTTGAATTTAAATGCATCAAGTAGCCTGTGATGACCAGCAAAACTGATAAAACAAAATCATGCCTTGAAGAAAATTAAAATGCGAACAGCTTTTGCCAAAGTAAATTAGTTTGTGGTTTAAAAAGCATGGAAAATAATAGTTTTACAAGGAGTGAAAAAGTTGATATGTTATTATTGTCAGGCTCATTTCGCATTTTCGGAACCAGTTTTGGGTACCTAATAGTGCCGGGTTGGATGACGATGACGCCGATTAAAATATCTTTATGTGTAAAGTCGTGCAGCATCGGTTGAATTATTTCTACATTCTCCAAACACTAATAACATATCAACTTTTTCACTCCTTGTAAAACTATTATTTTCCATGTTTTTTAAACAACAAACTAATTTACTTTGGCAAAAGCTGTTGGCATTTCAGTTTTCTTCAAGGCATAATTTTGTTTTATCAGTGTTGCTGGTCACAGGCTACTTGATGCATTTAAATCTAAATTTATTCTCAAAAGATGCTTCATTTTAGAAAAGTTCTAAGTTAACTTTTTAAAGTTTTTTAATGGCAGCTTTTCTACCCACACACCGTTGTATTTAGAATGTCATATGGAGTCAAAAAAAGTAAAAATATACCAGGTGTCTCATTTAAAAATAGAAAGTTTATGTCACTTCCGGTTAAACCGGAAGTTCCATAATGTTGAGTCACCTGTCAAAAAATGCAGTTTTATGTCGTATACAAATCCCATGAATTTTATTTCATTATCTTGAAAAACAAAAAAATTAGAAGGGCGAGCCACCTTCCGTGGACACCCGGTATAGGTAATGCTGGTTGACGCAAAAAAATGCCAAAAATATTAACCTACATAAGTATTGGTATAAAAAAATTCTAAACTAACACCGAAAACTTTCTTGTCAAAAGATACATGTTTTATTGATATTTTCATTTACATAAAGGATTACTAAGTGATTAGCTAATGTTGGTAGGTTAAGTAATTATACCACGCGATCAAAACTGATAGCAGTGACGCATATTATTATCAGTTTTGTGAACTGCGCTATACAGGGTGTTTTTTTAAGGTCGACGAGCGGCCATATCTCGGAAACTACTGGGTATAGAAACTCAGGAAAAGAAAAATTATAATTAAAGTGGCGATGAGAAAATTCTGGAAATAATTTTTAAGTTGGAGGACGTCATCTTTGTGGAACGGCCTTTCTGAGACCGTGTTTCCAACCGAATATAACCTCCAACGATTCAAGAAAAACGTGAATCGCTTTCTTCGCACACGCACCGCTCCCAGAGCGCCTTAAAGGATTTTCCTATAGTGCTTGTGCTCGATCATAAAAAAAAAAAAAAAAAAAAAAAAAGTTCCGCATTTTGCCGCAAGAGGGCGAAATTGAAAAGTTAATTTTAAAATTTTACATAACTCCGAAAATTCCACATTAAGATATATGTTTGATAATACCATTTTAAAGCTTGGACAATTATGCATCATTTTGGTCTTATGCTCATTGGCGTACCGACTTTAATAAGAGTGGGGGAAGCTGTTGAAAGTGTAATCATTTAAATCGCTGTAACTTATAAACGACTTATCCGATTTTAGTAAACTAAAGACTGTTTGGAAGAGAAATGTATGCACTTTCACCAATCGTATTTAGTTGTCCATAATAGTTCTAAAAAAAAAATGCTAGAGGGCGCAATTTGCAATAACAATACATTTTTTGATTTTACTCCGAAAAAATAAACCATATGGTATAATTATGATACCATAATCGAAAAGCAGATGAAATTTGCAAGCACAAATGTGAAGACCGCAGTTCGATATCTTTGTTCGTTTCAAAGTTATCGCCAATAAAATAATTTTTAAAACAACTTGCGCCCTCTAGCAATTTTATTAGAAAGTTATCGCCAATAAAATAATTTTTAAAACAACTTGCGCCCTCTAGCAATTTTATTAGAAACTATCGTGTACCATTAGATACGACAATACAAGGTTATTTCAAACAAGCTTAAATTTAGTAAAATCGGATAAGTCGTTTAGAAGCTACAGCGATTTTAATATTTACACTTTCAATAGCTTCCCCCACTCTTATCAAATGAAAGGGTAAACATTAAAATCACTGTAACTTCTAAACGACGTAACCGATTTTACTAAATTTAAGTTTGTTTGGAGGAGAAAGGTAAGTACCTTCAATTGTCGTATCCAATGGTGCAAGATAGTTTCTAATAAAATTGCTAGAGGGCGCAAGTTGTTTTAAAAATTATTCTATTGGCGATAACGCTGAAACGAACGGAGATATCAAGCTGCGGTTTTAATATTTTTTTTTGCAAATTTCATCTACTTTTCGATTACGGTATCATAATTACACCATATGATTTATTTTTTCGGAGTAAAATCAAAGAATGTATTCTTATTGCAAATTGCGCCCTCTAGCATTTTTTTTAAGAACTATTATGGACAACTAAATACGATTGGTGAAAGTGCATACATTTCTCTTCCAAACAGTCTTTAGTTTGCTAAAATCGGATAAGTCGTTTATAAGTTACAGCGATTTAAATGATTACACTTTCAACAGCTTCCCTCACTCTTATTAAAGTCGGTACGCCAATGAGCATAAGACCAAAATGATGCATAATTCTCCAAGCTTTAAAATGGTGTTATCAAACATATATCTTAATGTGGAATTTTCGGAGTTATGTAAAATTTTAAAAATTACTTTTCAATTTCGCCCTCTTGCGGCAAAATGCGAAACTTAAAAATTATTTCCAGAATTTTCTCATGGCCACTTTAACTATCATTTTTCTTTTCCTGAGTTTCTATGCCCAGTAGTTTCTGAGATATGGCCGCTCGTCGACCTTAAAAAAACACCCTGTATGTCAGCCACTGCCATCAGTTTTGGTCGCGTGGTGTAGTTAGCCTCACATTTTAGCAAATGTATTCAATTCAAATGGCCACTATAATCAATTCATATTAAATTTTCTTTATCAATAAGACAAAGTTGCATACATACAACCAGAAAAAAAAACTTTCTTGCTTCTACAAAATTAATGTAAAAGTGGTGTGGTAACATAAGTGTTTATAAAGTAATGATATATAGTAGGTATATCGCTACAATGTACCCTATTTTGATATACATTTTAAATATATCTTATTTATTTACAGTAAATAATCATAATAAATATTTTTAATCACGTTCCGTGATGTAGTTAAAATAAATATAACGTACCATATTTAATATAACTAAAGACTAAATATGAAAGAAGTTTTAGTTAGGTATATTATACAATGTAAAAAATTAAATCTTTAATATAAAATTCTATCACGAGACGTATATATAGTTGTGAGATATTTTTGTCAAATAGCAGCCTAAATTAAAAATAAACAGATCGACGATACCTAATAAGGAAGTTTAAAAAATAATATTAGTATTAGTTGTTTGTATTTAATTATATTTAGGTTTTCTAATTATTTTAAACCAAATTTCAAAAAATATAAACAAAATAACATGTATATAAGGAGTTTTCTCGCTTTTTATCGTGTTATATTATCAGCATTTTCATTTACGTTCAGTGGCCTATCATCTCGGAAACGAGTAACATGCAATAACAGACGTGATTACTTTTTAAACTTTTAAAATATCATAATTTGACGTTTCTTCGGGCTTGTTCTGATTTTATCGGAAGTTAGTGTCAGCGTGTTTCAAATAGAAGACCCTGTATATTTTAACTTTGGATGCCAATTAAAAATCTAAGAAATTTTTATTACCTATAACGATTTCTAACCATATTTAAGATAAAAATTATAAAATTAATTTTAACGTTAAAAATAGCTTTTAAACAATAATTAAAACCAGGCACTTTTGACTGTGCTATTGAATGACATTGGCCAGGTTAGTTTACTTTTTGATTTACTAGGATAAACCTTTGATTGTGAGTAAATGATTTCTGCCAACGTCAGTAATGTCACACTCCAAAATTGGCATGGTTATAGTAACTTATTTTTTAAATTCTTTATTTACCCCAGCATTAAAGTGCCTATATATAATCACAAATAGACTAAAGCTATGGATAGCTTTTAGATAGGAAATTTAATGTTTCTCCACCCGTTATTAAAATAAAAGTGTTCCATGTCCTTGACTTATGTTATCTACATGGACCTGTTATGAAACAAGGCATGGAAACATGTGTATGTTTTAGTCAAAAGCTCACAAAATTTCAAATGTTAAGCTTTATAAGTTTCAAAGTTAATGAACTTTCTTTTCGGTATGTTTTAACCCAATAAAGTAATTTAATAATTTTTATTTTAAAAGCGGTTAGAGATAGTGTAGAGGTTATATTATTATCAAATGATAGGTACTTATTAGGTTTTAATATAATATTGCAAAAAATGTGTTTGGCAACTTGAACAGGTTATTCTACGTTGTAAAACAAAAGTAGTAAGTAATGCAACAAAAAATCCAAGGGGGAAATCACTAAAAAAATTTGTACACTGAAATTCCGCTTTCAGAAAAAATTACCCGATATTACCCAAATTTTTTTGAAATTCCCCGAAATACCCTAAATTTTAATACCTTGGAAATGCCTTTAATATATAATATAATTAATTTTTCTGCAATTCCCCAAAAGTTCCCTGAAATTCCCCGCAATTCCCCAAAGCGCCCTTGAAATTCCCAGCAAAATTCGGCCGATTACATTTACAACAACGTTGCCAAATTGTAGAAGGTATTATTAATTATTATAAAAAATACGTTTGTGCCTCGAAATACCCCGAAATACCTTGAAATTCCCCGAAATACCTTGAAATTCAACGAAATACCTCTAAATTCCCCGAAATACCTCGAAATGCCCCTGCAATTTTTTACTTTGTACACTAAAATACCCCAGTGATTTCCCCCTCAAAAAATCTAAATCTCAATATTTTCCAAGTTACAGCCCATTTAAGTTTAAAAAAATTTAGGATACGGCCCTTATTATTTCACCAATCATATTGATGTTTGGCACACAGACTTAAATTGGTTATTTATATTCATATGTTACAAAAATGTTGCTCTACTACTAAGTATGCCATCAGAGGGCACTTTACCCGAACACGATGTTTTATTTTTCGCATATTATAATTATAATATGGAGGAACAACAATTGTTGTTTTGACCCATATTACAAAAACAAATTTGTCCTCTCCTTTAAAATATTAAACGCAATCATGTATGTTATCAAATTTTTAACAAGATAACTACTCATTTTTGACATCCATCCAATGGGTCACTCAATGTGGAGCACCCTGTATATTGGTGTATGTGGCAATCACATATGCCTATAAAAAAAGTAGAATGCTTATCATCATAAGACCTGTAAGTTATTAAAATAGCATCTCTAGGAAAAGCTGTCCAGTCAGAAAATTCATGTTTTTCTCAAGAAAAAAGTTGGCAGCCCGTTGAAATGATATTAACGCGAACTCAAAACACGATTCTTGCCGAACCACAGCGAGTCGGTACACCAATCAAGTCTATTGTTATTAACTTGCTCCCGTATTTATTATCGGGTTCGTTCATTTTGTTGAACAATTTCTGTGATATAAACTTTCAAAACAATAGGTATTAACAATGTCACCGTGTTGTGTGCATAATTGTGTTATAGTGAGAAAAGTGCGGCAGAGGATATCTCTTTCAACAGGTATCTCAATAGGTGCGTTGTTTTACATAAAGAAAATTTAAAAATTATTATTTATGATTAACTGTTGTTTTGTGATTTCCAGATATAATTAGTTATTTTATCGTTTAACAAACCCAAATAACATAACCCTATATTTTCAAAGTTGGCGCGCGTCGATCGCTACGAAGTTACAGTCAGTTGAAATGATGCTGCCAACTCAAATTAGTGTAAAAACCAAAACCCCGTTAGTACAGAGATATTATAGTGTGCGATTTATACAGCCTATTAAGCAGTCTACTTATTTTAGGCATGTGGTGACAATACAGACATGGTTTAATAAAGCAAATTTGGATAGATAAAAAATATCTTTACTAAACCAAAGGCAAGGGGATCAGGTGTCCAGGGATCTGTACCAAAACTACAGCAAAAGTAACCAACCCGTGTTTGAGTAGCAGTTACCTACAGCTTTAAGTGAAAAAAAAATTAATAAAATATAAATTAATAAAAGCATAAAACCAAATTTCGCTCATATTTTCTTTTTATTAATTTATAAATCCTACCTTTTTTTAATGTAAAGCTGTAGGTAATTGTATGCACCATTACGAACGAATAACGTTAAACTTTAACCGTCATTTATGACAATAATAGCTGTATGGACCAGCCAAAATGGTCGGGTCAACTATAATCACGGTCAATTCTATAACTTGCTGATCCAAAGCGATTTTTGTTACAAATCACGTTTAGCGTTTAACCCTGATTAAGTCGTAATGGTGCATACAGGTATAAGAGTGGTATTTGGTCGAGTTTTGGATAAAACGAAGAAGTAACGAAATATTTATCAAAAAACTAAATGGAGAAGGCGTCACTAGTGTTTGCTCTTAACTTTTGGCATAGTTCAATTAACATTTGCTTGTAAATAATAAATATTACAAACTTAAATTGGTCCAGTTTTTGACATGTGACTTAATAAGTATGTTTTGTATGTTTTAATTTTGGGATTAGTGCTTATTGGTTTCATGAAATTATTTCTGAAGACCAAAAAAGTTCTTTAGATTGAAAAAAATTGTTCCTTTTATTTTTGCATATATTCGTGTCCGACTGTGGGTAGTCTCATTACCCACTATTATTTTTTTGCAGTTAAATAATTTTATAATATTCAAGTCGCGCTTCAAAAAAATTAAATAAAACCCAAATTAGTTTGACAATTGTAAATCCGGCCCTGTCTAATATTTACATTTTACCAACTCAATCTAATAAGTCCGGATGTCAGATAGTAAAAGGACCTTTAAACCAGAGTAGGCATGAGGACTCATTATTTATTATAATTGAAGGACTAACATTTTTCAGGCAATTATAGCTAACCACAAAATGCATACATACACTGATGGCCGCTCTTTTTCCCTAGGGGCCACTAGAGCCACTAATTTAATGTCAATATTAAAAAGCGATATCTCAAAAATAGTTAGGCCCATATTTTGCCCTAGCCAATTTTTAATATGTAATATATTTCCATTTATTCAATATCTAATTCTTAGTAGTAGTAGTAGTAGTATTAGGTAACATGTTTTATTTAGCAAAAAGCTACAATTAAATATTTTTTTTTATACATTTTTTAACCCATTTTTATAGATTTATTTTTAAATTTTAAAACGCAACCTTCTTTTAACAAAAACAGACAGAAAAGTTAAACATTTTGTAAATTGTATTAAATATTACGTATCATTTTGTGTTTTAATTAAATGTAATTTTTAAGTTTTTTTAAACAGTTTTAATGATTTTTGAGATTTAATAGAATTTTCCAAATTATTATATTCTATCAAACCTTTATAAAAAATAGATATATAAGCTAATGTTTTAGACACTCTATCCACATAAAAATTTTGATTAGTTATTGTTTTATAATTATGATGGTCATAATTAAAAGAACCAAATTTTTTTAAACAATCAGGCAATAAATTATTTTTAATTTTATGTATAAAGATACATAATATACTAAATAAAAAATTAAATTTCTGACATTCAACCAATGTAAATTTAACATAAAATGTTTGTATATTTGTCACAATTTAAAATAATCCGCATATCCTTATTTTGTAAAATTTGTAATTTTCAAATATTTCCTCACTAGCACAATAAAATAAAAATAAAATAGTATTAAATACAGTTTTTTAAAAAACAAACTTAAATTAGAACTGATTCTTTTAAAATAACCTACTTATCCGGCAATCTTCAATATGATACTTTCAAAATAATTTAAAAAATTTAATTTTGAATCAATGATTATCCCTAAATATTTAAAACTGTTTACTAATTCCAATTTTTCACCATCAATTACAACATTTATATTTTAACAATTTAAATTATTACCCATAACCATACCTACATTTAGTTTTTGAAATATTTAATTTTAATTTATTTACTTTTAGCCAATTTAATAATATATTTATCTCAGAATTTAGAGTATTTTTAGACCATTAAAAATATTTAAAACATTAATGTTAATTAAGGTGTCATCAGCAAACATTTGTAACTTTCTTACACATTTTTAAAACTAAAGGCATATCGTTGATGCATAAAATAAATAATATTGGACCTAGTATACTTCCTTGAGGAACTCCTATATTATTTATATTATCTTATCGCTTTTTAATATCGACATTAAACTAGGGGCAGCTTTCCCCTGGTGAATAGGGGGGTGGGAACTCAATGTATGTATGCACTTTGTGATAAGGTACTAATTGCCTGTAAAATTGTAGTCTAATAAAATACATATTAATATCCAATGAGCCCTCATGCAGACTCTGGTTTAAAGTTCTTTCACTACCTGATATATCCGGACTCTAATTATCACTGACCGGCTTCATGCGGTGGTAAGCTTATATGTGGGCCAAGGTAAGTAGATTCAATACATGCATCCAAGGGATACTTAGACATGGACCCCTTTGCCCTTACAAGTAAAGTTTAAAAAGTGATAGGAATTTTTCTTTTTTTTTAATTCTACTTAGAGGCTTCTAACACGTTCAAAAATTCTTTACCGGCTCTAACCTAAATTTTAAGGTGTCAAGTTTTACTTTCACTGATATGATTTAGGATATGACATGTCAAATAAAAATCAATCTATTTAAGTACCTATAATGACTTAAAATTTAATATCAAAGTATGGCGTATTAGTTTAACCAACCCTGTTGCTAAATACTATGACATTTAAAATTAGAATTGGTTATGTATATAATATATAAACCTACCGTTAAATAATAAACGCCTTATACATAACGAAAATATATTAAAACAAGCATAAAGTGTCCTTTGGTATATAACTTTTAAGTCCTAGCTACATTTTAGCCTTAAGTTTATTCTTCATAGCCTTTGATACCTACCATCTTGGTCAATTTCTTAAAAACCTACCTACTAATAAAATTCCATCCAGTGACTCAATACAATACAAAGCCTCTACTAGTTGAATACATGTTTTTTTATACGCATCAATTTTAAATTGCTCAATGGCAGTCTGAATTATTGCTGAAAAAAGTAAAATGTAATTGTTAAGGGGGTACATATGGTGGCGGTTTTCTATAGGTGGGAGTGGGTTTGGGCCTGGGTTGTCTGCCATTATCTTGAGTACGAGTAAATGGAGGTGGCGGCTGATACGGTTCTGAATCTTCTAATTTCAATGATCCGCTTTTGCTGTATTCAGGGGGAGCGAGTGGCGGTTTCTCGTCTTTCAGAATAACAGGAGTTTTTGTACCGGGTTCGGGTTTCTCTTCTAGTTCCTCTTGAAAAATGACAGGAATACCTGAAAACAAAAATATATTTTAAAAAAAGCCGATCGCATCGCATATCGAATGACACGTATAGGTACAGTGCGAGTTTGGAAGAGGAAAAACTTTTTTATTAGTATGTATAGAAGAAAAAGTCATTCTTTATAAAAAACGTCTGCTTGTGCTGAAACTACAATTTCGAATATCAGATTTGCGATTACTATACATGGTTAGTCAAAAACAACATCTTTAGGTTTTTGTCAATTCCATGAGTTAGTAAATGAATTTTGCTAGTGTTGAAACTACAATTTCAACAATTAGGTTTGCGATTACTATACAGGATTCGTCAGAAACAACATTTTAAGTTTTTTGGATATTTTTTTTTCAATTCCTTGAGTTATTAAATGAATTTTGCTAGTGTTAAAAAATACAATTTCAACTATTAGGTTTGCGATTACTATACAGGGTTCGTCAGAAACAACATATCTTTAGTTTTTTGGATCTTTTTTTTCCCCTTAAATTATTAAATGAATTTTGCTAGTGTTGAAACTACAATTTCAACTATTAGGTTTGCGATTACTATACAAGGTTCGTCAGAAACAACCTTTTTAGTTTTTTAGATTATTTTTTTAATTCCTTGAGTTATTAAATGAATTTTTCTAGAGTTGAAAGTTGAAACTCTAATTTCAACTAGGTATTAGATTTGCGATTACTATACAGGGTTCGTCAGAAACAAAAGTTTTTGTTTTTTGGATTTTTTCCATTCACATTTTTAAATACTTTTGATGATTGGCTAAATCATCACTTTGGGAACAAATGGATTGGAAGGTTTCTATGGTCCAAATCAGTTGGCACGTAGGAGTCTCGATCTTACAATTATCGACTTTCATTTATGGGGATATCTGAAGCCACATGTGTATAAAACCAATTTCAACAATAACTTAGATTTCTTGAAAGAAAAAATAAGAGTAGCTATTGCAAATATCCCAATACAGCATACAGCAAGTTAGGAACTGTTATCGTTTAAATAAAAGTTTTGTAATTTATGATTAAATACTATATTAATAAAAATACTTCGAAAGTAGCCAAATATATAACATGGTTTTCTTACAACAAAAGCGTTACTCGGCCAGATATAAAATCATATTCGAAGTAAGAAAGCAACAATAGTTGTTTGTTTTTACGAAATCCAAAAAACTTAAAATGTTATTTTTGACGAACCCTGTATAGTAATCGCAAATGTGATATTTGAAATTGTAGTTTCAGCACAAGCAAAATTAATTGAATACATCAATGAATTGAAATTAGAATTGAAAAAAAAATCCTAAAAAGTACCTACAAATGTTCTTTTTGACGAACCCTGTAGGTATAGTAATCGCAAATCTTATATTCGAAATTGTAGTTTCAGCACAAGCAGACGTTTTTTTATAAGGAATGACATTTTCTTCTATACCTACTAATAAGAAAGTTTTTCGTCTTCCAAACTCACACTGTATACATGCCATATTGGATGCGATACGATCGGCGTAACCATTGTGGTGTATAGACCACAGAACTATAAAAAAAAGTAGAATACTTATTAGGCTGTACCTATAAATGGCACACTATATAATATCTCTGTACGAATAGGGTTTTGGTTTTTATAGGGTGCCATCCACTAAAATTTGAGTCGCTAAACTTTGAAAATACAGGGTTATGTTATTCGAGTTTGTTGAAAGGTAAAAAAAAGAGTAATAATATCTGGACATCACCAGGCTGCACAGCAGTTTATTATGAACAAATTTTTAAAATGTCTATGATATATTTATAATATATCTTAATATACTTATTATTTATTAGTTATTGTTCAATAAAATTAATAAACAACACAATAAACACTCGAGCAAGTTAATAACAATAAGCTTGATTGGCTCGCCTCGCTCGCCGTGGTTCGGCGAGACTCATGTTTTGGTTGGCGTTAATATAATTTCAAATGGTTGCCAACTTTTTTCTAAGAAAAAAATTAATTCCCCTGCAAGACAGCCTTTCCTAAAGATGCAATTTTAATAATACAGGTCTTGGGAAATAAGCATTCTACTTTTTTTATAAGCTTGTGGTATAGACGTACCTAGTACCGTAGCAGGCCAAGCGAACGTAAACAAAATAAAATAAGTTGTTCATCTAATTCTTTTATAACACATTGTCGTGATAATACCTGTTCTCAGTCTTGTACCAAAACACATAAACACGAACCTTTTCTAAACAAAACGCAGGCCTTACTTATACCTATAAATACCTTTATTTCCATAAGATTGTCTTCCATCTTCCTCAACATTCATTTTACCCATTCTTCTTTTTCTATATAGAATACAAGCGGCCACAGCAGCAACAAACAGCATAATCGTAATAATAATAACTGGTATGATGAAAGTCACCATAACCTCGTTTTCTGCTGCAGGAGGTGTTGTTTCTTCTACGGGTACCACAGTTTCTGGAGTTGGAATAACTAGCGGTTTGCTCTTACAGTTCCCTAAAATAACAAAAATAAGATGTTATAATAATATGGAAAATGTAGCAAAGTTCGGTTCAAATTTGTTAAAAGTTGTCATAACTATAACATTATGCAGTATGCAGATAGATTGCATTATTGTAGACAAAGTCATACGAATAATATTTTATCGTAAAAGACGACCTCTGGTGGCGGTCTTTACCTTATCGTTTTTTACTTTACTTCAGGTTAGAAAATAAGAGTTTGTTAGGATTGTATGTGATAGGACTATACAAAACGTCACGAATTCTCTCGTTTTCCAACAGATAACAGGATTTTGTTGTCGATCAGCTGATACTGGGACATAATAATATCCCCAGATTAGTAGTGGACCATAATGAGCCCAAACGAGCTTGAGTTTTTCTGATTTTGTTAAATTATATTACTAATTCCAATTTTTTATCATCAATCACAACATTTATATTTTGACAATTTAAATTATTACCCATATACATTTAATTTTTAAAATGTTATTCACTTTCAGCAAATTTAATAATATATTTATCTCAGGATTTAGAGTATTTAGACCAGTGGCTCTTAACCGGTGGTCCGTGGACCACTCGTGGTCCTTGAAAATATCTGAAGTGTTCCGCGAAGTCATTCTAAAATGATTAATTTTATATAATTAATAATTTGCTGTTACAGCTATAAAAGTAGTCAACTTTAAAAAAGGACTGCATTGTATACTCGTCTCTTCAAAAAATTATGCTCTGATATGAACTCTGAACACGAAACGTTGCTTTGTCACACAGAAGTGCGTTGGCTTTCCAAAGGAAACATGCTGTCAAGGTAATATGAACTGAGAGAGAAAGTAAAATTATTCTTAGCTAATAAGGAGAACAAAGAGTTGCTGGATCAGTTCTGTCAGTTCAAATTTCAAATACATTTCGCTTATTTAGTGGATTTTTTTGCACAACTAAATAAATTGAACCTTCAGCTGCAAGGGTCATTAAATATGAAGTTGGAAGGCACGAGCAATATTTGCAAGCATTTGGAAGCATTTGAAGATAAAATCAGTGCGTTTATCGCTAAAATCGACCTATGGATCAGCAAAGTCGAAAGAGAGAAGTTTAAATGTACAGTGTGCTGAGATCAAAAGAGAAATAAAAAGTATATATTATACACTCCATTTGCAAAACTTAAAAAATTAATTTAATCGCTATTTTCCTGACTGTGAGGACAAATAAGGTATTCGAAAACTGATCCGCAATCCTTTCCTTGTCAATATTTCTGAGGTGCCTGATGCAATTCAAGAAGAAATAAGGGAACACAATAGCAACTGCAAGGATACATATTCGAGACAGGAATTAAACTTGAAGATTTTTGGGCCCAAAAAGCAATTTCTTTCCATAAAATTCGAGAAATTGCTTTACGTTACCTATATAACTTTATTTTCAACCATATATTACGTGAGCACGGATTCTCGGCGCTTTTGCTAATTAAAAATACACATCGAAATCGTTTGGATGCCAGTGCCGACATGCGCTTGGCTTTGAGCAGCACTGAACCAAGGATTCAGCAGTTGGTAAACAGTATGCAGTCCCAAAAATCGTACTAAAATAATATATGTTATTGAAAAATGTTGTCAAATATAAAACTCTTACTTTCGAATAATTTTATAATGGCCATTTGCACCGCAAGCACTAAGTCGGGATTACCACTAAGCCTATAGTCTAACACAGACTTAACTCTTTAATTGGTTTGCACCGTTGTTGCAAGGCCGAGCTTATTATATATAGCCAGACTTTATTTTAATCCCTCCAATTTCTAGGATTAACGCTGACTTAACTTTAAGTCGACACGTGCGCGTGCGTATTTTGAAGCTTTCAAAGTTAAAAAAAGCGGTAAAAAGTATTTTGATTAATATAATTATGGATGCATTGATGGACTTTGTGTTTGAAGATAACATTTTTGAAGACGATTTAGAGGTCCTAGATATTATCGATTTTGGGTTTCCAAGAAGAAGATATCTTAGGAGTAATTATTTTGAAGATTTTGATGAGCTGCAATTTTTTCAAAGGTTTAGGCTGAGGAAAGCAACAGTACTTTTGCTGTGCTTGCAGAAATTGAAATTCATCTGGAATATCCCCATGATCGGTACTGAGACTTATTTAGGCCTTTTCAATGAAATAATATATATCTATCTAGTTAAATCTTGTGAATTACTGTCAAATACTTTCCTACTAAAAGTTTATAAATTAACTCATCCAGTCTAATAACTTAGCATTCTAATGTTAGTCCTTGTGATCTTTTAATAACAATGACAGTGTTTTCTCAATAAACCAACTCCTAATATATTATATACTCAATAATATGTTTATAGTTGTTTAGTATATTTAAAAGCAGTTCTTTTTCTTCTGGGGTATAGTGTGCGGTACGAATTCCTGTCTTTTTCTTACGTTCATCTGCCATATTTACTTTTGTGCACTATTGAAATTTGAAAACTTACACAACAAGAAACGTTACAATGTAGAAATGTTCACAATTACTTAAAAATTCGACAAAACGATAATAGCCAAAAAATATGTAAAACAAATCAGTCAAATCACACACATGTCAAAAAAAAGTCACAAAAAGTAACGTTATGTTCCCAGCTAGCAGGGTGTGGTGATAATGACGTTAAAAAGTAGTGACGTCGTCACCAAAAATCACCACTTGGATCACGTGTTTATAACGTGAATATGACCTCCTAATGTCTCGTACGAATAACGTCACTCTGCAACGTGTTTTGAACGTCAAATTTCAGTCATAAAATGACGTATTTTTTCAAAATTTATAAATGAAACCAGAAATTAAGAAACTGAAATGGTTTTATTGTTTATATAATAAATACATAATAGTCATGTTATTTTACTTTGTATTGCCCAAATACTTACATAAATAGGTACCTATACTATTTTTTTATTTTTTTTAACCCGTCTCAATAAAAATGTATGTCATTCAGGCAAACAAATTAACATAGTACAGATTTTAAATAGTTATTTGTAACAGCTTTGCTACAAGCTAACTTTATATTATTATTTATTATCTCCAAGTACTTCACCTCACGGTCTATTATAGTTTCTGTTTTACTCTCTGTGTCGCTCCAACAGCTGTCTGGCATGCTTTAGCCATATTTTAATGGCATTTTCAATCTCAATTTCTGTTACTGAAGCAACTTTAATTAATACAGCATCTAAAATATTTTAACCACTACCCAATTTAAACACTTGAGCTCGTTATCAGTAAGTAAAGCACAAAATTCACAAGTGCACATACCCACACCGTATCGTCGTTACGAACAATCGAAAACCGGGAAAATGGCGGTGCCGCGGTGTGGCATTGGACGGCGTCCTCCCAACAAACTATTACGAATCGGGCCGAGTCCATCCGACGAGTTCCCACCAATTTCAAATATTTGAATTTACAAGGGAAATAGGTATATTTTATGTTTAATTAAATTAGTCTCATTTGTTTTTTGTATTATTTTATATTTATTATTATAGATGATTGATTTTTAAACTAATTAGTACGAGATTTTCAAGATATAATATTAGGTTAAACAGAAAATATAAATAAAGTAATATAGTGTAGAATGTTCAAAGAAGCTGCAATAACTGTAAAAATATAAAATGTCAAATTTAAATAAAATAAAACCACCTAATAATTTAAACACCTTTAGGGAACCTTATCCCATATTTCTCGTTAAATAATATTTGTAAGTTAAAGAATCACCAACAGGTAACGAGATAATCACGTGTTTACTCTACGTCAAATATACGTGATTTATCTAACGTCATTAAAACGTAATTATTTAGTCAGCTGACGTCTATTGACGAGAAGTCACCAAAAAATAACGTCATTATCACCACACCTTGCTAGCTGGGTTAGCACCGAAGCAGGCCGCCAGCCATACAAAAAGAAATTTCCTATATATTAGGGGTGTTGCCGCGTGAATGCAAGGCTTTCTAAAGTCTACAATTTAAAATTAATATCACTCCCGGTGCAAATGAAATGTAACCAAAGTCAGGCTTATAAATAAGTCGGGCTTAGTTAAATCAGACTTAATATAAAAATGGTGCAAATGGCCATAAGTGTTTTATTTATAGCACCACACATGACGTTTCTATGTCATGTAGAATGATTTGTATTACCGCCAGACAGTTTGTGGTCCAAGGCAAGACTAAAATTTAGTCAAATGGTCCCTCATCACTAAAAGGTTAAGATCCACTGATTTAGACCATGAAAAATATTTGCAACATTAATAAAAATTAAGGTGTCATAAGCAAACATTTGTAACTTACACATTTTTAAAACTAAAGGCATATCTTTAATGCCCTGAGTCAAGGGTTAAAGAGTGTAAAATAAATAACTTCCACTGACCTATATGATGAACTTTTATTGTAGAAACAGTAAAATCAGGTCCCATTATTCGATGAACACGACTCGATATGCTTCTGGATTCGCTGTTATGTAGTAGATATTCCAAACGTTTAATATCATCTATAGGACATTTTTCAATGGGCAAAGATTTATTGAACCAATAGACTATAGTAGAGTCGAACGATTGTTCTCTTTTGGGTTTAAATGGAACAAAATGAAAGTTATTTGGACTCGTTTCCTCAAAAATATCCTGAAAATTAAAAACACATGACATACCGCGTGTCCATGCACGGAAGGTGGTTCGCCCCTCTAACTTTTTTGTTTTTCAAGATAATGAAATAAAATTCGGGGGATTTGTATACGACATAAAACTGCATTTTTTGACAGGTAACTCAATATTACATGGTTTATGTAACTTCCGGTAACACCTGGTATATTTTTACTTTTTTTTGACTCCATATGACATTCTAAATACAACGATGTGTCACTTGTCACTTTTTGTCACCAAGAAAATATCTTTTTTCCAAATTTATTGTTTTATCTAGAGGGGATGAATACCTTAAAATCACTTATATCAGTTCTTGAATCTTGGGAAAAATTCAATTTTACTATTTTTGGTCCAATGCTATGTGATAAGTACAATTTAATCTTTGAAGTTGTATAACTCATTTTTTTTAATGGCAACATGGTGGCTCGTCGGGTTAAGAAAAAATAGGATTTTATAACGATTATTTTGATACCATACACTATTAGGTTTTAGAAAAGCTGCCATTAAAAAACTTCAAAAAGTTAACTTAGAACTTTCCTAAAATGAAGCATCTTTTGAGAATAAATTTAGATTTAAATGCATCAAGTATAGCCTGTGACCAGCAAAACTGATAAAACAAAATCATGCCTTGAAGAAAATTGAAATGCCAACAGCTTCTGCCAAAGTAAATTATTAGTTTGTTGTTTAAAAAACATGGAAAATAATAGTTTTACAAGAAGTGAAAAAGTTGATATTTATGTTATTATTGTCAGGCTCATTTCACATTTTCGGAACCAGTTTTGGGTACCTAATAGTGCCGGGTTGGATGACGCCGATTAAAATATCTTTGTGCGTATAGTCGTGTAGCATCGGTTAAATTATTTCTACATTCTCTAAACCCTAATAACATATCAACTTTTTCACTCCTTGTAAAACTATTATTTTCCATGTTTTTTAAACAACAAACTAATTTACTTTGGCAGAAGCTGTTGGCATTTCAATTTTCTTCAAGGCATAATTTTGTTTTATCAGTTTTGCTGGTCACAGGCTACTTAATGCATTTAAATCTAAATTTATTCTCATCTCTCATTTTAGGAAAGTTCTAAGTTAACTTTTTAAAGTTTTTTAATGGCAGCTTTTCTAAAACCTAATAGTTTATGGTATCAAAATAATCGTAATAAAATCCTCTTTTTTCTTAACCCGACGAGCCACCATGTTGCCATTTAAAAAAAATGAGTTATACAACTTCAAAGATTAAATTTTACATAGCACATAGCATTGGACCAAAAATAGTACAATTGTATTTTTCCCATGATTAAAGAACTGAAATAAGTGATTTTAAGGTATTAATAGCCCTCTAGATAAAACAATAAATTTGGAAAAAAAATATTTTCTTGGTGACAAAAAGTGACAAGTGACACATCGTTGTATTTAGAATGTCATATGGAGTCAAAAAAAGTAAAAATGTACCATAGGTGTCCCATTTAAAAATCGAAAGCTTACGTCACTTTCGGTTAAACCGGAAGTTCCATAATGTTGAGTCATGTCAAAAAATGCTGTTTTATGTCGTATACAAATCCCCCAAATTTTATTCCATTATCTTGAAAAACAAATAAGCTAGAGGGGCGAGCCACCTTCCATGGACACCCGGTATATAAATATGGTTAAAAATACGTTTTATTTTAAAAGAGTATAAAAATGTTTGTTTAATACTTTAGTAATATGGTGTCTTAATTTGTCGCACATTCTATAAAGTGGCATAGATGCGAAAATACAGGAAAAATCAACCACGTAGTTCAACAAAGAATTGTGACGTTAATATCTACCTACCATTAATTTTTCCACAAATTTTTTCTGTATAGCTGCATTGTTTGAGAATGTCTCATAAGGAACTTCAACAGTCATACTAAACTCCACGTTGTAATGTTTTTTAGCTGCCTGATAAACGACCACTTCCAAGCTGTCTTTGGCACTCATTCCTCCAGTATCAACGCACACGAGAAAGTATTCTGTTCTACCAGTTTTACGAGGAATACCGAAGAATTCGCGATTTTTGCTGTCGAATTGCAACCAGTTCGTAGAAGGAATAGGCTGGAGATCAGAAGTTTGCAGAGTTATATTGAGCATTGATGGATCTACATCTTCGGGGTCATAAAAAGTGTCCTGTAATAATTTTAAAGATTATCTATCAGCTAAGTAAAAAACTCTGTTAAAGAAATTAATAGTCGATTATTGAGGGAAGAAGTTAATCTTCCCTTTAAAAATTATATATTAAGCCAATACGCGTTTCGACCAGTGGCGGCTTCTTGAAGGAGGCAAGGCAGGCTAAGCCTCCTCAGTTATTCTTGCCCTCCTAAATATTTTCTTGGTTTATCATCCCGTTTACAAATGCAGTTAAATGAAGGGATTGGAATTTCTAATCCTACGAGGTAAATACATTCCACTGGAAGAGGTCAAATAACTAATAAAAACATAGAGATTCTCGCCTAGACTGGGGCACTGGAGACTGGCTAGACTACACACCAGAGTAAAGAGACCCGCAATTTCATATGTAGATGATTAAAGGAGAGCAAGAATGAGACTCTATAGACTACAAAGTCAAGGCTGCTTCGGTAGGCTGAGAACTAGACATGCACTTTTATGCGAGACTGTAGAGGGACGTGAGCTAAAAATAAGATCAGATCACAATCATGAAACCTATGTTTCGCTATGTTTGAGACCGCAATCGATGATCGGAACGTATGGCCCTAAACACAGAGCCGAGACGGCTTAAAACGAGAAAAGATACCGGAGCACAAGGAGTAAGACAAAGGGTTTTTACTTTTTCTCTAGGCAAGTCTGTAACAGTGTTTCAAGCAAAAATCTACGCCATCTTAGAGTGTGCATACGAAAACAACAGAAGGGCTTACTCTAATAAAGTGCATTTACGTGTAAGAGCAGGGTAACGTCAGGACAAGAAGTATTATATGAAATGAAAAAGCAGGTCATCACACAAGGATCAGAACCGGCACTTAGAGTCCCAAGGTGCACAGTACGAGATGCTATTGAGCATTAGTACCTATTAAAAATATATCCCAATAATAAAAATCTTTCTAGATTGTCACAAACCTTTCCTAGAAACAATTAAAAAGATGCTGCGAAAGCAGAGAGTTATTGCCCCTCTTCAGGTCGATTATATCGTTATCCTTGTTTCGATACTTAAATAGACAAGAATAGGAGACTAGACGAGATATATTCAGATAGATGCCGGCGGGTTGGCCTTCAGTACAACTCCCTGCGACTGGTGAATTCGATATGACATAGATCGCCTTTTGTTTAATTACTTTCTCAGTAAATAATGCAAAATTTTAAAAACTGAAACCGTAGAAAATTTTATGTTTTCTTCCTCTATGAGGTAGGCTAAAAATCAAAATTTAGGAAAACAGCCAATTGGTCAAAAATCAACATTTGTACAGACATTGATCATCAAACATAGGCGCCGAACTTTTCGCCTAAATTAGTGCAAATGAGGAAAATTTGCTCTAACGAGCATATTTTTTTAATACTTACATCTTTAACTTTATAGATAAGCAGCTCTCCAACAGTTGCATTAACTTTATCCACAGGGTTACGCAAAATAGGTGAGAAGTTGGTACTTGGAGTCACAGGTGGCGCTGGCTGCTGTTCGCATATGCTCAAGTCCCGATTAACGACTTTTTTCACTCTTAAATCCGGAGCTAACATTAAGCTCAATTCTCTAGACGGATCTCCTCTATCGTTGGCGGTCAGCATCTAAAAATAAATATACATCTTAAAACTCTGGTAAAATGTTTGACCAGAAACTCGCCTTGTAAGGTGTGATTTGCGGAAAATGGAAGATTAGAAAAACCACCAAATGATTCATTTTCAATTTATATAAGCTAACTAAACTTTTAAAAAAAAATTGTGAAAAGTAGACCTACAGAGGTGGTTGTCACCGGTAAAACTGGAATACAACTAGAACATCAAAAAGTAATTTAAGTAGGGGAAGGGGGGGCACAGTGTTAGACGGGGTAGAGTGTTATATCCGGAATTAAAAACTTACGCGAAGAAACACGGCGCTGGAATAATTGCCACTTCCATTTAAGACTATTACCTTCAGTTATCCGAACGCGTGGTAAAATGTGAATTGTTTATACCATCCAAGTAAGTTTTTTATATTTCTTTAGTCAAAAAGTAATTTTTTTATACAGTATTACAATTGTCTTGTGTTTCTTGACAATAATATATTGTAAACTTTATGGTATCATGTTTAAGGACCAGGTTTGTAGATTAGCATGCCATGTAAAACATAACCTAGAAAAATTTTGTTTTCCAAAAACTAGCATATTTTTGGTAAAAATGCGATTGGGGCACAGAGTTACACTATATACTGGGGGAACGGTGTTACATGTAACACTGTGCCCCGCTTTTTCTGAAAATGTTATCAACTTAACATTATGCGTTGCGACAGCGTTGGACCCGGTTGGACCTATGATTGATGAAGAGATAGATACGAATTTTGGAGAAATTGTCATTGGAGACTATGTTCTGATCAACGAAGGGAAAACCAAGGGACACGATATTATGTCAATAGGAAAAATCTTGGCAAAATTTAAGTCCGAAATTAATGTTCAGTATATTTTAAACGACTGTTTCCTTTTAAATTTATTTATACTAATGAATAAGAATATATCTTAAAATCACAAAAATTATTGCTAAATTACCTATTCCAAAAGGACATCTGGAGGCACAAATAGAAGATCAGAAATGTTAATTTTTGCTGTTGATTTGCACATATACTATAATGAATTAAAATAGTGTTTAATGTGTACACTTCTTTGATATTTGATACTCATTTAAATATTCTGAATTGAAACATTTAAGATTTTAATTTTTGAATCATTACATTTTCAGATTCTGTCTGAGTTTTAACTTGATTTTTATTGTTTAGAGTGATGTTTATTTTTTTACTTGTTATTTTTTTGTAATTTTTCAATGTTTTAAATAAAAAAAGCACTATTAGTAAAGGTAATCTAAATTTATTTGAAACGTAACATTATTCCCCCCCTTGTGTAACAGAGTACCCCGCTAGTGAGGTACAGTGTTACATTCGACACGTGTAGAGATAATTATTTTTTATGAAAAACCTATGTATTTAGGGCAACAGACGCTCCGAAAATCAGTTGCTAAACATCACTAAACCTATGCAAAATTAAATTGTTATTTTAATTTGACAAATAAAAAAATTATTAATCGAAATGTTTTTTGTGTAACTCTGTGCCCCACGTTCCCCTACTTTTTTTTCAGCTGCTATACCTCACCCAAAAAACAACTATAGTCTACAAAAGGTGACTTTTACCTAAGGTTTTTACTATAAAGCCCGACAAGCCGCTTTACATAGTCAGAAGTGAGTAATATAAACCCCTTAATCACGAAGTGTAAGTAGATATGTGGGGAATAAAACCAAACTCGTCGCTTCGCATCCTCGTGATTTAAACTCGAAGCTCGGGCAATAATAGTAGCTGTCTAAACCTTGGTTAATAAAATACTATTATTACAGTTATATTAATTTTTCAAACGAAAAATGTTATAAATTTACGATATTTATAACATAATTTGTCCCGAACATTTTTAAGTCATTTAAAGCATATTATTCTTCATTCGTCATTCGTTCGTATGTAAAATCGTCGAGCTTTCTCAGAACAAGAGGTAGAATTATAAAAATGTAGCATTGTCAAGTTGTTAAAAATTCTCGAAATTTCAACGATAGCATTTGAATCGCCAATGTCACCAACTATGCTAGCGGCCAACCTGCTCAACTAACATGACAATTCGCATGCGCACTGCAGTGCTGTGTTGATCAGAGTAGTTATTTTTATGCTTTTGGCATATGGAGAAGGAAGACAGACATACTCTGGGGCTGGTAGAGCTACTAAGGAATAGGGCAGATGTTAGTCAGCCGGTCATTGTTTTGTTTATTTTCGTGTTTTGTGCAATTGCGACCCCTTTCCTGTTAAAACAAACACATTTCCTAGAATACTTAGGATATATGACATCCAGGTAGATAAGAAAATATCGTCATGACACCAGTAAAAATTGTTGTTTTTACTTCAGTTCTGAGAATCGACGTGTTAACTTTCAAAGATTTTATGGTAAATTGTGACAATTTTAGTGGTTTTAAAAACTGCATATTTTAAGTTTCTTTGCAATTATTTTAAAAAACACCGGAATACTATTCGTCAATGCCTCTTTGAACAGTCCTTCCAAATTAAGTTACTAATTTTTTTTTTAAATAACTGTAAAGCTCCGGAAGTTACCCGTGCATTCAACCAGTTATAGGTCTCTTTTATGCATGATTGATTTTGAGAACTTGGCCCGGGTATAGCAAAATTCAATAGGGAAATAAAACGGGGCAGAATTGGTTTTTAAATTAGCGATGACCAAGTTCTGTTGGTCCTTGCTTAGTTAAATAGGAAAAAAGGAAAATTGTGGGGGGGGGGGATATATAAGTGACTATTCTGTTTACATATAATGATGATAAATTCAGCAGGTATTTAGTTACTGCGGTACTATATTGTTCATCTAATTAGAGATGGAAATAATAGATTGCTTGATAATTCTTAAATTTTAAGTAGCTTTAAGAATTTATTACAGAGGATATTCAATTTTATTGATACTGTTAATTAGAATACTGCGTATATTTATGTTTTTGGCTTTATCAAAAAATTTAGAATGTCTAGTTCTGTACTTATTTGAGGAATTTTTCAATTTGAAGATTATAATAACTATATTTACATTTTGGTTATACACAATGTATTTATTGGGGGTTTTTGGGCCTTGCAGGTATATTGTTAGGGGTTCTTAATTGTCACTTAATAATGCGTTATTATTACCTGCTTAACCAACTGCCCAAGCAGCAAAGTAATTTTATAATTCGATGGTTATACAACTGTTTTATTTTATTGCTATTTTATTGATACTTCCAAATTGCTAATCGATCACATAAGAGCTGCAATAAGCACTATTCTGTTGTAGGCAACTAATGTGTTTTATAAATTTATCATCATAACGTTTATATAACATAATTATAAAATATCTTACAAAACAGTCATAGAATTATTGTAGAAACGTTTCTAGGAACATCTTAAAAAATATTTTAGCCTATAAAAGTTAACCATTTTATAAGGGCTTTATCTTTATAGTGCATTTTGGCAATTTTTTAAATTCACTTATAAATATATTTCAAAATTATTTTAAAGTTGCTTCCTGCGACTTTAAAAAAAAAAGTAATATCGAAGTACTTTTAACAACAATTCGCCTTTAAAAGTAAATTGTTATTTTAGTGATCAATTTATAACTATTTTATAGTATAACATTTCTACTACAATATAAAAACAAAAACAAATTTCTTATAAAATAAAATTGTATATAATAAGATATATTTAAGACAACTAAGCTTCTACCATTCCTGAATCAGCTGATTAAAAATGTCGAATATAAAACAGTGGATAAAATTAAGAAAAGTGGTGCTTTTCGAAGATGGTTAAAAATGTGTTATGAAAATATGATGTGTAGTAAGAACATTGGTGTTGATATTAATAATCCATTAGAGTTAAATAAAACAATAAAATCCGCTAACTGCCTTGGTGCCTCAGATCAATCGTCAATCAATATGCCAAAACACTTATGTGTCTGTTAATGCAAGTAGGAACGTATGGATTATGTTTATATTTTACGCGGTCATGACGGTTATTTTTACCATCAAATAACAAATTATCTATCACAAAGAAGACAAAATGTAGCAAAATAGTCAATTTATTTTATAGGAGTCACTAAAAGGTTGTGTACTAGCTAAAAAGTTGCCAAGTAGCCATATTCGCGCGCTGATTGTGTAAACAAGAATCAGATGTTTCTGTTCTCCCTCTGAAATGAAGCTGCCTGTGCTGCCACGGGAGTTAGGTTAGACAAAAGAGCAGAACCGTATTGTAATGTTTTCCGTATAAAATTATTCTTATTTGATTTGATTAAAAAACTCACGAACGTCTTAATTGAAAAATTACATCTACTGCTGTTTTCAAAGGGACTGAACACCTTGCTTAGCCCCGGCACAAAATAAATATACTGCCAGTAAAAAAATAGTGTACAATAAGTTAAACAAAAGAAAATTAGTAGTGTAAAATAATAGTGCCCGATTATTTTATACAGAACATGAGGATTCAAAAATAATTTACTACTTATTCGAGAATTAGATAGACAATCACAGCCATTTTATGTTTTTTGCCACTGATCAGATTGCCACAAATCTGACTTTGAGTCTTAGCGACTATAAATAGATAAATATTAATACAGCACTTAAGATCTGGCCTTCAATAATAAATAAATTATTAGGTAAGAATCCACAATGGCTGGATGACGTGGAGTTAAATAAAAATAGCGCATCATAAAGTGACGCAGCCAGGTTAGTTCAGGTTAGGTAGTCTCCCCCCCCCTCAAGTCTTCAAGAATTACGACTTATTTTAAACTTCAGCGCCGTAAAAAAAGAGTGTGTAGATGAATTTTGTATTCCCCTCCCCGATCTTAGATTTATAGCAGTTCGGCCCTGTCGAAGTATCGCCAGTTTTAAAGCGTACACATATTTTAATTGTTGTATAGAGATTGTGTAGTAGCTAAATTATCTTAAAATGCTTGCTATTAATACAAAATTATTTTATAGAAAGAGGCCATTTTTAAATGGGAGCGCTAGGGAACATAAAAATGGATAGAGTTGAAAATACCAAATATCTCATTTATGTTAATATTTACAGGTGTTAAATATATAAAAATTATGAAATAATGATGCTTAGAACAAACAGGCTTGAGTTTTTCTGAAGAAAATGGTTAAATCGACAAAGCTAATTTTTTTAGGCTATATGTTTTCCAATAAAATTTAATTCGCAGTAAGAACTTGTTTTCTCAATCATAATCAACGTCTTTAAAAATCATGTAAAGTATATTATATGGAATTAAAATAAATAAAATGGCTTCTTTACTTGTAAATAGTTAGCCATATTAATTATATTTTTCCTTTATCTAATACAGAATTGCTTCTTGCAGCTTTTAGAATATACATTTAAAAAGCTTTTCGATTTTATTGTTGTTTCATAAAATACAATATGCTAGTATATTTTATAGCGCAACGTGAAAAGCTTTAATAAAACTGTTTTATAACGCTGCTGTTTACATTTTTTAAGAGTTGCAGAAATGTTCATAAAATTGTTATGTAATGCTTGCAAAAGGCTTTACAAAATGATAATGACTACTAAAGTATTTTATAAAATGGTGCCAATATTGCATTTATAGCTGTTGTATAAACGAATTAAAAACGTTTCTGAGAGTAAAGTTGTTTTATAATTTTGTTGTCAAAAACGTTTTCGCGACCATAATAAAATATCAAATTGCTGCTTGGGCTGTATTTATATCGATCCAGAACCTGTAATTACAAGGTGGGATACACGGATTAAGGCCGCAATATTCTACGCAGAGCATTTCGAAGCCATTAAAGAACTTTGGAGTTAGGTGACGATTCGCAGTGTGTTGTGTAAAGTAAAGCTGTTAAAAAGTGCAAGTGTAGCTAAAGACCTTGTTTTTGTTATGGTTAGGGGAGGACGGGAGAATTCCGCGCACGGGGGAATCCTGCGCATCGATATTTTGCAGCTCAGTTCAATTATTTCAAAATTTAAACACAGCGCGCCATCTCGTATTTGCCCGGCAAACATCCGCTCATAATTTAACGGCATTCGTAGTGTGGGTTATTTAGACAAGGTAGACGATTGTTTGTTTTTCGACGCGCTGGTGTAATTTTCGATTAAACTTGGAATAGCGGTAAGTGCCTTTTATTATTAATTTTTAATAAATTTATTGCATGACTATTTTGCTTTATATGTGTTAATAATTTCATGCAAAAGAACAATTAATTTTATTTCGTTTTTAACTGTCGGTGATAAATTAGGTTAGGTGACTCATATCGGGGAAATGACCCGCAGCTGAAGCGGGGTAATTTCGCGCTGCGCTGTATTACCCCGTGTGGAAATTTATGCCAATATTTAATATTTGTGTTTCTTTTTAGAATTCAAAATGCCCCGCACTTATGCCCGGAAAACCGAAAAGTCAAAATGGATGGAAAATGAGCTAAAAGCTGCTATCACTGGGCGAAAAATACGAGAAGTTGGTCGTTCTTTCAATATTCCAGAATCCACTCTACGTAACAAACTAAAGCTCAATATTGACACGAAAGGAAAACTGGAAAAGAAACCAGTTTTTGATGATGAACAGGAAGCCGCAATAGCCAACCATGTTATAAAATTGGCGAATATGTTTTTTGGAATCACACCAGCAGAACTGCGGCGTTTAGCATACGAGATTGCCGAGGCCAATAAAATAAAACATCGTTTCGACCACGAAAAGAAAATGGCTGGTTAAGATTGGCTAGAACTATTTTTGAGGCGTCGCGTCGTCAAGAAGTAAGTCTTCGAAAATCGGAAGGCACTAGCCTAAATCGTATTTCAGCATTCAATAAATCAGAGGTTGAGCAATTTTTTAACAATCTGTTAATAGTTATGGAAAAGTTTAAGTTATCTGAAAGTCGAATTTATACTGTGGATGAAACGGGTATTTCTACGGTCCAAAAACCTTCAAAAATTTTGGCACCAAAAGGACAAAAGCAAGTGGGGTCCGTAATATCGTGGGAAAGGGGAAAAAATGTAACCATAGTATGCGCTGTAAGTGCTTCAGGACATTTCGTCTCTCCTATGTTTAAATTCCCGAGGGCGCGTATGAATCCACAATTAATGAGAGATGGTCCAATTGGAGCGATAAACAGATGTTCCAAAAACGGTTGGATCCATGAGGAGTTATTTTCTGACTGGGATAAAACACTTTTTTCAGCATGTGAAGGCATCGGAAAAAGATCCAGTGCTGCTCATATTAGATAATCATGGTAGTCACATTTCTTTGGAGATTACTGCAGATCGCACGGAATTGTTATGGTGTCACTGCCCCCTCACACCTCTCACAGGCTATACCCTCTTGACTTAACTTTTTTTGGACCACTAAAAAATGCTTTAAACCGTGAGTGCGATTTGTATCTAAGAAATCATGCTCATGAAAAGATAACACATTATGAACTTGCTTCCATTTTTAACAAAGCGTATCTGAAGGTTGCCACGATGGAAAAAGGAATATCCGGGTTCCACGCTGCTGGAATATGGCCCACAGACCCTAATACGTTCTCTGAAGATGATTTCAGCCTAACAGATTACAATGAATATTCAGATATGCAAATACCAATTAACCTAAATGAAACCGGTCTTAATTATGAAGAGTAGTAGTAAGTAGTAGTTGAGTAGCTGATATTTATCAGCTAGACTTCGCCGTTTAAGAATTGTAATTTATAATTTATATTCTTAATAAAGACTATAATTATTATAACACTTTAGAACAGTCAAATTTAACTGTTGAGGTCGGGCAGATTACGAGACCACAATCGGGACCGCCGAGATGTGGCGACATTCTGGAGAATACTCCACCTAGAAATGCAAAGCAACAGCGAATAAACCAGTGGGCCGAACCACAACCGGGACCATCGGGATATGATGAAACCATGCACAGGACACCGCCCAAGAATATTGGATGGCAGTCAAATCAGCGAGCTGAACCACAGCCCGGAACATCAGAAAGTGTTAAAACACAGTTTGCATCATCCTGTTCCAATTTTTCGTCTTCATCAAAAGTAACTATTGAAAAGATAGCACCGCTTCCTGGTCCAACTTCAAACAAGGGTTCTAAATCACGTGCAAAACAACACTCCGAAATTTTCACTTCTACGCCATTAAAAACTCAGTTAGAAATAAAACAAGAAAAGAGGAATCTTAAAAAAAAGTGGAAGAAATCTAAAGCCAGGAAAAGACCGGCAGAAAAAGCAGCAAAACTGGCTAGTAACGCAAAGAAACGACCACTGAGCAAGAAACCTGGATTAAGAAACTTACATTTTGATGATTCTGATTCAGAAAGTTATGCTGAAAGTGAGTTATGTGACGATAATGAATTAGATGATGTACATCCAACTGGAGATAAAGAGGAGTGCTTGGTGTGTGGTGAATTCGGACGGGACAAGGAAATTTGGTATCGTTGTGTAATGTGTTCTAACTGGGCACATTCAGAATGTAGTGGTTGGGATTCAGCAGTTAATTATACATGCGATATGTGTGCCAAGGCTGAAAAGAAGAAAGACAGAAAATAAAATTAATTTCTTAATCATTTTTTTTTGTACCTACTCATGGAAATTTGTTTTGTTTACATTATATTTGGTTTTTACCTAAACAACAATTTTTTTTGTATTTTCTCAGCTCTATTTAATCTCTACGATGCCCCATCGCATGCGCGGTATTACCCAGTACGTGGGGGAATACCGCGCAAAGACAGTTTTTCAAACTTTTATTTTATTTTAATTGGTATACTTAGTTAAACCTTTTTCTTGTGGTAAGAAGGTTCCAAATAGGTGCAAGAGTCAGTAAATAAATTATAAAAGTTTTTGTGTACATTGGGAGGTTTTTGTGAGCATTTTCCCTTAGGTGCGCGGATTTTCCCAATCCTCCCCTAATTTCAGTTTTATCCTCGTTGAAGAGTAGAAATTTAAGTTTAAGAGACATCAATTAGTATTGCTAAAACTAAGTATTTCCGCTAAATTTAACAACATTCCCGGTAAAGTAGGAGGTCAAGTAAGGAACAAATTGAATGTAACTATAAAAAAGAATAAAGGATTTAAATACTTAACTGCAGTAAAAAGCATTTATGAGGGTTAATCATCCAACGAAGTTGTATCTTAGCCTTACATTTTGCTACCTAAGTTGCAGTATTGTCCGATTACATATCAGTAGATATGTTAAAGGATGCTTCTCTTTGCATAAACATATACAGGGTGGTCCAACGAAAATTTAACACCTCGATTTTGCGGATTCAATAAAATTAACTAATACCAGATATTGATTCCTTATTTACTTTATAATTTGTTTTTTCTTGCTGTTGCATTAATCAAAGCATTTCGTTTATTTTGTATTTTTTAACTAAACATTTTTTTATGAAAATCACGTTGAACTAAAAATTGAATATTTCATGAAAAAACAGAGATAAACCAATGAATCAAAAAAAAAATATAAAGGAAACATGGGACTTTCATTTGGCTGTATTGCGATAACTAGCAATGGCTAGTAACTCCCACAGGGTGTTTTAAATTTCCGTAAAAAAAAACATAACAGTTTTATAACACCCGGTATAATACCAAAGTTACTTTTTTAAGCAAAAAAACAAGGCAGTGATATGCTTAAGGAAAAAACCTACAATTAGAAAAAATCATTAAAAACGAACCACAAATTTGGAAAATATATAACATCAAAATTGAGGCAATTTTTTCGTTATGCATTACATATGCCGCGCAGTGTATATGAGCATATTTTTGCTGAATTTAAGTGCATAGAATCCGCCCTTTAATTATTACATAACAGGGATCACGCCAAGTTACGTGGTGGATGCTGTACTTACCTTAAATATCTCTTCAATTTCACTCCTAGGACAATAGTTCGTAGGTAGAGAATCATTCGACCAAGCAAATAGTACAGGCTCACTCGTATGATTAATATGCCTAACAGTTATTTCAGACATATTAGTATTGTAAATTCGGCCAAGAGCTCTTAGTACTTTTAGGGACCAGTCCACATAGTGCGGATACTCTTGAGGTTTTTCAATGCGAAGATTCAGTAAAAATTCGTGATTTGTAACCCGTTCTAGTCTATGCTGCTGCACTTGAATTGTCAATTGATCTTGTTCGTAAGATCCATCTTTGTCCACTGCTTTTACTGTGTAAACCCAGTTTGATACGTCTTCAGCCAGTGGCCTAAAATAAAATTATAAAAATATGAAACCTAAGTCAAAAAACTCTTAAAAGGATATTAAATCTGAGGATATTTTTTATCTACAACCAGGAGCATAATACTTGTGATAGTAAGAGCATTCTGCTATGAATAATCCAACTAGGATAATAATTATTATTTTTCATAAAACACCTAGGACGATTACGAATTCGTATAATCCGAGAGCGACGTATAAATATGACGATGCGGGTCGACCGCCGCCATGTCGGTGTTGAGCTACGTCAGCATCGAGTTAGAACCTAATTTGAAATTATTGAAATTTGCGCTGTCAAGATAGGGTGAAAATGGAGTATTTCGACTTCAGTTTCCAAAGTTGTATAAAACCTCATGAAATTTTTGACAAAAATTTTATTTTCTCAAAAATTTTATTCGCAAAATTTTCTCTTGATGATATCATAATATCCAAAAATAAATTGGGTCAACTTTTACAATTTCGTTACGAAGAATTTGGTCCGCAGAATTTTTATGCTCTACACGTTCTTTAAACCGCTTGTCCATCAAACTTTTCATTTTCGAATAACCAGTTTTACCGAAGAAAGGTCTGCATCAACTTTAGAAAAATTTTAAAAATTACTTTTAACTAGCTTTTCTCATTTAAAGACAAATAGTTTTTAAGAAAGTGGTTATATAACTACACTATCCCAAAGTTTGAATCGAATCCATCAATTTTTGGGACCTGCACTCGACTTTGTAAATTCTTGCATTATACGACCTTGCGCCGTTTAAATAGTTATTACCACCCTGTATAACACCCTGCTCAAAATTTAGGGGCCTTGAATACGCCAAAACAAAACAACATTAGACAGTTGGCCGCAAAAACAACATCTATCTCGATAGAACGGCACACCTGGTCAAACACAAACATATACGGGCCGTAATAGGGAAGCCCTCGAAGAAATTATCAACTTGAATAACGCGTACTTGCTTGTTAACAGGCCATTATTGTCACCTACGAAAACACCTTCAACGAATGGGAATTTATAATGCAGGTTTGCGTTGAAGAGGACGAAACCGCTTCTCATATCATTTACAGTTGCGAAGCACACCCGCAAAAATCTCAGAATGTTCGAAAACATACAACGCGACGACAGCCTTCCGCATGACACACTTAGAAGGAGGCTATTGGACTCTATATTAATTGGGGTGTACAATAAGCCAGACGGATGTACTGTAAGAAGCTTGGGCCACACACCCGACCCTCTCCTTTAACCAACCCTGTATAATAATAAATTTTAAAACATACTCCTCCTCATCAATACTACAGCTTTAAAACCGTTTAAAGAACAAAAATTAAAACTCATTTTAGCATAACTAACTAGTAAGAATCGTGAAAGTTTTAGATTTGGGAAAATTTGCTGTCCCCGTCGCGAAATTACCTATTTTCTTTCAACTGGAAGAACATTTTTACAATTTTGTGTGAGCTACGATGCTAAGAAAAGATAGGGGAATAAAATAAACCTAAAACTTAATAGAATAGATTACAAACAAATGAGCACAATTACAAACACAGCAAATAAATACTGAAAGAGTTATTCCGCCAAAGGATTTTCAGAGTTGTATTTGTCTATCGCGCATGGAGAAAAGAGCGTGCACTCTCTTTTATACTCTGTAGCTGCCTCAAGTACAGCTGCTATGATGCATCCCCTCTAATGCATAAAAAAAATTCAGCGCTTCTATATGTAGCCTTACTCTAAATCAGGGGCCAAGCAAAAAATAAAAAAGGCTTTTTATATTTAATATCGACATTAACTAATTCTAGATACTTACAGTCCATAAAGTTCCCTTCTTGAAGGATTAAACTGAAGCCAAGAGGACTTGGAAATTGGTTGTTCGTTGGTATCCAATACTTCATACGTCAAATTATAGCCATCCTCTGCATCCTTAAACGTATTCCTTGGAATGACAAACCTAAATACTTTGCCTGCTATAACAGACTTGTACTGCAATCTATTTTCTATATAAGGTTTGAAATTTCTTGCTATTTCCGGAATATTTCTGTTAACAGGCTCAACAATTTCAGTTACAACTTGTGACTCTGTTGTTGACGATGTAGTCTGTCTAATTGTCGTTACTTTCGGAGTTGTTTCTGTATCCGTAGTAACGGGTTCTGCAAGAAGAGTGGTGCCATATTGCGTTGTAGGCAAAATATCTTGGGTTGATGGAATTGTAGCTGCTTGTGTAGTCGTAGTTGTAGTACTTGCTGTTGTTGTGCTTGGAACCATAGTAGTACTTGTAGAAGTGGTTGTGGTTGTAGTAGTTGTGGGGCTAACAAAAACAACAGGTACATTTTCTTGTGTAGTTATAATGGTAGTTTCTGCAGGCTCTGCAGATTCAGTAATTACATAAGTTGGTGGTTCAGTATCTTCAATAATTTGGAATGTGGTTGGAGCTTCGCTCGTAGTTGTTGATGTGGTAAAATAGGTATTGGTTGACGTTATGATTCGGACACTGTCAGTTTCCAAAGGAGCTACAACAAAAATTAAATACATACTTCATATTATATTACGTTGATTAAAGTGTCAGATTATGAATGTATTTTCATAACTGCTAGCTAAAGTTGGTTGGCAACTATAGGTATATATAATTCTTACAATTGTATGATTACAAATGTTCAACCCTTAATTATAAGTTTAGGCTTAGATGAAGATAGTGATAGTGATACAGAGTAGCGTTAAAGTGATGAGTCCGTCCTTAAGAGATCCCCACCGAGCCGTTAGAACTCCCCAACAAAATCTAGCGCGGGAAATTCCTTCTCTTTCTAAAAGTTCGACGTAGGACAGACGACGGCTTCACTACTTGGGGATACGACGACATGCATGAAAAATATAATTCGACAGAGTAACAAGTCATTTTCATTTATACTATTTAATAAACCTGTTTTAAGTAATGCAGGATTCCATTTATGCGCTATTATTATTTTATTCACCCCTTTAGTCTTTACATAGCGACACTTAAATACCTAGTAGTAGTAATAAAACCAGCGCTGGATTAAGGGGGGGGGCTAGGGGGGCTATAGCCCCCGGCCCCGTCATTCAAAGGGCCCTAGAAACCAACCGAAAAGCCTTTACCGTAATTTAAAGGCCCTCGAGTTTGAATGGCATTTAGGATTAAAATATTCTGTTAAAATTAGACAAGTGTATAATAGCGGCAACATACACAAACAACGGGTAGGGTGGTGTATGTATTACATTTACTGTGGCATCTTGTGTGTGAATAGGCCTGCACTATGTCGCCCGTTCTACTTGTGACACCCTACACCCGGATACGACAGCAAAATATGTAATATAACGACCTACGGTTAATGAAATTTAAATTTGGATATATTTCTCGCGTTTTTGTAGGCTCTCTCTCCATTCGGTAAGGACCAATTGGCGCTAGCTTATTTAAAACCGTTCCCGCCAATTGTGTATGATGTGCCACTATTTATGCCAGTTCACATCTTACTTTAACCTAAATTGTGGTATCCGCCGTACGGTGGCGCCTTCTACAATACACACTTGAACCATTTTATATTATTCAATACAACGCGCACATAAGAGTTCAGCGTTCAGTAGCCAGTGCATCATAACGAGGAAGGAATAGCAAGTTAAGTAACTGAAAATTAATTTTATTAGACTTAAATACCGATTTCTATAGAAATGCTATTATTTAGTAGATTTATTGGCACCTGTGTGTAATTTATGAATTATTAACTTAGAAAATTGAATTTGGAATATAATTAGGGCCAAACTGAGCCTATACACAAAAGCAAGAAAAGTAAACTAAGCTTGGCTGTATTTTATGTAAGTATCGGTTAATATGTAGGTAATATACAGTTTTCGAGGGGGACACAAAATTGGCAAAAAATCACGTTAACACGTGCAGCCCCCCAGGCGGGGGGGGGGGGCACCACCCCTAAATTCTGAAGTGGAAAGGGGGGTCGATGATGTAAAATGCATGCACTTCAGTTCAATAGTTTTGTAGATTTATTGATTTAAAGCTTAGAGTAGACTTTAATAGGTACATCGGATTAGTTTGTAGTACTTTCAGAAGAAATTTAAGTAACATCATTTACCTAATAGTAAATGCTTTTCTTCACTACGCCCATGGTTTGTTTGTCATTTTGGTGTTGAAAATAGCGATTGGAGCGTTTTTTGTGGCAAAAAAAGTTGTTTCTTCAAGAAAGATAAAAATGGAATGTCTCGTACTTTTTTTTTAATAGGAACTTAGTACATAGTTTGCGATTGATTCGACCAAACTTTGTTGTTAAAATACCTTTTACGCTTTATACATAAATTAACCATGGTATATTCCACGGCAGAAAGGGTTGAAATTATCGAAATATTTTTCGGAAATAATTAGTGTGTTAATAGAACAGCACAAATATTTAATGAGCGACATAAGAACAGTAACGTGCATCGGAAATATGTTCTAGAGCTTGTAACTAAATTTCGGAAAACTGGCTCAGCCGCCAATAAAAAACGCAACATTGAAAATCCCATAAGGAACGAAGCAATAGAAGTGGAGGTTTTAGGGCAAGTTAATGTAGATCCTACGTTAAGTACCCGCAAATTGGATACTGTATGTGGTGTTAGTCGACGTAGTATCCAACGGATTCAGGATGGTGCCACACCACATTACGCGTTACGTGTTTGACAATATTTAGATTAGACGTTTCCAGGTCGATGGACTGGTAGAAGAGGTGCCACTGAATGGCCCCCAAGATCGCCAGATTTATCACCTTTGGATTTCTTTCTGTGGGGTCACTTAAAAAGCAAAATCTATGCTACTCAGCCAACATCGTTAGAACATTTGCGACAAAGAATTGTGAATTAGTGCCTTCAAATTACTCCTCAAATATTGCAAAATGTGCGGCAACGTTTTGACAAAAATCTTTATTACTGCATGGACAGTCATGGTGGTAATTTCCAAAATTTACTTGGCAGTTCATTCTTTATTTCTAAACTACTTTGCTGCCAAATGTATTGATCTCCACTAATGAAGATGTATTAAAGTTTTATTTAACCTTTAAATCAATAAATTTCCAAAACTACTGAACTGAAGTACATGAATTTTACATCTTTATAAAGGGAATTGAAAGACCTTAATAATAAGGTATCACTCAACCCCCCTTTCCATTTAAGATTTTAGGGGTGGTGCCACCCCCGCTCAGGGGGCTGCACATGTTAACGTGATTTTTTGCCAATTTTGTGTCTCTCAAACAAACTCGACGAGTCTGATCGTTTTTTCAAAAAAGAACTGAGCTGCCAGTATATGTCTCTGTTTCGTTTTCGATGCGCCATCCTGTATACTATACAGAGTGTTGGGAAAGTTTATCATCAAAGGGATTTTATACTGGGTGCCTGAACAACACTTGTATAACGGTTGATGAGAAACTGCTGGGCTCAATAAAGCCAATTTAGGTACTTACTGCTATCTTTAGACGCGGCATGCTATATATGTATGATTTTCCACTAAAAAGGCACATTTTTGTATAATGCCCTTTAAAAATTAGAAATAAAAATGACGTTACACATCCGGTAGTTTTCTTATACTCATCGTTGATTGTATTGACAGCACAGGCGCTTTTATTGAATAGCTAACTATATTTAAAAACTTTTTTTTCAGTTGCAATTTTACTGCGTAAATGACTGCAATAAAGCAAGAGGTAAATGTTGAACATCACCTCGTGTAAAATAAACCTTCTTTTTGCCTCCCGCTGTCCCTAAATTTTTTCCAAATTGGGACATACAATTTACTTTAATTTAAAGATATTGACAGACGCATCCTTAAACTGTGATTCTAATGTAACGGATTTTCAGATTTAACTTTAATTTTTGAAATATACATTAACGTGCTGGTATAAATTGGCATCCATTAAAAAGTATTTCCTTCCAATAAAAGCCCTAAATTAAAAATCTATTACAAGATAAGTAACGTTTTAACCTTTAGCTTGAGTAATAGATGTGTTTTGGACTTCCATTGCCTTTAGTTTTTCATATCACATTCACCTGAAGACGACTGGAGGTTCTTACCACTTAAAACGTTGTGATATGAAAAACTTAAGGCAATGGAAGTCCAAAACACATCTATTACTCAAGATACATCATTGTCTACAACCTTCATACAAACCTTTAGCTTATTTAGCTATTCAGTCAGTAATACCAACATTTTACTTGTTTAACTAAGTTTATATGCAGTAAGTTCTATAGCTTAAGAGGGTCTTTAGTAAATGCTATTAATGCAAGCCACGTGTAGGAAATCCCTGAAAGCGATGTCAGGCCGTTAAGCGAAAATTTTACAAGAGGCAAATAGCTTCTAAATATACCTAGTCCGTTGGTCGAAGCAGATGTCTGGGTTGACTTTTAATGTTTTTCGTATAAAAAATATGGACGGATGTAAATGGTTACATGACATTTCCATGTTTTTAAAACCATTTAATTTACCACTGAACAAACCCGAACGAAACGAGGATTTAAAGTATATCTACATTAATTCACTATATTATATAGATTGTTGTCGTATCCGAGTGGAAGGTGTCACAAGTAGAACGGACGACATAGTGCAGGCCTAGTCACATACAAGATGACAGTAAATGTAAAGTCAATACTTACAAAAAAGTATGACAATCCAATAGCAGGTTTATTAAGGAAAACAAAATTTTTCGTGAGCTTTTAACGCCTCCAGCGGCTAAACTAAGGAGTTTCGGATACAAACAAGTTGACTTTAATCGATATATTTTGTGCCCCGAAGTCTACCATCAAACGTTGTATGCTTATTTTCCCGACACAAAATTAATTTTTTGGAAAAAATATCACTAGATAAATTTGAGTCTTTATTTGAAAATTAATATTACATAAGGTCTATTAGGGCGCCGGAAATTAAAATTTGGATGACTATAATCTATTTTGTTTGAAACCTATTTTAAAACATAGTAAAGAATTTTTCTTAAAGGGGTTTAAGTGCGACTAAAAAATATAAAGAAAAAGGTGCCAAAATTCTAAAATTAATTTTCCAAATAAGGTCTTTGTATGCATTTAAATAAGGCCGTTACGTAAGCGGCTTGTTTCTGGCGTTAAAGTTATCCGGCATAGTAGTACCGGGATCATCATTAACGCCCAGCTTACCGTTATTGTAGGGTTTGGTATAGCAGGCAAACCCCCTTAAGGGCAATTTATCACCAACATTGGCTCGGGGCATAAAAAATTAGTTTCTGTTCTAAAATAAAAATTTAAAATTCGGCCATCGTCAATTTCTGCGGCAACTACTGAACAAACCCCTAGAAAAATTATGGATTTATAGAAAACTTTGAAGAGTCTTACAATTTTTAAATGGAGTTTCGAAAAAAAATTTTTTTTCTTATCTATAAAGTTGGTCAACTAGTAGCCGCAAAGATTGATGATACGAATTTTAATTTCCTTTTTAAAACAGAAGTACTTAATTTTTACACCCTCAGGACATATAATATAGTTGATAGAGTGCCCTTAATAAAACGTACACCTCATAAAAGCTAAAAAGTTTTTGAAGAATTATCCAAAATTTAAAGTTCCTTCAATTAAAATTCCAAAAAAAATATATATTTACCATTTATAATTTTTTTTTAAATAATGAATACGTACTAAAAGTAACGATCTAGATTTTTTTTATAATCGGCTTGATAATTAAGACAAAAAACTTTTCATTATTTAATTTAAAACCAACTGTGCAGTATTAAGGGCCCACTAAGCACTAGAAATACACAATTATTTTTACATTGCCATCATTGAACCTTTTAAGAATGGTTTAATTTATCAACTTGACATAACACAAATTTAAAATTGCATTGCTTCTCTTTATATCACTAATTATTTTAAATTATTAAAATTAGTGCGTTTACCCATCCTCTATGTTTGTTACTAAGGTCTGATAAACAGTATTATCAGTTTCAAAATCAAAATCTTTCTTTTAAAATAAATAACGAAGCTATTGAAATTGTTACTAAAGTTAAATATTTAGGAGTTATTATCGGCAAAAATTTTAAATTTCATGAACATATGGATTATATTTGTAAAAAAATTTCAAAAAAAATAGGAGTACTAAATAGATTAAGCGGATACTTAAGCATTTATAGTAAAAAAATGATTTTCAATTGTATTATTTTACCTCATTTTGTTTTTTGTAGTTCAATTTTATATATATATGTTCACAACAAGATAAAAACAGATTACAGATTTCACAAAATAGAGCAATGAGAATAATATTGGGATGTAATAAATACACTAAAATAACAAAAATGCTAAATTGTTTACAATGGATGAATATAGAAAAATTTTTATTATTTCGTATTTTGATTTTTATTCATAAAATAAATTTAAATATTACAGCACCATATTATGAAAATTTCTTAACAAAATTTAATGAAGTTCATATTGATGAAACAAGAGGAAAAAATAACTTTATTTTGGATCATACAAATTTGAAATCGACTCAAAAATCAATATTTTTTAGTGGTGCTATAGAATATAACAAGTTAGGAAATGAAATTAAAAGGTGTAATTTAAAACTATTTGTAAAAAAATTAAAAAATCTAATTTTATGTAAAAAAGTGTAATAAAATAGTCTTTCTAGATTGTAATTACCTATCTATCAGGAGAGCAGAAAAAATTTAAAATCTGAAATGTAATTAATTAGGTCAATGAACTAATAAAAATTTGTTATTATTATTATTATTATAGGTCAACCTAGCAGTCTATTAATTCTTAGTGCTTACTGGATACGCCTACTACATACCTATTATGTTTAACAATTAAGGAACTAGGGCTATGGTTAGAATAGTAAGAGATGGAGATAAAGATACAATATTGCATTTCTTATTTTGTTCTTACTTTGCCGACGCTTCGCTTTAAACAAATGCTTGCTTAGGGGTTTTAGCCAATAAATAAAACTGAATTGTCCATACTTTAAGTGGAGTGTATATTTGAAAGGAGAGAAATAAGACACTCTAGGTCTTCCTCCTTTCGAATAAATAAAAGATAAAAATACCTGTATATATTTAAAAACTTCAACTAAATATACTATGCGTTATGCACCTTATTTGCCACACACACCCTCAAGGGTTATATTTATTGTAACATCAAATATACACTTCCGATTTGTTATGGCATCACCCACACACACACTCAAGGGTTACCTATATTTATTGTGACATCAAATACACACTTCCAATTTGTTGTGGCGTCACGCATACACATACTCAAGGGTTATATTTATTGTGGCATCAAATTTACACTTCTGATTTGTTGTGGCATCACGCATACACATACTCAAGGGTTATATTTATTGTGGCATCAAATTTACACTTCTGATTTGTTGTGGCATCACGCATACACATACTCAAGGGTTATATTTATTGTGGCATCAAATTTACACTTCTGATTTGTTGTGGCATCACGCATACACATACTCAAGGGTTATATTTATTGTGGCATCAAATTTACACTTCTGATTTGTTGTGGCATCACGCATACACATACTCAAGGGTTATATTTATTGTGGCATCAAATTTACACTTCTGATTTGTTGTGGCGTCACGCATACACATACTCAAGGGTTATATTTATTGTGGCATCAAATTTACACTTCTGATTTGTTGTGGCATCACGCATACACATACTCAAGGGTTATATTTATTGTGGCATTAAACTTACACTTCCGATTTGTTGTGGCATCACGCATATACACACTCAAGGGTTCTATTTATTGTAGCATCAAATATACACTTCCGATTTCTTGTGGCATCGATGCCACTATTGAGGATAATCAATGGTTCATATCTCGGCTAAAATGGAGTGTATTATGACGCAAGTCAGTGGACAGTGTTGCTGCTTTTTTTTACAGACCGGCTGTTGCCAGTATTCTCATGTGACCACAATTGGGTTTATAGTTTGGATGCCACCGTAAATATGTGGACACGTAAGGGTGTAGCGGCACAGTTATTCTTAACTGTGGTACCGGCCATATATAAAGGGTTGCCGCTAAACAACAAAAAAATTGGGTTATTCTACACGAAATGAATTTTTTCGTATTAATAAAATCAAGATGTTGTTACATATCCACCTCAAAAGTGATAGGTATTTAGTAAACATTCTTGCAAACACAACTAACTGAATTTTTAATATAAATACTGTTTATTAACCGTTTTACCGATCAAAAGTTCAGAAAAAAACTCAAAAATGTATCTTTTTTTAGTGCTCGTGAAGAGGAATAAATATAAATTTCTTCGTTGAGAGAATAACCCAAATCTCTGCCGGGAGTTTGCCGGTACCCCGTCAAAGGAATACTCTAAATTAATAAGAAAATATATTTCTGGAGAGCATTTTCAGTTTTCTTTTATTTTAAATATTAGTTGCTTTTGCATAGTGTGTGCTGTGTGAGCTGTGTCAGGAAATAAAAATAATATTCGAATAAAAACAATGTCAAGTACAAGTAGTAAATAGTTGAGTGGATCAGCTAAACGTAAGGTACGAATTTATATTTTATAACATTTTAATTAAATAAAATATATTTACCCGAAAAAAAATTGAACTTTAAAATAATTTTATTACAAAGGATAAAAGCCTATGTTTTATATTTTATTTCGTTTAACTTTGCAAAACACATATACCTACTAAATAATACCACAAAGTGGTAGAATAGGAAAGAGGTGCGTATTTACCTATACCTATATTTTTAAAATTTAAAGAAAGAAATGTAACTTTGGTAGAGAAAAAACATGGAAAAAGGTAAACGTGACCAAAGTGAGAAAAATAGGGGCCAAATAAACCATGATATTATTATATTTTTGCATATTTATACTTTTTAGTGTTTTCTTAAGTTTATGCTAGCTAAAGTCATTTTCTTACAGATTCGCGAAGAAAATTTAAAAATAATTGCGAAATTACCCAAAGTTACAGACTTTTTTAATGTTCAGGCAAGTTCCTCAACTTCTAAGACACTTGAGAGTCAAGAACTACCTACTTGTTTAACATCAGATAACATTATTTTAGCAAATGATAATAATGATAAAAAAATTGAAAATCAATAACTTTCCAACAAAATGAAAATCAAGAAATGTTAACATCCTCAAGCAACACAAGTTTATTGTTTAATAAAAAAGCCAATGATTCAAAATAATGATGCGAAAGCAAAAGATCATTTTCAAAACTAGCTCTTATAAAAAATAAATACAGGGCTACCATGGGCGAGGTTAGACTCTCCAGTTTAGCTTTAATGAGTATTGAAAATGATATTTTGTCTTCAATAGATTTTGACGATATTATTCACACATTTTCAACTTTAAAAGCACGTAAAAAAACAGTTTAAAGATGATTTTTTGTTACGGTAAAAGTTTACATTATTGTTGTTTGTTTTTGTTATGTCTTCGTTCGTTTGCATTCTTATGGAAAATATAATACTATAAATATTTTATTTATCTTTATTAAGGGCCCCTCCAGGTTTTTTTGCCCCGGGCCCACATCTTCCCTAATCCGGCACTGAATAAAACCGATAGAAACATGCAATTCGCCGCGGCTCGATGCCCCACAATGCAATGTTTCTCGGAAATATCATTTGTTTACGGCCAGGTAGCAAATTTTATAATTACAAACGACGCCCCCGATATTATTTTCAAAATCTCGACTGACGATAAATCCAAATGGTAGAATTTTGATCTTCGCCACTAAAAAAATAAATTTCATTTACAAACGCTACAGGCGGAATTGACACGTACCCAAAAAAAAATTCGTTACTGCATAAACGTTGCTGATAAACATTGCTAACTTCACATTTATGATTCTACTTTTCGCGTAGTTTAGTAAATTGTGTTTGTGCCTTTATGGTGACTCGGATACAATGACCAGTAAAGACCATTGTATGATTTTATTATGCCCGAATGAGGGTAAAATACCGGGGATTTCGTATTTTCAGTAAGTATGAAGTAATGATAGTCCTTGATATGTAATGTTCCTTTATTATGATCAATTTAAACACATCTAACTAGGCCTAGGCGACACAAACAAGATGTTTAAGCCCGGACCTGTCTGTTTTCCCCATTTTGTTAAATGATAATTTTGCAGTGCGCATGCCTATTTCTGTGTGGTTTTGTGTACATGCGCGAGGACATAAATTTGCCATTTTCGTGATTAATGTTTGCTTATCTAAAGGTAAATTTTTATGGTAAAAACACTACTCAGTAGCGGATCTTCCATTAGGCTGGGTAGGCTGAAGCCTAGGGTCCCCGACAAAAAGGGGCCCCGCAGGGGCCTCAATGAAAAACGGTACCAAATACCGATCTCATAACCGCTTGCATTATGTGCTTAAAAATAAGATTATTAAAAATAAATAATAAAAAAAAATCATTAATCTTAACATAGTATAAAACAAAGTCGCTGTCGCTGTCTGTCCGTCCCTACCTATATATGCTTAAATCTTTAAAACTACGCAACGGATTTTGAAGCGTTTTTTTTTAATAGATAGAGTGATTCAAGAGGAAGGTTTTTATGTATAACTAGCGACCCGCCCCGGCTTCGCACGGGTGCAATTTCAGAAAGTGGCATGCCGGGTACTAATATATCGGATTTGTTCGGTTTTGTATTTATACCAGCGGGTTGCAACGCATGCCGGATACACGCTAGTAATTAATAAATAATAATTTAATTTAAATTAATATTAAAGTTTGTTAAATCTTTACGTCAAGATTCTGAGCAACAATTTAAGGATTTGGAAAACAAAGCAACTGACTTAAGTACAGAAGTTAAAGAAAATTTTAGTGATGCATATAAAAGAGTAAGAACAAAAATATTTCCAGATGAAGAAACATTTCGAATAGAGGTATTCAATGTTCTTTTAGATAAATTGGGTGTAGAACTTGAAAAAAGAAGTAGTGTATACAAAGAACTTGCAGACAAATTAAATTTTTTAATAAACTTGGGCAAAAAAAACTCGATTATTGAACCTCAATCAATGGAGTCCGTAATATTAATATATAAAAATGATATTGGGAAAGAACTCTTAAGTAAATGCATTCAGTTCCAACATTATTTAAACATGGTATGGTTTAAACAAAATGAGTGTATTACGGCTTCCGAAGTGTTAACACTAATTTTTGAAAAAAATCTTATTGATATATTTCCTAATCTGTATACAATTCCTAAAATTTACTTAACGATACCAATAACAAACTGTGAAGCCGAAAGGTCCGTTTCGAAAATGGCATTTATAAAAAATAAATATAGGTCAACAATGACGGACGAGAGGCTAAATTGCCTTTCAATTTTGTCAATTGAGTATGACATCACGAGATCTGTTTCATATGAAGAAGCAATCCGCGAATACGTCACAGTTAAGTGCAGAAGACAACAGTTTTTTTTAAATTTGTTATTGCTATGTAATTAGCTTTAATTTTAATACTGATGTTCTCGTATTTTTTTTAGTTTAAATAGAATAGATTTTTATTTTTTACATTAGTCGTTTTATTTGTTTTATAACAAAAAATAACTACATCATGGAAATAAAAAAAAGCATTTCGGGGGGTTGGGGGCCCCAGAAATCGAATCAGCCTAGGGCCCCAAAAAACCACGATCCGCCCCTGACACTACTCACAACAAAACTGGAAAATCAAATAAAATAATAAATATATGATAAAGAGTTGGAAATGACAAAATAACTATTTTTTTTAATTACGTTTCTAGCTTTTATAATTCATATTACCTTTCAATTCATTTTCAATTCAAATTAAATATTTAATGATATGATTTCAATCTGGGGATCAGCAAATTTAACTACAATTCAGCCATTAAAAAAACTACAAAACAAAATAAATAAACTACCTTGTTTAGAACCAACTATAAATTTATATGAACCAAATGGATATTTAAATTTAGAAAAGCTTTATAAATTAAAACTATGCATTCTAATACACTCTATTATTATTAAAGAAAAACAATCGAATATAATATTTCCTTCGAGCAACATAATATTCACATCACGAGACAAAATCATCATATTCAAACACCAATGGTAAAAAGTAGTTTTGGCCAAAAATCAATAATATATAAAGGAATAACAATTTATAACAGTTTGCGGAAAAAATTAAAGAAATATCAAAATTATGGACTTTTAAGAAAACACTAAAAAAATATTTTTTGAAACTGACCTAAGTTTAACGTATTATATACCTATTAATATTTTTTTTTTATAAATAGTTATTATACACTGTGTCCCCGGATGGAGTTGACAAGAGGAAAAATATCTTTATTATTGATTTTACGACTAAAAGTTATTCTTTAAAAAAAAATCTGGTTTATCGGGAAAATGAATTTACCATATAAAAATTTTAGATCAGATGTATTACAAGGAAAACATTATGTTAGACAAAATGTTTATGAAACAAAGTTGTTTACAATCCAAAATAAAGCCTAAATACAAAATTTGAAATCTGAATTCCAATTTTTGTTTTTTATTTTTTACAATAGAATTTTCAAACATTCAAAATGAAAACCTGAGAGTGCTGACCTATTTATTCAATTTATTTCTAATTTGGAAAAATGTGTGCAGGTTGGAGGAGGATATTATGTAGAATAATAACTTTTTCCACAATTGTACATTATTTTGACACTTTATTCCATTTCAAGGCATGATATTAATAAACATGAAATTGTCCCGAACCCCGAAAATTCCAGACCATTTTTAAACTTAAAAATACGTTATTTTTAATCCAACTTAAATGTAAATTTTCGAAATAACCCATTTCGGCCACCATCTTCGTATTATTATATTAAAATTATTATACAGTGTGTCCCCGGATGGAGTTGACAAGAGGAAGAAGATCTTTATTAATTATTGATTTTACGACTAAAAGTTATTCTTTATAAAGAAATTCTGCTTGTCGAGAAAATGAATTTACCATATAAAAATTTTAGATCAGATGTACAGGGTGTTGATAAATAAAGAAAACATAAAAATGCTTTAAGAGAGAAGTAGGGGAGAGCCACCAACAGTGGCCATGGCAGGTACAGTGGCCGCCAGTGAATATTCTCTTACAAAACGTACACCGCTAGCGCCCTCTCTTGTATCCGTGCTTAAGTATGTTTCCAGCACATGGCGCGCCGAATACTTTCAGTTAAATTGACGGCTTCGTCGTAATAAGTGTGACATTGAATTCGTTGTGGAAAGTTTTTTTATTAGGGTGACTTATCGTTTTAATCATTCAAAGCTGGTAAGTGTTTCAGTCACTTTATCCGATTTTACTAAATTTAAGCTTGTTTGGAAGGGGAAAATAAGAATCTCCAATTGCCGTATCCAACAGTACACGATAGTGTTTAATAAAATTGCTAGAGGGCGCAATTTGTAATAATAACAGTTTTTTTGATTTTATCCCGAAAATTCAAATCATACGGTATAACTATGACATCATAATCGAAAAGTAGATGAAATTTGCAAGAAAAGATGTGAAGACCGCAATTCGATATCTTTCTTTGTTTCAGAGTTATTGCCAAAACAATAATTTTTAATACAAATCGCGCCCTCAATTTTATTAGAAACTATCTTGTACCATTCGATACGACAGTTGAAGTTACAAGCTTAAATTTAGTAAAATCGGTTAAGTCGTTTAGAAGTTACAGTGATTTTAATGTTTACACTTTCACTTCATAGGAGTGGGAGAAGCTATTGAAAGTGTAAACATTAAAATCGCTGTAACTTCTAAACGACCTATCCGATTTTACTGAATTTAAGCTTGTTTGGAAGTACCTTCAATAATTGTCGTATCTAATGGTATACGATAGTTTCTAATAAAATTGCTAGAGGGCGCAATTTGTATTAAAAATTATTGTTTTGGCAATAACTCTGAAACGAACAAAGATATCGAACTGCGGTCTTCACATCTTTTCTTGCAAATTTTATCTACTTTTCGATTATGATGTCATAGTTATACCGTATGATTTGAGTTTTCGGGATAAAATCGAATAAACTGTTATTATTACAAATTGCGCCCTCTAGCAATTTTATTAAACACTATCGTGTACTGTTGAATATGGCAATTGAAAATGCTTATTTTCCCGTTCCAAACAAGCTTAAATTTAGTAAAATCGGATAAGTCGTTTAGAAGTTACAGCGATTTTAATGTTTACACTTTCAATAGCTTCTCCCACTCTTACCAAGGTCGGTACGCCAATGAGCCTTAAACCAAAATAATGCAGAATTTTCTAAGCTTTCCAATGATGTAATCAGAGTTATACCTTAATATGGGAATTTTCGGAGAAATTTAGAATAAAAAAAAACAATTTTTAATTGTGCCCCCTTGCGGCCAAATGAGGAACTTAAGAGTAATTTCCAGCAATTTCTCTTGACCACTTTACTCATAAAAAAATATTTCCGAAAGTTGTACGATTATTGGTTTCCGAGATAAAGCCGACGTCCTCGCTTATTTGACCACCCGGTACATCTGATCTAAAGTTTTTATATAGTAAATTCATTTTCTCGACAAGTAGAATTTCTTTGTAACGAATAACTTTCAGTCGTAAAATCAATAATAAAGATCTTCTTCCTCTTGTCAACTCCATCCGGGGACACACTGTATAGTAATTTTAATATAATAATACGAAGATGGTGGCCGAAATGGGTTATTTTGAAATTTTACATTTACGTTGGACTAAAAATAACGTATTTTTAATTTTAAAAATGGTCTGCAATTTTCGGGGTTTGGGACAATTTCATGTTTTTAAATAAGTATCATGCTTTGAAATCGAATAAAGTGTCAAAGTGTGGTATTTTCTTAAACATAATTTTGTGGTTTAGTACTTTTTTAGTGGCTGGTTGTAGACAAACCATAGTATTTAACTTACGTATAATAAACGTTCATATTATATCCTCGTTTATTATGGCATACATTATACGCTTGTTTAATAATATTCCTTTATGAATGCGGAACTTACCATCGATAAGCACATCCTTGGTTGTACCCTTAATCGTTCCCACCTCAGTCGTAGTACTTGGTTCAGTCTCAGTGAGCATAGGTTTAACAATTTTTTTGGTTAAATCAGGAATTATAGTTTCGCTTTCTACAGGATCATCTTCAGTATCATCTTCATCATCATATTGCTCGTAATCATAATCTGTATCGAAATCGAGAGCTTCGTGCGGCTTCGGTATATCTATCTTTGTTGGCCCAGGGTCTTTTGGTGCATGCACAGTCGTGGTGGGGGGTGATTGTGGTGGAGCGGTTATAGATTCTTCAGGGACAGGTTGTTCGGGGTTTTCCCTTATCACCTATAACGTTTTGATGGATAATGTGGGTTGCACAAAGATTTTAAACAATAATAATTAACTAATAGTAACATCTGCACAAATAACAATTGAAGACCTTGGTGCAAGAACCGAACAAGTCCATATTTTATAGGAAAATTGGGAAATTGAAAAAAAACTTTCTATTTATGGATATTTATAAGAAACAGATAGCATAGGTACACGTTTTTTTTGTAGGTATATAAAATAAAATTGATAGGGAAACATTAAAAACCAATATTATAAGAGCTAGAATTTTTTGAAAATTTGGAAATAAGTAACAACGTAAATGATAACTTTGAAGAGCTTTATTTCAAAAACTGAAAACTCTCAATAAATCACAGCAGTTAGGGGTACTGAATAAATAAACCTATTGCCAGCGAGACCCTGACTGTTCCGCATATTCTCCCACCCAGCCAAGTTCCTACGCTTTGTGAAGCTGTTGGTGAAAATACCGGACAAGTCCTGGACTTAGCTGTTTCTTGCACCCAAGAATGCCAGCGGCCAAGTCCTGAAGATATATATTAACGTTGCCTTCCTTTGGACTTGGCTGATTCTAGTATCAATCGATCGGCGATATTTTAATACATACATTTTAACGGAAATCGTTATTTCGACCAAAGATGGACTTGTTCGGTTCTTGCACCAAGGTCTTCAATTTACTTCAATCAAAGTGATTCAGTTGCTTGATAAATAATTAATAAATGCTAGTCCACTCGATTGTAACTTATTAATTGATAATGTGAAAACGTTTCAAAATAGGTTTCTTAGATTGTGTCCGTATAAATTGAATATACTTATTTATATTGTTGATCATGATTATAGTTTAATTGGAGGAATGGTTAGCATCGACTTGTTAGCTCATAAAAGAATAATGTTTGATGCCAGCTTTGATATTAAAATAATTAGAGGTTTTACTATATGTCCAGCTCTGTTAAATTATATAGCTTAGAATGTTCCTACCAGGCTCTTAGAAATTTTGAATTTTATATTGGTCATATCACAGTACCAACTATGGTTTTCATGCGCCCCGGATTTGGGCCATGCGTTTTATCAACCAACACAAAGAGTTGGATACATTTTCTAATTCCCCCACTTCTCTTAAAAGGATGGTAATTGTTAGTTGTTTATAGAGGTATAGTATCATCGATACTTCTGTGTTGATACCATCGGAAACTTACTTGTGTTAAGCCGTATTTAAATAGCTTTTTAATTTTATAGTTGTTGTATGGATATTATAATGGGGCGTGCCTGTATATTTTGCAAATAAATAAACAACTAAGCAACAGATACGGTCAACGGATGTATGCATATTATTTTAGGTTTACCTATGGTACGGCGACTCAAAAAAAGGTTTAACATTATTAAATATTAAGTTAAAGTAGTAAAATTACAATATTTATAAAGGGTATCTCAGAAGGTCTGTACAAAACGCTAGCACAATTTTCTAAGGTCAAAGATCTAGCCCAATTTACCTTAATTCAAAAGTTGTCAGTTTAGGGTATCAAAATTAATTGTTAATTTATTTTATCTACGACTAGTATACACCGCGGGTGTCCACGGAAGGTGGTTCGCCCCTCTAATTTTTTTGTTTTTCAAGATAATGGAACAAAGTTTGGGGGATTTGTATAAGACATAAAACTGCGTTTTCTGACAGGTGACTCAACATTATGGAACTTCCGGTTTAACCGGAAGTGACATAAACTTTCAATTTTAAATGGGACACCTGGTATATTTTTCCTTTTTTTTTTGACTCCATATGACATTCTAAATATAACGATGTGTTACTTGTCACTTTTTGTCACCAAGAAAATATTTTTTTTCCAAATTTATTGTTTTATCTAGAGGGCTATGAATACCTTTCACTTATTTCAGTTCTTTAATCTTGGGAAAAATTCAATTTTACTATTTTTGGTCCAATGCTATGTGCTGTGTAAAATTTAATTTTTAAAGTTGTATAACTATTTTTTTTTAAACGACTCGTCGAATTAAGAAAAAAGAGGATTTTATTACGATTATTTTGATACCACACCCTATAAGGTTTTAAAAAAGTTGCCATTAAAATACTTTAAATAGTAAACTCGGAACTTTCCTAAAATGAAGCATATTTTAAGAATAAATTTAGATTTAAATGTATCAAGTAGCCTGTGACGAGCAAAACTGATAAAACAAAATCATGCCTTGAAGAAAATTGACATGCCGACAGCTTCTGCCAAAGTAAATTATTTTGTTGTTTAAAAAACATGGAAAATAATAGTTTTACAGGGAGTGAAAAAAGTTGATATGCTATTAGTGTTTGGAGAATGTAGAACGAATTTAACCGATGCTGCACGACTTTACACACAAAAATATCCTAATCGGCGTCATCCAACCCGGCACTATTAGTTACCTACCCAAAACTGGTTCAGTTAAATTTTTAAAGTTTTTTAATAGCAGCTTTTCTAAAACCTAATATTGTGTGGTATCAAAATAATCGTAATATCATCTTTTTTGTTAACCCGACGAGCCACCATATTGCAGTTTAAAGATTACATTTTACACAACAGATAGCATTGAACCAAAAATAGTAAAATTGTATTTTTCCCAATATTAAAGAACTAAAATAGGTAAGTGATTTTAAGGTATTCATAGCCCTCTAGATAAAACAATAAATTTGAAAAAAAAAATTCTTGGTTACAAAAAGTGACAAGCGGCACATCGTTAGATTTAGAATGTCATACGGAGTCAAAAAAAGAAAAAATATACCAGGTGTCCTATTTAAAAATCGAAAGTTTATGTCTTATACAAATCCCCCAAACTTTGTTCCATTATCTTGAAAAACAAAAAAATTATAGAGGCGAACCACCTTCCGTGGACACCCGGTATATACTAGTCGTAGATAAAATAAATTAACAATTAAATTTGATACCCTGAACTAAACTGACAACTTAAATAATACCATGGAAACGCAAACTCAAAAGTGCCAGTCTCAAAAGCGTAGTGTGTTTGTATATTTGAATTGAGATGGATGAAAATAAAGTCATTTACTTGTACACCTCCAGAAATTGTACAACTAGCTACAGCAACAACATCCACCTTAATATCGGAAACATCGAAATCCATTTATATAAATAAATATTCTTTTAATAATAGTATGATTTGCACAAAATTTGATACTTAGGGGTATTTTAGGATGAGAAATAGAGGTCTGTTTTCATCTCTTATGCTATGTCCGCCAATTATATTTTTCTATTTTAATTGCAGCACATGTAACACACAAAAAACTCAGTGTACACTCGACGGCACAATAAATGAACTGAGTAAGGGTCTTCGGGTAGATGTGTGTGAGGAGCTAGGATATTTTTGTTTACTCGTCTGTGCGTTGATAGGCCATACAGTGAGACCTACCAATAATTCTATTATAGAAGGGCGTAGATGCGAAGAATATTGAATTACCCGACTACATGAAATGAAAAATACGTAAAACAAATGCGCGGTACAATTCAAACGAAGTTTCAAATATTACTGAATACTAAAATTTATGTCGATGAAGCGAGACGATGAGGATGAGGTGACTTCGTCAAACGTCACCAGCACTCCGCAACTAGGTGTATGAAGTTCCATGAAAATCAACCTCTCTTGGGAGGACTCTCCGTTGGGCGGGGACGCGGACAAGCTGTTTTTATACAAAGAGTGCGAAAACTCTCCTTGAAACGGACAAAAAAAATTTAAAAGTATTTAAGAGACGAATCCTACATTTTTAAATTTTAGGGATTTCAATTCAAGCTAAGGCAAAAGAGATTGCAGAGACTTTGGGATATGAAAATTTTAGTGAGTCATCTGGCTGGCTTGAAAAGTTCCGTCACAGGCATAACATAGTTTTTAAGGCCATATCGGGAGAAGCTGGAAGTGTTAATCTAGAGGATGTGAACAGTTTTTTAAACAAAATATCTTCTCTTTTATAAAGCTATCACCAAATGATGTCTAAAATGCAGACGAAACAGGACTATAGACCAGGGCATTATCAAAAATTTTAAAGCATTTTATAATAATATAGTAATTTTGGTCAAAAGTCTATTATCAAAAATGGAATCTGTTTCAAATGTTCAAGGTCTTACTAAAAGTATAAATGTTTTAGACGCTTTCTATTTTATAAAAACTGCTTGGCAAAAAGTTACAAAAGAAAAGTGACGATTTTTCAGCAGAAGATAAACTACCTACCTCTTTCTATTTTACATGCGAGATATGGAAAAACTCTGAATTTCTAGGATTTGATAACAATGATTTGGGCGAGTTCATTAACATTGATAGCAATGTGCTATTAGATGATAGTGACCCCATTTCTACGGATTATGTAGCCCAAACTGAAACCACATCAATATCTGACGACTCTGATGAAGAAGTTGAATGCAGCAGTAATCAAACAAATGTTAACAATTATCAACAAGCCATTAGTATGGTAAAGGAACTACAAGAGTATGCAAAGAATAGAGGTGACTCTACAGCAATGGAATTGTTATCAGACTTGAAATTACATTTGCTAGATTGCAAGTTTAAAACGCAAACACGTCAAACTATGTTATTATATTTTTTTAGTACCTGTACTTCATACGAAGTCAGTTGAGACAACGTAAATATTGGGGGTACGATCAATATACTGCATCACACACTGAAACTATAATACAAATATAACAAAATTTGTATTGATCGCTCCCTATACAGATGTTCGAAGATAGTCCACGTGGACTTGACAAGTCTGTCATAAATTTTTTTTAGTTTTTTTGTCTGTCTCAACTAAAATCGTATATTATACTTTACTACATCCTAACTAAAACTAGTGTATTTTTGTTATGTTTAATAAATGTTTATTTGTACATACATAATATATGTAGTAATAATTTTTCATTTACATATTACCTAATAACAAATTACCCATAAGCGGACACCTCTATTAGGTGTTCGCCTAAGAGAGGTTTCACTTTACTCTCTCATACTCACATAAAATGCCACTGTAACTGGGAGTTTACCAGTGAGGTAGAGCATTTTCTATTTGGGCGGCATTGCCCGATTTATAGTGAATATGTATGTACTTTCTAGTTTAAAAACACAAAAATAAATTGTGCAGGTCGAAATCAGTCAATTTGTGTAGCTAATATTTTTCTCATCCAAGCAAATGAACAAAAAAAGCATTCAATACTTACAGAAAATATTGGATCCGATTCTTCACTTGGTTTGACTTGACCATGATGATGACGATGCGGATGAGAAGTTGAACTTGGCACAGTGGTCGTTGTTATCGTAGTCGGAGCTGCGGTGCTCGATGTGGTTGTAGGTTTCGAAGGCAAAGTAACGGGTTGCTTAGGACCAGGAGGATTAGACTCGACGTCTCCGAGATCATCTTCATCTTCGTAATCCTCGTAGTCTTGATAGTAATCGTCGTCATAATCTCCGCTACCTAAAAAAATTATATATTAAAAAAGGTAAACAAACATTTTTTTAATGGAAACATAATAATATAATTAATGACACCAATTTCGGATATTGAAGTAGGTAGATAACAGCCGTCGGAAATAGTTATTTGAAAAACCCAAAAAGTTTTAATCTTGTTCTAATAAAACGAAATAACCCTTCCACGCCAAAATTAAATATACAGTGTGTCCAGCATGGATAGAGTTTGGAAGAGGAAAAACTTTTTTATTGGTAGGTATAGAAGAAAAAATCATTCTTTATAAAAACGTCTGCTTGTGCCGAAACTAAAATTTCGAATATCAGATTTGCGATTACTATACAGGGTTTGTCAAAAACAACATATATTTTATTGTTTATAAAAGTTTATTACGCATAGCGATTTTTATGTTTTTTGATAAGTATTTTGACGACGGTTTGGAATTTGAAATAAATTGTAATTACAAAATAATATGGGTGTCGATTTTGAAATACTTGAGAAAAATTTGTTTAAAGTGTGTCATTTTTGAAACCTTATACCGTGTTCGGCCGGTCCTCCACAGGAGTGTAAACAAGCGGCTACCTGTTTATGCGACACGAACATAGACAATTAGTTACATTTAGATTAGCAAACAAATAATCACGAATGTGGCAAATTTATGGCCTCGCGCATGTAAACAAAGCTACACCGGATTAGGCATGCGCACTGCAACATTATCATTTAACAAATGGAAAATAGACAGGTCTGGGCTTTAAAATTGAAGTTTTTGCCCAAGAAATTGTAAAAGTTGACCTCAATTTATTTTTAAGCGTAAACAGCTAAAATTTGCCCCAAATTCTAGCGAAAAAATTGGAATTTCTTCTCAATTTTTGATCAAGTTGGGAAAAAAGGTAGTGGCATTTTTAGTAGTTGCAAACCTATCAGATTTTGAGGACAGAAAATTATTTTTAAGGTTTCGTTTTTAAAATTTGTTTAAAAATGATTCGTCGTCGTGTCTTTATAGTTTGAAAAGGAAGAGCCAATTAAACTAGTCTTATAAAATCGAATATAAAAAACCAACAAAACCAGTAAAATAACCAATCTTTGATGTCATCGCGTACCTAACCTCAAGTCAAATGGTATAGTTGGTTGTATTGATTTTTACAATTTGGCAAACACATGGGTACCTACGTGTAAAATACTTTCAAGCCCAATTTTTAAAAAACGCACTAGGTGCTCTTTCACACGGGCGTTTTTTAACCGATCGCCAAATCTGCCGATCGGTGAATTTGCCGACAAAAATTTTAATTCTATAAGGTCAAATTGATGCTTTCAGACTAGAGCCGCGACGGAAAAATGACCGATCGGCTGCCGTCCAAATTAAAATTTCGTCTGTGAACACGCGGTCGCCGATCGGCGTTTTAAACGCCGAGAATATTGTAACACACACCTGCATATGGAGGTTTGCACACGACACAGTAAAAACGACCAAATCCAGTACCGGCCGGCTCCGGTTTTCATTTAAAGTGTGCTTCTGCAAGGAAGATGACTTGTGAAATAGATATTGAAAAATTGATTAAAAACGTAGAGAGCAGGCCCGTCATTTTCACTATTTTTATTTTTTATTTTTATTCATTTCCCAATTTCTACTTCTTCGTTTGCGTCTTTTGTGTATGTATGCACATATGATGGCCCTTTCAATTTTCCCCATTACGTTCACTTTGGAGTACGAGAGTAAACTGCAAGCGATCAACTTGAAAACGACGCAGTGTGAAAACCTCAGTTTCGAAATTTGACCGGTCGGCAAATTTGCCGATCGGTTAAAAAACGCCCGTGTGAAAGAGCACTTACAGTATGTCCGCATAATATGCAGGAAATTCCTAAATTAATTCGTATATACAACTACCTACCTTATAAGTTACCGAGAAAATTAATAATCCGTGATTTAGTTCTATAACTACTATGGATTAAATATTAAAATACTAGGTCGAGACTACTTACCATAGTCCTCAACAGCTGCTTGCCGTTTACTTCTTAAAATAGGTTTCGTTTCAGTTTTGACTCTCCAACCAATCAAAGGCAGTCTCAAGACTTCTGCTATAGTCCCATCTCTTGCCTGCTGTTTGAGGTTATAAATAAGAGGTGCTAATTCATCCCACAGCTGACCATCGCATCCCACCAATACTTCAATGTAAGACGCGAGTTTTGACGTCCGTTTTTGAATGTTTCCCGGTCCTGCAAGTAATACTGAACTGTCCATGATGTCATCTTTTTCTAATTGTGGGTTTAACGTAAAGGCACTCTAAAAGGTGTAAAATTAAAAATTAATTTTTAGAAGATGATAATAGTAGGTAGTATCTATTAATTAAAAATAAATTTTTTTGACAAAATCATTTTTTAGATTTGGTCACTTTACTATACAGAAGTAAGTTAATTTTCTTTATTGAAAAAACAGACGCCAAAAAACAATTTTTTTGCTGACCGTGTGACATTTTCTCTTATTTCTAGTGCGTTTCTGATGTTTAAGGTGGGAGTATCAACATTTTTGCCAACCTATAACCTATTTCGCGTAGATTAATTTATGTTTTCTAGCTTTTATACAAAATTTAAAGAAAATCAGTATCGACTTGATATTCTATAGGTAATAATTGACATATTTAATAAATATCAAGGAATTTCATAACTTATTTTAGAAGAATTGTATAGCGAAAAATATCGGGTAAGATTTTTTTTAACATTATTATGTCATTGTCACTCATTGTTCTTTCACTATACAATTCTTCCAAAATTAGCAATGAAACAAATTGATATTTTTGTAATATATCAGATACTACATAAATAATGTACCGACGATATTGATTTTCTTTAAATGTTAGTTATTAAAATAATAAGTTCAAAAAATCAACGCGAAATAGGTTATAGGTTGGCAATAGATTGAATGACGTCGAGAATGCAACCTTAAGGTAAGGTAATGCAACCTTAAGGTTGAATTCTCAACGTCATTCAATCTATTGCCAACCTATAACCTATTTCCCGTTGATTTTTTGAGTTTAATATTTTAATAACTAACATTTAAAGAAAATCAATATCGTCGGTACATTATTTGGGTAGTATCTGATATATTACAAAAATATCAATTTATTTCATTGCTAATTTTGGGAGAATTGTATAGTGAAAAATACAATAGTGATACAATTCTCCTAAAATAGGTAAGTTATGAAATTCCTTGATATTTAATAAATATGTCAATTATTACCTATAGAATATCAAGTCGATACTGATTTTCTTTAAATTTTGTATAAAAGCTAGAAAACATAAATAAATCTACGCAAAATAGGTTATAGGTTGGCAAGCATGTTGATACTCCCACCTTAAGTAAAGTAAAACTCCTGAAAATTTTTTGTGTCAAAATTTGTGTTCAGAGAACTGCCAAAGAATTTTTGATGAACTAAATTTAGGTATTAACTATTGGAGAATAATGATAAATAAATATTTTTTTTACCTTATTTCTGTAAGAAACAAAATATAGAAGAGAAAATTATTCGAATCAATTTTTTTTTTAATTCTTTTTTTTTAATTTGATGCTGCATTGCTGGCTTATTTAATGAATTGGCCAGAATATTTCCTATCTATCCACATAAGGTGTTCCTATACCAAATAGAATTTACTTAAGGGTTTTCACAAAATCCTTCAAATATCAGACTTCTTCAGTCTTATTGATTTTTGACAAGAAGGCCATCATAAACACAGTAGGTATTAATTTTGCAACTGACAATGACACGAGTCTGTAGAAACATACGATACAGCCAATAGAATAACAAGTTGTTTTAATAACAATATGCTTAGGTATTTCCTTCTAGTCTACGTTAAAAATAAAAATATTTTTATTCCTATTGTAATCACTTACATATGGCAATCTAAAAAACTTCGCTATGTGATTGACTGCAAGAACTCTTTGTTTTGGTTTGATCGCTCGAATATTTTTATCTAGAAGTAACGTAAGTATGGTGTTATCTTCGTTTAATTTGCATTTTTCTATCGTTGATACAGTTTCTTCATCGTTTTCAATTATGCGCACAACGATATTTTCAGACCTATTCTCGTCTCCATTCAGAGACACTGTGATATGTAAAATTCCTTCATCACCTGGTAAAGGTAAGCCCCAGAAGATGCCAGTCTTTTTGTTAAAAATGAGCCAGTTTGGTAAGCTCTTTTTGTTGCGTTGTTTAGCCTAAAACAGATATAAACTAAATTTATCAATTAAATTAAATTTAGTTATAGTTATTCATTCATATTTTTCCTAACCGTTATTTAGGGACACGATTGAGTGGGCGGCAAGATCACCACATTTTAACACTCTTTATTATTTACTTTGGGAAACTGAAGTTTACGTGACAAAAACAAAAAATTTAGAGGAACTTAAGCAACTAATAACAGACGAAGTTGGACAAATAACTCCAGAAATGATACATAATGTTACAAATTTAACTTTAGGCTAGAGTTCTGTAAGGAAAAAAATGGTGTTTACATTAAGATTGAGTACAATAAAAAAATTATTTATAAAAACACATTTTTTAGTAATCGTTTTTCGCTCATTAAGTACCTAACAGAAATTTAAAAGTACATGGTGGGTTACATTCAATTTTTTAGACCCTTTTGGCTACATACCGGGTGTTTCTCAAAAGACGTTCACCCCTATAACTTTTTTATATTTATAGATATTAAAATGAAATTTTAAGATTAGGCATAAGAGATGAGTCTGCATTTATTGGCATAATTTTCAATTTGTTAGCACTTCCGGTTTGGCCGGAAGAGACCTAGACTTTGGTATTTGAAATGGGACATCTTATATATTTTTACTTATTTGGATTCAGCAAGATATTCCAAGTAAAATGACACCTCACTTGTCATTTTTTGATGTGTTATAACATTTGTATATTTGAATGACGAAAGAGTTTTGGATTTCCATTGTCTTTATTTGTTTTAAATCACAACGTTTTAACTGGTAAGTATCTCCAGTCGTCTTCAGGTGAATACTAAATAAGTAAAGTAACTACAGGACTATATACAAACACAACACGCCTCTAAGATCCATTACGAGCTCCCGTAATTCTCCAACATACGAGCTAGCTAGATTTCTACTCCCTCTACTCAAACCTCTCCAAGGAAATAGCACATCATTTGTTAAGAACTCACAACACTTCGTACAAATAATAGGAGGAAAGGAAGTACAGCCAGGCGATCAGCTGGTAAGCTTTGACGTCGAGCTTCGACGTCGAAAGTCTTTACACCAACGTTCGCGTAAAAGACGCCCTAAAAATTATCAAAAACAAACTTGAGGAAGACCATACTCTACAGGGAAGAACAACGCTCCCCATTAATGCCATCTTGGAATGCTGCCTCAACAATTCCTACTTTCAAGAAAACGATAGATTCTTCAAACAAAGTAGACGGGCTACCGATGGGCTCATCTCTCTCGCCAATAATCGCCAATATTTACATGGAATGGTTTGAATTCAAAGCAATGGAACAGGCAAAGAAGAAACCAAAAATGTGGCTGAAATATGTGGATGACACCTTCATTATTTGGAATGGAACCGATGAGGAACTAAGAGATTTTCTAAATCACCTTATAATAGCTTAACACCAACAATCAAATTCACCATGGAGAAAGAAGAAAATAACCAATTACCGTTCCTAGATGTCAACGTGAAGAAAAATGGCAACAGCATCCAAACGTCAGTATACAGAAAACCCACACATACAGGTCAGTATCTCAATTTTAGATCAAATCACTCAAACAGTACGAAACATGGCATAGTTAAAACCCTCGTAGATAGAGCAATTACAATCTGTAACTCGGAAGAAGCACTTACAAAAGAAACTGACCACATCAAGACCGATCTCAACAAAAATGGCTACCCCACAAGATTAGTCGACACAATATTGGAAAATCGTAAGAATCGACCCAACGCGCAAGAAGCAAACAGAGAGGCACAACCAACACTCAATATTCCGTATGTCAAAGGAGTATCTGTTGTGTTTGTGTATAGTCCTGTAGTTACTTTACTTATTTAGTATTCACCTGAAGACGACTGGAGATACTTACCAGTTGAAACGTTGTGATTTGAAACAAATAAAGACAATGGAAGTCCAAAACTCTTTCGTCATTCAAGAAACATCATTGTCTCCAACCTTCAAACAGTCAATTGTATATTTATTTTTTATTTTCAATCTAGAGTGCTACGAATCAATTAAATCTGTTAATTTATAGTCAAGTATATGAAAATTAAAATGATGTCATAATAATTGACTTTCTAAGTTTCACAAGCATTTAAAAAATGCAATTTTGTTTTCTTGACGTTTACTCCATTTTTCCAAATGGAACGATGGTGGTTCACTAGGATATTTAAAACGAGATTTTTTTTTAATAATTTGATACCATACACTCCTATGCTATTTTAAAATTGACACTGAAAAATTTGAATTAAATCCCAATCGCAAATTTAAAAGCGATACATTATTGTCGCCCTGCCCTCTCTTTTCTAAAGAAATATAAAGGCGGCTTTGAAAAACAATGGAATGGTTTTGAAAAGGAATAATATGACTTTAGTTTAAAGTTGTAATATCATTAACTTATAAAACATACAATACATACAATCTTGCGGCTTCAGAAGAATTTTTCTGGTCACTCCAAAAATTAGGAGCATATCAATTTGTTCATTTCTAGTAAAACTAATCATTTTATTATCTACAATGTAAGCTTAATAAACGAATAACATTACAATTTTCATTTAAAACCATATTGGTTTTGAAAACCATTCCATTGTTGTTTAAAGCCGCCTTTATATTTCTTTAGAAAAGCCATAATGCATGACGCTTTCAAATTTGCGATTGGAAATTAAGGCAAATTTTTTCGTGTCAACTTTAAAATAACATATGAGTGTATGGTATCAAATTGTTGGAAAAAAAAATGCTCTACTTAAATATCCTAGTGAACTACCATCGTTCCATTTGGAAAAATGGAGTAAACGTCAAGAAAACAAAATTTTATTTTTTAAACGCTTGTGGTCAAACCGGAAGTGTTAACAAATTGAAAATGATGCCAATACATGCAGACTTATCCCTTATGCATCATCTCAAAATTCCATTCTAATTTCTATAAATACAGAAACGTTATAGGGGTGAACGTCTTTTGAGAAACACCCGGTATATGTACATCCAAGTAAAAAAAATATTGGGTAAGTCTCCATCCCTGGATGCGCGGTAAAATTCATGGAAATGTAAAAAAAAACTGTTAAATAAAAAAACATAGGTAGGTATGATATTTTTGGATTTTTTCAAAGAATAGATGGATAATTTTGTTAGCAAATTTATTTCAGTTAAATGATTCACCCACTGTCTGATATACGTTACACGCCTTGCTAGTTATTTTAAGTCAGCTGTAGCAAGATTTTAAGTTGATTAAGCCTTATTTAACCATACTTACCACTAATCCTTGATGATTTTTTTTCCATCTTGTATTAGGAACTGCTAAATGGAAGACTTTTCCTACAATAGCATCATGTTCGTTGATGCCTAACTCTTTCCGTGGTTGTCCACCCAATTTAACATTTAAGTCGTCAGGTAAATCAAAAGTGAAACCGTCTTCTTGTGAGTGAATGTTGCTCCATGTCGACATAAATAAACATACCAAAAAGAGAAAGAGTAAAATCTGCTGTGGAAAACTGACCATCATGGTGGAGCTAGTTTTCTGTTTATGTCATAATTACTGAAAAGAAAAAAAAATAATGTTGTTAAAATAATTATTATAGTATGGGAAAGAAAGAAAAACTCAAAGTATTCCTCCACAAAGTTTAATAGAATAAAAATATTCAACAAAAGTCTCTACATGTTTCGAACGTACAGGGGCGGATGGGACACCTCGGACCGGCGCGGGAAGTCAATTGAAACAGCGCCGCGTCGGCGTCGTGTCGATCCAATAAAAAAATGAAAAGACATAAATATGTATTTTTTCATCCACATACGACATTTTTTTATGATAACTCATAAATAAAAAACATACTTAATTTCTTACATTTAAAACACATTTCCTAGGTGAAAAAAATATTTATTACTAATATATTTTTTCATTTGTTTCCATAGTGCAGACAAATTATTATAAAAAGTGCCTCCAAAAAACTCTTGATTAATAATTTCTGGTTTTTTGCTTTTTAGATTATTTTCAAAATTAATTCAAATTGTTAAAAAAGAAAAGAAAAAGTTCACAAAGAGCGGCGGCGCCTCAGGGACCGGCGCACCGGGAAATCTCCCGGTGTCCCGGTGGGTACGTACCTAAACCTCGCAAAAATAAAGGCTTATTAATTATTACAAAGATTGTTTTGGGACTAAGCAACCTGTAACACTTTGTCGACAGACATTTTAATCAACATAAATGAAAACCAATCGATTTAATCTGTGTCGTAGAAAGAAAGCGGGCTAAAGGTTCTAAATTTAAAGATAATTTCACTGTAATAAAAGATTATGCATAGTTTAAAATATTTTAAATAAAAAATGTACAATATGATCCACGTAACTCTCCGTCGTTTTAAAAACAAAACTCCGCATTTTGGAGAAAACCAGGAAGAAATCACAAACTCACCAGGCAATTTACATAAGATATATTATTTATGTCACAATATTAACACTTAATAACAGTTACATGGTCAAAGGTTCGCTTAAACACCGAAAGTTTTTGAAAAATATTCAAAACAGTCAAAATACCAAAACAAACACCTGTTAACTCGTTAGAAAAAGCCATTTTGATTTGACGATTTTTGTCGAAGAACACTTCGCCCTTATTTCGCGTGACCATGTCAACCGTAGGAAGTCGAGCCGAGTTCATTCATAAAACACTTGACCTTCGTACTACTTTTCCGAATTTTACTATCACCGCCCCCGCATAGTAAATATTTTAAAATAATAATAAGGAAAGTCCCATTGATAAAACAGAGTAGCGTGAGGGATGGTGTTCTGTCGTTTAGAGGTAATTTTTAGGCTATTAAAAGCATGAATCTATAATACTAAATCGATTTTAATCAAATTTTAGGGGTATGTAGGTTATAGGAGGCACCCAAATAAGTAAGAAAATATGTGGCATGTAATCTAAAAAAATACATCCTTATGACGTCACACTTTTTTGAAACACCCTGTATGAAAAATAAATTTTCCTGAAATGCGCCCCAAGATACAAGGAAGATCTGCAAAATATCAAAATCCTAACTTAATTAATAAGTGAAGGGTACAGGGGGAAAAAGATGAATGTCACAAAACACAGTTATTGAGAAAATCGAATTTTAGTGCTTAGAGACTTCTTCACTATTTATATGAAAATATTTCAAATTCTTTTTTTTTTGCCAATATAGCATTTATTTATAGCTGCATATCGGTAGGTTGATGTCATAGACGTGCAATATTTTTTTTTTTAGGGGTAGAAACTACATAATTAATGCAAAAACGATGAATGTCACATAAGTATTGTGCAAAAGTCGGCAATAAGCGGAACTTCTTGGAAAAGGAAAATAAAAAATAGTTGGATGATAAAAGAGGCTAACCAACAGTGGATCACACACTGGGGTCGGGAGGAAGAGTTGAGGTGGCTGAGCCCTTCCCCCCTCCCGATAATATGGACATTCATCCTTTTTTCTCTGAATGCTAGGACATTCATCTTTTTTCCCCTGTACTGGGATATTTAAGCTTGATGTAGTGTCTATGTCTCATCGTTTTTGCTCGGTTTACATAATAATTTAAATTCTACCGTTATTAAGCTACACATTCCAGCCTTAACTTTAAATTCGATTTTTTGGACATTCATCTTTTTTCCCCTGTACCCTTCAAGTGTTAGTGTGCAGTTATCACCACATATTATATAACATGCCAGTTCTAATGAAAAGTATAAGACAATGTTTTAGTGCTTGTTTATTGTTTGTTTAGTGCAGTTTAGTGCTGTACTTGTCTTATTTTGTGCTTTTGACATTCGTATCTTAGGTTGTAGGTAGGGTACTGAAGAATTGATCAGCTCAAAATGAACCCTTAAAAAATGTTGTTATTTTCGCTCTGGATTGCTTTGAAAATTCAGTAAAATATTCTTTTAAGGAATTCGTTTTTTTTATTAAACATAGATATACTTTAATAGAAAAAAACTAATTTTCCATTCCAAATGTGTGATTAACATTTGACAAATGATCACATGACCTTAAAAATCCCAGAAACCATTTCTAAATCCGGTAGACCTATGTTACAGATCAAAATCAATCACTTTATGCCAGGTTTTACCCATTTATTTTGTTGACATAGAGCGGCGGCGCCTGAGGGACCGGCGCACCGGGAAATTTCCCGGTGTCCCGGTGAGCCCATCCGCCCCTGCGAACGTAGAAACGTTCATCATCAGGAGACAGAAATTATATTTGGTGCTGATGGTTTTAGCAAAAGAGAAAATGGTGTAGAACCTTAATGGAGCTTACATTTAATTAAAACTTGATGTTTAAAGTAGACATGATATATAAAGAAAATTGAATAAAGTTTAACCATACTGAGTATGTGAGAGGTCAGTAAAAAAAATGAAATTTGGTACGCCTGTTCCCTCTGTCGTAAATGGGCTCATGCGGCATGCTCAGGACTGACATCCGCAGGAGCAAAGCGCAAAGCATATATTTGCGACTTTTGTGACAATAATTAATAATATATCTGTCTAATTACGTACTGTTTTTCTTTTATTTATTAAACCTCGTCATCTTACCCGCATGCTCTCGTCATCTTACCCATACACGAGGACAAGATGACGAAATTGTCATAAAATTTTGAACTTAAGAAGAAAAAATGTACAGTAAAGATAGCATGATATTAAGCAAACTGTTGGGAACTAAAGCTGTCCTGAATGCTCCAAAACACGAAACAAAGTTTTAAGGCCAAATATGACGAAGAAAAAAAAATATGCTTACTGTCGTCATCTTGCCCTCCTATCCCCAATTAAAAAGCGGTATATGCCCATAGCGGTCATTTTTGACAGATCGATGGATTGCCTGATCGTGCAATAATGGCAAAACTCGTTTATATACAGCCAGAAACATGAGGTATAACGAGAGATATACCCCTAAAACTATTTAAAGTTTTTTGATTAATGAGTTTTGGAAATTATTACACAATAACAACAACAACAATATATACACAACAAAATACAGTTTTTTAATAATTAAAATAAATCATCTCCGCGAGGATCATCATCATTAGATTCGTCCAAGGTAATAATTAGGGGACTATCTGAAGCATCGATAAATCTTTCCCATTCCCACATATCTATAATTTCATTAGTGTGTGTTACATCATTTTTCCACTGTTACATTTTCTGTGGCTTCATTCCTTAGACCCAAAACTACGTCATTTGTTACAGCATGCATAGCATCCTCTGACGATTTTTTTAAACTATATGAAGAGTATCATCTTGCCAACTTCGCCTATAAGCTTATTTACTGTATATCCAGGTTTCATCCAGAAAACAGGTTTTAAGGAAAATTGAGAGTTGCCGTTATTCTTACATTCTCTTAAAAATTCTACTAGTTTTTGGGCTATATGAGGTTGCTCTATTAAAACGCATGTTTGATACAGTACATTTACGCCATTTAAATTTAAATTTTTTTTAAACAGTACGCTAATTCCAGTGCATATTTCAACACCATCAATGATTTTAAGGTTTAGTTGTATTGAGTAAATGGTAACGTGTTCACCTGCTCTATACATCCAATAAATACGTTATCTTATTGTTTGTTGATGAATTTTGTGAAGTCGACCACGAGATCACAAAATAGCTACATTATTGCGATTCTTAAAATCTTCATTCAGATGTGTTTATAAAAACATTGCCATATAGTTTTCATGTTTATTATTTATTTTTTTCCAATTTCTGCCTCGTAAACTGCATTAAAGGGTAAAAGAGTCTGTCCGGCATCACTTTCTCTTTGAAGATAATCAAATAATTTTAAAATTAATGCTTGTTCTTTTTCACAATACCGTGACATGTTTGAAATAATGTTCATTAAAAATGTCACTGTCAAAAATGACAATAAAACTTTTTTGACGTAAAATTATACGACATTCACTATTGACGCAAATTTACTATCTCACCTAGTTCACGAATGTTAGAAAGATAAACACCAGTCGTGACGTAACGGTCAGCGGTCATTGAACAGACTTTACCATTTACCTTTTCGAAAAGCTTTCATTATAGCAACTTATTTCGATTTTTTTATTGTGCCAGTATTTTTTGCCTGCAATGGTACTTATTGTTAGTTTTATAAAGAGCGCGTTACAAGACCGTTCGTTATTCTTTCCAGTTAATTGGTCAAAGTCATGCATGCCAGATAAAGGACCGAATAATAATAGTATACCCTATGAAGTATGCCGGTGACAAATACCGATAAAAACGTAACTCACCTAACTGCATGTGGTTATGACAAACCTATAATATATTTACTCGACATACATTTTGAGAAACAATTTTAAAGGTTTACTAACGTATTTTTATATTTCGCTCATAAAATAAATTTTAAATGGTTTAAACACGGATTTACAGAATAGCGAATCTAAGTGGGTGGGAGCATAGATTAGAAGATAATGGACCTTTTTTTTCAATCGACCGGAAAGCAAGCACTTTCTAGACAATTTTTTGATCGGAAAATATCACTTTGCTGGTCTAGACCGGAAAGTAATGAAAAATTGACCGGTAAAGTACTTTACCGGTCAATTTTTGTTGCGTTCCGCTCCCAATTTAAAAAAATTAACCAAACTCATTTATAAGTAGGCTTTGACATGTTTATGTTTTCTTGCTTCCATAGTAACGAACTGTCAGGTACGATATTGACTTTGATAAATAAACTTTTGTGGCTTTATAAAATTGTGTGGAAGACTTTAGATATGGAACTTAATTTGGATTGGGAAGAAAATGACGTTCCAGTTGAAATAACAGAGGCAGCTGCTAGAGCTACAGACGATTTGTTGCCGCATAAGTCCAGAGTGCGGTATGAAAAAACGTTTAGCGTCTTTAAAAATTGGTGTAGAGAAAAAAATGTCAGAAATGTTTCTGAGGATGTTTTGTTAGCTTATTTTGCTGAAAAATCCGAAAAATTAAAATCATCTACACTGTGGAGCTTGTACTCAATGATCAAATCTATGTTAAATTTAAGAGAAAACATTGATATAAGCAAATATTATAAACTGATAGCATTCATAAAGAGAAAATCTGTTGGATACATTCCCCAAAAATCGAACGTACTTACCAGAGAAGACATTGACAAATTTTTGCTGGAAGCCCCTGATAATGATTATCTTTTAATCAAAGTAAGTACTTAAATACATAATACGAGTTTTCTTAAAGTTCTTCTTTTCTTATATTGTGTTTAAAAAAAATATATTTAAACTATTTCTTATTTTTTTTAGCTTTTACTAATAATGGGTTCGGCTGGAGCGTGTCGCCGTGAAGAATTGACCAATATGACAATTGACGATGTTAAAGATAACGAATCGATGTTGGCGGTAAAAATTCCAAATACAAAAACATACCAACCCAGGTCATTTATAGTTGTTGGGGAACGAAACCTAAATATATATAGAAAATATATTTCTTTACGTCCGCCTAGTGTTCCACATCGCAGGCTATTTCTTTTCTATAATAAAGGAAAATGCACTATTCAACCAGTAGGTTTGCATTCAGTAGGAAAAGCGCCATCAAAAATAGCATCCTATTTGGGATTACCAAACCCAGAGCAATTTACAGGGCACTGTTTTCGACGTAGTTCGGCGACACTGTTAGTTGAAGGTGGAGGCGATATCCTTAATTTAAAACGACATGGCGGCTGGAAATCATCCCAAGTTGCCGAAGGCTACATTGAACAGTCTCTACAAAATAAGATTGATATAGCCAGTAGAATTCAGGAAGCCGGAGGATCAAAAGTGGATATAACTTCACAAACATCCTATAAAGATGAATCAAAAAATTTCCCGTCATGTCTACAATTTAATACACCACAAAATTGTACTTTCAATATAACAATTAACAAATAGATATTAATAGATAAAATAGAATTAAGAACATTTGTACCAAATTGTATTTATTATTAAACATAATTTTCCCAACTATTAGAGTTTTCTGCTAAAACTATACCCATATAGTAAGCTATTATTAACGTTTTCTCGCACGCCACTGGTGTCTTGTGTCGATTGTAAAAAAAATATTGTACGTCACTCAACCGAAAAGTACGTTAACAGGACTCGCAGGCTCCCAGGACTCGCCTGGCGGCTCGCCCTGGAAATTGCCTGCTTCGTCCTGTAAAATAGTACTTTCCGGTCTTGTAACGTAATATACTAATTTCACTATCATCAAATTTAGCATTATCATCCTGAATTTTGAAATTACATCCCAATAATAAAAATCTTCCGACAGAGTCACAAACCTTACCTACAGACAATTAAAAAGACGCCGAGAAAGCAGAAAGTTTTAAAACGTGAGTTCATAACCTTATTATGTCATCCCATTATCCGCGCAATCACATTTGATTATTCTACATAATGGAGAGTTTTGTGAACAATTGGTGTTCCTGAATGGAACATAGAAAATTTCATTTGATCGTAGGTTGACTTGAGGTATGTTAAGACGAATCAAAGATAGTATATCAGGGTTATGTATGATATTATTTATGATTTTGTACAAAAAAAGTACGATATACTTCTTCTAAATGTCAATGGAGTAATTTGAAATTGTCGTTGAGCAATAGCAATGTCGTTCAGGTGGGCTTTAAATGAGATGAATTTTAAAAACTTATTTTGAATGTGATCTAAACGTTTAATATAAACAGAGTATCTCGGACTCCAAATCACACTACAAAAATTTAACTTACTTAAAACAAAAGAGTTGTACAGGCATATAATTGCTTTAATATTAGAAAAAGAAGCGCACTTGCGCATGATGTATCCCAACATTCTGGAAGCACTGTTCACAACCGTGTCGATGTGTTGATCAAAAATCAGCTTTGAATCTATCAGATTATATATATTATTTTTATCTAATTACTTCAGATATCATTGTTTTTCGGTCTAAACCGATAGTATAATATGAGCTTTCAGTGCTGCCTAGAACCCCTGTAATTGTGAATTATGTCTATACAGGGGACATCCTATCAACTTTTTACTTATTTATATAAGTTTGCTGAAGCTGTGCTGAAGTATTCTTTAGAAGTGTCCAACGCAGATACTAGATGGCGCTTAGCGCTACATCTTTTCATCGGTCCTCGTCGTAAATTGTTTATAGTCTAAACTTTGTGTTCCTTTCTTTCATCAGATCCTAACCTCACTGATGAGCCATGTATCTGACGAAATGAAGGGAAAAACCACTCTCTGCTTCGGAAATAAATAATTCTTTTACTGCCAATTGCGATAATTTTCTGACCCAATGTAGCTAACGCCTTGCCTAAGAATGTGGCGTTTGACAGTCGGCAGATGAAGTATAACAAATGACAAATGACGTATGATAGATTACACATGTCTGCGCACTGCTGGCGCATGCGCAGTATAGGAGACCGAAATTGGTGGTGAACGAATCATCTCCCTCTACTGCAGAGAAACTACAAAAACCGCGCTTTTTTACATTATATTAACAGACGCATCCCTAGCTGTGATTCTCATGTAACGGGTTTTCAGATTAAACACAGTAATTTATTTAATAGACTAGTTGCTATAGAAAGCTCTAAATTAAATTTCTAATAGGTACATGGCAAACAACTATTAAACCTTCCATTAATACCAAATACTTGTGTTTGGGTAGCAGTTCCCTACAGTTTTATATTTAAAAAAAGGTGATTGATAAATTAATAAAAGCAGAAAACAAGAATTTGTTAAGTTTGCCCATATTTCTGTTTCTGCTTCTATTAATTTCTAAATCCAACATTTTTTAACGTAAAACTGTGAGAAATTGTACCTCAAAAAGGGGTATTTGGCCGATTTTTACTCAATTGTTTTATTAGGTACATTAAAATACATAGTTATGCAGAATTTTCACTTGATTGAAAAAATGCTACGTTTGATACACTTGTAATATACATGAGGATTTTTGAGAAAATCCTGCTTTTGGCTGATTGGTAAGTGTAGTTATGCCCCCTAGCGGTCAACCTAGATACTTAAAAATTATTTCCAACAATTTCTCTAAGTCGGTTTTGAAACAAATACTTTTTTCCGCAAGCCGTACGGTAAACCGATTTTGAGATATAGCCGGCGGCCATTTTTAGTTGACCACCCAGTACAATGAAAAGAGAGCATCGTTTCAATTAACTCGATACATCAATAAAGGAACCAGTAAAGGAATCGTTCTGAAAATTTGGTTGCGTACAAAAACGAACATTCTCTACCAACCTAAAATATTTTTGACAAATCAGTGATGCCGCTTCCACACAAAAATAATAGTAACTTCGATTTTTTAAACGGAACACCATATATTTTACTTTATTATCGAAAACCGCATTACTTTTCTTAGAATTTTTATGAACTCTTATGCTCTATACCTACTTATCTCTTACCGTTTCTGAGATATAAATTAATTTCTTTATTATAGATATTTAATAGTTTTTTTTTGCCCGAAAACGTCACTTTTAAAAATGCTGATAATTTTGAACTCTAAAACACTGAAACCCTGAAATTTGGTAAATAGTTAACTAATACCATAGGGCTCCTTGACCTATTCCCAAATCTTGGTTGCAATATACAGGGTGGTTGAAAAATACCATAAGTGACCAAAGTCCTTTTTTTCAAACGTAACACCTTGTATATATTATTGTGGATTTCAAAAGCTGCTAAAATTTCTCTTAATTCTTGTATATCATACCTACCTGTACCTAACTAACTAGTTTAACCATTTTTTTGACGTAGTAAGAATGATTTGTAAAATGTTCATTCAAGGAAAGGGTTTTTTAATACAAGAAATAGTCATTTCTGGTTCAGAGAAAACCCTCATGTCACAAAAGAAGCCGGATTTCAAGAAAAATTTAGTTTTTATGTTTTTTGCATGTTAATGGATAATCAATTAAATTATGTAATATACGAGGAGTCATTAATTTTCAGTCAAAAATTCCAGAAACTATGTCAATATTTTGAGGACAGATGTCGAAAATTTTGTAGATAATCTGCCACTTAAAGATTATCGAAGCTGTTGGTATCAACTTGATGGAGCTCCTGCACATTGCACTAGCGTTGTTAGTGCAGAACTTGATAGGATTTTTGACGATCGTTGGATAAGACACATCACATTGTCCAAATAAAATAAATAAATTCATAAGAACTGCCGTTGCCTAGATCTAACGCAGGCAACGGAGCTGCATTCGTATACTTTTCTTCCATGACTGTGTTTTTCTATCTTGTATCCAAACTTAATGAAATGTCAAAACGATAACCAAAGTAACATACGTAAACATCAGTTTTTGTCATGGCTAACTTACTAATAACGGAATGAAAATTGAATTGTATAGAAAATTTCATAAATTATGCTTAATACGTCAAAAAAATAAAACTAGTTAGGTACAAGTGTTATATACAATAATTAAGAGAAATCTAAACAGCTTTTCAAATCCGTAATAATATACAGGGTGTTTGAAGAAAAGGACTTATGGTCACTTTTTCAAGTTACCAGAATAAATCTATTTTTCAACCACCCTGTATATTGCAACTAAGATTTGGGACTAGGGCAAAGAGCCCTATGGTATTAGTTAACTATTTACCGAATTTCAGGGTTTCAGTGTTTTAGAGTTCAAAATTATCAGCATTTTTAAAAGTGACGTTTTCGGACAAAAAAACCTGTAATTAATTTATATCTTAGAAACGGTAAGAGATAAGTATAGAGTAGAGTTAATAAAAATTGTAAGGAAAGTAATGGGGGTTCGATAATAAAATAAAAAATATGGTGTTGCATTTAAAAATCGAAGTTACTATTATGTTTGTGTGGAAGCGGCATTACTGTATTGTCAAAAATAATTTAGGTAGGTAGAGCATGTCCGTTTGTGTAAGCGACCAAATTTTCAGAACGATTCCTTTACTGGTTCGTCAGAAACGTCTAACGTTCCATTCACCGTGAACCACCCTGTATACCTACTTACACAAGGGACGTATCGTTTGAAATTAGTTCGAAGCTTCTTTTAGTTGCTTTTTTAATGGACCTTCGGCTCCAACAAGACACGAAAATTATTCCCAAGCATATAAACTTTTTAAAACAATTCTCCCTGTCTCCAAATTCTCATTAAAAAAGCTTCGCATATCCTTCCAACATCTTTAATAAAATCCTAAAATGTTGAAAGGAAAATTCCGAAGAGTATTTAAGATAGGTTTACAAATTACCAGGCAAATGCGGAACCCGGACAAAGTTATACTTTCAAAGGGAACCTCAAGGGAAAACCGGATAATCCATTAAACAAGCAAGACCCTGGCAAAAAGTTTTCAATTTAATTATTCTTAAATAATTAATTTCTGCAGACAAGGAAAACGAGCAAAAAAATCAACCGTTTTTAAACTGGCGCACCCAGGTGGGCAAGAATGTATATGCCTATTTACTATCTGGATAAGAAGCATGTTTGAAGTTTCAAATGTTCTGCATATAGCCCGGATCTAAACCCGTTTGAAGATTGCTGAACTCACAGTCCAGCGTCGATCTTTACAACAAAACTTATAACAAGAGCAAAAGAATGCATTCGGCAGAATAAACAATTGCTAGGAACGAATAAAAAAATTATCATGTATATAGTATGGTTGTTTAAGTGTGCAACATATGGGCAGTTTTTTTATTACCGATTTTTCAGAAAATTTTATTTTTGGACGGCTTGTAGTACTTCTAGTTCATATTCTTTAGTACATACAGTTTTGGTACGTTCATTTTTATATTTATAGTCTAAAGACTCGTCTTTTTATTAAAATTATTTAAAATTCTGCTTACAGTTGAATAGTGAACTTGTTTATCTGGATGTCGTTCATTGAATTTATCTCCTGCTTCACGCACTGTTTTATAGTTTTCTCCACCTATTAACACTAATTCTGCCTTCTCGGCTAACGTTAACTGTATTGGAGGAGGCATTTAAAATCAAATAACAACAATAATTATTTATGAATAAATAATGCCCCCAAACGGTCATAATGTTTACTTTTATCCCTTATTTTTTTTTCCTATCTGCGATTATTTTAGCAGGATTTCACGTTTGTCGCTTAATTTGTAGTTTTTTTAATAAACATTTAAAATAAAAATTTTATACTTAAAATGAGAGTTTTTTAATTTTCATATTATCATTACTAATAATTAATCTTGTTAAAAAGAATTTTTAGGATATTTTCAAGTTGTGTTTAATATCGTTGCAACAAACATGAAGTTTGTGATTAATAAATTAAAAATTCAAGTAAATTTTACAAATATGCTTGAATTTGAGCAACGATATGTGAAATTGATTTGATTATGATTAATTTATGAAGGTCTTTATGGTGAATATAAAAAAAAAATTTGGGAAATTATTAATGTTTTTTAAGAAAATATATGTTTTTTTATTTTAGGAGGTCACGTTTTTGAATCCATGCATATCTTTTAATTCTAAACAACTTTTCTTAATAACATTTTGCTGAATTTTCTGAAATAGGGGTACTTTATTCTTGTACAAGTTTTATATTTTTTGGCCTACCCTGTACGCCGTTTGAGTTGCAACCATTCCAAGTGCACCTAATATGATTATCGAAAATGCACCAACTTTTATCAAGAAAATTTTTTTCTGAGAAATCGGTAATAGAAAAAATGCCCATATGTTGCACACTTAAACAACCACACGGTATATTCAATACGAAGCGTTATTGCTGCTGGAGGTGGACAATGTGGATAGTATGAACACTGGACATTACTACATGCTGACAATTGTTTATTTTATTATCTTAATATTAATAGTGCGATGATAATGCTTTAAAATCAGAGCTTTAAAGCCTTTATTGGAAACGTTCGTTTTAAAAGATATTAAATGTTAAATCAACAATGTCAGAATGAAAAATACAAACTTAAATTTTTATCTTCCATAAAAATAGGGGCAGCGGCGGGCGAGGTTAATTTGGTTTATTTACACGTCCGATTATAAAAATTAACGTAAAACCTATGGTTATTATTTTCCATGCGGTGTCATTAAATCAGATCAAATGATACTGCAGATGGATCGTTTAATTTCAAAACGGCGCATCCACATAATTTTAGTAAAAATCAGAAATAAAAATTACTCACTACTCTCACTCGGTACTTTAAAATAGTACCGGTGCTCCTCGAAAACAAAATCCTGGTTTATTAATTTAAAAGGTAATTACAAATCCCGGGCCAGTAACAGCTAAAATTAAAGAGCAAATTAAAGCTATTTTGCAGGCTGCCATTTGAAACTCATGAATATTTAGAGAATTATAATTAAAGGAAAATATATTCTGAATATTCCCAGCTATTTGAAAACCATCAATTTATATTGCGTCATTATTTTTTTGCCAATGAACATCAAATTCCAAAAAGTTGTGGCAAACTTTATTGCGATTATTTGTTTATTAAAATTTTTACAAGTATCAGTAATATGTAGTGACTATGGAGGACTTAAGGTAGGAGGCCGATCGCAATGCATTGGATTCGGTCCCAAATTAGCATCGGTAATTCAGCTTTACGAGTTGCCATAAGATGGCGCTCGTGTTCGAAGTGGGCTATCAAATAAATGGTTTCTTATGGACGCGATAACTATTTTTATTTAAATTAGTTCTTTAAGGAACAAATAAGGACTTTTATATGAATTTACACTTACTTTGTTATACTTATTAGTAAACTCGGCCTGTATAAAGTTTCAACGATGCTTCGTTTTTAAAATACAGGAACATTCTAGCTAGAGGGTTTTACCTTTGGAGCTAGAAAGAGACTTATTTGGCTGCGTTTCATCTCTGAAGAAGATCCTGTCTTACCACCCCGACACAAAGCAAACTCTACTTTTATAAATTGTACCATTATTCATTATAAATATGGAAATTAATTACAATACAACATTATTTGTCTTGTCTTGCCTTCAAACATGATTTGTTATTTCGAAAAATAAAATGTCAATTGTCAAAAGTAAAAGCACAGAAAAATAAAGGGTTTAAGTAAAAGCTAAAAACTATGGAGGATCTAGTTTTCCACATTAAAAACGAAGAAGAAGAAGACAACATCAGCCCACTTCGGACGCGAGAGCCATCTATCGGCCAATAGCGAACTAACCAAAAAACCGGGACAGAATTTGAAAATGCTGCCATTGTCGATCGGCCTCCTACCCTATAGTTCTCCATAGTAGTGACATACCGTAAACTTATATAATATGTATACAGATATGGAAATGCATTGTCTGCCCATATACTAGTAATAAGTTAGAATACAAAAAATATTAAGTACTGCAAAGCTATTAGAAATAGGTAAATTATGTTTGCCTCACTTCATCGTATCGTGAGACCCAGTGGCGTAACTTTAGATTTTAGCCCTGGGGGCAGAGTGGTTTGGCGAGGCCCAATTACGATACACCATACTCGTACACTTGCCTAGACCTAAGATGCAAATATTACATGCCACTTGTGGTAGTAGAGGGGTAAATAGTGCTTGGTCTGAGGGGGTAAAGATGCCACGGCGCCAAGAATTTATAAGTTTGAATTTTGGTTAAAAAACGAACAACTAAAATATATTAGGTAGTTCAAATTAACATACATAGTTTGTAGTTAATTGACGTTTATGTTTCACATCCCTCCTTGATTTAGTGCTAGCGAAGGATTCAATTATGTCGTCGATGTTAAAGCCTTAGCTTTTCGTATTTCAATAGATACCTATTATACTAAGACTGGATAAGCGATGTTGACTCATTGAGCTTCGCAAATGGTTTTTAATAATCTTCAACTTAGAAAATGCACGTTCTGCTTGTGCAACTGACACTGGCAGAGTTAAAAATAACATACAGGCTGTACAAACTTCTGAAAATTTGGTGCTAGCAAATAATTGTTCACTATAAAGAATTTTGCAAAATCCTGAATAGTTTTCAATTCAATTAGCTTATTGCCAGTTGCACAATTTGGCTCGCAAGGTCAACTGACAAATCATGATTATATTTTTCTACCAAGTTTAAAACGAACTATTCAAGTTCACTTTCCGACAGGTTCCGAATATTTTAAGGAAAAATCGGTGTAAAAAGTCTTGCAATGTCATGTAAACTCCTAAATTGCACTTCCAACTGGCGGATAACTATATCCAATGTTCCATAAAATATTTACGTTTTGAAATGGATTTTGCATCTGATAATCTTTCATCAGAATTTAATTCGTCAGCAAATTTGGAAACTTTGGGCAAGCGCAGTTGCGGCATATTTATTTTAAATAGTTCCACCCAGGTCCTTTCACTTTTCGAACTTTTTTTGTACAAAGCATTCAACCCGGAAAGAATTATTTTGCGGAAACCGCCCACCATCTTTCTTCAACAGCTAACAGATCGCGATTTCAATTTTTGCGAAGTGGCTACATTTTCCAAATAAATGTGGGTAGTAAATAGATAGGTAGGTAACCAAAATTTTTCCTGTTTTTCGTATTTTTTTTGTTACAATTGGGTTTCGTAAGACAATATTTTAAGAACCGTACCAATATATTTTTCGACTTTAAAGTTACTTTTGGATGGGCCCCAAGAGCCTCTGAGCCCGGGGGCCACGGCCCCCTCTGCCCCCCTGTAGTTACGCCACTGGTGAGACCATGAGAACGATCTACTACTGTTGTTTTCTTGGTTTTCTTGTGCTAGTGTCTTTCGACACTTTTACACACTTATTGTTCTGAAATTAATAAGACAAATGTGCCCTAGGATGGACGTTAGTGGTGTTTACTGATTTGTATTTTGGAGATTAAAAAATAATTTTTTCCAAGAAAAAATCAGATTTCAATTTTTCCAAAAATTTTTTGGTTTTGAAAATTGACCAAGTTTTTTACGTTTGGCCAATTTTAGTTGTTAATTTAAAAATCAAACAACTTGTCGTACATTCAAGCTAGGCTTGAAGTTTTTTTTTGATGTTTTTTGTGTCATTATTGAGTAATAGGAGCATTTATGCTCCTGTGACGTATTTTGAGCAAGTTTGGGGCGGGATTTATGGGGAATGAATTTTGGATTAGCTGGTTTGGGTGGAACTGCTTTTTCCTAAAGAACTCAGTATGTCTTTTGTTTAAAAATTCTCTGATAGTTTCTACTTTAAGGTCGCGGTGTATCGCCGCTCCCCTGATGTAGTGGGGGGCATTGGTGATTGCCCTGAGAATTTTATTTTGAAAAACTTGAAGACGATGCCTGCGAGTTTTAGGATGAGAACGATCAAAGAGATGCGATGCGATGCGGGATGATTAGGAGTTGTTTAAATTTAAAAACACAACGTTGCAGAATTTCGAAGGGTGATATTTTTGTGTAATTTAAGCTTGATATTCTATGGTATACGAGATCCTGTAGAGTGTAGAGTGTACTTTATATCAGGGACACCGTATTAAAACATTATTTATGCATAAAAGCTTGCAAGCGATTAAATTGACTATTTCTTGTGTTTTTGTACCAACTGCCACCAGTAACACCTTTATTAATATCAGTTCCTTGCAATGTCACATTATGACAGTTAACTGTCATATTAAAATTTTTTATTATTTTAGTGGGGTTTTCGTGTTTTAAATTTCATAACATCATGGTACTCGCAGTATGCGCTAAAGACGTTAAGTTTTACAAATGGCCTAGCATAGATTTTATGGGCGCTTACGAAGTTCCTCCAGAATGCATGTCTGTGAAGCACATATCCTGGTGTTGCGATGGAAATAATATCCTGGTCGTGAAAAGTAAGGGAGAACCGATAATTGTAAAAGCCCCAACCAAAATAGAAAATCGAATTTCTCCACAGAAATGTGCTTCTTTGAATAATGTTTCTACCGGAGCGTTTTCCAAAACGAATGTAAACCTTTTATCTCTAGGAATGGAAAGCGGAGAAGTAAATATTTTAAATTTGGATACTAAAGCATTGACTAGGTATGTAAAATCGGCAGGTTGTAGTACAGCTCGACACACCAGTCTATGTCTACGACGTATCGGTAAGGGGAAAGCACAATCCTTTAAAAATGGCTTAGTCATGGACGTGCGGCAGCGATTTATTTAAATTTAACAAAACTAGGGAATAATTATTCTAGAATAATAATAATTGCATTTTATATATAAAAATTATTATTTTAATTAGTTTTAAAAAACAGCTACATAAATGATTGATGGTTTTTCGGTTTCGATCGTTTTGCGAAAAAAAAAAATTTTAAAAATCTCTCTACCCCTGATTAGTGTACCTATCTAACTGTCTTCTTCACCTTCACCCTCATCACTATATCACTATCATCGGAGTCTGTGTCGTCGTCAGGCTCAAGCTGTATTATGACAGGTTCAATCTCCTCCATTATATAGTCGGTCTCCCAAGACCGATTTTCTATGTCGACGACATGTCGACAAAACTTTTCCCAATCAGCTGGTATCACTGAGGCGATGGCTTCGTCCATAAGCTCTCTTAGTTTAGAGATGCTAAAGTACCCTAGTGTCGCTTCTCAACTTTTGCAGCAGTTTTTTTTTAGGTTGGAACCACTTTTAGTTCTAAATAAAATGTTTCTATTGTTCTCCGAACAATTCCAAAATCAAAATGTTCGATTTTTTCCACCGCAGAAAGACGAGGCCTCTTCTTGCCTGGAGATAATAGCAAGTGATCGGGCTTGTTTTCTTTCCTTTTGATGTCTTCTTTGTGGATTTTTTTTTACATCACCCACGCTCCCGTATACATCGCAACTTCGCAACCCTGTCTAATTTTCGCTTTGGTGGCAATTTAAAAGTATTATTTTCAGATTCCCCCTCACATATATTGTAAACATTAGCAATTAGGTACTTCACGGGTTTGACTGTGAAGGGTTTTACCACGAATATATTGATTCGTGTTCACTAATTCACAACACTTACAAAGTTTATACTCACACTTCCAAAGTTTAAAATTCCAAGATATCACACTACAAAACACTACGACACACGACACGATGCCGACCGCCGACGTATTTATAAAAATAAATCAGTAACTCTTGCCCATTGTATCGCTACGTCACTGACTAAGAAAACAAATTACCAAGAATCAATCACATTTCTTCAAAGGTCGGCCATTACTTTTTGCGGGTGTCAGATGACACCCGTAACCAATTACAATAGTTATAGCCACCTGTTCCCTTTGAACTTACGCTATGTTGCCATATTTTTACGCTAGAAGTACTTTAATGAAGGAACTCTCTATTTTGCATTTCAATATCAAAATTAATAGGATAAAAAGAAATTTTAAATAATGTTGAAATTGTAATAAAATCTAAAATATTAGTTTCTTAAATATATTACTATTTCTTTTCAATGAGTAAATTAAATTCATTAATTATTGTACTGTTGACCCGGTAAGAGATATTAAATTAGAATTTAATAAGTTGTACGTGACAACATCGTATTCCGCAAACCATTTTTTGCTCGCATTCTTTTCGTAGACACAGATCCGTGTGTCGACCTCTAAGTCGACAATACTCGCACTAATGTTCAATTCCACTGGCTCGTAGGAAATATTATAAAGTCGCCACAGTGGTTCTTTTCCCGTGCGTCATCACTTTTACGTCATCAAAATCGTATGAATCAAATCAAAATTACGAGACGAAAAAAGTCAAAACTAAGTTAAGTTCATAAAATGGACGTGCCTGCCTACCGTTTGACGTACCTACATAATATCACGAAAAATTATTATTTATTTTAAGTTTTGCCCGGCATTCTCTATTATCTAAAAGAAATTGACAAACAAATGTTTATACATTTAATACTATTTTTAAAGCTTAAAATCTACAAAAGTTTGGTGTTTTATTGACTATTAAAATCGCAAAAGTCAAATTTTTAACATCCTTTCATTTAAGGGAATTTAGCCACTGCCGTACACGTTTCAAAGAACTTTCACGGTTAGAATATTTAAAATAAATAAATTAGTTATTATAAAAATCCATAAATACTTACCGCCAAAACAGATGGTGGGTATAATTACCTCTAAAAAGAACTATTTTTAGAAACAGGAACAGTTCTAAGGCACACAGATTTACAAAATACGAATTAGATTGGCAGATCAAAATAAGGTTGACAATGACGTTCTAAAATACAACGGTTGTCAACTAAACAAATAAAGAAAGTAATTAACTGACGTTTATAGTTTTATCCTTGTCTAGCACGTTATATTATTGCGGAATTTTGGAGACGTTCTTTTATGCTTTTATTCAAACTTGTTACTGTAATAAACAAGGATGCAGAGTTATTAACCACGTCCTGATCGTTGATTGATGACGCACGGGCAAAAATCCACTGTGGCAACTTTAGCTTTACCAAATAAGGGTGGAAAATGATATAATATAAGGTTTTAAACTAGGTTAATGTAAATTTCAAATATACTAATATACACTATACAAGTTTTTATACGATAAAATTGTAACCTTTTGCAGATATATTACTTTCTAGATACCCTGTATATTTTTCAATAATTTAGAAGAAATGGGGGCCTTGTTATGCTTTCGTATGAAAAAAAATGGCAACCCTAAAGAAGATATTTACCTTTGTAGTACTACTGGGACACTCTTATTTACAAATCATGTCTTGAGAAAAAATCGGAAAATTTCGGTAGAGGCAGTTATAAGGGTGCCATTGACGATGGAACGTAAAAGATGTAACGGGGAACTCGGGGAAAAAGAAAACAGGACCTAACATAAAGTGGCTTATTATTAACATTTAAAACCATAACAATCAAAATTTTATGAAAAATATTTAAGGTACCAAATGGGTACCAAATAAAAATGTTTAAATTAGAATATTCCAAATCTCAACAATAAATCAAGTGTCTCTTTTAATCAGATTTGAATGTAGTTGTGGAAAAATGATGATATTTATACTATGGATATTTGTAAAAAATACAAGTACAATTTTATTAATAATCTCAATCCTGAACCTTTTTCTTCTTTAGGTGCCTTGTCCGCCTCGGACGTTGGCAATCATCAGCGCTATCTGAACCTTGTCTACAGCTCGGCCGAACAATGTGGTGCTCACTCCATACCATTGCCTTAGGGTTTTTAGCAGGGGTACTCTTCTTCTACCCGGGCCACCCTGTCCTTCGATCTTTCCTTCTATAGTTAAATTCACATAAAGTTTTAATGCCAAATGTCAAGACTTGTCATTGTCTAGTTACTTTAGATTTCACCAACTTTCTAAATTTCTTATACAGCTGAGATTGGTCAGTGTTCTTTCTTTTTCTTTTCTGGAATTGTTCGGCCAATTCTTTTTATTTCTATCTCTTTTTAATCGTATGAAATAATACAAGATAGAAATACTTTGTGTGCAGTACAATAATAGAATTATACTAATTAAATTTAGCCATTAGAAATTTATATTTTATGAGTTGCTGCAGTATTTGACAAGTATGACAGAACTGACATGTCACCGCGTTAAAAGTTTATGTGAATTCAACTATATAATGAGTTTTAAAAGTCGATACTTGTTATTCCTTAAGATGTGACCAAAATAGTCCAGTTGTTGTCCAGGCGTTGAAGTACCTCGGTGTTACGCACTCTTTCTACCCAGGAAATTCTGAGGATCCTTCTGTACGTCCACATTTTAAAGGCCTCCAGTTTTTTACACATCGCATCTGTCAAAATCCAAGCTTCCCTTCCATAGAGTAGTATGCTGAACACGTAACAGCGAAGTAGTCGGATGCGTAGAGGCAAACTTAAGTCTCTACTGTAAAGTATATTACGCATCCTCAGGAACGAAGCACGAGCTTGTTCTATTCTTGCTCTAATCTTCTGCATACCGTCCCATTTTTCGTTTAGCTGACACCCAAGATATTTAAAAGTTTCCACTTGCTCAATTCGTTGCCCGTTGATTTCCAGCATTCCATCCACGTTGTTTGACTTGCTAACTGCTAGCCACTTTGTCTTTTTCACGTTCAGGCATAGGCCGGCCTCCCTTGCTTGCTTGCTTGCAGCCGTCACGCGGCTAACTAGTTCCTGCAGCCCCTCCAGGGAGTCGGTAACAAGAACAGTGGAACCTGAACCAGTAGTAGATATTTTGTTGGATATTTTTAATAAAAAAGCCTTTCTGCCTAATTTATTATTAAATATCTTAACGAACAAAAACTTTTAGTTCCTTTTGCAGAATGTAATAAACATTCAGAAGAAAGTATTGCAGACATTTTACTCACCAGTATTTCAAATAAATCAATAAAAAATTACTGTGGTAAAAAAAATTACCGCTTGGCTAAAAATAAAAAAATAAAACTACATACTCTTACTAAATAATAACCCCTTACCAAAATAATCTTTGCTGGAAGTTGCAGTAAAACAAGTTCAATAACAATATTACTAAAGGAGAAAGGAACCGTCCAGCATGGAAGTCTGGCAACTCAGCCCACTTCTCACCTCAGCATTGGATATATTATAGGGCTCCGTTTAAGCTATTTTGAACTTTTTTCGCTGAGTTGCTAAATTGTTGCGCAACATAATTCGCTAGTGAGTGGCCCGTTTAAATCAAAAACAGCAAGTTTAGAGTTCAGAGTCGAAGCTCACAATTAACTTTTTCTACGGTCAATTGCTTCGATTAAAATATAAATTGATACGCTCGCTGGTCGCGCGTTTGATCACCTTTACTTTAGCACACCTTAATTTAAACATTAAAACCATGACATTGTATTAGGTATTGTTAACTTGTGCCCTATGTTATAAATAAATAAATAAATAAAGAACAGGACACAGAAACAGTGACAAGCATATTATAAGAATGCTTTATTTAGCATAGGTTTTATCAGAATAAAAAGCGATTTAACGAAAGTTGGTATGTAGATTTATTTGAGGACGCCCTTAAGGCTTTCTTGATTTATTCAAAAGCATAGGCCAAAAAAGCCTTCAATGCGTCTACGAGTGACTGTAAATACCATCCTATAATAAAATCACAAAGTCTTTTGAAAGCTAGTTTTAGAAATGGATGGTTGGTAATTCCTTAAAGGAAAAAAAGGGAAACGGCTATAGGTTCTACCTAACATTATAGTCCAGGAGTTGGAGGGGTCCAATCTGTACCGAAAAGATAAGGTCCTTTTTAATGGCTCCTTTGTATTAACAGAGAATGACATGTCGGCCGATCTGTTTTTGCCCATAAAACTAATAAAAGTAGGCGATTTCGGTTGTTTTCTTTAACAAATTTTCCCTTTAAGACAGCAACGTATAAATTTGAATACAGGTCGGAACGAAGAAATGTTTCTGCCGGCTTTCATCCACCCGGAAGTGGTGGCAGAATACAAATTCAAGGAGTCAATTAAAAATAGGTTGGACGCCTTTAACTCCCCTACTACCAGTTGGATACAAAGAAAGGCTTTCGTTTAAGGAAAGTTTCTTAATATAATTTTATTTTTTAACGTAGGTAATCTTCCTTGCCTTTAACGCACTTGCATGATATCTTAATCTTTATTGTTTTGATTATTACACCTAACAGAATTATTCCATCTAAATACACATATAAGATTATTTTTCTTTCAAAATCAGTAGTTAATAGATGAAGAAGCACATGCTTAGTAAAATTTTATGTACCATCAACTAACTGAATCAACCAACTAACAAACACGATAAAACTTTATTGTGTTCTAAATTTACGTATGTCGGACGTGTCATTAAAACACAAACTTATAATAACCGAATTATAAATGTTTTTTTTTACTTTTCAGGTATAAAAGGTTACCAAGCGGTATTCAAAACTTAGATTTTTCCTACGACTCCAAATGCCTTCTGGCCGGTTGCTTTGATGGAAATATTTATTTATATGACGTCAAAGGTCGACCAACAGCAAGCTTTATGGTTCCAAATTGCTACTCCCTCTCCACAACTTTATTTAGCAACTATACGAATTTGCTGGCAGGAGCAAGTAAAGAAGGAACATTGGCTATCTGGAGTGGGGACACAACCGACCTTCTCTTTTCCTGCAAAGAACATACAGCAAGAATAACAGACATCGCTTTTTTGGAAAATACTGTTACTTCAGTCGGAACAGATGGATTTTTGTGCATATTTGACTTGCGAGTGCATAATACAGTTTCCAAATGCAACTTGGAAGGGGCATTGTCTAGTTTGGCTTATTTTTCAGGAAGCTACGATCTTGCAGTGGGCACTTATAACCAGATTAGAAGTTACGACATAAGAAACTTAAGCACTCCTGTCAGAACGCTACTGATTAATAACGGAGGTCATATTAAAAAAATTGCTGCCCCGCCTATTGATTTAAAAGAACTTCAAAAATCTACTGATAAATTGGCTTCAAAAAAGACTTATGGGGAAGATTTATCAGCTTCTGGGGACTTTTCTATTGTTTCCACCTTGGCATCGGAAGTAACACCAACGCCTAGTTACAGTGAAGACACGTATGAAGCAGGTCCAACACCAGTGGGAAGTCAAAAAGTTATTGCTATCCCAAGCTCATCACAATCTTCACAGAAATGCCCCAAAACATACAAAGTGTCGGATGTAAAAGACCTGGAAAAATTTGTTGAAGATTATATGAAATATATGTCCACTCAGTATGCAGAGAAGATGGCGCAAGCTTTCTACGCTTTAAGAATTAATACAAGTAAACAGTTTATTTGCATGGGCGAAAAGATGGATCAGAGTTGGAATAATTTTATAGCATATTTGAGATTCGCAGGAGCTTCTGAAAAAAGTTCAAGTTCTGAATCCGCAGGTGGATCGGATGTGGGAAAACATAAATAATTGACTATATTTATATTCACATTTTGGGACCTAAGTAAAGCAATTTCAATAATTAATTTTGTCTTTTAATTGATGCCATTGAAAGAAGCAACATTTTCTTTTGTTTCTAAATTTACGTAGACATAATTATCGCACCGAAAAAACGCTATCGAATATTCCTTTATTGAAAAGTATTTACGAGGGGTAAACCGCGGTTATTATGTCTACTAATGCCTTCAATTCCTTATTTTAATTAACTAATACACCTAATTTCTTTACAAATGCCCAGTAATGCCCACCCATGCCAATTAATTCCCACTAATACCTTGAATGCCAATGGTAAATTTCACTTTAAATAAATAATATCTTTGTATCTTAAAGTCTGTAAATTTAAAAAATGGAGATTTAGTTGACAACTTGTCTAAAACTTGAATAAAAGCCAATAACCGAGTGTCTAATTAAATACCTACTTAAATGTAAATATGTATAATTTATCCAAACTCAGTTTGAGGACATTCCAATCATTCCATACGGCGGTAAACAGTCTTAAAGAGACCGACCTCACAACCAGGGTTGTCAGATCTTTCTTCTTCAATTCTTTAGGTTTTTTTATTAAAGATGTTTCATTTATATCAGTATTCAATTGTTAGTCAGTAACTTTCTTTGAAAGCTAGTTTGCAAATATACTTTAAACCGAGGAGTTTTGAGTGTGACAGAAAAAAATAACAACCCAACAAACATTTAAAGCCTTGGCGACCTCTCATTTGGAGAAAATGACCTATTTAAGTAAAAAATAGTCTATTTTTTACCTCCAAATCGGCTTTTTAGACGAAACGGCCAAAGAGACTAACTGTTTGGTCAAAACAAAGTAATTCGAACTTATTAATACGTGTTCAAAGTGGGAAAATATAAGAGGCCCAAGAGATGGTCCAAAAGAGTAGATAATTACCTTGTAAATCGACTTGATAGTTAGGTCTAAGGAAAGTCAGTAATACACGCCCAACCAGGTTATTTTTTACCTTAGATTGGGCCTTAAAGCCCAATAATCTTTTAGGCCCATAAATGAAGAACAAATTACTTCGTTTTGTCTTTAATATATCTTCATGGTCAGGTTATAATGTGAACACTTTCTGAGGTGATGTATACCCTATATTAGTCTTACATTTTGTACTTAAAGCCCAGAAGGCTTTAAAGTATAAAATAGGTTATAGTTATGATTTAAATAATTTCTTTATAGCCCAATATTTTGTCCTCAAAGTGATTTTTACCGGATATAAAGCCGTATCTTCCAAAAATTATGTCTTTAAAGAGATTCTGGCTTAGAAAACTTGAATGATGATTGTAAAGTTTATTGCACTGTAGTAATCTTCCCACTTGCGGGGAACATAAGAATTTTTTATTTATTTATTTATTTATTTACGCATTCACATTTACAAGATATCAAATCAATTTACAAAAAATTTCTTAACCTAAAATTACCCTCTTGGCAGAAGGGGCAGAAGTTTTAAACCTATCTTTAGTTACATTAAAGAAATCAAGTTGACTACAATATTTGTTGACATTTCGGCTAATTCTGTTGACTGGATTAAACATAAAATAATAAGTACGACACTGAGGGACATGTAACAGTGGAGCATTACGAGTTATGTAACCTGGAACATAAAACTTCAAGGCAGAGAGACATTCAGAACTACATACAAAGTTATTAATAATATTAGAAGCAAAACACACATCATAATACTCCCTTCTGTTCCTCAGAAAACTTAATTGCAAGTAATTATATGTATTTTCAACTGAGAGAAAAATGCCATTTCTACCAAGTAGAATAATCCGAGGAGGAGCTTGACCCTCTCCATTTTAAAATAATCAGTTTCCATTTTTTCGGCGAAATAAAAGGGGTCGCGTAGGAGCTATACAAAACGCCGGAACAAAGAAAAAAAAACGTTGTACGTTTATATTCGAACTATTCCAAAAAGTAAGGTTAGTTACATTATAATAGTGGCTATTAATCCGTTGCGAGACATTAATTCAGCAACCCCGGTAGAAACATTTTATGGAGTAATTGGCCGTACATAGGGCCTGCAGAATTCTTAAAAACCCCAAATTAGGCTTCATAAACACTTATTATTATAAAGTTAGCCATATAAACGAATATTTCTCCTAATTTAGACCTATCAAGACGGAAGATACAAAATAGGAAATTTTCTCCTAGCGTAACCTAATACGGGTTGACTTATAGGTCCAATTTTTTTTAAGGCCCAAACCACAGGAAATCACGACCTTTAGGAAAAATATTTTACTGACGCCATATTTTTTTCAACATGGTGTATTATTTTCAATTAATTTTGTTAGATTACTTGTAACACTAAAGCAACAACAAATATATTACAAAAACCGAGCACAGAAACGAGCTAACTCACTCGTCCAAGCACTAAATATTGGCTACATTTTAAATTTTTGGTATTTTTAATTTTAATTTACCTTGTTTTTTTTAATTAAATGCCTTTTTTCTGGGGCGCGGTCAGTTTTTCTAGGTAAAATTGAAATCTATAGGAACATTTTTTACGCGCACCCATTTTTTCACTTCACATCGATGAAATAATGATTTTTATAAGTACATACCTATCTATATACTACCACTCCATTTTAAAAATCAATAGCGGCTGACATGACATGTTCTGATTTAAGAACCCTCCTGCCTCCTGTGCTTTGATACAAATAAAAACAAAATACTATTTTTATCTTTTTCTAAAATTGTGGTTATGATTTTCTATAAACTTCATAGCCCATAACAGGCCCAACATAGGCCCACATAGGTAAAATACGGGTAAAAAACACCTCTTTACTACCACGGAGAAGACTACTTGGCCTCGTCTATGAAGAACAATTCTCCTAATGACAGGTGGTTCTTACCACTTTATTACCTTGGTTTTATTCCCCACTAAGTGATAAAGTGGTATAAATTACTAACTTCTGACTATGTAAAGCGGTCCGTCGAGCTTTATAGTTAAAATATTAGGTAAAAGTCACCTTTTTTAGACTATAATTGTTTGTTGGGAAGCCATTCATTGTTATCATAATACATTCTTTAGTCCTTAAGAAACAATATAACTGAAATCAAGACAAAAAGTGTTTTCAGTGTTTAAAAACAACTAATTAACAAACCCTTTTTTCTCGTATACTTATACATAATATATTAACAAACCAGAAAATTTGGTAGAACTGGCAACCGTTCACAATTTATGGACGTTGTCAGGGGTGATAAGCGCCAGTTAAAGCGGCTGGTATAAGCTGAAGCGGTCTCCAACCCGTTCAACGATCGATTCTGTCAGACAGAAATAGGCCAGTGATCGCCGATGGCGTGGAAGAGACGAAGTAAAAATATACGTGATTAGGAACTTATGGACGGGCCGGGGAATGGTCTCAGAATGGAGTTCTGGTAAAAAAATTAAAGCATTTTCTGAGCAGTGTCGTGCCGTGTCAGGTTTATTTTTCTGGTTCTAGTTTTGTGTATAGAATCTTTGAGTTACCTTATATTTATTATTTTAATATAATATTATTATATATACAGTGGGTTTATAAAGTGTAGTATGTACAAACACCTAATGTTAAACAAACTTATAAGTGCGTATACGCATTTTAATTATTTGTTTGGGATGTCTATGGTTAGAAGTTTCATACTGTTTTATGTCATTAAATTGACCTAAGAAACACTATACTATAAATATAAATTAATAAATTTAGAAAAATATATTTAGAAAAAAGCCATTTTATTCTCTTATGGTTTTGTGGCCGCCACTGCACATAAAATATATGGTCTTCATAATAACGTAGTTTTCGGTTAAACTGGTGAACATTACTGCAGTCTCGCGTATGTTATTTTGTTCGCCGAGCAAAGCAGCCAGCAAAGCCGCGGCCTACTCCTGTACGCTTCAACCAGTAGTCAATATTGTATAAATGTTGCCTGCCGGCAATATAATATGCTCCAATATCGAATTAATTTAAAAGAAAATATTTAATGTTTGTAGAAATTGGTAATTGGAAATTGCTAATTGGTACCTCAGCGGTAGAACGGCAGTTCATACATCAAAACGGTAGATGTTCCGCAAAAACTGGATTTGGCAACATTGCAGACAGCTTGCAAATACATGCAATCTTGCCAACTTGACTAAATATTCATTGGGCGAAGCTTTTCCCAAAACTATTCAGCTTAATAAAAAAATTACATGCAAAATTACTTTCGAAAATAAATTTAAAGTATAACAATCAAGGCATTATTTAATTAAGTAAATTTAATGCCAAAATAAAGTTTTATTTTCAGAGTAATACTTCTATGGTTAATTTCTCTAATGCCTCTACAAATTCCTCCAATGCCTCGACTAATTCCTGCAATGCCTACTAATTTCTTTAGTAATGCCACTAATTCCCAAGATTTATACACCAAAATTCCTCCGCGGTTTACGCCTCGAGTATTTACTTTAAAGTAATAATATTACTTAATTATTATATACTATATAATATACTAGCGGGTACTCGCGGCTTGGTTCGCAAAAATCAATAATCATAAATTTTATCTAAACAAAGTAACGGATACCATACATACTACCTAATAGAACCTTTATTAGGTACCTACCCATATTATTTTTGCAGAAATTTCTTTGGTGTTTTCTTAAATTATTTCTTTCTCTAAAAGTGGGACCCTATAGGCTCGGACCTACCGCGCCTATTGGAAAAATAGGTCCTGAGCCTGGTCTCGATCACACAGGTCAAAGTACATTGTCGAGAACAAGGTTTTATACCTGTAGGCCACGTGAAACTGTCGCATCGTCTCCGTCTCTGTCTGGAGTCACAGTACAAATCTGACTCAGCACACAAATAAGACGGATCAGTCATGGTCAGGTCGTAGATTCAGTTGTTAAACTATACCGAACTCGCAACCCGACCCTGATCGATGTGCGACTTAAACTTTTCTGTGTATTATGGGTACGACTTGTTTCTCATTACCATTGATTAGCGGATCGGTCGGCGAATAAGTTGGAACGGACCAATCCGATAATGAATTTAGGCTTTAAACCTTGGTAATTTCCGAAACAACCGAAAAAATTATTTTTCTACGACCGTGCGTTTTAACCCATTCTCCCGCACGCATTTTAGTTTTGAAAGTGTCACTTTCCCGCACTAGTGCGGGAAAATAAAATTATGCAAATTTTGACCTTATTAGATATAGGGAAGTTATAACTATTGTTACAATAGGTAAGTAAATAAGTATTTACGAAATCCGAAATAATCCATCTAATAAAATCTACCTTTTTTCTAGCTTTTGGTTGTATTTTAAATTTTTTGAAAATATAAAATATTGAAGATATTGTTATATACTTACTTAACCCTGTACATTTCTTTAAAGTCATGTCATAAAACAACTATTAAACCAACCTGTGACTGATAGTTTGATATCATTTGCTATGATTACCAAGCCGTGTCATTGTTACTAAAACGTCAAAGTTATTTAAAAAGCGTCTTCGAAGTGACAGTATAGTATTTTTCTAAATAAAACCGAATCAAAGCAATATTTAATGGATTCGTCCGACGAAGAACTTTCCGAAGCCATTTTGAAGGCTGCAGATAAAGTAAATTCCGAGCTGTTACCTGCCAAATACAGACTAACGTATGAAAATGAAAAGCAATACGAACATTTTGTTACATGGAAAACCTATAAGGAAGAGAATATTAACATTCATAATAAATAATTAGTAGGTAGCTTTTTAGTTACAATTTTATATATTATAATACGTTGAAATAAAATAATTTTTGTAAAATAAGTACTATGTATACTTTTTTGTATATCTACAGTGACCGGCAGAAAGTGCGCAGCATATGGGAAAGTTTTTTACCTTTAAGTTTAGAAAATTAATTTTATTTTAGATAGGTTCTGCATGTTCTCAAACCAAAATAACACCGATTAAATCCGGTAAAATTCTTATGGTATACGAGGTAGGATCAAAAATTTGAAATGCCGCTAAAGTACCTCCATCTTTAATTTTAGAATATTTTTTTACTACGAATTATTGTTTTAATTTCAAAGTTATACCCAAATTCCAAATTTCGCTTATTTTGGACAAAAAAATGGATTTAATCGTGTTTTCTGAATAACCCTGTATAAAAAATAAATGGCAACCGAACAGTACGAAAATAAGATTTTCTGCAGACTTTGTTAGAGATTATCGTCGATCATAAGTCCGATTAGTTTGTTTTCATAATATTATGGCTTTTTAAAATAAAAACATAAAAATATTAAATATTTTTGCTGCACACCGTATTTTATTTTCTGAGGGAACAAGTTAATTTTATCTAACTGATATTTTTTGATTTACATTGACTTAAAACATCTCCTAAATAGTTTTTTATTCATTGAAGTATGCATAGAAAGTTTCCTTATTTTGCGTGACGAATAAAATCCATTCAAAATATATTTTTAATTCAAATTTTTTTCTTTATACATCAAAAGGAAACTTTCTATTTTTATTCAATGTATAAAAAACTATTTAGGAGATTTTTAAGTCAATGTAAATCAAAAAATATCAGTTAGATAAAATTTACTTGTTTCCTCAGAAAATAAAATACGGTGTGCAGCAAAAATATTTAATATTTTTATGTTTTTATTTTAAAAGGCTATAATATTATGAAAACAAACTAATCGGACTTATGATCGACGGTAATCTCTAACAAAGTCTGCAGAAAATCTTATTTTTGTACTGTTCGGTTGCCATTTATTTTTTATACAGGGTTATTCAGAAAACACGATTAAATCCATTTTTTTGTCCAAAATAAGCGAAATTTGGAATTTGGGTATAAATTTGAAATTAAAACAATAATTCTTAGTAAAAAAATATTCTAAAATGAAAGATGGAGGTACTTTACTCTTAGCGGAATTTCAAATTTTTGATCCTACCTCGTATAAGATAAGTTTTTTAGTGGATTTAATGGGTGTTATTTTGGTTTGAGAACATGCAGAACCTATCTAAAATAAAATTAATTTTCTAAACTTAAAGATAAAAAACTTTCCTATATGCTGCGCACTTTCTGCCGGTCACTGTATACGGTCGTAGAAAAAACAATGTTCCTAATTCATGCGTAAAGTGTCTTTCCCGCCCATGACCGCTTCCCGAACTCCGCTCCGCGTCGTTTGGTTCAACTGCGGTCGCGTGCGAGAAATTATCACTTTCCGCGTTTGTTAGGAACATAACTATTCTGTTCTACAATTCCCGTCGATAATCGATCCTGACAAGTGATTTGTCTTTGAGCCCTGTTTCCTTCTGCCAAACTGAGCCTCACTGATGAGCCGTAATAACGGCGAAACGCGTCTGGGGATGGGTTTGGCAGAAGGAAACAGACAAAACTCTTTTGAATTAATAACTATTCTTGTTTGAATCTGTGAGATCATTTGACGTTTTGTTGATTTTTGTTATGAATGGAAATTTAAAACATTAAATTATATCGACTATTTTCATCCAAGGACGTAATGCTTAGCCGTAGAGCTTAATACCTGTTGGATGTCAGTAACTACACCTGAATTAACAATCAATCAGTTATTCCGTCATCTTTGACAGTCGTTACAAGTAATTTGATTCATTGCTAATTTTTCCAATTTCTTGAACAATTCACACAATGTACTTTACGGAATAGCACAACACATTTATGGTTGAAGCGTATTTTCGAAACAGGGTTAGAGTAAATGGTGAGTGGCAATATAATCCGGGTTTGTGCATGGACGATTTTCACGAACATTTTCCTAACGTTGCTTTAATTGCTGGGGATTTTTATCATTGCCTGAAAAGAACCGTGGCTGTAATTAGGGAAACAGGTTTTAAACAACACAAAAATTAGCAGGAAAACAACTGTAAGAACAGAAGAACTTGTTGCAAACGTTCGTGAAATAATGCAAAATACGCCAACAAATTACTATAATATTACTATTACATTATCAATTAAATGCTGTAATGTTTTTCTAGCGCCTTTGCTTTACATAGATATCAGAAAAAACCAAGATTGTTTCTTTAATATAAAGCTAAATTTTGTGATGGAATTTAGTCCCAAAAGGGGATCCAAAGCTTTCCTTTACGAAGTTATGTTATACTGAAAATTTAATTATTTTGCATTTTTTAATACTCTTAAAAGGTCCGCTGCGGATTCCAAAATGGCAGCTTATTGATTGGCGCTGGCCTGGACCTTAAGGTCAATATTATTTTAAATATCATTGGTTAATGAACATGAAACAGGAAGAACAATATTAATAGTTTTTTGTCGTATCCGTAACGGATAACCAATAATTAATACATTTATATTTTATCAGATACATAAAAATATATTTTTTACTGTCACCATGTCCCATTTACAATAATTAGTAAATGTTTTCTTATCCTTCATTTAATTGACAAAATACACAGTTAATACCTATACCGTGCGAGCAAAAATTATTTGCATCAAAGAGGGCTAGGATTAAAAAACGTAGGGGTTGGTTTAGATCACAATGATATGGGGACAATATCATAAGGGCGTTAGAGCCATTTTTTGTAAAATTGAGATTTTCACGGTATTACCTACAGAAAATAGATGTGCACAACATATCAGAACGGCGTGCCAAACTAATTGAAAGTAACAGGTGTTCTAGAGGCGTATGTGCTAATTTCTACACTTTCTAAATTTATCAGAAGGGCATAAACGCTCGTAAGCCCAAGTAAATCTTTAAAGTATTGCAACATAAAGAATCATATAAGTAGGCGTATAGTTTTGTAGGTGGACTTGGCGTCGGATTTAAGCGTGGTACGCCCTTGTGATTATTCAGTTGTATGCTTTAGTCGTGCTAAAACCGGCAAAGCGAATAGGTCATTGCACGTGTTCTTTAATATTCAACGGTTTTTCTAGCGTATGTTGCGTGTTGTGTCGTTAAATTCTTAGAAATATTGATGATAAATTTGATAGACTAATTTTACAATCAAGTGTGAGAATTGACGAATTGCTGGATAACGATACAAAAAGGGCTAATTCCTCTCAATTAGTTTACACCACTTTAACAAATGTAGTTATAGAATCCGAGGATAAATTTAAGTTTTTAAGTAAATAAAATCCAAGAGAAGATCTAACCCCAAATAAAAAAAATAAAATAAATGGCATCGGGACAATTCATCAAACGGTTGTAACGATTTTGTTTTAATTATATTTTAGAGATTTTTTTTAGTTTAATACGATTATTTAAAGATTGTTTGTTGTTTAAAGTAATAAAAATGTAATGATTAAATATGTGTATTACTTTATACGCCTGTTATAAAAAAACTGAATTAGTCGTAAACGTTGTAGGGGAGAGCAAGGCATAATGGCATTGGCATAGCAGGCAAAATGGCATATTACCGGTTTTCGGCCCAGTTCGATTACATTCGTGTTGAGTTCTCTACTACAAAACACATCTTAATACCGCTAAGATCGTCAGTCGTAATAAAATAGCATAGTCGATCGATTGTTGTTTTCTAGAGAGTTTGAGTATTTTCCTATGTAAAATATCAAGGTAAGTGATTGTTGAAATATTTTTGGTTAAAATATATAAGGTCGCTGCCAATGTTTTAGTGTTAACCCACAACTATTAGCCCTCTAGTTTTAATATTACACTAACATTTAAATGATTGAATAAAATTATAACCTAGAAAATATATTTATTTTTTATATTGCACATTGGGCAAAATGACATAGCATTGTGTCGTTTTGCCTGTATAGCGGTATGTCGTTCTTAATTTATTCATATTTTGTTACAATATTTTTTTTTTAATTTCGTTAATGTACAACAAACATAAAATATAGAAAATAGAAACTACATTTTACACTTACATTGTTATTTTTTTTTACTCACTGGACAGTTAATTTCATACAACCATGTCATTATGCCTTTAAGGGAAAAATTTGATATGTCAATTTGCCTTACCCTATAAGGTTAAATGGTTTTTGTAATGCTTGTTATTTTTTGAAATGTTTCCTAAATGTTGCAATTCTTACAAGTAAAATATTTTAATTCACTTAAGATGTTAAGAAGCCATATTAAAAAAAAAAAAGAATAAAACCTAATATACCTTTTGGTTTAGTAAAAATTGATTTTCAAAAGATAGTATGTCATATTGCCTTGCTCTCCCCTATCAGACAGGCGTATGCGCCATTAATTGTATTATACAAATTAATAAAATATTTTTAACATAACGTAGATACTGATCAGTTTATCCTACAGTCAAATTATCATGATTATTCATCATCACAACCTCAAAATTTCTAAGAAATATTAAAAAAGTGAACAAAATCATCTCTACTGTAAAACTAGGAAAGTGGCGCATCCGCCCTTCTGATATATTACCCTTGATATATCTAACCAAATCTAGGTTAAAATTTTGTCAAATTCATATTATGACATGATATGCCAAACTAATGAGTAGGTAATAAAATAAATAGACAAATACAAATTTATTTTTGTTGTTTACAAAATTAACAAAGTAAGAATATACAGAAAGAAAAAGAAAAATAATTACATAAATTGCTGAAATTGGCCGCCGCTCGGCCACCGCGATGCAAGCATAAATTCACACGTCTCTTCATATTTTCGAAAGTGTTGACCGCAGCATCTCTGGAGAAATGTTACCACATTCTTGGATAATCCTTTCTTGTAATTGTTCTAAATTGCAACAAGTTTTTCTGTTCTTACAGATGGTCTTCCTGCTCATTTTTTGTGTTGTATAGAACCTGTTCCCCTAAACACAGCCACGGATCTTTTAAGGCAATGATAAAAATCCCCAGCAATAAAAGCAACGTTAGGAAAATGTTCGTGAAAATCTTCCATGCAGAAACCCGGATTGTATTGCCACTCACCATTTACCCTAACCCTGTTTCGATAATACGCTTCAACCATGAATGTTTTGTGCTGTTCCGTTAAGCCCATTGTGTGAATTGTTCAAGAAATTGGAAAAATTATCGGTGAATCAAATTACTTGTAACGACTGTCAAAGATGACGGAATAACTGATTGATTGTTAATTCAGGTAGTTACTGACACCCAACAGGTATTAAGCTCTACGGTTAAGCATTACGTCCTTAGATGCAAGGCCCTCTTTGATGCAAATAATTTTTGCTCGCATGGTAGCTCATGTAATTCTTCCTTTGAACCAAATTTTAATAGTATATTTTTTAACGAGCATATTATAATGTGGACCATAATAAACGAGGATATTTAGAATACGATCAACTTGTGCAACGAGTGTATTATGCATGGTTCATTATACGAGAGTCAAATACTATGCTTTATTTACAGTGCCACACGAAGTTTACATATTCTAAGAACACACAAAAAAAAAAATCGAGACGGCTATGTTGCGACCCAATATAAGTTGTATAAACTCTTTATTATTATATTATGGAAACAATTTCTCAAAAATATATTCTCTTAGGAATAGAATTATTTAAGCAGAATCCCACAAAGTTTATAAAAATGGATTACGGATGTCGAGGTTTAAAACTTTAGAAACGGATTTTGGATTTGTAACAATGACACTTGCAAAATTTCAATATGAAGATATCACTGGGCCAATTAACTGAATCATTTCTACTAAGTAAACCGGGAAATCCGAGTGTAAACTGTTTAGATTACTGGTAAATTTATTTTTAGTTTGAATTAAGTATAAACACATGCGTCTTAGAAAAAGTCGTTCAACTGGAAAAAATAAGTATGATGTTATTAATAATATTGGCGCTGGAACAGGTCACCCTCCCCCCATCCCCCCTGAGAGAGGTACACTTTCTTATCAATATTTCGTTTCCTCCAAATTTCGCAAATTCTTTGGGTAACAATTATTACCTACAGTTTTAAATTAATTGATAGATCATCCTAAAACAAAAAATAAAATTTGGTTGAAATTGCCCATATATTTATTTCTGCATTTATTAATTTATAAATCCAACATATTTTACATGACATATTATATACAAGTGTAGATGATTGAACTCCAAAGAAGCATGGGTATTTAGCCGATTTTTGGATAAAACTATTTTAGAAAACATAAGTTTCCTATCCTGATCGTACTTAATTGTGATTGACATGAAAGAAAATGACGACTCCGAACAATAATTGACCCTGTGCTATTATAGGAAACCTTGATGCAAAATTTTTTTTAACACTCGTCATTTTGGCACTTACAAATTACTAAATTTATTGGTAAAAGAGTTATTAATATAGAAATTAGGTAACTCGTATAATTAGCAGTTAATTTTTTACATGTAAAAATAAACTAAAGCGAAAATTATGCTACAGTTTATTTGGATTAAGTAAATCTTTTTAAACAGATGCCTAATCTGTTGAAAATATGAGATGTTGAAGGATTTTTAATTTTTTAGAGTATATTTTAGTAAAAAACGGTGGTCATAAGCTTTCCAGATGAATATTGTGTGCTGAACTTTTTAGTGAGAGAGAACTCTTTTTCTTTCGAGAGTCCGTCAATGTGCCGGATACACGTCGGCCAGGTTTATGCCCACATTTCAGTTGGTCCATCAAATATCAAACTATAAGAAGGCCATATAAACAGATTTCCTAAATCTGCTACGTTAAATTCATAGATGGCACAATGAGTTCACCAACAATAAAGCGTGTTGATGCAGCCACTAACGACAAGCCTTTTCACTGCTAAATTAAAACATTGTTTGCATAATATGTACAAACTTTTTTCAATATATTTTCACAAAATAGTATTTATTATATAATTATATAATTGGACCCTAAGTCGTTGAGTTTTTTAAATTTATTTTTAGAGCTTATTGTAAAACTTGATTTCACATAAGTACCTACACCTATCCTAGTTTTAAGTAGCTTACATTTATTTTCCTACCTATAGTATAGTCTAGACCAAAAAAAATCCCTATTTTTAATTGCTTTGTAGCATATAATATTTTCAACCTTTTGACGTTCGAACGTTAATTACATGAAAACATAGTGACTGCCGTGTTTTCTATTTCTAAAAGAATTAAATGACGACTAGGCTACAACGTATAATATGATGGGTAAAATATGAATGATGTGCGGTTGGTATAACTTGGGTTTTATTTGCAATTATTAGTACTTTTCAAAATGGTTACAATAAGTAGGTTTTACTTTCTTATTTAAGAAACATCCAGTTTGTTTGTATAAGTGTATTACGTATTTTGCTATTTTTCGACGAAATACAACCTATTTTAGTTATACTTGCTGTCGCTGTTTATCTACTTTTATTTGTTTAACATTTAACACCTAATGCAACGATAAAATCATAGTGAAAATCGGTCCAATTACCCCGGAGTAATCAGCGTACATATTATTATCAAAAACATACATTCGGCTGGAATTGAGAATCTCCTATTTTATTGTCTGTTAAAAATGCTTAAATCCTTAAAAATTCCAATAAAATACGATATGCGGCAACACCACGACATCACATCAGTGAATTTGAGACATCTGTTGCTGAGGCGCTGCATTATAACGACAGATTTAAGGTTAAAGTTACGATCAACTCCACAATGGCACCAAACCGTCTCCAATACAGTCTTAAACAGGGTTGTCAAGTTTTTTCGAAGATCCGCTATTCTTAGAGTTTGTAATTCAATGGTTGGTCTTACACCCACTCATTTATCCCATTTCCTTGCAGTATAGTTGGTGTAGGTCAGCTGGGAAGAGTGTCGGTATATCCTCTCTGGTTCTAGCCTTGGTTGCGCCCAAGTATTTGGTGACATTTTTGATCCAGTGCCTCGCATTGGCAAATTATGTGCTGTATGGTTTCCCTCTCTCGTGTGCATAGCCTGCAGCTAGGTCTTGGTTGTACAGTTGCATACAATGCAGGTACGTCTTAATAGCCATGTGCCCTGTCAGAATTCCTGTGACGGTTCTCAGCTGTGTTCTGCTCATCAGAAGTAGCTGCCTCGCTAGTTTAGTGTTAGGGTCCCCGATCTCCGTCTTTTGTTCGTGTAGATTTTGTAAGCATTTTTTGTCAATCGTTTTGTGGCATCCCCTACTGTGCATCTTGGGACTCCGAGTGCCGGTTCTGGATCTATGAATGTCTTTTCTGAACCCTTTTTTGCAAGTTCGTCAGCCTTTTCATTTACTGCAATACCTTCATGTTCTAGCACCCATTGTATTACTTTATTTAGTATTATATACAGTGTGTCCCCGGATGGAGTTGACAAGAGGAAAATTGTTATTTATGCAACTAGTGCAAAAAGTGTATGTTTATTGCACAAGGCATAGAAGTTATTCACCGAGACGTAGTCGAGGTGAATAATATGCCATGTGCAATAAACACACTTTTTGCACATGTTGCATACACTATTTTTTCTACGATCGTTTTGTTATTTAACAAAAAAGTTTAAAATCGCTATGTATTACCTCTCCTTTGTGTGCAAAAGTTGTAATTCAAGTTTGACAATGGATCATAGATACCTTTGGCTTCAACATAATAAAATTATGGCGTCCTCTCAACGTGAATTCTATTTCAATAGGGTATCGACGGTGTGCAACACACAATACATATGCTATAAACAAATTGTTCGTTTCCTAGTTCGTTTAGTCTTTATTGCACTAGGGCAAAATAGTATATTAAAGTCCACGTTTTATAAGAAGCGGTTTTAGCGCACGCGTCTATTTTAAAAAACGAGCCACAAAGTGGCGAGTTTTTTTAATTGACACGTGCGCTAAAAGGCCTTATGAAACATGTGCTTTATACATTTTTTTCCATTTCACCTTTTATAATCAAGAAAAATACATTTTAAAAAGAAAATAAATCCTTCAAATTTTGTAAATTTTTATGTCTAAATTTTATGTTGGTATAGGTACTATTTTTATCATAGTAGCCTCTGGAAAACAAAAATTATTTTGCAAACTGTCATTTTTTGATTTGTTGACCCATTTTCACCACGAAATTCTAAAGTTATTTTAGCGATATGAGATTTGAAATAGGACGGAATACGTTGTGTGATCCTTGTACATATACAGAGCGTTCGGAAATTCGGGCGATTTAACTACTTTTTTTCGAATTTCAAAAGACGTGATTTTACGTCATGGCATTGCAATTTAGTATAGGGAAGATGGAAAATTCAAATAAAGTTGAAGTTCAAATCGACATTGGAAGGTTTGGAAGATTTGGCAGAAAATGATAGCTTGAAGCATCTACAAAAGATTGATTTATAGATTTATACAACCAACATACATGACTGTTATCCACACAGAATAAAAAAGTAGGTTATTAAGCTATTTTTCCTCTGCGAAAAATGGGTTTTCACGTAAATCACAAAGGCCGCGCAAGTCAATGAAATAAAATATTTCAATGTTAACAACATTAAATAAAGAAAAAACGCGTATCGAAATAGCTTCATTACGATACGCAAATGCGTATCGTATGAGCTTATTATGAACGTGAAATAGAAAAAGTACTTTATAGTATGCAATAAAGACCTACTTTTGTCATTAGAAATTCATACACAAAATTACATTTTTTGGACGATCGTAGAAAAGGATCTTTATTATTGATTTTACGACGAAAAGTCTTAAAATAAAAAAATCTGCTTGTCGAAAAAATTAATTTACCATATAAAAATTTTAGATCAGATGTAATGTGATAAATTAAGAAAACATGAAAATGCTTTAAAATAGAAGTACCATTATTTATTATTTTAGACAAAATGTTTATGAAACAAAGTTGTTTATAATCCAAAATAAAGCCTAAATGTAAAATTTGTAATTTGAATTATTATTTTTGTTATTTATTTTTTACAATAGAGTGCTGACCTGTCAATAATATTGAATTGACAAACGTCATTGTGTCATTTCATTGTCTTGTCCCAAGTATCACCTTACATTTTACAAAATGTTTACCAAAGAAGAACGAATTTATTTGTTTAAATGTTATGGAATTGGAAACGTCTTAAATTTTGTATTTGGGATTTATTTTGGAATATAAACAACTTTGTTTTATAAATATTTTGTCTAAAATAATTAATAATGGTACTTCTCTCTTAAAGCATTTTCATGTTTTCCTAATTTATCAACATCCTGTACATTGTACATCTGGATCTAAAATTTTTATATGGTAAATAAATTTTTTCGACCAGCAGAATTTTTTATAAAGAATAATTTTTCGTCAGAAAATCAATAATAAAGATCTTTTTTCTCTTGTCAACTCCATCCGGGGACACACCGTATATTACATTACTACGGAGAATCCCTAGTAACTCTCCACTATCATCTCTCTTGCATCTGATCTTCTGCGAGACGAAACGAGAGGGTATTATGCGAGAATCTCCCGAGACAAGATAAGAATTATTATGCGAAAACGAGAAATCGCGTCTTCATCTCCGATGACTAAAACTTGGAAGTTCTTTAATTTTACATTTTTGGTTGCGGAAAATATGGCTGGTCCCGGTGGTGACGCTAATACCTGAATCCGGCTTACAATAAACTAAACGTGACATAAGTATAAAATATCCCTCATGTATTAACACATAAATATGACAAGAATTATTTGTTAATTATTCAATATAATTACTGGTTCTGTCAGAGCTGCTCTGGCTTTAGCACTTTTCCATTTTAAGCTTTTAAATTATTAGGACGACAATAAACTGGTATAATTAGTTTTGTTTATATTTAATTCTGCCCGAGTTCTTGTAAATATTTTGGTAAGCTTTACTCGGAGATTAGAAGTGTACGTCCGAAAATAATTAGGAAAGCTTTTAGGGATCTTTCAGTAAAAGCTTTCGCCGAAACAAAAAGACCGAGTATTACATTGGCAGAATTAAATTTTCGTTTCAGATCATTAACGCGAAAGCACGCCTTAATCTCCTTTGAACTCGAGGATGAATGACAGAATGAAAATTTGTTCTTTCGGGGTATCAAAATTATATAAGTTGAGGCTTCTTTAGTCATTTAATTACTTGAAAAAGTTTAGAATTATTTCTAAAATACAGGGTATCTAATTTGCAAAACTGATCGCAGTCCTAAACATTCATTAGAAATAGTTATTTTCCTAACAAGTGCGGAAAGTGATACTTTCATAGATCTAGAACCAGCACATACAATGGGTGCTAGGACATGAAGGTATTGCAGTAAATGAAAAGGCTGACGAACTTGCAAAAAAGGGTTCAGAAAAGACATTCATAGATCCAGAACCGGCACTCGGAGTCCCAAAATGCACAGTAGGGGCATGCCATAAAACGATGGACAACGAATGCTTATAAAATCTACATGAACAACAGGCGGAGATTAAACCATAGCAACATTTTTATAGGGGGACTCTAACACTAAACTAGCGAGAGAGCTACTTCTGATGAGCAGAACACAGCTGAGAACCGTCACAGGAATTCTGACAGGACACATGGCTGTTAAGACGCACCTGCATTGTATGCAAATGTACGACGGAGACCTAGCTGCAGGCTATGCACACGAGAGAGGGAAAACCATACAGCACATAATTTGCCAATGTGAGGCGCTGGATTAAAAAGTCATCAAATACTTGGGCTCAACCAAGGCTAGAGCCAGGGGAATACCGACACTCTTCCCAGCTGACCTACACAAACTAGGGCAATAAACTGGGATCGATGAGTGGGTGTAAGACCAACTAGGGTAGGCACAAACCTGACCGACGTGCACCGGCACGTGGAAGGCTATGCGGACGAGAGCAGGAAACCATACAGCACATAATTTGCCAATGCGAGGCACTGAATTAAAAAGTCACCAAATACTTGGGCGCAACCAAGGCTAGAGCCAGAGGATCTACCGACACTCTTCCCAGCTGACCTACACAAACTAGGGCAATAAACTGGGATAGATGAGTGGGTGTAAGACCAACTAGGGTGAACAAAAACATGACCGACGTACACCGGTACATGGAATGCTATGCGGACGAGAGAAGGAAACCATACAGCACATAATTTGCCAATGCGAGGCACTGGATTAAAAAGTCACCAAATACGTGGGCGCAACCAAGGCTAGAGCCAGAGGATATACCGACACTCTTCCCAGCTGACCTACACAAACTATAGTGCAAGAAAATGGGATAAATGAGTGGGTGTAACACCAACTAGGGTGGACACAAACCTGGCCGACGTGCACCGGCACATGAAAAGCTATGCGGACGAGAGAAGGAAACCATACAGCACATAACTGGACCAAAAAGTCACCAAATACTTAGGCGCAACCAAGACTAGAAATAGTTATTTTCCTAACAAGTGCGGAAAGTGATACTTTCCCGCACGCGATTGCAGTTGACCCGAACGACGCGGAGCGGAGTTTGGGCAAGCGGTCAAGGTCGCCATGCGTTGTTCACACCGCACGCCGACAACACTGATTGATCTGTTATTCTTATTACGGCCATCTAAATATATTATTTGCTCTCTTATACTCGCATAAATACGATTGCAACTTGAAGTTTGCCAGTAGTGTATGTAGGTATATTTTGAAAGAAAAAGGAAGAATCAATTGTGTATAACAGTTTAAACGCATTTAAAATTTATTGATTTCGTTGTCCGGTCTGTACTGTTACAAAGACTACAGAGTTTAATCAACCATACATTAAGTAAGAAGCCACTTTAATCCAGACGTTATTCGACAATCTTAATCCTTTTCAGGGTTCATATCAAGTTGCAGTATACATTTAAGGAAGTTAACATTTCGCCAGCGATATTTGTTTATACGAATTGGTAATGTTTAGTTTAGATGTAAAGCCGAAGTAATGCACCGATCGAACCAGCTGGATTCTTTTAGATTAATATTAGGTGCCACTGGTAGCTCGTCGAATCCTGAAAATGAGCCTAAAGCTCTATAAGCGGTAATCACCATGCTTAATACAATAACAATACAGTAACAATAAAATACAATCTTTTGTAAGTGAAAGGAGACAGTTTGTTAGCGTCAGTTAACGGAAAGTCAAGTACGGACATACATTTGTTAATCCTAGACATTGATATACGTGTTCCATTCTGGGCCCTGTTTTGTTTTTGTTGTATTTGAACGATATTGACCGGATGGGGCAAGCAGCACATCGAACAGCTTTTGCCGACGACGTGTCACTTTTGATCTCAAACTTATTCTCAGGCAACTTAGAGCAGATGTAAAATGGTGTTCTCTTGGAGCTGTTTGATTGGTTTTGCGATAACTCTATGTACTTAAACGTGGACACGACACAGTTCATCAGATTTCATGCCAGACAGAAAACGGTTGACAACGTTAATCTGCATATTAATGATAAACCCCTATGCCAGGTTCAAAGTGCTAAGTTTCTTGGAATTTACCTGGATGAATGTTTAAATTGGAAAGTTCATCGTCAACACGTATTGGATAAACTTAATTCGTCGCATATGTTGAGTCACGTTTGAGATATGGTCTGGTCTTTTGGGGTAACTCTACCTTATGTAACAATATATTTATTAAACAAAATATAATTTTAAGGTGTATTGCTGGGGTGCCTAGATATTGTAGCTGTAGGGGTCTATTAAAAAGGTATTATATCTTACCTCTTTCTTGTTTATATGTAATGGAATTGGCTTTATTTGTTTTTTGTAATAAAAATGGTTTTGTTAAGAGCAGAGACCTATACAGCTTTAATACTAGGAATAAGGACCAATTCAGTATTAATCATTCTCGCGGTAACATAATTCTCCTAGAATTCTTGGTGCTAAAATTTTTAATGTACCCACCTACTGCCGGACAAAATAAAACAGGTAATAAAGTAACAAATTTAACGAGGGGTGAACCACTGCGCGAAATACTGTCACAAATCCTGTGAAATCAGGCGAAATCCTGCGAAATTACGCGAAATCCTCCGAAATCACGGCGAAATCCTGCGAAATCACGGCGAAATCAGTGTGACGTAACGGATGACGTTTATTAGATTGGCAAATCACAGAGTCTTAACCCTGCCCTGCATTGGCAAAAAGCCGTAAATGAAATTTTATAGTTTTGAGAAAACTCCACTTAAAGTTGAAATTAGTGTACTTTTGCACCATTTTTGTGTTTTGGCAACGGAGCAATTTTAAACTCTCCGGTAAAGGATATAGATAGTAAGTTTTATTTTTTTAGGTAGGTACTTGTTTTTTTTTTTGTAGTTTTAAGCAAAATCTGTTGCTTACGTCTTTTATTCATTTTTTTTTTAAATAATGGTTTAGTTCTCATACTAACAAAAAAAGACTTAAGTGCGTTTAAGTCTATTTGCCATTGTTAAAAGTTTCAATTTTTGAAGCAGAAATTAATGGCTGACCAATGTAAAGTACTAATACGTTTTTTTTCCAATGTGGTTTATTGCTCAAAAGCTTTATGGTGCTATAAATTTAAATACAATAATTAATAATATTTATTAATTAAAATAAACAAATTAGAAACTAATATCATTTTTATCTTTTAAATCTTCAGACGTTGAAATTTCTGGTAAATTCATCCAAAATCTTCTACGGCTTTCTGCAATTTTTTAACAATGTCTTCCTTCTTCTTTGACAATACACCTCGATGAACCGATCGCTTCTCAGGTAAAATACCGACATCAACTTTTCTTTTAATTATTATGACATAGTATAAAACAAAGTCGCTGTCGCTGTCTATCCGTCCCTATATATGCTTAAATCTTTAAAACTACGCAACGGATTTTGAAGCGGTTTTTTTAAATAGATAGAGTGATTCAAGAGGAAGGTTTATATGTATAATACATGCATAATATTGTAGAGAAACACTGATAAATTTAGAGGTTTCTACTGTGATGTCGTAAATAAACACATTTTAGACCCGCGTGCGAAGCCGGGTCGCTAGTAATGTATATAATACAGTGGCAAACGAACGTATACGATTAATACGTTATATTGCAATTGCATAAAGAAAATAAAAGATTAAAGAAAACCATACCACAAATACGTATGACTTTTATAAGGTTTTTTGCCTTTTTTGTAAACTTTAGAAATTAAGAAAAAGGGAAATGGTATAAAATGGTTAAAAGCATACATTATTTTGCCAATGTATAAATATTTCTATTTTGCTGGAGAAAACCTTATAAATTGTATAAGTCTTTTTGACACAGGAATTGTATTCAAAACATGTCGGATAAGGTTTTTTGACATTGTAAATTAAAATTTTTTAGCGCTTACATCATTTGGCCAATGTATGTAGACAAGAAACTACAAGGGCTATTCAAAATGTAATTATAGAGTTCGAAAGAGAATAAAAAGTTACGGGCGAAAATTGAAAAAACGCAAAACGTAAAATTTGCATATACGGCTTTTTACCATTGTAGGGCAGAACCTTGGTAAACGGTTTTGTTTGTCACCATGCAGATTTATGCCATATAAGGTACTATAATGTGAAAATGCCAAATATTTTTTTAACGATATAGCTAGCTACATTTAAGTCTCGATTTAAGTATTATGTTAAATTTTAAACTTGCTTATACAGTGTGGTCATTTAAGTTTGCAACATATGAAATTTTTTTTTATTACCGATTTGTCAGAAAAAAATATTAGGTGCACTTGAAATGGTTGCAAGTCAAACGGCGTACAGGGTAGGTCAAAAAATATTAAACTTGTACAATAATAAAGTACCCCTATTTCAGAAAATTCAGCAAAATATTGTTAAGAAAAGTTGTTTAGAACTAAAAGTTATGCATAGATTCGAAAACGTGACCTAAAATAAAAATAATTTTTTTTTTGAAAACAATTAGGTAGATAGATACATATTATTTCAAATTTTTTTTATATTCACCATAAAGAACTTCATAAATTAATCAAAATCAAATCAATTTTAAATATCTTTGTTCAGATTTAAGCATATTTGAAGGGTTTCCGGTTCAAACAGGCTAAGTGTTTTTTTTTTATTTTTTCATCATTTTGCATTAAAATATTCTAAGTGCCATCGGACGTGTCCTCAAAAAATGCCAAGTGCCTCTTACCGCGTGCAATCAATTTGGCAAAATGGGGGAACCTACAAATCACATGCCTTATTTCGGTACAAACAAGCTAAGTGCCAAATTAGAATTATTAGTTTAAATCATATTTTGCCGATAATAATAATTTTTGTACAAATTTTTGACTTGCTAATCAGGCGCTTTGATTGTGAGTAAATAATGCCTGCCAATGTCACTTTTGTCACCGTTAAAGTTGCTGGTTAGTTAATTATTATTAAAAACCTTTGTGCAACCCAATATAAGTAGGTATACCATATTTTGTCCATGTATTTATAGAATTTTTTAAAGTTGGTTTTGAATTCCCCCTTGAATTATCCATAATTTTAAAGAACACTGAATATTGATTCAGAACGGTCTTAGATTACTTATTGTCGTGAATTAAAAATTGACAATAATTGCGACGTTGTAGTAGTTGTTATTATCGTTATTGATACTATTAGGTACATTATGTCTACCAACCTTCCTTTTCACATTATTTGAAACGTTTTTATAAGAGAATAGATTGGATTTTTTTAGAGTTAGAGTTGTAACTAATTAACTTTTTTCCCATAGAACTATTTGAGATACAAATTTGATACTATCAGGAAAAGTAATGTTGATGGGAGGAATCGAATTCAATAAAAAAAATGAGTAGTGTTACATTTGAAAAACAAAACATTCATTTAGTTACAGAAAAAACTAAAAGTCTGGCAACGTCGCAATTGTCAATTTTTAATTCAATTTTTTGTTATCCACCTGTACCAAAATTCATTGATTTAGCCTTGGTAGTTTTGAAGGAAATTAGCCGTTCCGGTTATTTCAACTAACCCTGTATATTAAACATAATAAATTGCGGCGTTCCGTGCAATCATTTGAATTCGCGAGAAACCGTGCGAAATCCCATAAAATAATGCGAAATCCCATAAAATAACGCAAAATCCTATAGATTAATGCAAAATCCTGCGGAATAATGCGAAATCCCGCGCAATCAGTGAAAATTAACTATTTGCGAAATACCGTCACATTTTTTACCTCGAAATTTTTAATCTTAAAGTGTCTTACAGCTTGGACGAGTTTTTTGACTGTGTAAAATGACAAAGTGTCATGTCTGTATCTGTAATCATATGTTTTTTGTTGTTTATTTATTTATTTTCTTGTACTTAATTGTTAGCTTTAAGACTACTTTGACTATTCCCCTACAATAATTTTATATTGTCTTATGGGAAAATAAACGTTTGAATTTGAATTTGAATAATATTCTCTACTCGCGCGTTGCATTTATAACATTAACTCAAAAACAATTAAAGATTTCGAAAATAGGAGAAGGTTGCTTATATTGCATCGTCTCCTAAATTGGACCAACTTGGTAATCCCTAAAATAATGCATCGATGGAGCCACTTGGCATCACTGTACTTCAAACAGCGTGTAACTTAATTTTTGCCCTTGTTTTTAACATTCGCGTAAGCGCTTGTAGTGGAGTTAAAAGATGTCCCTATCGTGTTATCCCGTTTGCACTTTGTTGCTAAAATGTACGACCCCTTTAATATCATTCCTTATACCTTAAGGAAGCAAAATTGACTTGTCGTCCAAAAATCGTACCATGCAGGGGGTGGTCGGGGGCGGTTTTCCAAAAAGTACCAATTTTTTTTTTTGCCTTTTTTACATCTATAATACCTGATCATCAACCTGCTTGAATCTTATTTCAAAATCTTAATTAGAAATATATTTTTTTTAATTTTAAAAACATCGCGCGCCGTGCTTGTATATGGAGCGCTTTAATGAATAACCGCTCGCCCTGAAAACCCATAATTGTGATAATTTGTAACTCGCCATAACTCCAGAATCCTTTGACTTATCAAAAAAATACTTGCCATAAACATTGTAGATAAAACATTAGGGATTACAATGCTTTTTTAAAATTATCAGTCCGGTGAACAGTTTCGTCAAAAAATTGAAAAATGTCAAACCATATTACCGTAAGCGTGGTCAACCGTGCGGATGCGATGAAGGATCAGATTGCCGTCGTAATGCCATGAAAAACGACCGTATGTTATATCGCGCGCATAAGTTCGATATTCGTTTAATATCGCGTTTTCAATAGTGTTTAGTCTAGAATTCCGTGCCGAGTAGCCGCCGCGCCGTTAATTTTGAAGCTAGACCAACAAATATTGGATTGTGGATTTCCATTTTCTATCTTATAGCAATATTTTTTGACTTACTTTTATTTTAACCAACAATAGTTGTTATATTTTATTAGGGTGTGTTGTATGCTGTGAAGTTATAGTTCTTATCTATACATTGGACTTAATGGGCATTGCTAAAAGTTGAAAGTGTTTTACAGATGCCCTGCATTAAATGACTGTTGTAATATAGTTGTTATTAACCTTTCCGTGGCCGAGCGGGGTATTTTAGGTACCCCAGATGCGGTTTTTTTTAAATTATCTTCCAAACAATTTTTTTGTAATTTTTTTCCCTCCAGGTAATCCTAGAAAAATATATTACAAAGCAATTTTTTTATAAAAATACTCAATTTAACTTCAATTTTACACAAAAAACTGCTTGCAGCGTATCGAAATCGTCGACCGGCCGAAAACGGCGAAAACATAAAAAAAATTCATTTTTTTGTTACTCTTAGGGATAGAAAAACTAAAATATCATGTAGTGCATGCAATAAACCCATTTGCAACATACACAGAGAAGAAAGTAAAAAAAATATTATGTCCCGATTGTAAAAATAATGAGGAAGAGTAAATATTAATTTATTGTAAAAATTAAAAATGTTTTATTAAAAATGAATTATTAGTGTTTTATTGTACATCTTTGCACACCATCATGCATCATTGACAAAAGATCATGCAGTATTTCAATGGGGTATCATAGTTAACCCACACGGCCGAAAATGTAACTTTTTGTAGCATGGCCACGGAAAGGTTAAGGAGAAAGTTTAAGTTTTCAGGTAAGATTTTTTTTAATAACAGTATAGTGCCTTTTAATGTTTATATACGACACTTTTTATTGAAACGATTAAGCAATGGATTTTGAAAGCGGTACCAGTTCAGTGAGTGAACTACAGCCCAAAATTAAATTAAGACCACTTAAAAAAAACTATCAATCAAAACACAAGGCAACATATTTAATTCCCAATTATCTGACATTTGCCAAGAATCAGGGAATAGTTATATCCCGACCAAAATCTAAAGAAAGATTTATTGAATGTACAAAGGTACTTATTGATATTTGTCGAGAAAAAGATGCAAAGTTGTTGCATACATAAATAAACGTATACCAGCACGAATAATATTAAATCATATAAATCAAAGTATGCAAAAATATTTACTAACCCACTCCCAGTAGATATACCCCTGAAAAAAACATTTTTACGAACTCAATTTGATGTACAAAGGTGCATATTTTGCCAAAAACGTTTACAAAATCAAAAACTATGCCAGGTAATGAGCAATAACATGGAAAATAAAATTAAAAGTATAGCGCGAGACAATCCAATATTTCATTCCAGAATTGGCGGTATAGTAGACTGTAAAGATAGAGATGTTTTGGTACTATTGGCTCACTTTAAAGATATTCTGACTTCAGAAATTTGGATGAAAATTGGAGCTAAAGAAAGCCAACGATCCATTGTAATTCATGAATTAAAAATGGAGAGTTCCATGATCAAATGTCTACCAGCCTTTCACGCACTCACAGGTTGTGATACAACTAGTCAGTTTGTAAGACTAGGCAAAAGAACATGCTGGAAAGTCTTCTTATCACATTATAATCTACTAGCTAGAGTTGGCAAAGAACAGTACCTACTTAGAAGAAGTCTTTAATGACGTAGTTAAATTTGTAATTCGTTTATATAGGTACTACAAAAATGAAGATATCAAATGTATAAATGCTCTTAGAGGAATTTTAGCATCCTCCAAACCTGTGAGTAAATTGCCTCCAACCAAAGATAGTCTAAGACAACACTGTCCCACTATCAGACCAAAATATGGCTGGACAGTACTATGCCAAGGTCACCTTTACCGGACTTATCAAGTTGTGGCTGAAATATTGCAAACGGTAAACCAGTGCCTGTAATAACAACCGACGCAATACTACCGGAGGATACTTCAGTTCTAAATACTTGCAACTGTAAAAAAGGTACCTACACAAAGTTTGTTATTTTTTACTATAGTTAAATTTTAAATTGCTACTCTATTTTAGATTGCACTGGGTCACTGTGTTCCTGTAAAAAAAAACAAATAAATTGCATTGGCTCCTGCAAATGCATGGCTGACTCTGACTAAAAACTCTAAGAATCTTTCTTTTGGAATAAATATGTTTATTAATAAATAGATTCTTTAGGGGAAGATTTTACCCAAGCCTTTTATTATTAGGTATATAAAGAGCATTTGTCTGTTTTCCGATTTCTATACTTGTTCCTGTAAATAGGTTCAACAAAAAAATCTTCTGTAAGTATCACCCTTTTTTCTTTATTTTCGTTAAATAACACCCGGATTCTCCCCGATTAATAGTAGTGTTATTTTCAGGTATCCTGCAACACGCTGATACACACAATCAAAACCACAATGAAATTTTAAGGTTATTCACTATCTCTACTGAGCAACCATGACCTTAACACCTGAAAAAAACACTAGTATAGGTACTCTAGGTAGATCAGGTACCTACTTATAGACAAATCCCGAACGTATAAAGCCTGTTTTCTGTTTTTCTTTATAAAAAAAATTAAATAGTACCATTTTTCATTTTTTGTAAACACCCTATATGTACAAAAACTTGGACAAATACCAATTTTTCTAATAAAAAAAAAGTTCCTTTTAGTAACAACTTATTAATTAATATTATTATTGAAAAAATTTAGAGAAACATAAATTAATTTCAAATTAAATTATTCAAAACAACATTACTAACCGTTTACAAAATATAATCCCTTAATTTTATAAGGAACTAACTTATAATGTAATAATTGCATTCCAATCACACCAAAAGCGAAGGAAAACCGAACTTATGCGCGCGATATAACATACGGTCGTTTTTCATGGCTTTACGACGGCAATCTGATCCTTCATCGCATCCGCACGGTTGACCACGCTTACGGTGATATGGTTTGACATTTTTCAATTTTTTGACGAAACTGTTCATCGTACTGTTAATTTTAAAAAAGCATTGTAATCCCTAATGTTTTATCTACAACGTTTATGGCAAGTATTTTTTTGATAAGTCAAAGGATTCTGGAGTTATGGCGAGTTACAAATTATCACAATTATGGGTTTTCAGGGCGAGCGGTTATTCATTAAAGCGCTCCATATACAAGCACGGCGCGCGATGTTTTTAAAATTAAAAAAAATATATTTCTAATTAAGATTTTGAAATAAGATTCAAGCAGGTTGATGATCAGGTATTATAGATGTAAAAAAGGCAAAAAAAAAAAATTGGTACTTTTTGGAAAACCGCCCCCGACCACCCCCTGCATGGTACGATTTTTGGACGACAAGTCAATTTTGCTTCCTTAAGGTATAAGGAATGATATGAAAGGGGTCGTACATTTTAGCAACAAAGTGCAAACGGGAATCTTTTTTAGAAGGTATTATCGGGTTGGTAAACTCTACTATTGGTTATCCCGTCAAAAATCAAGTTAAACTATTTTTGTGGGTTAAAACAAGAAAGTTTTGCTTTATTTATTTGCTAATTAAAGCATCACATAATTTGACAGGTATTATTCTTTGATAATTGAATTTGTAAAACAATCGAGTCGTGGTATTTGCTTATATTGACTCGTCTTCTAAATTGGACCAACTTGGTAATCCCTAAAACAATGCATCGATGGAGCCACTTGGCATCACTGTACTTCAAACAGCGTGTAACTTAATTTTTGTCCTTGTTTTTAACATTCGCGTAAGCGCTTGGTTATCCCGTCAAAAATCAAGTTAAACTATTTTTGTGGGTTAAAACAAGAAAGTTTTGCTTTATTTATTTGCTAATTAAAGCATCACATAATTTGACAGGTATTATTCTTTGATAATTGAAGTTGTAAAACAATCGAGTCGTGGTATTTGCTTATATTGACTCGTCTTCTAAATTGGACCAACTTGGTAATCCCTAAAACAATGCATCGATGGAGCCACTTGGCATCATTGTACTTCAAACAGCGTGTAACTTAATTTTTGCCCTTGTTTTTAACATTCGCGTAAGCGCTTGGTTATCCCGTCAAAAATCAAGTTAAACTATTTTTGTGGGTTAAAACAAGAAAGTTTTGCTTTATTTATTTGCTAATTAAAGCATCACATAATTTGACAGGTATTATTCTTTGATAATTGAATTTGTAAAACAATCGAGTCGTGGTATTTGCTTATATTGACTCGTCTTCTAAATTGGACCAACTTGGTAATCCCTAAAACAATGCATCGATGGAGCCACTTGGCATCACTGTACTTCAAACAGCGTGTAACTTAATTTTTGTCCTTGTTTTTAACATTCGCGTAAGCGCTTGGTTATCCCATCAAAAATCAAGTTAAACTATTTTTGTGGGTTAAAACAAGAAAGTTTTGGTTCATTTATTTGCTAATTAAAGCATCACATAATTTGACAGGTATTATTCTTTGATAATTGAATTTGTAAAACAATCGAGTCGTGGTATCTTGAAATTGACCAGCATGTGGTTGCCTAGGCAATTTACCTACATATTGCATATTGTGTTGCATTGACGATATGATTTTGATGTCTTAAATGCCGAGAATGGGTCCAGAAAACATGCGCGCACATATAGAACCAAGTGAAATAATTATTTGAGATTTTTGTAGTTTTCTTTTACCACGCAAACACCTTTTTCTGCGATATTATTTGTTTTGTATTTAGTTTTTTCCCCAAATAAAAATTTGCCTTATTTTATTTGTTTAATTTTTATTGTACTTATGTAGGCGGTCCAATAAATAAAGCCACTTGTCCAAATTAAGCAACCAGTTGGAAAAGTATTCTATTTGTTTTTTATTTGGCTGTTTCTAGAACCCACGGCGAAAACCCTTAAAACCGGTCCAATATAGGCAACCTTTCCACACTGTAGGTTATATGTGTTTGTTAAAAAATACTTTGTAAATTAGACAAAGATAAATATTCCAAAAATAGTTGCAGGCATTTAATATTTACTAAAGTCGATTCAGCCAGTAAACCTGCAAGATGGTCGACATGTCATATATGACAAAAGTCATTGAAAATGCAAAAATTCATTTTATTTAGCTGGAATATGACTTTTGTCATATGACATGTCGGCCATCTTGCAGGTTTACTGGCTGAATCGACTTTACCTACTTACGATTATTAATTATTTCAATTTAATTAAATTCAAATTTTGTCTGGAGTACCTCAAGGATTTATCCTTGGACCTCTTCTATTTATTATTTATTAACTCAGATATTTTAAAATCTTTAAAGCACTCTAAGTTTTAGGCATATGAAGATGATACACAAATTTACCTCCATTTCGACTGCCAAGACTACTTATATAAACGCATCGAATTTGTTTAACGAAGATTTAAGCATGTTAAATATACTTTTGGGAATAAGATAAAATTGGGTTTTTGAATGATACTATCAATATATTGATGGTGTTAGGCTCCCCGTAGTTAAAACAGCTAAAAATCTGGATATAATCCTGGATACTGAACTTAAGTTTAGGGACTATGTCAAAAAACTAATTCAAAAGTCATATATCTCTTTAAGAGTATTATACAACAACCGTAATGTCCTGAATTTTAAATTGCGTAAAATGTTCTGTGAGAGGCTCGTTTTGTCCAGCTTTAACTACTGTGATTTCATCTATGGGCCATGCCTTGATGTAGCAGATAGGATTAGGATACAAAGGGTACAGAATACATGCTCACGCCTTATTTTTGGACTTGAATTTTGAGTGGTTAGTAATGAATAACCGTTAAACCTTACATTTGGGGAATTTTTTGGTTAAAACTCTAAATAATCCGGCTTCACCTCATTCTTTGAAAAGTAGGTTGGTATTTCGTGAAAATATACATTCCCGTGACATGAGGTTTCCTAATAGGTTCACGGTGCCTCAGCATCAGAGTGCCATGTTTCAGAGATCATTTACCTACAACTCTGTAAAATTGTATAACTCCTTACCTAATAAAATCGTTTTCCTTGACAGTAACAGTAAAAATATCTAGTCAATTTTCAAAATGAACAAGTTCGTTAATTATTTTTGTTAAATTATTATCTCAGAAAAGTAAAATAATTTTTTTCTTATACAGGGTGTTATTTAAGTACGGGGCCAAACTCCAAGGGGTGCTTCTTTAAGTGATTTTAAGAACAAAGGTTCATATAAACATGGGTACGAAAATGCATACTTTTTACGATACAGGGTGTCAAACTTTTAAGAAAAAATTGGATGTTCGTAAATATCTCAATAGGTACTCTTTTTATTCGATTTTGTTGAAATTTGGCAATTCTGTTTGTAATAACAAGAGGATAATGTAGCTTCAATTATATTAAAATTATTAAGTCCAGTGGCGTCACGGAAGACAGTCTAACTAATATTTTTGACAAAAAAAATGCGCGCCACTGACTTTTTTAAAATTATGTATTTTTCTAGAATTAAGCAACTACAAATACAACTCTTTTATCTCTTGAGTTTTTTTTATATCTGGCTTTGTTTTCGAGAAAAAAAATAAAAACCACTTGATTGCTTGTCCCCGGGAAAATAAGCGTAAAAAATTTAAACTACTTACCAAACTATTAAGCAATTAAAATTACACGAGTCCTCTTTTGAAATTTTTTTGCACAGAATAAAACTGGGTTCGATAAAAGAAATAAACATAAACAACTGCCTAACGGTATTTATTACTGCGGTGTTTACTTATGTATTTAACAGAAAATAAGACGAAACCTATAATAGTTGCTGAAAATGCCCTCCTTCAACTTCAATGCAAGCATTGGCTCGTCTTAATATTGATTTCCGAACTCGTCGAAATATTCGCGGCGTATGTATTATCTGATCACATGAATCCCGTATCCTTTGGGTTAGTTCTTCTTCAGTGTTGACTGGAGTTTTGTAAACGAGAGACTTTAAATGCCCCCAAAGGAAAAAATCTAAAGGATTTAAATCCGGTGATCTGGGTGGCCATGCCTGTGGACCTGCGCGACCTATCCAGTTTTTTTCCATAAGTTGCATCAAGAAATTGTCTTGCTACTATGCTAAAGTGGGGTGGAGCCCCATCGTGCCTAAACCACATTGCTCTTCTTATTACCAGTGGGACATATTGTAAAAGTCCAGGTAAAATAAATTCCAAAAAATTACGATACTCTTGACCATTTAATCTCGGGGGTAAAAAATGAGGTCCAATGAGAAAATCACCTACAATACCAACCCAAACATTCACGGAAAACTGGTGTTGATAATTAGTTTCTGTAATCGCATGGGGATTTTCTTCTGCCCAGACATGATTATTATGAAAGCTCATAATGGAATTTCGGGAAAAACACGCTTCATCGGTAAACAAAATACACGATAGAAATCTCGGAGATGCTACACGTTGTTGCAAAAGCCAAGTACAATAAACAACTCGTTGGAGATAATCGGCAGGTAATAACGCTTGAACACGTTGTATGTGATAAGGATACAGTTGATTTTCCCTTAAAATATGCCATACAGTGGGAAATGTTTAATTGTTCTGCAATTTTGCGTGTACTTGTATCAGGGCTACGTTCAACTTCATGTAGAACTGCTTCCTCCATCTCCACTGTTCTTATTGTGGCAGGTCTCCCAATTACAGCAGTCGACCTTTGAAAGGTGCCTGATTCGCAGAGCCTTTCATGTATTCTCACAAATCTTTTTCTATTTGGTACAATACGATGTGGATATCTTTCTTGATAAATGCGCACAGCCTTTGTGGAATTGCCTTGGGCCATTCCATAAACAAAATGCATATCGGCCATTTCTGAGTTGGTAAATTGGACCATTTTACAATAATTAATAATTTTATAATCTTAAAACTGTTAAAAACACTTCAAATAATTACTTGTCACTCTTTTAAGTTATGACATTTATGTAAAAATCAAATTAGCTTATTTTCCCGGGGACAAGCAATCAAGTGGTTTTTATTTTTTTTCTCGAAAACAAAGCCAGATATAAAAAAAACTCAAGAGATAAAAGAGTTGTATTTGTAGTTGCTTAATTCTAGAAAAATACATAATTTTAAAAAAAGTCAGTGGCGCGCATTTTTTTTGTCAAAAATATTAGTTAGACTGTCTTCCGTGACGCCACTGGACTTAATAATTTTAATATAATTGAGGCTACATTATCCTCTTGTTATTACAAACAGAATTGCCAAATTTCAACAAAATCGAATAAAAGAGTATTGAGATATTTACGAACATCCAATCTTTTCTTAAAAGTTTGACACCCTGTATCGTAAAAACTATGCATTTTCGTACCCATGTTTATATGAACTTTTCTTCTTAAAATCACTTAAAAAAGCACCCCTTGGAGTTTGGCCCCGTACTTAAATAACACCCTGTATATGAACGTGAACTTATAAGTTCACGTCCCCCCATTACCCCAAAAACCACTGTTGAAAAATATTTTTGACATCATGACTTCTACAATTGACAATTCTTATCTTTTACACTGTCTTGCAGACACATCAATAATTTTACAAATATTTTTATATAAATAATTTTAAAAATCCTAGACACCTTCTCTGTAGAAGGCATTTTTCTTCTTCCTCATTCTATTTGGTTATTTCGACATCATTTATCACATGTTCAGCATTTTTTAACTCTCCTCAACTTTTTATATCTGTCACTTCTACATTTTTAATGCCATAAAAGCTCCATTAAGGTTTTTTACCATTTTTTCTTCGACTAATACCATCAGCACTATATAAATTGTCTGTCTCCTGATGGTGAACGTTTCTACGTTCGAAACATGTATATAGGTAGAGAACCCTAAAGAATTTCTATATTCTATTAAATTTTGTGGAGAAAGACTTTTAGTTTTTTCTTTCTTCCTTTAATATTAAATGTTCAATACTTAATATTTTTAATTATAATTACTCTGATTTTCCCCCAGGAAGTTATTACTTTGGCAAATTTTTCAGATACTTATAATACATATACAGTGACCGGCAGAAAGTGCGCAGCATACGGGAAAGTTTTTTATCTTTAAGTTTAGAAAATTAATTTTATTTTAGATAGGTTCTGCATGTTCTCAAACCAAAATAACACCCATTAAATCCGGTAAAAGTCTTATGGTATACGAGGTAAGATCAAAAATGTGAAATTCCGCTAAGAGTAAAGTACCTCCATCTTTCATTTTAAAATATTTTTTTACTAAGAATTATTGTTTTAATTTTAAAGTTATACCCAAATTCCAAATTTCGCTTATTTTGGAAAAAAAAATGGATTTAATCGTGTTTTCTGAATAACCCTGTATAAAAAATAAATGGCAACCGAATAGTACGAAAATAAGATTTTCTGCAGACTTTGTTAGAGATAACCATCGATCATAAGTCCGATTAGTTTGTTTTAATAATATTATGGCTTTTTAAAATAAAAACATAAAAATATTTAATATTTTTGCTGCACACCGTATTTTATTTTCTGAGGGAACAAGTTAATTTCATCTAACTGATATTTTTTGATTTACATTGACTTAAAGCATCTCCTAAATCATTTTTTTATACATTGAAGTAGGCATAGAAAGTTTCCTTTTAATTTATAAAGAAAAAAATTTAAATTAAAAATATATTTTCCTCCTTATTTTGCGTGACGAATAAAATCCCTTCAAAATGTATTTTTATCTTAAATTTCTTTCTTTATAAATCAAAAGGAAACTTTCTATGCATACTTCAATGTATAAAAAACTATTTAGGAGATGCTTTAAGTCAATGTAAATCAAAAAATATCAGTTAGATGAAATTAACTTGTTCCCTCAGAAAATAAAATACGGTGTGCAGCAAAAATATTTAATATTTTTATGTTTTTATTTTAAAAAGCCATAATATTATGAAAACAAACTAATCGGACTTATGATCGACGGTTATCTCTAACAAAGTCTGCAGAAAATCTTATTTTCGTACTATTCGGTTGCCATTTATTTTTTATACAGGGTTATTCATAACAAACGATTAAATCCATTTTTTTGTTCAAAATAAGCGAAATTTTCAATTTGGGTATAACTTTAAAATTAAAACAATAATTCTTAGTAAAAAAATATTCTAAAATGAAAGATGGAGGTACTTTACTCTTAGTGGAATTTCAAATTTTTGATCCTACCTCGTATACCATAAGACTTTTACCGGATTTAATGGGTGTTATTTTGTTTTTAGAACATGCAGAACCTATCTAAAATAAAATTAATTTTCTAAACTTAAAGATAAAAAACTTTCCCATATGCTGCGCACTTTCTGCCGGTCACTGTATATAATTTTTCTCTTTCTGGACTCGAAAAAATAATTTTAGGTTAAGGTTAAATCATTAACTCGACATCGACATATTTTACGTCATGAAATTGGGAAACGTGTCGATTGTCCGTAGTTTCCCTGTTACTGGGCTAAAACCTGGCGAAAACTTTCAGTTACCCAGTATTTACAATGACCCTATTAGTGCGATTTTAAATCACTTAAATTTAAACGATATAAAATTCGTATCCTGGTTTAAAATGTCAATTAATCATTGGCACTAAATTAATAATAGTTACTGAATTTGAATATAAAGCTCAAGCTCATATCAACCAATAAAGGACTATTTTCAATTAATTTAAACTTTTTTAACATCGTTGACCTAAAAACACATTATGCCATGCATTAAATAACTTTAAAAACTTACACAGTCATAATAACTCCATTAACTGCACTAAGTGTTAGTATAATCCGAATAATGAATAACAACGCGTTATCCCGCAAATCATCCAAATTGAGGTCAGTATATAATTGACGTTCAGCCAATACCCCACTAATTAAACGAATGGTCTTATCAAGTGTGCGTGTGCAACTAATGCTCTTGTTGCAATTAAATGAAATAACAATGCCAAGAACTTAGTACGACATGACAGCAACTGGCGGCGCAGAGAGATCGTTCACCCTGTTTGCTATTATTATTTGTCATCGACTGAAAATAACGCAAAATGCAAACCTAGATCGGCAGACCGCAGGAGTCAATGACTAATGCGCCGGCTCTGTCAAGGATGTAGTACAACATTATTTTGACGAAGTACCTATAGGTATAGTTTTTTTTTAAATATAGAATTTTAGGAGTTAGGGTTAAAATTGACCCAATAAACCGTCATTTACTTGCAGGAAATACCAAATATACATTCCAGGTAGCAAGCTGCCGTAAGAATGACGTTGTTTTTTGGGGAAAACTGTGTTACTACCGTGCGAGCAAAAATTATTTGCATCAAAGAGGGCTTGAATTAAAAATCGTAGGGCTTGGTTTAGATCACAATGATATGGGGACGATCTAACCACATATTTAAAATTTTGTTAAATTCGTATTATGACATAATATGCCAAACTAATGAGTGATAAAATAAGTAGACAAATACAAATTTATTTTTGTTTACAAAATTAACAAAGTAAGAATATACAGAAAGAAAAATAATTACATAAATTGCTGAAATTGGCCACCGCCATGCTCCAAGCATAAATTCACACGTCTCTTCATATTTTTCGAAAGTGTTTACCAGCATCTCTGGAGAAATGTTACCACATTCTTGGATAATCCTTTCTTGTCCTAAATTTGCAACTGGTGTTTTAAAAATTGTGTTCTTTAAATGAGGAAAAACGAAGTAATTCATAACCGTTAAACAAGGTGATCTAGGTGGGAACTCAAAATATGATCGAAAACTGATTAATCTGTCGTCGAAAAATTTGCGTAAGTAGTTAATAGTTTCGGCGGCTGTATGGGCGGTTGCACCGTCCTGTTGAAAATATCCAAAACGTAGTTCGTCGTCAAGTAATTGATCCACAGATGGATTCAAAATATTGTGTCTATAACGCTGTGCTGTAACTGTCAACAATTCTTCTTCGGGAAACAGCTAACCAGACACCAATTTTTTGAGTGTGCAATGGGGATTTTCACTACTCCACATGCGTGTATTCTGAGAATTCACATAACCGGAGAGGTCAAAATCTGCGGCTTGTATTTCTTGGAATACTTGCACTTTTTAAGGAAATAAATTCTTCTTAAGAATATTCCTGCATGTTCCATAAGATCTTCCCACTTCTTGGGACATGCGTCTTATACAATTTGTTGGCGTATTGTGCATTATTTCACGAACGTTTGCAATAAGTTCTTCTGTTCTTACAGATGGTCTTTCTGCTTCTTTTTTGTGTTGTATAGAACCTGTTTCCCTAAACACAGCCACGGTTCTTTTCAGGCAATGATAAAAATCCATAGCAATAAAAGCAACGTTAGGAAAATGTTCGTGAAAATCGTCCATGCACAAACCCGGATTGTATTGCCACTCACCATTTACTCTAACCCCGTTTTGAAAATACGCTTCAACCATGAATGTTTTCTGCTGTTCCGTAAAGCCCATTGTGTGAATTGTTCAAGAAATTGGAAAAATTAGCGATGAATCAAATTACTTGTAACTACTGTCAAAGATGACGGAATAACTGATTGATTGTTAATTCAGGTAGTTACTGACACCCAACAGGTATTAAGCTCTACGGCTAATCATTGCGTCCTTAGATGCAAGGCCCTCTTTGATGCAAATAATTTTTGCTGGCACGGTATGAACAATAATACCTAGATTTATTTTAGAAATAGGTTAAAAGCTACGTAAATTTTAAATAAAGTAATATAAACAAATCCTTTTTTCTGTGTTGGTAAAAACTTTAGGAATGTCCAAAAATTTACCGCTGAGAAGTACTACTTTTCTGAGCATATTTCCAATATCTAAAAAAGCGTGGCCATGGAACAGATCATCATGCTGTACTTACTACCCTAACCACCAGCCGGTATAGTCCGGATATGGCGATGTCTGCCTTACATTTATACAGGAATTTAAGGGACCTTAGGAATCTTATTTTAAAGTTATAACCATCGCAAAGTATACATTAACTACTTATACTTCACATACCCCAAATACCCTGGCGGACGTAACTAATGAACCGTTTACCGGAAATTAAAAAAAAACATACTTTCACATTTATAAAAAAAAAGAATGAAAAACTGAAAATATTAATGGGTGGTTTAAGGGGAAGTGTTTAGTTTGTCAAAAATCTGTCAGCCAAGGTTATTGTTGTGTAGCGCCTTGTAAACCATAAACTGGCTGGACAGATGTTTTTCAATTAAAACTATTTTCTGTGTTTGTTGTTGATGAATTTTTTTTTTTGATGAAACTATTCTCTGTTAAAATTTCCAAGTTTTGGTGCATTTTTCGCCATTTTTGGATAGGAAGTTTAATCTGCCCTAGTGTAATAATTGTGGTATAATATGTGAAGTGTTGAGTATATACAGGGTGATTTACGGTGGACGTATATAAGGAATCAGCAAACGAATCGATCTGAAAATTTGATCATTTACATAAGCGGGCATGCTCTATTTATTTATCTAAAATATTGTTCACGATAGTGTTCTACCAAAAATTAGTACCAGCTTCGATATTTTAAATGGAACACCCAATATTTTTTTTTTATTATTTTATTATTAGATATTATATTTATATTATTTTATTTGCGAAACCTCCATTAATTTCTTAACAACTTTCTTTAACATTATCCTATACCTATCTTTTATATACCAAAAAGTTTGGTATTTAATAATAAAAGATAAAAGTAATAATATCAAGAGGTAATTATTTTTAAATTGGCTAATTACAGAATCTGCAGATCTGCTTTTAACCGAGCATACAAAATTGTTACATATAACAAAATAAGTTACAATGTTATTAGCACTAATGAGATTTTAAATATCAAAAACAAGACAATAACCATTAAACATCCATAATGGTCTCTTTCAAAACTAGCCAAGACCTGGGTTATTTCTGTGGTACTAAGGCAGAACCCGATATGTCAAAATACTTGATTTTTCAGAATACCGATTTTAAAGTTCGCGATATCGCCGAAATTAAGATGGCATTTACAGTAACTTGGCAAGTCCATTAAAATATTTTACAATAAACATCCCTTTCGCTTGGGGCATTTCAAGGTAAAATTTTTCCAAATAACGAAGATATTTAGATTAGTTGGACATATCGTGTTTTTCCCTCTTTAGTTTCACCAATAAAATTGACATGTCGCGTATTGCGATTCCATATCGGTGTTTGCCTACTTTCTACCGTCTTGCTTGCTGTACTTATTACCTCATTCCTTTGATTTTCTGTAAGAAAAAAGTAAAGTAAAGTTCGTGTAACTTGTGGTGCTCAAGTCTGGTGCTAGAGTTTTCAGGTCGCGCAAGCGCCTCTAGCGTGACTTAACGACCAGAGATGGCCGGGACCGACAGCTTTACGTCTCCTCCAAAAGACGACCTTACACCAACCAACTAAAATTCGGTCATACTTTTTTTATTATGCGTATGCCCACTCCGGGAATCGAACCCGGATCGCCACGGCCGTAAGCAGTATCTCTACCACTGAGCTACGACCGGGCTTTCTGTAAGAAACTATTCGTGAACAAAAGTAATACCATTGTAAATACAAAGACCTAGGCTTACTAGGCATCACCTAAAATCTGCGGAGGCAAATATAAGAAAAAACAAACAACTTTTTTATTCTTTACTTTAAATTTTAACATCAAAATATTGTCATTCATCTTCCTCAGAGGAATCGTCCGATAATAATTCTGATACCCTAGATGGTTTCCAGATTTAAATAAAAACTGTGACATTCAGAATAAATCAGTGAAAGAAGACTAAGAATAAGAAGGTCCTAAAACATTCGAACGACTGGAATGGTAAAACCAATTCCGACAAGTTGAAACTGTGGCATGAACCATATGTCAGACATACCGGGATATACAAACAAAATGTTTGGCGGTACGCGACGACATCATAACCCGATATGTCTAGCATATTGGGTTTTGCCAGCGACCAATTTTCATTTATGAAACATATCGGGATCTTATTTTATTAACTCACATTGTATAGGAGTAACAGAACCATATCGGGTTTTGCCATCATATTCGTCACCACTAACTGCATATATTGGCTTTAAAAACGGAAAATGGACTTTTCATGACATATCGGGTTCTGCCTTAGTACCACAGATTTAATACCACAGAAAACAGTTAAATAACGAGAAAAAAAAACAGGAAAACTAATCGGCTTTTTTGAAGTAAAATATTTTTATAGGTAGTTTTAAAGGAAAGCTGAGACTTATTTAAGAGAAGTACCCCTATAGCTATACGATTGTTTAAAAATATTTGTACGATCGCGATGCTTGGTTACTTCAAAATGGCCCGTGTATACCTAGTATTGCGCTGATGAAAAATGATGCAAAGAACTTCGAAAGACTAGCATGTTGCGCAAATATCTAGAAATTCCGTTTTAGCAGCCTATGCATAAAGCACTCCAAATGCAGTTTTTCACGGTCTTCTAATTTTCAGTTTTTGTATTAATTTAAAGCTGGAATTTTACTTACTTGTGCCATCTGTAAAATAATATTACCTACTTTCAGCAGAATCCCTAATTTTCAAAAAACTAATTTTTTGGGATTGATTTTAAGTCCGCTGTTTGTAGATTAAGTGCAAATTGAATTTAAACATAATGTTAATATTTCGCTTTATCTACAAAGTATTTAGTTTATGAAAAGTTGTAAGAAATGTATTGTCATCGGCATACTGAGTCAAGCTGCCGTCAGTAGCATGAGTATGCATGTCCATGATCAAAATTACGAACAGGAAAGGCTCCCAAACGGACCCCTGCGGTACTTCCCTGTATACAGTCAGAACTGTTTACGATCAACGACGACATATTGCTACCTACAAGGAAGATGTTCCTTAAATAGTTTGATTACACCTTCCAGAAAACCAGAATAATGTACCGTGCGAGCAAAAATTATTTGCATCAAAGAGGGCCTTGCATCTAAGGACGTAATGCTTAACAGTAGAGCTTAATACGTGTTGGGTGTCAGTAACTACCTGAATTAACAATCAATCAATCAGTTATTCCGTCATCTTTGACAGTCGTTACAAGTAGTTTGATTCATCGCTAATTTTTCCAATTTCTTGAACAATTTACACAATGGGCTTTACGGCACAGCACAAAACATTCATGGTGGAAGCGTATTTTCGAATCGGGGTTAGAGTAAATGGTGAGTGGCAATACAATCCGGGTTTGTACTAGGGGATTTTTATCATTGCCTGAAAAGAACCGTGGCTGTGTTTGGGGAAACAGGTTCTATACAACACAAAAATGGAGCAGGAAGACCATCTGTAAGAACAGAAGAACTTGTTGCAAACGTTCGTGAAATAATGCAAAATAATAGTGTTGAATTCCTTGGTTGGTTGGTTAACAGCAGGGCACTGCAGCCTTCTGGCTTATAGTGCATACAGTCTTGCTAGAAAAGGTTTATTCCTTCTGCAAGGTTCAGTAGTTTTCTTCCAAGTTTGTCATATTTGTTTGTCAAGTTTTTCAATATATCCGAAGATTTTGAATCTTTTGCGGGTTAGGGCTTTGCAGTTGCGTATGATATGAAAGGAGGTTTCGTCCTCTTCACCGCAAAGTCGGCATTTAATGGGTCCATTATAAATTATTATTATTTATTCGTTGAAGGTGTTTTCTTAACTGACAATGGCCTGCTAACAAGCCGGTTACTTGTTCTGGGTGCGCATAGTTTCTTTGAGGGTAAATCAATAACAGCTCGTACGTGTGCTTGGCCAGGTGTACCGTTTCATCGAGATAGATGTTATTTTTGCCCCCATCTGTCTAATGTAATTTTGGTTGCCTGTTTTGATATTACAAGGGTGGGTTCGAGGCCACTAAAATTTTGAGCAGATCCGGTTCTTGCGAGTTCATCTACTTTTTCGTTGCCTTTTATCTCTGAGTGACCAAGAATCCATGGGAGTTCAACCTTGTTGTTTCTGGCTGCCAGGTATTTCAGGTCGTTAAGTCACTCCATTGTCATTCTGTATGTACATTGGAAGGAGTTCAAAGTCTTAAGGGCAGCTTGGCTGTCTGATAGAATATATATTTTTTGGTCGTGGTAGCGCTTTTCGAGATTCTTTTGTATATAGGCATGCTGGTATCGCATGAACTTCTGCTTGGTATATTGTGGCGTAGTTTACCAGAGGGATAGTGATTTCCATTTTGGATCTTTCTCCAAATATACCCGCGCCCACTTCGTTGGCCGTTTTCGATCCATCAGAGTACTAAACTAGGCCATTGTCTAAGACGGAGGTTTTCCTTTAGACCACATATCAGAATCGCATCTGAAACAAATCCGAATGTCTTACTGTCAGAAGAAACAAGTATGACGTTTCCGCTCTGTCTGCAGCCACCAAAGCATTTAGCACAGCAATTGTAGTGCCCTTGCGAAATCCAGACTGGCCTTTTAAAAAGAGACTGCCCTCATTTAAATAATTAATAACTTGCTTGTAAACTATTTTTTCAAAAAGCTTTGAAACCACACTTCAAATACTGATCGGTTGCATTTCAGAGTAATTCTTAGGGCACTGGGCAAAGATTACACAAAGGCCGTTTTCCAAGATCCTCTATAGCCGTAATAAATATATAAGTTAGAAATGATACCACCACAGAATAACAAAGTTTAATAATTTGCAAAATAAGTTGACCGCATCTTACTGCACTTTACCTGGGAAAGTACCCACATAACATCATTATCACATCATAGATAACTAGAACACACAAAGCGTCACTCTGTTATCCAAATAAAATTTATTAGTATCCGGGTTTACGTCGGGACACCTCTTAAAAAGAATTCATTTATTATTTGCAGTTTTCTCGGAATTTTAAAATTATTTTTTCTATTATAAACATTCATCATCATCCTCATCATCATCATTCGTTATTAAGTGTTTGCCACATGACCCTTTTGTTTTGATTTCTATATGTAAACTATTACTATTACGAACAGCGTGAGTAAACATATTTCTTACCCATTTGTATATACCCTTTCCAATCTTGGTTCATCACTGTTTTTTTTTTTAATTTAGGCAAAAGGCGATTTCTGGGCTCTTTCATACTTTTTAGATCATCAGTGAAACACGGCGACTTTGGTAACGTTACCAGTACTGTGCATTTTGGTGCATGCCTATCAAAAAGGTATAATTTCAAAGACGTAGTCCATACTTAGTGGAGTAGAATGTATAGAAAAAAGAAAAGCACACAGTTTTCTCCACAATTTTTTTATTAGAATAACTAGGCGAACCTAGAATAATTTATAATAATTAAATTCGACATGTTTCGAGTGTAGAAACACTCATCATCAGGAAAACAAAGTGAATGGTACAATGCTGATGTTGTTAGCAATAGAGAAAATAATATTGAGATTGAGCCGTAATGGAGCTTTCAAGGGTGTACAAGATGTGTAAGAAATTGAATAGTCAAAAAACGACAATCAAGACTTCAGCATACTGGAAAGTCAGGGGTTAGTGCAAAGGCCCTGTCTTGGGCAGAAAAATGAAGAGTGTAAAAGAAAAATTAGGGAGTTTTAACAGACTTTGTGGAAAACATTTGTTAAGTAGTGAAAAATCTTAATTTTTATTCAGCTTTGTTAGAGACATGTAAAAGTATTGAAATAAAAGGGAAAGAAAAAGAAAAATTGTTTTTTATAAAAGTCAAAGCATCTGTAAAAGAAAAAAAGGGGAATGTAGCAAATGAAATTTAATAAAATAAGGTAGATTGGCTTACCATTTAGCTTGCAGTAAAATACTGTTGGAGTACCAAGCTTTTTACGGCCCAGTTACCCCGGCAGGAGTCAAAACGTACACATTGTGTGCAAAATTAAGTTTTAAAAACGTTTTTTGTTTTAAAAGGTATAACTTATAATCCGTAGCGGGGAAAACCTTATCATCGAGATCGTCCTAATCGAAAATTACTCCCGAACTTAAGTTATACAGATCTTGTTTAAAAAATTCATAATCAAAATTTTTAAAATCACGAAATCCACTATTTGGCAGCCCATGTTGGCACCCTAATATTTATGGAATAATAAATTAACTGCAGGTAATCAGAAACCTCATGCAAGTACTGATGAAACATGTCCATAAAGTAAATATTTATTCAAGAATAATTATATCACTGCTTTATGTGCAGAATAATTGATTTAAAATTAAACTATTCTATTTTTTTTAAATGGGCATTTATGTTAGTATTTTCTAAAATGATTATTCTCTTCGGTTTACTTTTGGCAGGCGATAACCTTTTATTGTTGAATTTACACGCATTTCCTAGACTATTACGCAATATTGTTCTTGTAACAAAGGCAACATAATTGGCAGTATTGCAATCACACTTTTGACGATTATTTTCGACGATTACTAATGTTTTATAATTAAAACTTGGTTTAAAATAAATACAATATGTAACAGGATTTAAACAGTAAAAGCATAAATCAACTGTATTTACTCAGACGACGTCGACAGTGCAATGTGCAGACCAAAACCTACGTGATGAGAAACGAAATAACCAAGTTTAAATAACGACAAGTAATAAAAAATAATGTATTCTTTAAGAAAGAAATTGATATTAAAATAATTACATGAACTGCATGGCACGTATTGCCATTTCATGTGTTTGCTTTATTAGGGTCTTATCTTAGTCGATGGTCATTTTAATTATGAAATTAATTAAAAATAGTCATGAACATTACTTATATTTAAATGGATGACTTCTGGATGTTCTTAAAACACTTCGATGGCTTAGATTGCAAACCGTCTAACTCCACTTTTTAATAAAATTTCGATTTTGTGCAAATAGTTAGCTTAATGTCGCACATCTAATGGAAAAAAGACCTAACTGCAAAAAATTCCATTTTTAAGTTATAAGCGTCATAAGTGTCCCAATGGCTATATTCTTTCTAATAAAATAACGACATTATTGTGTTGAAGAAAACAAACGCGAGATGGCGGAAGTGTCACCTTTCTTTCGCGCTACTTTTAATTGGAACCAAGGTTGCCAGACGTACCATTTTAATGGTATTTATACCATTATTTCGTCGTTATGTACCCGTACCTTTAAAAGTAACAAAAATACCATTATTTGGATCCTTTCGAAAATGGTGAATCGAGCTTATCATTTTACATATTTAGCTGATTTCTGTACTACTGAACTTCTCTGTCGACCTTTTTTGTGTTTTGGCACGGTAGAGGGAAATAAAATACTCCCTGAATCTCTATTTCCCATCATATATTTGCAATGTGTTTTTCCTTCCGCCGACCTTTTCTTTTTTTTTTTACGGAATGAATCGATTTCGTCCAGTTTTTTAAAAGTACCATTATTTCTTGACAAATACCATGAAATTTATTCGTTTGTACCATTTATTTGTCCCACAAATCTGGCAACCCTGATTGGAACAGTAACCCAACTATCAGTTCGGCTTTAGCCTTCGACGCAGGTGCACGCAAAAACCGAAAAATGACGTAAGTACCAGTTAAGACGTTCTTCCTCTAAATTTGGCAATATTTTTATTTTTAAAATTGACTTAATTGTAGTTTAGGTCACTTTTCTTTTATTCTCTTTATTTTTTGTTAGGTAAAATACAAGTATATTATAGTTTTTATTTTATAAAGTGACCATTACTTTTATAGTTTAAAGTTCCTCGTATTTGTGGTTAGTTTCGTTTAAACCTTATATTGTTTATTTTTAGGACAAAAAATATAATAATGTAGTTTTATTTTAGTGTAACTAAGAAACAATCGTTAATTTTTTAGGAAGAAAAGTGTCACAATTACATATTTTTCTTCTTTACTAAAGCATTTAAAAAAAAACTCAGTAATTTGATCATGATTAATAAATTAATGAACAAACCTAGTCGCTGATGTTTATATTTTGTTTTTAAACCAAACTTTGTACCCTAAAAATTAAAATAATTCAAATTCAATTTTTAAATGCGCGTTTTCTCAAAACAGCTATTTTGCAGTTAGATCTTTTTTCCATTAGATGTGCGATCAAGGGCGTCCATAGGGGGGGGGGCAAAACGGGCACTTGCCCCCCCCCCTGGGCGTCCACATTACTGTATTTTTCTCGTATTTTCTGTATTTTCCTTGTATTTTGTAGCTCTAGACGGGCTCTTGCCCCCCCCCTAGGCGCCGCCCACATTTATTCTAATAATGGAGTACTGAACTGAGTATTCCAGTGATTTCAAAAAGCGAATATACTGACTTCTAAAAAAAAAAAAACGCCAGTTGAATAGTACAGTGATTGCCCCCCCTCTAGGCGCCCCCATTTCCAGTATTACAGTATTAGTGAAAAAAAAAGGTCGCCAGAGTTGAATAGTACAGTGATTATTTAGTACATAAAAAAAATTTTGTTTCAGTTTTTGCCCCCCCCCCCCTGAAAAACGCTCTATGGACGCCCTTGTGTGCGATGTTAGATCTATGGATACGGATACCCAAACCAAATAACTCCAAATAATATTTTTGGAGTTAGCCGGTTTGCAAACTAAGCCATCGACTTCACATTTTTTTAACCCACGGTCTAAAAAGATGGATAAAGGCCGATTTACACATGTCAAGTTTACTGGCGGAAAGTACTTGCCGCCAGTAAACTTGTTTCATTTGTATGTATATGTCGTAGGCTAATTACAAATTCAGTCGTTTTATAAAACGCCTAGTCGTTTCATAAATGACTAGGCATATTGTAAAATGAAGAATATCCCAGGTAGCAGAGTCACGTGAATTCACCTGATTTTGACGTCGATATGTGGTGATATTTGGTCGAAAATTATCACGGGTTTTAAGTGACGTCATTTACACGTCGAATTTGATACCTATTTTAGAGATGTTGAAATAGTTCGTATATATCACGTCATTATAACGTCCCTAATTTATTTCTATAAAAGCTTAATTTAATGACTTAATAATATACGTAAATTTAACTGAAATAAGTAGTATAATATATAAAAAAAAATATCAGATTGATCATCGTAAATATTGTAAATAGGTACCTATATATTGAACGATAAATAATATGGAGATGTCAAACAAAAATATACATAAGCATTTTAGAATATTTGATAAGATAACTTTAAGACATATTTTTGTAATTAGTCGAATGCTATAAAATTTAGTTAACTTGTCGTCCTAAAAAGGACAATCGCACAAAAGATGTACGTATCAGATATATGCACAAACACAAATGTTCAGAAACTATTAGCGATGTAGGTATACAAATAACAGTAGGTACCATGACAAATAACTAATTTCCAAATATTTGAATTTCTCGCTAAAAATTGACAATTGACATTGCCCTCGCCCACGCTTGTCACCCTGGACGTTTGTCTCATTTACCGCTTTAGTTTGGTGGCATGCGCGGCATTTTGTTTATTCGTTTCTTTTGTGTTTTAATAATTGGTGTTTTCGGTTTTATAAGTGTTTCTGTGGTGTTATTGTCAAATATTTTAAGAACTGGTGTTATTTTTATGAAAGTCCCTTTGAATCCAAATTGTTGAATATTTATTTAGTCTCAGATTTATCTGAAGAACTTAAAACTTGGTCACTTACAGAAATTCAAGGAAAATCATTTTTAATGCCTTATAAAACAAAATTTGTTTCAATTCCTTTATTGTATCATACCCATAATGATGGCATAGTTATGTAATCTGATTTTTAGGTCATTATTTTAATAAAAATTTGGAAAGAAAATAAAAAAAACTGTCGTTTTTACAGATTATTTATGTGTTTAATTTATCAAACAACCTAGAATGGAAGCTCGAGTTTCAACCATGTCAAAATTTGAATAGCTTGGTCTCGATTCAGGTATCTATATTTTTGAATTCAATGAAGTAAAGAACGCTGAAGACACTGCAGTCGGAAAGAAAATGTCAGTATTTATTACTTTGACACATGTAAAACTAATATAATTAAACATGCTATCCCTACTCTGGAATAGGTCTTTTTGAGGTGAACAATATACGTCATTTTAACGTATCAATATACGTCTTATTAACGTGTCCGGAATGACGTCAATTCGCTGTGACATATTGCCGTCATATAAACGTTGATTGCCCGTCACTTTTTTGGTGACTTCGACGAGAATGGGTACGTCTTTTCTGCGTGTAAAGGACGTGAATTTGCTACCTGGGATATACTGAATTTTTACAATTCGACTAAACTTTTTAGGCGTTTCATAAAACGCCGAATTGCTCTCAGGCTTATTATAAACGGTTCTTCAATCTCGTTTGTTTTAGGATATGACTGATTATAACTAGTCGTTTTGTAAAAGACTGGAAAGTACTTAGGCATTTTATAAAACACCGATTCATATTGTTGCTTGATCGTATAGTATTTCAAACAAATAAATAGTAAGTTGGACACTTTATTTTTGTTATAACATTATAAAATAACTTAATGGGTAACTCTTACAACACATGTTCCGACATTTCCTAGGTAAATTTAGGTATATATTTACATAAAATGTAATTCAACATAATTTAAAAGTAATATTATTTTACTTATTTGAACACGGTCCGCTTAAATGACATTTGAAGAGTGGTCAAGCTAAGTGATCTATGTGCCAAAATTCAAAAAAATGTTTTTTTTCTATTTATATGATCTATGTACCTATGCCAATGTCCTACTAGAAGATCTAAGTGCCAATTTCACCCTATTCGTTATAAAAAGCGTTCATAGATAGCGTTGTCTGTATGTCCAACAACTTAATATCCCCTAAATGATCTAAGTGCCCAAATCTTTGTCCACGCGACTTGTCTTGTATTAGTTTAGTAGCGCTTGTTGTTTATGACTAGTTGTAATTCTGTGTTTATAAACTTTTTAAAACTAAGAAAATGGATTCGCCGGCATTTAGTGAAAAACAAAGCATTTTTACATCTACTTTAGATTATTAATAATACATTAATCATTGTTCTTGAATCGTTTTGAAAGTCCATGATATGTGGACTTAGATCTTTTCCATTTTTTTTTTGTTCAATTTATGTACAAACGTTTCTTCGATTTACTGATATTAAAATTTTCTCCTACGAATGTTTTTGTGTATGTTTATGTTTTATTCTTAGCTTTAAAACAGTTTTTTGCCTTTTCTGGAAGTTTTTGATTATGGCACTTAGATCACTTAGCTTGACCACTCTTCATTTACTATTGCATTTCAAGTGAGCCTTAAAACAAAAACATTATTTGTGTGGCACTGCGTTTTGCTTGCTTTGCAGGAACATTTTTTGAATCCCTACCCTCCAAATTTAGAAAACTTTGTTAAAGCTTCTCTCAGAGAAATCATTTTTCCTTCCAAAACCTGAATTGGTTGGGGATATTCAATACAATGGTTTCATCTCTTGAAAACCATCGATTCAAAATTCTGTGCTTAGTACCAATTTGGTATACTCCATTTTTTATTTCTACGATAGTTCCCAATATATTTTTAGGGTCTAGTGGTCCTCTATCGAATGTAGGTACTTCAACCGAAACATTTTGACCCAGAAATAGAGGTTTCAACTTTTGGTTGGTATTTTGAAGCATTTCTTCTGCAGCACGTTTTTGACCAGCAACACATCCAATTTTTTGTGTATGTATGATATCCTCTCTTTGGCAAAAATCACATATCCATGCTGTTTTATTCAGCACTAAATCTGAAGAACTTATCTTTAAACATTTAACACAGCAAATAATTGCATTCCGCTTCAGTTTACAAACTGTCAAACCACAGCATAAAGAAGTTATTTGTTTGAATCGGTGTTTTACAAAATGCCTAAGTACTTTCCAGTCTTTTAGAAAACGACTAGTTATAATCAGTCATATCATAAAACAAACGAGATTGAAGAACCGTTTACAATAAGCCTGAGAGTAATTCGGCGTTTTATGAGACGCCTAAAAAGTTCAGTCGAATTGTAAAAACTCAGCATATATTCTTCATTTTACAATAAGCCTAGTCATTTATGAAACGACTAGGCGTTTTATAAAACGACTGATTTTGTAATTAGCCTACGACATATACACATTGGATAGTTTACTTGCTCAGTTATCAAAATTCAAGATGGCTCCAAGTACGATAGTGCGTGCTACTGTGAAAGTTATTGTAGCTAGTATTGCGGAAAACATAAGTATTTTTGAGGAAAAAGAAAAAAGAAGAAGAATGTATGAGTCAGGAGCTGGATTAAGCGTCGAAACGCTTTAGGGGCTTCTGCTCAAGTTTTAAAAGAGATAGCAATTGAAGATCCAGAATCATATATAGGAATTTTATGAGATTATTCACAACAATGCTTAAGAAATTATTAATAATAAAAATATTCAATCGTTTTATATATTGCTATTTTATTATATTTCAATTATTATTAATTTTATCGAAAACTGAAATCTTCACGGCAACTTGCTGAATATAATAAAACCATGTTTACACGCGGACAGCTACTTGTGAAGACACGCAAGTTGGCCACAAAACTAGCCGACGCCTCAACTTTACTTGCTGCTGGCCGGCAAGTAACAAGTACAACAATCCTTTGGGTTACACATGGGAAGTTTACTGGTGGCAAGAACTTTCCGCCAGTAAACTTGCCATGTGTAAATGAGCCTTAAGGGTCCGTAACATCCAATCAAATTCACGACAATAATTAATTTTACACCGACAGACAAAATATTTCATCCAGTGTGTGACTGTGATTATAATCCACTGGTAGTGGCGGCCATAAATTTTAAAAGACAAACAATGGTGAGTTTTCTCGCTTATTATTGCAAAGCGACCTTTACAAATATTCTTCTTCGATTTTTTTTTTATTTGAGTATTTGGATTTGCGGATTAAAGTACAGCTTGTGAAATATAGGAAGAGACTTGAGGATTTTGTGCGTTGGGCACGAGACAGAGTGAGAACACATTCGTAGCAAAAGAGATGCCAGGTAAGTACCGCGGTATTATTATACAGGGTGGCCCTTTAGTGTGGTAAAGTACAATAGCTCCGTTACTATTTCAAATACATTAAAAATATTAATACAAAAGTTGAAGGGCAGTAAGTGACTTATAACGTAAAATTATTTTTAACTTTATAGGGTGGCTCAAAAAAGCGGAACAATAAAAAATGTACTTTTTTCAAATGGAACACCCTGTATATTTTTTCATTTTTAAATTCCATATTAAATTATAATTATTTTTTATTAAATACATTATTAGTCTATACTTTATAGTTTCCGAGATATTGGCTCTTGAAAAGTGACATTTTTGAACTTTGACAGCTTCTAGCTTTCTAACAGTACGTCTTAGAGCAAAACGGCTTACATGTCCCTATCTTTAATTTTTATTATCTTCCCAAAAAAAATCAACTTCCGGTTAAACCGGATGTTACTCGAAAGCAGGAAATATAGTTGTTCCGGTTTAACTGGAAGTTGATTTTTTTGGGAAGATAATAAAAATTGAAGATAGGGACATGTAAGCCGTTTTGCTCTAAGACGTACTGTTAGAAAGTTAGAAGCTGTCAAAGTTCAAAAATGTCACTTTTCAACAGTCAATATCTCGGAAACTATAAAGTATAGACTAATAATGTATTTCATAAAAAATAATTATAATTCTATGTAGAATTTAAAAATGAAAAAATATACAGGGTGTTCCATTTGAAAAAAGTACATTTTTTTTGTTCCGCTTTTTCGAGCCACCCTATAAAGTTAAAAATAATTTTACGTTATAAGTCACTTACTGCCCTTCAACTTTTGTATTAATATTTTTAATGTATTTGAAATAGTAACGGAGCTATTGTACTTTGCCACACTAAAGGGCCACCCTGTAGATCCAAGAAAAATTTGCAGTACAGCTAGTGTAAAAATATATTTCCTTATTTATTAGGCATCAAAATAATTTACACGCCATTTTTACACATACTATACTAAAGTCGATTCACCCAGTAAACCTGCAAGATGGCCGACATGTCATATGACAAAAGTCATATTCCAGCTAAATAAAACGAATTTTTTCATTTTCAATGACTTTAGTCATATGACAAGTCGGCCATCTTGCAGGTTTACTGGGTGAATAGACTTTAGCAGGTTACTTTTCAAGACAAACTAAGTAAATGCCAAGTTTAGCCGCTGTCTATTGCGCATTGCGCACTACGGGGGCGTGACTATGCAAATGATTCACGTCTCTTCCTAGATTTGATATACTATAATTTCCATAGCTCCCTGCATGGGGTAATTAATTCTAAAATATTTCTTATGGCTTATAACTGAAAAGTTAACATTTCACACTAATTTGAGTGTGAAAAGTTTTATTTTAAAGCACTAGTGCGAAAAGTAATCAAGTTTTCGCACTAGTGCGAAAAGTAAATTATTTGCACTGCTGCGAAAATAATAATTAAAGTATTGTGGCTCGTTTCAGGTTTCACAGTCATTAGTTTTTTCTTTTTACTTTTTAAAATAATAAAATCTGAGTAAAAAGCATTCTATTCCTTATAAGAATTCACATACTCTTTATACAACTGTTTGATACTACCTATAGATAACCACAACGCGCGTTTCTACTGTAAGCTGTAAGACAACGAAAATTACTAAACCGTTGTGTAGTGATAATATCACCGTAATTTGGCCAATAGGAAATAGGAGTTAATACTACCATAGAATGGTTTATAGCCATTATTGCTCTGAATACTCACAGTAATTATCAAGTTCTATTATGCGTATAATCTGGTTTTATATACTGTATTAGTTCCGACTGGCAGTTGTAATGAAACTTAATATTAATCATAATAATATTTGCTTGCTACGATTAATAAAGCATATTATATTTAGCACTAAAAATCAGAACTGTGGATTTTAAAAATTTGAATACCTTCTAGACTGATATGGTTCTTGTCGTTTAACATTGCATATGATTCCATTATGCAACATGGTTTACTGAGATGGTAAAATTCGTCCATAGATTCCAATACTAATGATGGGTTGGGCGAAATAATAATCTTCTATTGCTTTATAAGACATGCAGCGATCAATAAAATTCAAATTCAGACAAGACAGCTAGAAGACTCCGAACAACGATGTGACCTGCTCAACAAATACGTTAAAACTAATACTTTCGGCGATTGCCGATCGCTACGAACCCCCACCAACATCTTGTGGATTATAGGTTCAAAACGGATACAATTCGTTTTTGGGGACGCTGTTCTGCTTTCTGAAGTGTAGAGAAAGCGCTTTACTGGGAACCAAATTGTTTCGCATTAAGAAGATACAATTTATTTTTTAACAAAATTGCTGTATTAAAAGTGGTTCATTATCAAGAAGACTGTGCTGCTAATGGAACTGATTACTACCAATAAAAACACTGTTCCAGCAAATCAGGAATTGACATAACACTAAAGCGGATTTGATAGTTTGATACAATAGCAATTTATTTAATATGGGTTAATAAAAAATAAGCTATCTTAACAAACCTGAATTCATTTTCCTCAGTGTAAAGTCCCAAACGGCTTCAAGCACGCGCGTGCCAAGTGAACAAAATTTTTTAAACAATTCATCAATTACCGTAGTTATGATTATTCCTTGGATAATTTGATTTATTTTTTTAATATTATGTAACATTATTTCGTACACCTGTCAATTTCGCCTTTTCGTCCAATCAAACCTTCTCGTTTTAACCAATCAGCTAGTATAATAGTGATAAAACTACGTGGGGTTTTAGCGATTAAACGTCGCCATTGGCCCGTCTAGTTCTGTCACAATATTTCGAAGTATAAATCAATGTCAATTATTTTTTTATAACTTTTTCGGATAATTTCTGATATTTTAATACAATAACATTAGTACTATATTTATTTACCTACTTGTTTTTATATTATAATGCACCCATGCCTATGTTTATTCCAATAAAGTTGCTATTCTTTATAAAATTACACCACATTTGAAAAATACTTATCAAATGTCATTTATTATGGAACTAATCTAAAATTTTGACTTCTACTTATAAGGCTGGCAACCAAACATACTTAATTATAATTGTATGTTTGGTTGCCAGCAGTAAACTAAACAGTTTTCGTTGAGTGGTATGTTATGCAATTTTACTAAAAATAACTATTCCAAGTAATACACCGCAGGCTACCTGTAGAAATATATAAAACATTATTACTCAATAGATATGGATGGGACATTTGGGGTTCACGAAATAATCGTGCCAAATATCACTCGACCATCATTTTTTTATTGGTTAAATTTTCCATTTTTCACTCAAACTTTTTTGGCAATTTTACTCGTTGAACTTTGGGCATGTTTATTCAAAGATTAAATCCCTCGAGCTTCGCTCTCGTGATCTATTCAGAATAAACATTTCCAAATTCAACTCGTAAAATTTCCAAACAAAAAAGTTTTCGTGACAGCTGAAAAATTTAACCGATAAAAAAACGAGGTCTTGTGATATTACTGTTGAAAATATATTAAAAAACGTATACTTATATTGAAACTACATTTCGTATTTAATTATTCGTAATAAAAGATCTTGAATGATCCAATTGTGAAAAACGCGTTTAAGGTTGAATTCTCAACGTCGTTCAATTTATTGCCAACCTATAACCTATTTCGCTTTGTTTTTTCAAGTTTATTATTTTTTAAACTAACATTTAAATAAAATGAGTATCGTCGGCACATTACTTAGGTAATATCTGATATATTACAAAAATATCAATTTATTTCATTGCTAATTTTGGGTGAATTGTATAATGAAAGAACATGTCATTGCAATGACATAATAATGTTAAAAAAATCTTACCCGAAATTTTTCGTTATACAATTCTCCTAAAATAAGTTATAAAATTCCTTGATATTAATTAAATATCTCAACTATTACCTATAGAATATCAAGTCGATACTGATTTTCTTTAAATTTTGTATAAAAGCTAGAAAACATAAATAAATCTACGCGAAATAGGTTATAGGTTGGCAAGCATGTTGATACTCCCACCTTAAGACACTTTGCATTGTAAAGAATGGCCATCTATTATGTAAATGAAGACAGAGACCGGTGCGGATAGATGAAAGACGTCCATTGTTCGTTAATCAAAGTCAACTTGACAGGACGTTGACATCCGTTTGTTTATTATTAAACTGTCGATAAGCGAGCCCCAGGCGTCTCCTCATAACAACCTCCTAACCTCCCGATCCCGGAATCCGTCAAAACGTCATTTTGCCGTGGCCGGATATCTGTCTTTGTCGACTCTTAAACATCATAGATGGCCATGGTGTAAATTATTGATAAGTGCTATATTGTCACTACGTACCTAATAATTCTGAATAATGTGGTGCAGCTTATTTATTGGTCTTGGGAATTCGTAGACAGAAGCCTGAAAATAGAACAAGATTAAATAATAGTTAATGCCTTATTTATGTCTATGACTAAAAATAAAATGATACCAATTCCGACTAAACGTCATTCCTCGTAAATTACATTTTAACTTGCGGTAATTAGACAATACAAAATAATACATGGAATTACACGAATTGTTAAAGTTTCAAAGGCAATAAATTAAATGAGTTAAGTTCTATTTATTCGGAAATAAATTAAGGGGAAAAGATACCACCGTTATTTCCACCAATTATCCAATTTTGAAAATAATTTTTATTGTGAGTAAATTTTAAGCTGTTATCAGTGATCAATCTATGGAAAGAAACCTAATTTTGTAATAACAATTACTGGCTTAGCTAGGATTTTATGTTAGGGGGCAGACAGTTACCATAATTAATAATCTATTCAGACTGTCCGCGGATAGGGTTTACAATATTACAATAGCACAAATGCAGGGCCGGAGCTAGAGCTGAATAGGCCCCGGGGCAAAACAAATTTTGGGGCTCCTTATTGAAATTACTTTTGATAATACCACAGTATTAATGTCGGGTAAGAATAACAGTATTTTGTTAATAGACACTTTAAGCAAACCGTATTTTTTTTTCCGTATCCGTATCCGCATCCGTAACGCATTAAGTTACGTTGACCGCAAAAAAACTGTTTAAGCATCAACAACCATACGTATACGAAACCGAACGCATCCAGCAGTAAAGTAAAACGTCACATGTCAGATTTTCTATTTCTAACCTTAAAAATTGTGATTTTTCATTTGAATAATTTTGAATTATTTAAAATTAAATATTTTAAATTATGGATGAAATACTTCATCCCATCCTTATTGATGAGGATGATGAAGATGACGACGATTTGGGCGATCGGTCGATTGGTTGGAATGCGTTTACGGATAGGGATACGATGGCAGGCCCGTAACGATGCGGGCAACGTAACGTATTGAGTCCAACGCATCTATTCTGCACATGCGCAGATCGATGCGGATACGGATACGGTTAAAATTTAGCACATGCTTAAAGTGTCTAATGTCTGGCAATCTTCTACACATAGAATCTACGTAAACAACGCGCTCTCATGATATTTTGTCAAAAACGCAAGAACTTACAACTGAAAAAACTTCTTTCTAGATTTTATAGTGGCAAATTCGTTTATCACTTTATTAAAGTCAATTTGGCGCGCTCTTCGATTTTCAATGGACAGTAGCGCTAAATTACTGAGTCTATTTTGTCCCATTGAGGTACGCAAGTAGTTTTTTATCAACCTTAATTTGGAGAAAGCCCGTTCAGCTTTCGCAGTAGTGACAGGGACAGTAAGGAACATCAGAAGTGCTGTGCACACATCTGGATAACTGGACGACAACGACGCATTCTGAATGATCAAGAAACGGGCTAACTCTTTTACACCTTTCATTGAACTTATCTCTTCCGAAAATGTCGACCATACAATAAGCAACTGAGAGAAAAAAGAAGGTGACACATCGTCTGAGAAAGTTTTGGAAAACAGATCAGCTTCTTGCTCCAACTCGCTTTTCGATGAATTTGTGAGATATTAGGTTGAAGGATTTTATAAGTATTCAGAACATTATTCATACCAACAAACCTAGATTCGAGTTGCGATGATATTGTATCTGTCGTAGGCTGATAGTGAAATCCGTCATTTCATGAAAAGCCTAGTCATATCATGCTGCACGCTAAAAGGTATATTGGCAACTGGTTTGTTCGTTTGTTCCCCAGAGCATTTTTTAAATTTAATTTAAATTTTATTTTTATAAAATAATATTAGTTGAAAAAAATTAAAAAACGAACAACGAACAAACCAGTTGCAATATACCTTTTAGCCACGCTTCATGATATGACTAGGCTTTTCATGAAATAACGGATTTCACTATCAGCCTACGAAATATCTATCATCGGGTAGAAAATGTTCACTCGGAGGCGTTGTTGAGGATAATTTAATCTTTCATCTTGAGACAATTCATCAAAGTGAGACTTTACCTTGCGTGATCTATAAACTTTCTGTCAATTTTCCACTTATCGCAATCGAATAAAGCTAAATATTTTCCTCTTCCCGACCCCTGCCGGAGGGCCCCTCTGGGTCGAGGGCCCCGGGGCGCCGCCCGCTTGCCCCGCTGTAGATCCGGCCCTGCACAAATGGCTGAAAAATTCCATTTTTCGGGAAAAAGTCGTTCTTGACAAAAAGTTTTGCTTGTAAAAAAATGCAATTCACGAAGAGAAAATTTTGATTTTTTATACAGGGTTCGCAAAAACTTCAAAAGGGTAAACTACCTTTATTTTTCATTTTTGACCAAAATGCCAATTAGTAAACTTATTTAAAATAACGGTTGTAATTTAAATCCGAGATTGAAAATAAATCATCGATTTTTTTAGTTTTTTTAATTTTTAGAGGTAAATGGAAATTTTGCTGCTCAATTAAAAATATTATTATAAAATTTTATTAGACTCTATTTTCATAATAGGTGGTGCGTGTATCTTATTTTAAAATTTTAAATGCATTCCTACCATCTTTTGTAAAAACAAGGAATTTTTTACCTTTTCATTACTTTGCTTTACGTAAGGGATAGGGCAAATTTGAAGTTGTCAAATAGAATTTGATGTATTTTGAAAATGTTGACCTTCGAACAAAGGGTTTATTTAGTTCAATGTTACGGTGCGGGCGAAAGTTCTTACAACTTTGTGATATAGACATTTATTCAAAGATACTCTCACGTTTACGTCTCAAAAATGAGACTTCATAAATATTAAGAAAAATTCAGCGAACTGGTTCAGTTTCCAATAAAAAAAAAACTATGATCAGAATGACGCAGCTTCCCTAATCGTATTGCAGTCTGTTGCTGACAATCCTACCCTTTCATTATGAAACCGAGCTCAAGAACTTGATGTAGTAAAAATAACTCATATTCAGTATATTTTAAAGGCAAACAAAACAAAAAAGTAAATGTTTGGTGTGCGTTTTCTTATTATGGCATTATTGGCCCATACTTTTTCAAAAACACGTGTAACCGTAGTTACCGAGTTACCTTGAAATGTTGGAAACATTCCTTTCTGACAACCTAGTATAATTGCATCTCCAATTTAGGAACGAAATGTACTTTCAACAAGATGGATGCCCTGCGCATTTCACAATTGAAGTGAGGGAATGGCTTAATAATACATTTGGCCACAGATGGATTGGTCGGACTGGTCCGGTTCTGTGGCTCGCAAGAAGTTCCGATTTAACTATTTCAGATGCCAATCTTTGGGGGCGCCTCAAACAATAATTAGTGTACTCCCGTCCAATTGAGAACGACGTACAGCTTCTAAAACAGCGAATTGTTGAAGCTGTTCAAACAATTTCCATTGAAGAAATTCGAAGTTTTGACCACATTCGTTTACAGCTGGAAAAATGTGTTGAATATGGAGGGGGAGTGTTTAAAGAGCAAATTATGAAATTATTATTTGTTGTTATATTAGGATTTTTTTTGTGTTATTTCCGGGGTCATTTCATTTGTGAAATTAAAAATACATATTTCTGGTAACACCAAAAATCAGTTTTTGAAACTTCTTGATACCCTTCTGTCATTGATAATGTACCTATGTATTTCGACCGCTAATGCCGCTATCCAAAAAAAATATTCTTTTACCACCAAAATTTTAAAAAATCGAAGATTAATTTTAAATGTCGGATTTAAATTACAACATAAATAATAAAATTTGTTCGTGTTTTCATTACTGCCATTTTCTCCTTTATGCAGATGATTTAAAATTTTATTTATCGATTATCAACCTCTACGATTGTTATAAGCTACAAAGCGATTTGGACCGCCTGGGAAGGTATTGCGATGAAAACGGCCTTTTCCTTAATTTGTCCAAGTGTGTCTCAACAACGTTCTCTCGAAATCTTAATCAACTAACGACAACTTATCTTATAAACAACACACCCCTAAAAAAAACGACTAAAATAAAGGATTTGGGTGTTATATTTGATTCTAAACTACTCTTTGACGAACACGTTAAATCTGTCGTCAACGCTGCTTCGAAAATGCTGGGTTACATTATAAGAAAATGTAAACCATTTTATAATACTAAACCAATAATTTGCCTATTTAATTCCTTCGTTCTAAGTAAACTAAATTTTGCTAGTCTTGTTTGGAGCCCCAAGCAAAAAAGCTTTGTTGACAGGTTGGAAAATATTCAGAATAAATTTATCAAATACCTTTCGGTAAAACAGAATTTTATTATACCCAACAACGATATTTCTCTGGCCCGAAATCATTTTCATTTAGCGTCCCTGACTAGTCGAAGAAGGTCTACTGATGTACTGTTTTTATACAAGTTATTTAATAATTTAGTACAAAGTCCAGATATTCTCGAACAAGTTTATATTAATGTCCCCCAGAGGTCTCTAAGGACAGCTGAATTATTTTTTTTGCCATTTAGACACACTTGTTCGGCTCAAAACTCCCCATTGTGCAGAATTATAAGAAATAGTAATGTGTGTGATAATATTGATTTTTTCTCAATGACCCTGCGAACAGTGAAAGGCATACTAAAAAATGTTTAAAATCTGATTATTTTGATGATTGTATTTATTGTACTTATATTGTATTTTTTTTCTCGGATTTAAAATAATGAATGATGTAATGTGAAATATTAGTGAATGTATTTATTCCTCTTTTACTTTATTTTACTATTTATAGGCATTATTAGAGTTTTATTATAGTTTACAATTATATTATGTGGATACTCCAGTGGGTATCTTGTTACCTGTTTGTATCCCTTTTGGCGTTAATAAATAAATAAATAAATAAATAAATAAACAACTAAATAAGTTTTTTAATTGGCATTTTGGTCAAAAATGAAAAATAATGGTAGTTTATTGGCAAAAAATCATGTTTTTGAATATTTTGCAAACCCTGTATAAAAAATCAAAATTTTCTCTTCGTGAATTTTATTTTTTTTTACAAGAAAAACTTTTTATCAAGAATGACTTTTTCCCGAAAAATGAAATTTTTCATCCATTTGTGCTATTGTAAACCCTATCCGCGGACAGTCTGTATATATTAATAACTAACAAACGTTGTCCCGTTTGCGTTTATATACCATTCATCCGATTGCGATGAAACTTTGGTGAGTTGTTGTGTGCACATCGAGGTAGGTTTCTGTATAAAAAAAAGTGGCATTGCGTACGTATTCCGGGTGCTAATATGGAATCTCAGAGGAAGCGATCATGCCGGAACACATACCGGGACGAATGCCAGGTAAAGGGGCAGGGTGACCACCTCTCCGGTTTTCACCCGGAGTCTCCGGTTTTTTATACTTGACCTCCGGGCTCCGGTTTTTTTAGTAACAGCTCCGGTTTTTAACAATTTTCGCTTCAATTAATGCTTTCATTTACCTTACCTATTGGTTAGGAATTTATTGTTTTCTTTTTATATTCTCTTGTATTTAAGTAGGTAACTTACTTATTTTATGTGTGTGTTAACTTTTGACTAAGAGTTTGTTTGTTGTTATTTTTTTAATTTGGACCTAAAAACTTATTTTGGAATTTATCTAGACGTGGCAATTATTATTAATAAAAATGTTTGAAAACAATAATCCTTACCTGGTTAAAGAACTACCCATAATAATTATTGGTTTTTAAGGCAGTTCCTGACGTATAAATAAAATATTTTTTTATTTCAGCTTTTATTGTGTACCTACTTATAATTATTAAAGTTGTTGACCGTTACTCATAGAATCTCTAGGTTTTGATAGCCCAAAAAAGGGCGTGGCACCCAACATTTTTTGCCTGTTAAAAAAAATTAATATCCGGTTTTCAACTGGATACAAGGTGGTCACCCTGTAAAGGGGCATTGCAGTGCATGCCGTGAACTCGCTAGTTATTATACATATTATTTACAGAAGTGCTTATAGTAGTAGTATAGTAGTATCCTAAAGATAGGAAATTAATGTCGGATTCCAGAACGAACTAGACAACTTTTATTGTTACATCAATGATATTGCTAGAAATGATGAATTAATTACAATCAAGAATTAAGCTAGGTAACCGGTAACATTGAGTATATAAGAAAACATTTGCCAGTGTAGTTTTTGTCACAGTTAAGGTTAGTTAATTCTGAAGTAAATTTGTCTTGCAAAAAAAAAATTGCGTGTTCTTAAATGCAAATTCAAATATCTATTTATATCAACCAACCTAATCGAAATACGTTTAAAAGGAAACTCATCAACTTGAAATCGGTTTTAGAAAAACTATTAAATAAAATTAGCTTTTATCGACTTAAGTCGATCTGAAAATAGCTAAAATTCAATAGACTAGCCGTAAATTCTCCGTCCATTTTATTATTCAGTTTTATCTTCCTGTCTTAAAGTTCCCACTTTTATTTTCTTTTTTGTTCAGGTCCGTTTAATACTTTGTTAACAGAGTCCAGGGTCGTTGTCGAAATAGTTCTACGTCAGGGACATTACTATGACAAAATATAAATTTTACGCTATGCAGCATTAAAGGCGTTTCGTCAAAAGTTATCCAGGTATTCACCTTTGTTACATGCCACGATAACATTTAAAGACTACTTAAGTGACTCACAGAGATAGTTCAAAAGAGTTTGCAGAGATTTATTTGAGCACATTTCTAGGTATTTATTTGACTGGTATCGAATCCAGACGAAATATTTGCCGTCGGAAGCAGGAAGTTGCCAGTCTGCAAAATAGTCATCCGTTGGACCAAAATATCCTTTCTCGCCCCGTTGGGTACTTATGTTAACAATCTTAAAATGTTGCCCTTAATTTTTTTTAAATATTAACTTGAAGAAATAGTCCATATTTTAAGTGGAGTGTATGTTTAAAGGATCTAAAAAACATAAACTGTAAAACATCTTCTACACCAATTTTTTTAAATACTCCTCACATTTATGTTGCTGATTCACTAATTATATGTGACTGTTCAGTTACTCCTTATTTTATTTTAAATATCTTTTACTACTCCACTATTTCAATTTTAAATGTTCTTTTCCTCACACTTACGTTCCTGGTTTACTAATATGTGACTTTTCAGCTCCTCCTCATTTTAAATATTCTTTTCCTCACACTTACGTCACTGGTTCACTAATATGTGACTTTTCAGTTACTCCTCATTTGATTTTAAATAAACTTTTTACAACATCTACCATTCCAATTTTAAATATTCTTCTCTCCTCACACTTATGGTGTTGTCTCGCCAATTTAACACTTAGCTTACTGCTATGATCCCCTTATAACTTATTTTCTGCCAATATTTCACAAATTGCCTCTCGTTAAGTCTATCTTTGCGTACTTTGCTTATCTTTTCCATCATCTCGTGGCTCCGTTAGGACTGTTTGCACCTATTGTATTTCTTAGATTCCTAATTCGATTCTCCTGATGGTGAATTTATATACATTCGAAACATATAGAGAATTTACTCTTCATTAAACCTTAAATTTTTTTTTAATATACCAGTGGAGGAAGACTTAAAGCGTCTTATTTCTTTCCCCTTTTAAATATTAGTTATTTTGACTCAACTTGGCGACATCACATTAATTTTTGGCTGGAATAATAAAGTAAAAAATAGGTATTTTTATTATAAAAAAAATGGTTTAATACCATCCTTCGTTCGAGCTTTACAGAGTTAGCAAACCACGTCGGTAGTACACCAAAATATTTTAGGTTCGTGTATAAAATGCAACTACTATTGTTAAATAAGATTTTTTCCTAATAAAAATGTACTTTGTTATATAAACTAGGTTACTGCTATTGGTACCATTGTAGGTCATTATCCAGGATCATAACGTACCAGAAAATACCACCAGATCAACGAGATTTGCTTTGAGATCGAATCACTTTCTCGACAAAATATTTATGTGTAAATGTTTTTTGATTACAGTCCGTTCGTCTATGGTACTTCTCTTAATATCATGGAAAATAAATTTAGGCTATATATCGCTTTATTTGTTTACTTCATAGATTTATGATCGTATTGATCATGTCTCGGTTTTACATATTGAGCTCCCATGACTCACATGAGTAATAGAAAGAAACTTCAAGTCTTGCAAACAAAAATTGTTCTTCAGCAATCCCCTCTTTCTTCACACTTTCTTCAGATAGACTTGTTCTCGTATTACTCATCGAATAGACACCTTAAGCGTTTCGATCGAGTTATCATCTGGAAATAGAGGAGCAAGAGCTGGAACCAGATCATTTCTAAGTAAATTTTGATATCTTTCGCCAGTGAGGATCTCCTTAAACGAAAATGGTCCGATTATCCTATTTTCAACAATGCCCGCCGACACATTAACCTTTCCATTATAGTGGGTGACATTTTCTATAAACCAGTGAGGATTAGCTTGTGTCCAGTATCTGTAGTTTTGTCTATTAACATGAACATTTAAAGAAAACGAGCTTTAACTGATAATCATCTGATAACCCTTGTATAACTAGAGGAGAAGGCCCGAATATGGGCCCTGCATTTAATATGAGCCCCCTCAAAAACTCAGTCGGACCTTAAGCCACATCTATGTAAAATATCTTAAAATACACTTATTGGATAGCCAACTGTTTTACCGATAGTATTTTATAGAAATGTACTTCGGTTGTCAACAGTTAGTGGTGAATGTGTTTATGAAAATTTGAATATATATTTAGAGGTAAGTTGCGTAAGGCTATTTTGACAAATATTAGCTGACTAGGTTTGAAATATTCGCATCAGTGTGTTGTATTAAGATTAAGTTTTGTTATATTTTCATAGATATGGAGTCACTTAACACCAAAAAATATAATGGCATTTTATTTGAATGACACGCTTTGCTGGTAATATGGGCTCTTTGCTGGGCCAGGCCCATATTCAGACCTGACTTTGAATGTACTGTTTTTTTCCAGGATACAGGATGCCACGTAATTAGCCAAAGTACTTATCAAAGAGTCTAAGAAAAAAATGGGGATCAGAAGATATGGTAAGGGCTTAGGACAATGTCAATAAACAAAGTATGGGCTTAAAAATAGCCAGTAAATCTTTTAATGTACCAAGATCAACACTTGAAATATTTTTAAAAAGGACTTAGAGCAATCACTTTTTACCCCTAAAAAGCTACCCCCGAAACGAAAAGTTTTTTAAAACTAAAACCGACAAAGGAGGCATCTAAGAAACAAAGTAAATGTAATGATGCTGATACCGACCAAGACTCCAACGCAGAAAATGAACCATTTGTTCCGGCTGACGATGACATGAATATCGATGAAATCGGTCAAATCGTTCCAGATGATAAAGATGCCACATGCGTGTTTTGTGATGGTCATTTTTCAGAAGACCACAGAGGAGAGCTATGGGTTCGTTTCCTCATGTGCAATATGTGGACACATAAGCAATGTTCTGGAGCTAAGAAAGACAATTATGTTTGTGATTTTTGCAGATAATTTATTGTTTCCATTTATAATATATTAATATGTATGTTTATTTCTTGAATATAAAGTTAATTTTGTTACTCTTTAGCTTTATGTGTCATTTCTGATAGGATCTCATATTTTACACAGTCTGCCTTCCGATGTGAAATTGACATTATTTCATATTTTCTTACAAATCACAGTAATATTTGCCTGTTTGGAACTTTGTCGCTTCTACAATAGAAGAGTGTTTGGGCTAGGTGTATGCCGATTTTTAGATTTTTTTTTCATAAAGTTTAAAAATGGTTAATAAAAACTAAATGGGGGCCCATATTCTGGCCTTCTCCTCTACTAGTTTATAGGGATCAAACTTTCATTTTTTTTTTCAAATTTAGAGACTGTGGTTTGGTGAGTATCGTAGTGTGAATAGTTCTGTAGTGATAATAATGTTTATTTTTTCTCAGGTATACCAGAACGACCACTTTTAACACTGTCTTTAACAGTACGGGAAGTTCTCCACGTAATGCTAACCTAAACACTGTCAATGGACTAATAGGTGTTCCGAGGCGTTGTAAGCATCAGAGGGTCACCCGCTATTAAGTTCTATGCAGCATCTAAACATATGACCGATTTGTTGAGGAGTTATTTCAGTTAATAGGCTGCTTACTTCTAATTGTACTTAAAATTTTTAGATATTTAAAAACATTAACACAAGAAGCATTTAAAACCAGTTCTCAGGGCATGTTGCTGACTTCGCAGAAGGTATCCTTTCTTCTTAATTTTGCTTAACTATTTTTTTTTAATTTTTTTTTAATTAAAAGAAATTTTGTTATATATTTAAGGCTCTGAATATTACTATATTCAAGTTAATACTTTTTCCTTTTTCTTTTGATTAAAAGTATTATTTTACCGTATAACTAAGTTTTGTTAATTACGTTTTCGATACTTTTTTAATGCATGGAGAGGTTACGTATTGGGACATCCCGAAGAGTATCATTCCAACAATTGCATAAACGTGCTAATTGTTTACTATGGGATTCAATACTGATTATCTTCTTGGTGTAGTTTATAACATCATATCCAGATAGGATTAAATATTTTGATTTTTATCTTTAGAAACGGAATTTCGGTGATCATACAAATACATCGATAATCCATAATTTATACCGTGCGAGCAAAAATTATTCGCATCAAAGAGGGCCTTGCATCTAAGGACGTAATGTTTAGCCGTAGAGCTTAATATCTGTTGGGTGTCAGTAACTACCTGAATTAACAATCAATCAGTTATTCCGTCATCTTTGACAGTCGTTACAAGTAATTTGATTCATCGCTAATTTTTCCAATTTCTTGAACAATTCACACAATGGGCTTTACTGAACAGCACAAAACATTCATGGTTGAAGCGTATTTTCGAAACGGTATTAGAGTAAATAGTGAGTGGTAATACAATCCGGGTTTGTGCATGGATGATTTTCACGAACATTTTCCTAACGTTGCTTTTATTGCTAGGGGATTTTTATCATTGCCTGAAAAGAACCGTGGCTGTGTTTAGGGAAACAGGTTCTATACAACACAAAAAAGGAGCAGAAAGACCATCTGTAAGAACAGAAGAACTTATTGCAAACGTTCGTGAAATAATGCAAAATACGCCAACAAATTGTATAAAACGCCTGTCCCAAGAAGTGGGAAGATCTTATGGAACATGCAGGACTATTCTTAAGAAGCAGCTAAATTTATTTCCTTATAAAGTGTAAGTATTCCAAGAAATACAAGCCGCAGATTTTGAAAGACGCAGGAATTACTCTCAATGGTTTACCCAAAATTTATTGGAAAGAAATGATTTATTAGACCTGACACTTTATTCGGATGAAGCCTGGTTCCACCTCTCCGGTTATGTGAATTCTCAGAATACACGCATGTGGAGTAGTGAAAATCCCCATTTTTTGTAGAGTCCACATTGCACCCTCAAAAAATTGTTTAGCGGTTATGAATTACTTCGTTTTTCCTCATTTAAAGAACACTATTTTTAAAACACCAGTTGCACTTTTCCCCATTTTTTGTAGAGTCCATATTGCACCATAGGATATTTTCAACAGGACGGTGCAACGCCCATACAGCCGCCGAAACTAATACCTTACGCAATTTTTTCGACGACAGATTGATCAGTTTTCGATCAGACATTGAATTCCCACCTAGATCACCTTGTTTAACGGTTATGGATTACTTCGGTTTTCCTTATTTAAAGAACACTATTTTTAAAACACCAGTTGCAAATTTAGAACAATTACAAGAATCCAAGAATGTGGTAACATTTCTCCAGAGATGCTGGTCAACACTTTCGAAAATATGAAGAGACGTGTGAATTTAAACTTGGAGCATGGCGGTGGCCAATTTCAGCAATTTATGTAATTATTTTTCTTTCTGTATATTCTTACTTTGTTAATTTTGTAAACAACAAAAATAAATTTGTATTTGTCTACTTATTTTATGACAAATTGGTTTAGGCTTTCGCGGCCAGTCGGTGAGCTAGTGTAGTCATCATTCGGGTCTAAAGGCCGTCGTCGGTTGGAATTGCTTCCTAACGTTTCGCTAGCACGAGTGGCGAGCTTCTTCAGAGGTCCTTACTTATTTTCTTTCTCATTAGTTTGGCCTATCATGTCATAATAAAAATTTGACAAAATTTCAACCTAGATTTGGTTAGATATATCGTCCCCATATCATTGCCAACCAAACCCAACGTTTTTTAATCCAAGCCCTCTTTGATGAAAATAATTTTTGCTCGCACTGTAAGTCTAATCAATCCACTGAATATTAACATATTTAATAGGTCGACAGTCAACGTGTAATCGTTTAATCAAAATTCCATACATTTTAAAATAATCCCCATCAAACATACGGCGAACCATCCATCCCTGTAGCGAGACGGTATGAGATAAATATTCAAATGTTTGTATACTGGCCCAACCTAAAGAACAGTGAGCTTCAAATGGAATCTATACATATTAATGTCACGTGCAATCATCGCGACGGTGATTTGTGAGCTTCCTGCACAGCGGCATCAATCACCTCCCGAATATCCGGTTTTTTATTTTGAGACAGGGAACGATCGACGCCATATTTGCCAATTCAAGGGTGACGATGACAATCTCTAAAGCCTAAAGGATAAAAAATGGCGTGTTTGAGAGCTAAGAACGAATTTTAGGATAAACGTCCGAATTTAGAAAGTAGCGCCATATACAGGGTTACGATAAAGAAACAGATCGCCCTCTTATACAGTGTGACCAGTAAAGTCCGCATCATATGGGATTTTTTTTCATTAATAGCTTTATTCGAAATTTGACTTTGGCATTAAGTTCTGCTTCGATCGAGATGAAAGTTAAGCAAAAAAATAGTAGTCATGTGATTCGCATCATCTGTCAAATTTTAATTTTTTCCAAGAGATAATTCAAAAGTGGGGTTATTTCTGAAAATATCGAAAAAAGTTATTGGAAACAGTTTTTTTAAATGCAGCCCACATGCAAAATGTTAGCTGCATAAGATAATTTTGCTTTTTTACCTGTATTTTGTAAATTGCACCACTTTTGCAAAATAAGACTCAACGCAACCTACATAAAACTTCTTAGTTTTGACAATGCTTTATTTCAGATATATTTTCTTAAAAGCAGCGCCATATTAAATGTGTGTTTTCTTCAAAATCAAAATTGGGCTAATAAAATTTGGTCGCATGTGATGCAAAGTTTATTTGTTTTTGACCCTTTATGAGGTAACTTCATGAAATAAGTATATTTTGAAAACGTAGTTTGTGTCTGAAAGTAATACACCCTAATATTAAGACAGAAAAGGACACAGTGTCATCAGTACGGTGTTCATTAAGTGGAAAATAAATTTTACTGTTAGCTAAAAAATCAAAATTATCTTATACAGCTGAAATTTTGCATCTGGGCTAGAAACTGCATTTAGAAAAACTTTTTCTAATAACTTTTTTCGATATTTTCAGAAATAACCCCCCTTTTGAATTATTTTTTGGAAAAAATTAAAATTTGACAGATAATGCCGAGGGGTAAACCGCTGCGGCAATTCGGTGTACAAGGCTCTGGCATTTCATCGGCAATCCGAGTAATTTGGTGGTACTTGTACTCATGGCATTTCCGTGGCAATCCAGGAAATTCGGAGACAGTACTGGCATTCCGTGGCAATACTGCAGGCATTTTACGGAAATATCGGCATTCCCTGGCAATACTTGTGGCATTCCAGTGGAGATCTTTTTAATACTTATAGATATATGTGTCAACGGTGTACCTTGTAGGTCATTTCGACATAAGCGCCTGCATTCGGCTCTCTAATACAACAATGCATAAATTATGATATTACAAACTAATCTTTTAAAATATTCCCGCCAGTATCATTCGATAAAAGGCTATCTGTTTTACCGATACTGTCACCTGCTTAGTCGGTAAAGTCAGTTGGTATTGTACCGACGATACCGACAAAATTAATAATGCAGGTGGCTCATAGATGGCCTATGATTCGACGAAAATGCATTGACGCGACGTTTCTTAAACCATTTATTTTTCTGTGCCCACAAGTAGAAAGATAATTTTAAAATAGGTGAGCTCATGCGTACTCGTTAAAATAATATTTATATTCCACTAGCAATCGACTGGCATTCCAGTGGAATTCCACCGGAAATACTGATAATCCAGTGGCATTTCACCAGAAATACTGGTAATCCAGTGGCATTCCACCAGAAATACTGGTAATTCAGAGGCATTTAACCGGCAATACAGGCAATCTACGGATGTTTCCGGCAATTCGTAAGAAAATGTGGCAGTACTGGCATTACTTGACAATTTTTGGCAGTAGTGTACAACATTTGGGTCAGCGGTTTACCCCTCGGATAATGCGAATCACGTGACTACTATTTTTTTGGTTAATTTTCATCTCGATTAAAGAAAAACTTGATGCCAAAGTCAAATTTTGAATAAAGCTATTAATAAAAAAAAAATCCCATATGATGCGGACTTTACTGGTCACACTGTATAAAATACCGCCGACTTAATCAAGAATAGCTCGGACACGTCAAGTGAACTTTTTGAAATGCATTTTTTTAGAAAAAAAATATATATTATAGGGTGGATCATAAAAATGCTACGTGTATCAACTTTAGTTTTTTGTTAAAGAAACATATTGTATATTATTGCATTCTACAATCAATTCTAGATATTTTCTTAAACCATACCCTATACCGATCTTCAACAGTTGACGAAATAATAATTTTTAAAACAAAATAAACAAACGGCAAAGTATAAAAAGAAACTTTAGTCTTGACGTGGGTCCAGCGTCGAGCAAAAATTAGGGAAGAGTGAAAAATGTATCATCCCCCAAAACCACCCCATTCACGCCGGTAACCAGGCCGGATGAGATCGGATATCTCGTGGGGTGGAGGGGGAAGGAACACACTCCCCAATCGGTAGGTCATAGAAAGCACGAAACCAAGGGTTGATAGCCCTTGGGGGGTGCTTCTAATGACTGAGGATCGTGGTTCGGAGCCCACGTTAAACCGTAGGTCCCCTCGGGAATGGCCCTGGCAGCGAACGAAGAGGAAAAAATTGGAAAAAAAAAAAAAATAAAAAGAAACTATATTAAATGATGTTGAAAATATAATCCACCAACTGTTCTGTAGTAGATCAATCGATCTAAAAAAATCCTGTTGTATATTTTGTAGTACTTATGGAGAAATTCCTCGTATTACTCGTCGATGGACTCCTTCGGCGTAGGTATCTATCGAGTATTGGTACCATTGTAGGTCATTATCCAGGATCATAAAATACCAGAAAATACCACCAGATCAACGAGACTTGAGATCACTTTCTCGACAAAATGTTTATGTGTAAATGGTTTTTGATTACAGTCCGTTCGCCTACGGTACTTTTCTTAATATCATGGAAAAGAAATAACTTGTTTACTTCATAGATATGATCGTATTGATGATGTCTCCGTTTTACATATTTGGCTCCAATGACTCAACATGAGTAATAGAAGGAAACTTCAAGTTGGAATTCTTGTATATAAATTTTTTTTTTCAGCATTCCCTTCTTTCTTCAGATAGACTTGAAATTTCTCGTATTACTCATCGAATGGACACCTTAAGCGTTTCTATCGAGTTATCATCTGGAAATAGAGGGGCAAGAACTGGAACCAGATCATTTCGAAGGAAATTTAGATATCTTTTTCCAGTGAGGCTATCATCAAAGAAAAATGGTCGGATTACCCTATTTTCAACAATGTCCGGCCAGACATTAACATTTCCATTATAATGGGTGTAATTTTCTATGAACCAGTGAGGATTGACCTGTACCCAGTATCTGTAGTTTTGTTTATTAATCTGACCATTTAAAAAACGTAGCTTCAACTGAAAAACGAATTCTTTGGACAATCCGTGCGTGATTATTGTAGAGCTCTTTATTGATCTCGCCTATCAGGATGATGGTCTAATAACTCTTGTACCGGGTGATCCATTATTAATGCCCCCCCCCCATTAACTCTCTTATTTCAGGTTGTAGGAAAGTGTTAAATTTAAAAGTTGTAGGATATTTTCCGGAGAATTTTTTATGCCTATTGAAATTTATACAGGGTGTCCCAAATAAGTGTGGCGAAATAAAGTTATATTTTTTTCAATGAGATACCCTGAGATAGGGCCTAAAATTTTATTTCTTCCAATTCTACACCAAACATTTATAGACCGCGCGTTGGCTAGAACGTTTAATTTCAAAATATTTTTCCGGATTTTCTATGGACCAGTAATGTACATTTGTTCTGTTGGGCACCTCTGCTGTCGTGAAAGATGATTCGTCGGTCTATAAAATTTTATGGGTCATTTTCCAATATTTCCAACATCAGCCTACAAAATATAGGTCTTTGGGCTTTATTTTCCTCAGTTAGTATGTGCTGCACTTTTGTCAATTGAAGAGGGTGCCATTTATTTTTGCTTAAAGTTCTCCAAATTATTCCATAACTTAGGCGCAAATCAAGCACTCCGCCGCGTATATAGAGTTTAAAGGGCTTTCTAAAAAAATATTGCATAGTTAACCAAGCAAAATTACCAAAACAAAATATGTATCATACCAATATAATATAAATAGACTTGCAATTCTTCATCTTGGGTTGAAATAGTGTTTCTCTTTTTTCGCTTTAAGGATTTATTCCTTTAAAATGATACATAAATACGTTTAAACGCTTTTCTAGATGGCGCGTGTCTATTGCCATCTTCTCTATGGATTTATTCACGTCTTGCTTGAGTTGCATTTTTATTATTTTTAATATATTAAGAAACAATTTCAAATTTTTCGTCTTCAGAAAACTCCATATAGTTTTACTATTTAATTCTCGCCGAAATCAGGCTTTAAAGGCATCATTAATGTAAAAATTAAACAAACTACAAAACGATTGATGACAAGTTAGATTATAGAAAATGCATACATGCAATTTCGCCGATCTGCAAATATGGCGGACTTGCAGACGCAAAATAATTTGCAGAAATTTGACATTCCAAAAAACTATATGTAAATCCACCATTTTTACCATAGTTAAAACGTGTTACTAGTTCTGGTTTATGATATCGACTGCCAAATACATGCCCAATCATATAGCAATAATGAATTAATAAACTGTTCCCTTTCTTCTTTTTATATAAAAATCGGATACTAATCGGATTGTAAATAACCACCAATACTATCGTCGTCCGACAATTCTCCAAAATATAGGTTAGTTCTCAACAAATTTTATACATTCTTCAAGTTCGCAGGACCTTCCAATCGTCCGCAAATTTTCAGAAGCAAAATATGATTAACGCTTTCCGGAATTCCAATTTTGTCATTTGCATCTGCAAACTGCTACTCCCGCTTTCGGCGATTGGCCTGCAGCTCATTTCGTATTTGCTTAGAATACTAAATGACCCCTCATTTAAAATAACCCTGAGCCACCACTGTCCCTGACTAGAACTTTTATTATGTGCCTTTGGTTTATCCGCAAAATTTATTAGTATCTCGAATAATAATAGTAACAAAATCAAATAACTTAGTCCCTTATCATTCTTTCATAAACTCGTAAAATTCAATAAAACAGAAAGATCCTTAAATCTTTTATAACTTGTTTTAATTTCCGAACCAGATGGACAGTCTCTCAGATATTTTAGTTTAGCTACTAAAAGCTTCTTCATGGCGTCAGAAAATTAAAATAAGAATGTTTGAAGGTTGGAGACAATGATGTTTCTTGAATGATGAAAGAGTTTTGGACTTCCATTGTCTTTATTTGTTTTAAATCACAACGTTTCAACTGGTAAGTATCTCCAGTCGTCTTCAGGTGAATACTAAGTAGTATATACTAGTATTCACCTGAAGACGACTGGAGATACTTACCAGTTGAAACGTTGTGATTTAAAACAAATAAAGACAATGGAAGTCCAAAACTCTTTCATCATTCTAAAATAAGAATGTTGTAATTTATAGTAATACTCTGTCAAATATAAAAGTTGCGAGAAAGGAAGTTTCCCCCGTGTTATATCTGCAAAAGCGAAATTAAAAATTTTTGTAATTCACCCACTTCTTTTTACACGCGTTCCAATATCCGAGAAATTGAACTCTGCCTACAATTCTCATATTTTATATTTCGTTGCTTTCACGTCTCCCGAATTTTTCTAAAGATGAGGCAAACCTTTGGCAAATAATATATAAACCAATAATTTTAGGACTTTTATTTACTGTGTCTCATATTAAAGTGAAGATAAGACACAGCTGTTCTTAGATAACACATTTTCCAATTTAAGATGTAGGGTCTTAAATACAAGACGATATTGCAACATTGTTGTAGTAGATGTGTTTTAGGTCGTACGTGACTGGAAATATGTTACTTCACTGCCTGGAATAAAGAAGTATATAGTGTATTATTTAATACGCTGTTATTTGTAATAAAAGTTATTTATGAGGATTAACGTACGTACGTATGTACGACACGAGCTGCAATAGAGTGTCATAAAAATAACACTTATCATTTCAGTATTAAGAAAAAACAAATCTATTTTTTCTACGAACTAAAAGATGAATGTAAGAAAAAGCTCCGTTAATTTGGCTAAATAGTCATTTATACTACAAGGGATGTAAGTAACATTTACTATAGTAAATATACTTACATCCTGTGAAGTATAATATAACATTTTTTCTCCTCCTCGCCTCCTCGCTAAGAGGGACGCAGCACTAAAATTCACAGGACCCGAGCCGGTAATAGGTATATCTCATTCTACGGCCAGGAAAACAATACTAGCCGAAGCAAAAAGCAAATGAGAAAGACACTGGTTAAATCTACCAGGTCTAACACACTCAAAAGCATTTATATACAGCCATATAAACCAACAACTAACTGACAAACTACTTGTGCTCAACAGATCATGCCTGAAGGCACTAGTGGGATTGTACATCGGCCACTGCAGATGGCGACACCATATGAATAAAATTGGATTAGCCCCAACTGATGAATGCCGGCTCTGCATGGAGGATGCAGAAACAGCAGAATACGTAATGTGCACCTGCCCCGCAGCAGGAAGAATCAGATTCGCCCTATTCGGCGAGATGACTCTGCTGCCGGATGATATGAAAGATGTCTCGCCCAATACCATAATTAACTTCATCAAAAAGTTAGACCTATTGGGGGAAATATAAAAAAGGTGTGACCCACAATAGATCGCATGGCCGCAGTGGAGGGTTAGCTGTAACCCACTCACTTTTAACCTAACCTAACCTAACCTCCTCGCAAAATTTATTCTTGGATTTTTATTAATTTAATTCGATACCTTTTGAATGAAATTATGGACAGCATTGACCGGCTCCTATAGCATCATAAGCATTGTTATTCTAACAACAATGTCAAGCTGACAGTTTATTATCAAAAATTGAGAGAAATTGAAATTATTGATTTCTATACCAGCCAAATGCATGGATATAGAAGAATCAGCAAATATCGGTTGTCTGTCGCTGCTGCCAGAAAAATCGAGGAAATGTATGAAGCAACGTATCAATACTTCAAGAAATGGTGCCAAACAAAGACTGCTACTCCAGTTTCAAAAACCGTGCTTTTGGCGTACTTTCACGAAAAATCTGCTGTATTAAAATCTCCATCAAGCTTATAGTGTGAATATCCCATGCTTAAGTCCACCCTTTTTATAGAGAAAAACATAGATATTTCCAAGTATCCTAAACTTCGAGCATTTTTAAAAAGAAAAAATGACGGATATAAACCCAAAAAATCTAATGTATTTGACAGGGAAGATGTACATAAAATCCTGTTTGAAGCCTCCGACGATATTTATTTAATGATGAAGGTTGTAATGATAATGGGAATTGCTGGAGCGTGCCGTTCTAGTGAACTCTGTGCAATGAAAATGGACAATGTTGAATTAAGACATGAAGTAATCTTTGTAACTATTTCTGATTCCAAAAATGGAATGGCACGTAAATTTATAGTTACTAAAAGTAACGATGAGAAGGTTTGTTATTTCAAAATAGTTCGAAATTACATTGATATAAATTTATAGTAAGTAAAAGTAACGATGAGATTTGTTGTTTCAAAATAGTTCGAAATTACATTGACATAAGATCCCGCATGACGAATTTTCATCCTCGCTTCTTCATGTGATATCAAAATGGAAAGTGCTTAAACCAGCCTGTTGGGAAAAACTCGATTTCTTCAATTCCATGAAAAATTGCTAAATTTATGAACTTTCAGAACTTTAACGAAGCGAATACTGGAGTTGATGTCTTAACCCTCAAGCGACATGGCGGATGGAAATCTGCAACTTTTGCGGAAAGTTATGTAGCGGAGAGCGTCAACAATAAAAAGGAGGTTGCAAATAAAATTTTATACAATATAACGAAGCCAAAAGTCTCCTGCAGTACTTCAAGAGTAACATAAAAGTTGGTTAGAGATGGAGAAATTATGGAGTCAGAACATTTCATACAAATTGAGAAAAAGCGAGAAAACATTTATCCAAATTTTGTAAATAATGTTCATAATTGTAATAATTACTATTAATATTCAGATCACTTAATATTACTCAATTTTTATAAATCATTGTTTTTATATGGCATAAATTATTACCACCCAAGGGTGGTAAGTTGACTTACAACCCGTCGTCAAGGGCAATCGATACCTTTTTGGTAATTATTGTTACTCACGTCCTTCAAAACAGTGTCAAAATGCGTTTTTTACAATATAGGGAGGAGAAAAAAGTGCCTTATATCACAAGCGTGTTAAATGTACTTGTCAACCTGACATTTGAACAGATGATAGCGCCAATTTTATAGTACAACTATTTATTTTAAAAATACCAATTTTTTGGGATCAACGTGGGGTAAAGTAGGTACGCTAAGGCAATACGGCTACTGCACATAGAATAGAATATAGTACGTATTGCTGAAAACAGAGGTCTACAAAGTTTATTAAATTGGATATATTAGTAAATGCAGTTCCTTAAGATTTTAAGTTATGTACCTTGGGAACTAAATTTCTGTATGGGTATTGTGCATGTGAATTATAGTAAATTAAATGTAATAGGAAAAGTTAAATATAGCCAAAAGTTATCATAAGTAACCATAAGTAATTAGGGAACATAGGTATATAAATACACAGCTGCTATATACTATACTTACTATGCTGTAATTGTGCAAATTCCAGTTACATAAGTAATATGAATAGTTAAATATGATATTTCATGCACCTGGGTGCAATAAAATCAAAATATGCGAAAGAATAATTTTAAAATAGTGAACTCAATTTCTTTAAGTTACTACTTACGTTTAAAGTGTAGATAGGAGGTATTGGTAGTAAACAGTCGATATGTCGTAGGCTGATAGTGAAATCCGTCATTTCCTGAAAAGCCTAGTCACTTCATGAAGCGTCGGCAGATTGTGTAAAAACATGAAATTACACGATCTGCCGCGTCACTTCATGAAGAGACCTTGACGTTTCGGCGTATTATGTATAACACAATCTGCCTAATTTCAAATATCGTCACTTCATGTAGTACCTAACGATGTCATGTCAGTCGGCAGATTGTGTAATTCCGTCTAAAAGGTATATTGGCAACTGGTTTGTTCGTTGTTCCCCAGAGCATTTTTTTTTAATTAAATTTTTTCAACTAATATTATTTTATAAAAATAAAAAAAATGCTCTGACAAACCCGAACAAACCAGTTGCCAATATACCTTTTAGACGGAATTACACAATATGCCTTGTTTTTGTGGCATTTCATGAAGTGACGATATTTAAAATTAGACAGATTGTGTTATACATAATACGCCGAAACGTCAAGGTATCTTCATGAAGTGACGCGGCAGATCGTGTAATTTCATGTTTTTACACAATCTGCCGACGCTTCATGAAGTGACTAGGCTTTTCATGAAATGACGGATTTCACTATCAGCCTACGACAGATATATTATTCACACGCTGCGCGCTGGTTCAGAAAATGGATTTGTGAATAATGCAAGTTTGATATTCAAGTCTGGCCTGAAATCTAGTGATTATCATGATTCGATGAATAGTGAAAACTTTGAGAAATGGTTTGAAAAAACACTTGGAACCAAACTTGGAAGAACCGTCGCTTATCATGGCTAACGCCACCTATCATTCTGGGCTAATTGAAGGAATTCCAAATACAAGTTGCTCAAAAAGATTACTTATTACATGGTTAGAACAAAGACAAATTCCGGTTTCACCATTTGCAATGAAGGATCAGATCTGGAGTGAAGCAGCATATCCCTCCCAAGCATTACAAGTAATCTGGAAAGCGCTATTTATTTTAGTTTTTAATTATTTTAATAGGTTTGTTGCATATGAACATCGAGGTTTAAAACTTCCTCCATACTATTGTCACTTTAATTCGATTGAAATGGTTTGGTCGGAATGTAAGCGCTATTATGATGTAAAAATAAGTTCTATGCATCCTGTAGTTTTGGGTCTGTGAAATGAAGCCATAAAAAATGGAACAATGGAAAAATGGAAAATTAAGTAACAGAGTCTAATAAAATTATAAATGATGTGTGGAAACGGGAAAGATTTATCGGTGCTGCAAATACTCTTCCCGTTATTTTTAACTTGGACGAATCTGATGATGATAATCTTTGCGGAGATGATCTATTTTAATTTTTTAAAACTGTACTTTGTTGTGTTGTCATTTTTTATTGTAGATATTTTCTTCTTTATGATTTTTTTTGATTTACTAATGGTAGTTGACCAAAAAGGGCTTTGTGTGCCTCAAAAAATACCCTCCATCTTTACCACAATACCCGCATTTACCAAGCATATAAATTTTAACCCCTCTTCAGTAAATGTAACTTTAATTACTTTTCGTCGTGTCGTACAAAAAAAATTCAGGAAGTACTGTGCTGGGGGTAGTTTATCATTTGTACCTCACGTAAACGTGCAGAATTAGCCTACCTTTTTTTCATATGCATGCCGATATTTAAAGGTCTTAAATTTTTTTTATTATTAGATTTTTCCTAAATATTTGAAAAATTCAAGGAGAAACTGGATTGAGTTTTAATTTGCTACACGTTAGTATTGTATAAGAAGGCATTTATATGAAAAAGCAAAAGTGGTTGTTGTTATTTTCGGATTTTTTCCTCTTCGTTCGCTGCCAGAGCCATTCCCGAGGGGACCTACGGTTTTACGTGGGCTCCGAACCACGATCCTCAGTCATTAGAAGCATCCCCCGAGGACTATCAACCCTTGGTTTCGCGCTTTCTATGACCTGACGATTGGGGAGTGTGTTCCTTCCCCCGCACCCCTCGAGATATCCGATCTTATCCGGCCTGGTTACCGGCGTGAATGAGGTAGGTTTGGGGGATGATACATTTTTCACTCTTTCCTACTTTTTGCTCGACGCTGGATCCACGTCCACTAAAATCGACCGGGCTCTAACCAGTTTGCCCGCAGTGGGATACGAACCCATAAACTCTCGTCTAGAGTTCTCAGCGACTGCCGCGTTAACCACGGAGCCACTGATGCCGTAGAAAAAGTTGTATAACATTGTTTTTTTCGATATGATGTTTTTAGTAGTGATCGGTCCCAAGTAAAAAGTTCCCTTGGCTTTTTTTTTCGGTGTACTGTTTTTAAGTAAAAAATTAAACGTTTATTATCTCATGCTCCTTCAGTAACATTTTTCTTGGCTTTGGCAGGTCTGCCATTCAGCCTGTCGCTAAATTTTAGCAACATATAGTAAATTTACCTAATTTTTTTGAAAAAAAAATGGAAGAGGAAACTTTCGCGGACCTATGTTTATGCAACAAAAAACTCTTAAAAATGTGTCACCAACTAAACGTTTAAATGTCGGTATGCACTTAGAAAACAAGTGAATATAATATAAAACATGAAAAATTAATGTATTCAAAATATTAATTGAACTACTAAAGGCCAAAACATAAAAAAATTAAATAAATCTAAACTGAAGAATTTTTATCTACTCCTTATACATCTATGGCACGTAGTTTGTTTTGCAGAATTTCGAAAACATGCATAAACGATTGCATAAGCAGCAGCAGACTTGCCTGCATTTTTAATCCCTTTTCCTGTTACAGAATACATAAATAGCACCGACGCGACGCGACGGACGCGGTGTATAGGCCGCTAAATCTTTTGATGTTCTTCATTTTTATTCTCAAAGTATTGTACCGAACAAAAGAACCCCCGAGTGGCGGATGTAGGAGCCCCCCCCCCTCCCCCTCCCACTAGAGGTTTACATAAACCATTTGAAAATAAAAATTGTATCAGTTTCAAAATATTTGCCACTTATATAGGTACTTATATACCGTGCGAGCAAAAATTATTTTCATCTAAGGACGTAAAGCGTAGCCGTAGAGCTTAAAACCTGTTCAGTGTCAGTAACTACCTGAATTAACAATCAATCAGTTATTCCGTCATCTTTGACATTCGTTACAGGTAATTTGATTCATCGCTAATTTTTCCAATTTCTTGAACATGCAATTCACACAATTGGCTTTACGAAAAAGCACAAAACATTTATGGTTGAAGCGTATTTTCGAAACGGGGTTAGAGTAAATGGTGAGTGGCAATACAATCCGGGTTTGTGCATGGACGATTTTCACGAACATTTTCCTAACGTAGCTTTTATTGCTGGGGATTTTTATCATTGCTTGAAAAGAACCGTGGCTGTGTTTAGGGAAACAGGTTCTATTCAACACAAAAAAGGAGCAGGAAGACCATCTGTAAGAACCGAGGTAAGAACAGAAGAACTTGTTGCAAACGATCGTGAAATAATGCAAAATACGCCAACAAAGTGTATAAGACGCCTGTCCCAAGAAGTGGGAAGATCTTATGGAACCTGCAGGACTATTCTTAAGAAGCAGCTAAATTTAATTCCTTATAAAGTGCAAGTATTCCAAGAAATACAAGCCGCAGATTTTGAAAGACGCAGGAATTACTCTCAATGGTTTACCCAGAATTTATTGGAAATAAATGATTTATTAGACCTGAAATTTTTTTCGGATGAAGCCTGGTTCCACCTCTCCGGTTATGTTATTTTTCGACGACAGATTTATCAGTTTTCGATCAGACATTGAATTCCCACCTAGATCACCTTGTTTAACGGTAATGGATTACTTCGTTTCTCCTCATTTAAAGAACACTATTTTTAAAACACCAGTTGCAAATTTAGAACAATTACAGGAAAGGATTATCCAAGAATGTGGTAACATTTCTCCAGAGATGCTGGTCATTTCTCCAGAGACACTTTCGAAAATGTGAAGAGACGTGTGAATTTATGCTTTTTCACGTTTTTTATTGGAATATTCATTACTCCACCTATTTATCCATTAATCTTGCTGATTTTTAAGATCAACGAACTGTCACTCGACAGTACATCGAAATGTTGTTATCATAGTAACGAAATCAAGGTAGATTGTATTATCAAAGAGCGATTGGAAAAATGAAAAAACAGGGACCGGAAAAATCTTTTGCCGGTCGCTCACGTCCATTTTCCGGCCTTGTTCGACAAAACGTTATTTTCTGGACGAAAAATTGTCCAGAAAGTGTTGCGTACACTACTTTTTTCGGCATCCAGCCGGAAAGTAAAAAAACCGTCCTGAACGTACTCATTTCCCAGATGCTTTTATATTTCCCGGGCTAGGCCGGCCAAGGCCTTTCTTACAGAAAAAGCGTCCGGAAAGTGGGGTATTTTCCTGTCGATTGCCAAAAAAATATATTTTATTATACATAAACATTTGACAGATATAAGAATTGACATAATAGATTTTGAAATTAGATACAAACAAATTCTATAATTTTTCAATCAATTCTCTTAATTTTTTTTTTGGGTATTTTCCAACATTTTTAAGGTCATTACTCTACACCTCCTCCTGTACCAGACAATAAAGAAATTAATAAAATTCCAGAGAACGTTGGTGCTTATTTTAAAGGTCACCAGGACACTTTTCTTATAATGGAATAAACTCGTAGCTCCAATCGCGCATAAAAAAATTAATTTCATTTGTTAGGATAATACCTACGTGTCAAGTACCTATAATATAGTCATTCAAAATTAAAAATTTAAATAAATTTTCTTCTTATAAATGCTTGGTAAGAAGAGAAAGATGAATGAAGTGATAACCTCGCTGATACATGTGCCCACTCATTCGTAGTAAATAAGCATAGTAGGTAAAAACTAGAGTGCATGGGCAAGGCGCCAGTGTGGGATTCCATCAGTGTGTGGGATTATGTTGTGTTTTACGATGTATCTAACAGTATTGTATACTTTTTAATCTCAATGAAATATAAAACTGGCCGCGTCTGTTACAAAAGGAAATATGTAACAACAGCATTGATAGTTGTTAATAAGCTATTTCAAGTTATCAATTAAATTATTGTCCAGAAGCAATTTGTATAAAATGAAAAATATTATAATTTAAGTATTTATAGTCCGGAAGATATTAAGAAAAGTGGGAATTGAGGTACACAGAAAATTTTATAGCTAATTCTGGTAGCCTAAAGGTTCCAGTTTAATAATCCGGTTGATGCCACTCTGACACCCATGAGTATTTCGAAATATTTAAGGAGGAGGCAGATTGTGGATGTGACAAATAGGAAAAAATTAATTAAAACCAAACATCAATATTGTAGTGGTTCTTGGGTCTTCTAAATTTGAATTTTTGATGTGGCACATCAATTTAGGGGTTTGTTTTTGAGTCATCTGAAATCCAATTTTTAAATGCATTTTTTTCGGATGGGTTTAAAAGGGTCAGTAAAGGACAACAATTGGGGGGTAGAAAAATAAAATACAAACACAGGTATTATATAACTTTAATATGGGATATATTTTATTCTGAATAATCTTAAATTCAACAATAAGGTAAATAACTTTCTTGTCTGTTTATAGTTCTAAATGTGTAAAGTCTTCATCATAGGTGCTTATAGTATGCAGTTTGGGTCAATGCATCCATCAGTGGTTGTAGGAATTGGTCACTCAGCTGGCCCCTTGGATATACAAAAGCAATTCGCTGTATCGGTGGCAGCCTGGCAACATGGCCTGCCCAGTTCCATTTCAGCGTTGTGATTCTTTCTACTGCGTCCGTAACACCGGTTCTTTCGCGGATGATATGGTTTGGCATTCTGTCTCTGAGGGATATAATCAGCATCGATTTATCCATTGCTCTCTGTGCCAGTTGGATTTTGTTTATGACCTTTCTGGTAAGAATCAATGCTTCTGCTCCATATGTTAGCACCGGAAGCACGCACTGATCAAAGACCTTCCTCTTTAAGCATATGGGCTGTAGGCACTAGGCTGCCCATATCAATCCTATCCTCCTGTTTAATTTCGTGGTCTGATTGTCTCTTCCCAATTTAATCTCATGACCTAAGTTTTTATAGCTGTACACTTGTTTTATCTGCTTGCCATTTGTTGAAATGTTTTTAGCCAGCACGAGGTTGGTCATGTATTGTGTTTTAGAGAAGTTAATTTTCAGCTCTGTCCGCGCACAAGAGCTTTGAAGGTCCTAAAGAAGCGTACATGCATGATCCACCAGGTCTGTTATTAGAACTATGTTATCTGCAAACCTCAGGTTGTTTAGATAATCCCCATTTATGTTGACTCCAATGTTGTCCCAGCTCTGCAGTAATGCGGTGAACAGTTTAGGTGATATATTGTCTCCTTGTCTAATACCCCCTACATTCTAACTGCAGCTGTTGCACTATTGTATATATTCTGTAGAAGGGTTGTGTACCTATGGTCAATACTGCACTCCGTAAGCGCTCCTAACATGGAGCTATGCTGGACTAAGTAAAATGCCTTCTCAAAGTCTACAAATATTAGTACCAATGGCTTGTTGTATTCTGTAACTATCTCTATTAAGGCCTTTACTACTTGTAGGTGGTCATTCGTTCCAAAGCCACTTCTGAATCCGGCTTGTTCTAGTGTTTTATGAGAGTCTAACTTAGGTCCCAGTCTATTAGTAATTATTTTCATAAAGAGCTTATACACTATTATACAGTTGAGATAACAGACTGATAGGTCGGTAGTTTCCAATATCTGATATGTCCCTTTTTATGTAGGATTATCACAACCGCATTTTTCCATTGTTCTGGTTTAAATTACATTAAAGTAATAACTAAACTCATCTTTTGATCGTAGAACTGTAACAGTTTAAAAAACAGAACACTGATTTGCGTAGTAGGTTAAACAAAATCGTGTAAAATTTTATCACGTGTACAAAAATACATCGCATACGAACAACAACCGTTGCGAACAGCTGACTCGACTAAAATGAGTTGCCGGTTGCCGGCTACAGCCACTTGGATTTTACATTATGCCATAGCGGAGTTGCCACACCGCATTGGAAATTCTCTAAAATAGTACAATTGTTCATTATGCCCTGGCTTCCCCTACTAGTGGCGGAGAGGCTTAGCGCCAAGCAAGTAGGCCATTTTTATTTTTCTTTTCTCTATCTCTGGTTTAAATTGAGATATCGACATGTGTGGTTTTCACCAGTTTCCTCCATTGTACATTGTATCTTAATAAATATTTATAAGTATATGGTTTATGGTTCCATTTGAAATTTTTGAGAAATATTGAAAAATCTGATGATTGTGCACTTTTTAAACCTTTGTGACAAACGGAGATATGGCCGGCATCCATTCTTATTTGGCGACCCGGTACAGTATAGCCTTAACAGGAGTTTGTTCGTATAGGTATTACGAATACACGCTGTACCAAAAAAATATTATTATATACGGCCAGATTTTTTCAAACATTTCAGCAAATCAATACATTAAGTTTTGGTTTATTTATATAATATGGGATAAATGTTATTTTCTTCGAAATTGTTATTCATTGACAGATAACGTATCTCCTTATTAGAATTATTTAATTAATAATAAAATTTTATGAATAAAATTATTTCGAATTTAATCGTCATTTCGGATATTATGTTCGATGTACTATATAGATCAATAATTAAGCGCAAAGTAAGCAAATGATTTAAATATTATGGCTTTTTTATAATAAATAATAATTGCATTTAATATTAACTTTTGTTATTTATATCAAAACATTAGATTATATTCTTGCATCAATCATTTTGCAATGGCCATATCAGAATAACAGTTTTATAAGACTATAACACAGTCGCCATTCATCATTATATTATAATCATAAACTATTATCTTCATCTATATGTATATTGTAAAGAAGTGGTTTTAGTTAGTAGGGTATGGCTTACTGACGCCGGAAAAGGGGAACAGTAATTTCCATTTTACTGCTGGGTAATGTTCGCCAAATAAAGCATAGATACCTTTTTACCTGAGTTCCGAATCAAAGTTTTTTACCGCCAGCTGTTACATCTCTTGTCCATCATTGAGCTCTATGCTTCCACGTACCAGACGTAAATCTTTTGGTACCTATATGATAGAGGATATTGCCGCTGGGTTCCCAACAATGATCAAATCGAAACAGGGACTTAAGTCGTTGGTTAATGTAACGAGTAACCTTGTCGCTGCTGTCACCGGTATACCGGTGAATTTCGCTGCTAAGCTCATCTCTAATAGTCGCACTCTGCAGTACCCACATAGGAAACGGAAATATACTCCCCGTGATCAGCTGATCAACATAATACCCAACGGATTTGTTTTATACAGTGATGGGCTAAAATATGGAACAAATTCATTTAAAAATCAGGTATTCATTTTTTGAAAAAACGCTCGGAAAAGTCGATTATAATTCTTTCTTCCGGATTTTTTGCCTCAAAAAGAAATTATACCGGGTGTGTCAAAAAGTGGATGTAGCAAAATTTTTTTGTTTTTAAATAGAACCCCCCTATTTTTACTTTTTACCCTAATTCTACGTCAAATTCTGCGTATAATTCATATAGAATACTCTATCCTTATCTCTAACGGTTTTAGAGAAAAATTACATCATAAAAAAAATTCTTTAAAAAAAGGTACATGTACCTACTTAAAGGTAAACAGGTAAATTTAAATGAATTGTTACTACGATAGCAAGTCATGTGTCAATCAAAAATTAGTTTAGGTATAATTTTGAAAAACGGTGATCATGGTGCATTTAAATGAAACACAAAAAATCGAAATTTTAATTTTAATTGGATGTGGAGACAAAACAAGAAGTCAAGAAGAAGTTTGTAACTTGTTTAACGCTAAGTATCCAGAACGGCCGATTACAAGATCTACAGTAAGTAAAATTGAGAAGAAATTCAGGAAAACAGGGAATGTAAAGGATCGTCTACGGCCAGGTCGTTCAAAAATTAGTGAAAACTGACAATTGAATATTTTGTTAGAGGTTGAAGATAATCCTCATAGTGCATCCACTGAGGTAGCCCTTAATAATGATGCTAGCCGACGATCTGTGTTGCGGGTATTGAAACAAGAAAAGTACCATCGGTACAAAATTAGGTTGCTGCACGAGCTAAACGAAGATGATCCCGACCGCCGACTACAGTTTTGTGAAACTATGATGGAAATTTGCAACTTAAATCTATTTTTCCATCGCAACATACTTTTTAGCGATGAAGCCACGTTTTGTTTGAATGGTTCGGTAAACAGACAAAATTTTCGGTATTGGAGTACAAATAATCCCCGTTGGATGAGAGAACAGCACACGCAATACCCACAAAAAGTAAATGTTTGGGCAGGGATATTAAATGATAGAATTATTGGACCTTTTTTCTTCGATGGAAATCTTACAGGAGACCGGTATTTACAATTTCTTCAAAATGAATTAATTCCCACACTAGCAGCGGATTTTCCAAATCCGAATCAGCCTCATCTACCAGAAGCGTCTATTTGGTTTCAGCAGGATGGTGCTCCATCTCATTTTGCTCGACAAGTACGAGAGTATTTGAATACTGTATTTCCCGAACGATGGATAGGTAGAAAAGGACCCATAGAATGGCCTGCAAGATCTCCCGATCTTACACCCATGGATTTCTTTCTTTGGGGTTATTTGAAATCAAAAGTGTATAAGGATAAACCACAAAATTTGGAAGACTTAAAATTTAAAATTAGATATGAAATTAGGCAAATTAATGAAAATACTGTAAATAATGTTTTATAACGGTTTTTAAGTAGATTAGCATATTGTCAAGAAGTTAATGGTTTGCATTTTCAACACTTAGTAAACTAATTTTTTAACCTTTTTTAAAGAATTTTTTTTTAAGATATAATTTTTCTCTAAAACCGTTAGACATAAGGATAGAGTATGCTACATGAATTATGCGCAGAATTTGACGTAGAATTAGGGTAATAAGTAAAAATAGGGGGGTTCTATTTAAAAAACAAAAAAATTTTGCTACATCTACTTTTTGACACACCCGGTATAATTTCTTTTTGAGGCAAAAAATCCGGAAGAAAGAATTATAATCGACGTGTCCGAGCGTTTTTTCAAAAAATTAATACCTGATTTTTAAATGAATTTGTTTCATATTTTAGACCATCACTGTATTTAATTTTAGATACCCATGGCAATAATAATGAAGGTGGAATGGAGTGTGATTATTTTTTGTTGTTTTGCGATTGCGTAAATGAACTATGTAGGGCATAGTATTTACTAACATGTTTACTCGGTAAACCTAATTAAAAATATAACAGATTAAATGTTATTTTTTGTTTTTATTCAATTTTATAAATTCAGCACATAACAGATAAAAATCTATCCCAACAAACATTTAAGGTTGAATTCTCAACGTCATTCAATCTATTGCCAACGTATAACCTATTTCGCGTTGATTTTTTGAGTTTATTATTTTAATAACTAACATTTAAAGAAAATCAATATCGTCGGTACATTATTTAGGTAGTATCTGATATATTACAAAAATATCAATTCATTTCATTGCTAATTTTGGGAGAATTGTATAATGAAAGAACAATGAGTGACGATGACATAATAATGTTAAAAAAAATCTTACCCGATATTTTTCGCTATACAATTCTCCTAAAATAAGTTATAAAATTCCTTGATATTTCTTAAATATGTCAATTATTACCTATAGAATATCAAGTCCATACTGATTTTCTTTAAATTTTGTATAAAAGCTAGAAAACATAAATAAATCTACGCGAAATAGGTTATAGGTTGGCAAGCATGTTGATACTCACACCTTAAAGACCTTTGCCCGTTTGCACCAAATTGTCACTAGGGAAGGAATAACTAAGTATGACCTAAATCTTAGGACTCCCCTAAATCTATCTGCGTTGCACCAAACAATTTTAAGAAATTCTTAGCTAGGAAGCAAGAACGTTTGGCAACATTGCAGATTTCTGGACCACAGAGGAATATTATGCCTATTATGTCTTGATTTATGTTCGTGCCACTATCAGCAACGTGCTAAGAAGATAAAAAGTAGAATGTAACCAAATTTGCCGCCACCCGCCACATAATCTCAGACATGTTAAGATCTGATCATGATCAATGCAATGGGTGACACGCTATTATTCCTACAATATGTAATACCTATCTGTTATTAAAATATTACAAGAAATTATTGAGATTTATTTTATCATTCATTATTCATATTAGAGATTATTTATTTATCATGGTCATGCTCTAATAAGTCAAGCTGTTTGCTCCAGAATATTTAAAACTGTTGGTTTTCTTAAACGAAATCTTTTAAAGAAAGTTGAGTTATCCATTTCGTCAAAATGATAGGTTCCCCTATCATATACTCTCATTGGAAAACCATTTTGCACAATTTCCAGTAGTACATCTAGGTCACGCATAAATTTCCATTCTCAAAAATTAAAATATGTATAATTTTTTATTAAAGCAGGGTTGAATGTTTTGTAGGTTAGAATTTACCATTAATTTTGACCAATCAACAACACTCCCTTCGTAGGTAACGATTTAGGTGGAGAAAATTGGGTCCCTAAGTTAGGGCTTCCATAAGCCTTCTTAGGTGTGGAATTGATAGTGGTGCAAACGAAATCGGTACTTAACCTAAAATTAGGGAATCCTTAGCCTTAGGTCTTCCCTATCTATGTTGGTGCAAATGGGCATTAGTGACCTCTAATTTAGAGAAAATTACCTATTTAAGTAAAAAATAGTTTATTTTTACTTCCAAATCGGTCTTTTGGACGAAACGGCCAAAGAGACTAACTGTTTGGTCAAAAGAAATTAATTCGAACTTTTTACTACGTCTTCAAAGTCGGAAAATGTAAGAGGCCCAAGAGATTGTCCAAAATGGTAGATATTTACCTTGTAAATCAACTTAGTTTGGTCTAAGGAAAATCAGTAATAGGCGCCAAAGTAGCTTATTTTTAACCTTAGATTGGGCCTTGAAACTAGGGCTGGGCAAAAATTCGATATAACGATATTTAAAAAATAAAATATCGATATATCGATATTTATCGATATTATTGATATTATCGATATATCAATATCGTCCAGTCCTACTTATAACATATTTAAGGACCAATATTTAATTCAATCTTTTTTCTTCATGTTTTCATAATTAGAGTCTCCCCTTGAAATGAAGGTACGGAGTTTTACAGGGCACATAAGAAAATATTGATATATTTATAATATAATATTTTTATTTTTTATCGATAATATATATTATCGATATATCGAATAACGATATTTAAAAAATAAAATATCGATATATCGATATTTATCGATATTAGCGATATTATCGATAATCGATATTGGAATTTCAATATCGCCCAGCCCTACTTAAAACCCACAAGTATTTTAGGCCCATGAATGAAGAATTAATTACTTTGTTTTATCTTTAAGATAGGTTCATGGTCAGGTTACAAGGTAAACATTCTTTGAGGTGATGTAAACTATTGTAAACTCTATATTACTCTATTTTGTAATTAAAGACCAGAAGGCTTTAAAGTATAAAATAGGTAGTGACTGAAATATGAAATAATTTCTTTATAGTCCTCTTCTTTTGGAAATCGTGACCTTTAGAAAAATATTTTACTGACGCCATATTTTTTTAACATGAAATATTATCTCAAATTAGTTTTGTTGAATTACTTGTAACACTAAAACAAAAACAATTATACTTATTACAAAAACCGAGCACATAAACGACCTAACTCATTCGTCCAAGTACAAAATATGAGCTATATTTTAAATTTTGTGTATTTTCAATTTTAATTTACCATGTTTTTTTTTATTTAAATGTCTGTCGAGGTAAAATTGAAGTCTATACGAAAACTTTTTACGTCCACCTAATTTTTCACCTCACATCGATGAAATAGTGATTTTATACTACCACTCGATTTTAAAAATGAATAGCGTCTAACATTACATGTTCTGATTTAAGAAAACTCCTGCCTCCTGCGCTTTGATAAAAATAAAAACAACATAATTTCATTTTTTTTTTTAATTGTGGTACCTAGTGGTTTTCTATAAACTTCATAGCTCATAACACGCCCAACATAGGCCCACGAAGGTTAAATACAGGTACAAAACACGTCTTCGCTACCACGAAGAAGACTACTACTTGGCCTTGTCTATGAAGCCCAATTATCCTAACGACAGGCGTTTTTTACAAGTTTAGCACCTTGGCTTTATTCCCCACTAGCTGTTTAAGTGGTTTATATTACTCACTTCTAACTATGTAAAGCGGCCTGTCTGGCTTTATAGTAAAAACCTTATATAAAAGTCACCTTTTTTAGACTAAAACAATTATTGTTTGTCGAGATAGTTATTCGATATATTGGTATTTTTTATTTAATAATTTTATAGGTTTATTTCCATAAGGAGGTGATTTATTGATTTCATTAATATAATTTTAAATGAAAAATCATTCTTATTTTACAAATTCAAATTAACCGGATTTTTTTTTGACATCCACCGAAAAAATCCTAACGTTTCCATCGAAAAAGTGGCAACCCTGCATTCGTCGGATCCTCGCCTTACTGAGTGATGACCCATAATATAAAAAAAACTACTGGACCTTATAAATGAACAAATCTTTTCTAGCACGAGTGCAAAAGGCTAAGGTCATACAACCGACCCCCACTTTTAACCAACTCTACTTTTGAAACAAAAGTAGTTTTTTGATGTTTTAGCCCAGTGGCCCTATGACCCAATAGGCCAGTGCCTAGAGCCCCGATTTGGCTGGGGGCAACCAAATGATCCCCGCATAATAATAAATTATGAAAAAAATGCGATTAAATTTGAGTTGTTGTAGGGCTAGTTGATATATTTCAGATAGTTCAGTCAAGTAGCGACCTCATCTGATCAGTTGTGTCTAGAGTTCCGAAATACCTTAATTCGGTTGTGTTGTAGTCTAAAAAAAAACTTGGAAAATTTTTTTCTGGATAAAGAAGGTAAGGATCATGCCGCTGCTTTTTACAAAGTACCTATACCTGGTGTTTCTCGAAAATTTATTTTAATTATCTAAAACGACCATATATCTATAGATTTTAACAAATACTGCTCAGTGAAAATTTTTCGATCTGAATGACAAAAATGTTGTTATCAGAATTGGCATGTCGATAAGACCTTCCTTTTCATTAACTAAAACATCCTTGGGAATATTGATTCTTTCTTGCCATGCTGGTTTTTGACCTATTATGTGTTCCGCTTGCGCTTCAGCATATCTTTACGTTTCAAACGAAGTTCAGAGTTCAGAGGTTAAAGAAACTAGCGGTAATATTATTGTTAAAGTATGATTTATATTGTTTTATAAAAACATACAGGAAATCACAAGATCGTCAAACCAACGCCAATAACAAAGTAATTTTTTTTAGATATAATGCATGATTTCAGGGAATAGTAAACCCCATTTATGCCGGCAACCAGGCAGGACAATAACGGAAATCTGCGCGAGACGACACATACTCCTCAATCGAACTGAGGGTTAATAGCCCTTAGAAGGTGCATTGAACAAGCGATGATTGTGGTTACAAGCCCACGTTAAACCGTAGTTCCCGTCGGGAAATGACAGCAATCAAAGAGAAAAAATAATGTTTAGTTCGGGATTTTAATTGAATCTGTTGTTTTCATTTTCCTCTAAAGATGGGCAAAAAACATCGATATTTTCATCTCCAACATCGATGATTTTATGACACCATCGATGTTTATTGTAAACAACGCAACATCGAATTAAATCTCAAACCTCCGAAATATGTAGTATGACTACAAGATAGTGGCATATGATAAGACACGATGGTGAGCTTGGTGTATTCGTATTCGTATAATAGGCTTTTTTTCTATATCCGAATTATTCATATTGAGCACTGACATCGTTAATTAGAAACTATTGAAAATACATCACAATAATAAAAAATGTATATTTTATAGTAAAACACTTATAGCTTTTTAATGTTTCATTTAATATAGAATTGCTCTACATATGTTTCGCCTTTCTAGGGCTTTTTCAAGAGTACTTATGATACTAAAGTTAAATTCTAAATTTACAAAATTTATATTTTTCTACCACTATTGTAAAATATTGAAAAGAATAATTTAAGTTACCTGGGAGCTATTCTTATTGTTTATTGGGCCTATCATTGAGAATTCCGGGGTTAGTCGACAAAATACACCTATCTAGAATTGGGGTATTTTGGAACATTTGTTGTTCATAAGTGGTCAGGGTTTTATTATTATGTAAGGATTTCTTTATTTCTAATTGTTCTAAAAGGTCCAATCTTTTACCTTTATTTTCAGCATGGATCAATTGTAAACTTTTTGGGTCTATAAAATGGTTGTTCTCTATGCAATGAGTGGACATCCCTGTGCATTTATCATTTTTTATAATTGATGTACTATGTTCTTTAAGTCGTGTTTTAATGCTCCTACCACTTTGACCTATATAAACTGCATCACAATCAGAACAATTAATTTTATAGACCCCGGACCTATCTAATTTGTCTATTTTATCCAAGGATAAAAAAAAGTCATAACTTTAAAGACTTATAATTTTTAATTTATAAATGTTTTGAACGTGTAAATATCCTTTCGGTCTATATAGATTAACAGTTGGTTCTAAATGTGGTAATTTGTGTATACATTTAATAACTTTATTTTGCAATTTTTGTAATGGTTTTAAGTTTGATAAACAAGCAGATCCCCATGCAGAAGCTAAGTATTGTAATTTTGAATATATTAATGAAAAATATATATTTTTTAAATATTTCAAAGGAATAAAATATCTAGCTCTGTACAAAACAGATACCAAAGGAGATATTGAGTTGATAATATACTGGATATGGCATTTCCAATTTAAATTTTCATCTAAAACCAATCCTAAAAATTTTGTCTTTTTTGAATATTGAATATTTTCATTATTAAATGTTAAGGGGTTAATGATGGAATTTATTTTATTTTTAGTTATAAACATAAAAGAAGATTTTTTTAAATTTAACGTAAGTTTATTTGATTGAAGCCAAGAAAGAAGTATTTTTAAATCATTATTAATATCAAAATACATTTCTGCAAGAGTTTCAGCAAAATAAATAAGTGTCGTATCATCTGCAAATAGCTTTATATTGCCCTTTAAGTTCAATTTGAAAACGGAATTAATGTAAATTAGGAATAATAACGGACCTAATATTGATCCTTGTGGAACTCCACATTATTTCTTTTTCCGAACTTTTTCTTTCCCCAATTTGAACAAATTGTTTACGATAGCTTAAATAACTTTGAAGTAGTTTGTGTGTATTTCCCCTTATCCCAATACTGTATAATTTTCTTAATAAAATATCATGGTTTACGGTGTCAAAAGCCTTACACAGATTTAAGGATAGTAAACAGCATTTTTTACTGCTGTCGACATAAGCTTGAATATTTGTTATGATATCTCCTACAGCTATTTCTGTATCCTTAGATCTGCGAAAACCATACTGGTTAGCAAAAAGTAAATTTTGGCTTTCTAGAAAGTCGCATAATTTATTATTTATTATTTTTTCTAATATTTTTGAAAATATTGGTAAAACAGATATTGGTCGATAATTGCTGCATTTATATCTTTTATCAGTTTTAAATACTGGAGTTACTTTAGCAATTTTCATTTTTTCTGGAAAAATACCTGTTTCTAGAGATAATTTAGTTAAATGAAATAAAATTGGAGTAATTTCATTTATTCCCGAACTCCCCATGCCGAAAAGCTAACTCCAACCTTGATTTAATGAATATACCGTGCGAGTAAAAATTACTTGCATCAAAGAGGGCATTGCATCTAAGGACGTAATGCTTAGCCGTAGAGCTTAATACCTGTTGGGTGTCCGTAACTACCTGAATTAACGATCAATCAGTTATTCCGTCATCTTTGACAGTCGTTACAAGTAATTTGATTCATCGCGAATTTTTCCAATTTCTTGAACAATTCACACAATGGGCATCTCCGGCTATGTGAATTCTCAGAATGTACGCATGTGGAGTAGTGAAAATCCCCATTTTTTTGTAGAGTCCACATTGCACCCTTAAAAAATTGGTGTCTGGTTAGCTGTTTCCCGAAGAAGAATTGTTGGTCCTATTTTTTTTCCAAGACACAGTTACAGCACAGCGGTATATAGACAATATTTTGAATCCATTTGTGGAGCAATTACTTGACGACGAACTACGTTTTGGATATTTTCAACAGGACGGTGCAACCGCCCATACAACCGCCGAAACTATTAACTACTTACGTAATTTTTTCGACGGCAGATTGATCAGTTTTCGATCATTTCGACATTGAATTAATGAATTCCCACCTAGATCACCTTGTTTAACGGTTATGAATTACTTCGTTTTTCCTCATTTAAAGAACACTATTTTTAAAATACCAGTTGCAAATTTAGAACAATTACAAGAAAGGATTATCCATGAATGTGGTAACATTTCTCCAGAAATGCTGGTCAACACTTTCGAAAATATGAAGAGACGTGTCCAAGGCGGTGGCCAATTTCAGCAATTTATGTAATTATTTTTCTTTTTCTTTCTGTATATTCTTAGTTTGTTAATTTTGTAAATAACAAAAATAAATTTGTATTTGTGTACTTATTTTCTAACTCATTAGTTTGGCATACCATGTCATAATATGAATTTGACAAAGTTTTAACATAGATTTGGCTAGATATATCGTCCCCATATCATTGTGATCCAAACCAAGCTCCACGTTTTTTAATCCAAGCCCTCTTTGGTGCAAATAATTTTTGCTCGCAGGGTATGAATTGAAGAGTATTCTGATTGAGTCAATCGACAAAAAGATCTCGTGTCTTACGTTCCATAGCTTTATAATAACTGCTATAGTTTTGCATAAAAACATCTGGCAATGAATTTAACGAATAAAAATTAATTAATGCCGCTAAATGTAGTATGCCAGCTTAACTTGGCCTTCGTTATATAAAGGGCCTTTATCACCTTCCTCACGGCAGTTTACTGCCAATTCAAAAGGCCTCCCCGGAGACTGAAACAGGGTTGTTTAAGTGATATATTTAATAAACCCTCCGCTGAATTCTATTCGGGGGGGCTTTGTGTGAACCGTATTCCAGGAACATAAATTAGGGGTTCTTTTAAGCGTTTGAGAGGATTTAGTGACATCTGCAATTTCATGACAGAAAGCGAGTGTACCGGAAAATTAAAATCCATTTCTTTTGCTTTTTTTTGACAATATTTTTTATGGTCCATTTTTTATTGGTGATTTTTGGCATCGTTTGAACAAAATGTATTTGCCAAAAAAAGTCACTCAGTGGATGCACACTGATAAACAAAAAAAGAAGAAAAATATACGCCGCAGGCGAAACTGCTTGCAAGAAACGCTAAGAAATTAATAAAGTTGAGTTATTGTCTTACTTGCTCTATGTGGCTACTATGGGGATTTAACCCCCTCCCCACCCCACTAGCAGGGGTACGTCTAATCTTTTCTGTATTCTCTGTAATTCTGTTATTTAATTTAGGACAACAAATTTCAGGGCTGCAGTAACTAATTATACATTTTCTTTTTATTGTTTTCAATGATTATATTAGGAATAGGACTAAACTAATGTTTAAGAAGATCAACCCTTGTTACTAGCAAGGGATGGCCTTCACCCTTCCAGATGACATTGGAAGTTTAATGTTTTATTTCTTGTTTTTCCCTAAAATGTTCAATGTATAATGCTTATCTGAATAAAGATGGTTTATTATTAATAATATTATTATTTTATTTAATGTAAACCCATGCTATTTAATAACAGGTTATTTTCTCGAAACCTGAAAATTTCAGACCGTCTTTAAAATTGAAAATACGAATATAAATTACCTATAAGGTATTAGAGCCGAATATGGGCCAGCGGGTAATATAGGCCAAGGTCTATAACACGCAAAGTTAACTTTTAATGAATAATCCGGCAACGTCCTATTACTGTCTAGAGTGCAATTCTTTAAATATTATTTGGTCTACTCCATCTAATCACGCGTCTGCTTAGAAACTCTGATAGGCGTTGAAAGTAGGCGATTATATAAATTCTCCATGTATTTTTGGTTAGTGTTTTTTACAGACAGATAAAGTTAAGTGTCATAACTGTCATAATGTTAGGTACTTGTACAAAGACTTTTTTTATTTTTCATTGCAAGTTTTTATTTAAAAAAAATAAAATCTAGTTTTATTGCACTTCTGTGGACGTGTTCGCTATAAGCTGTACAAACCGTGGTTAATATAATTTTCTTCCACTACTAACACATTTAAAAGATACTTACTTAACGACAGGATTAATAATTATTAAGAAAAATGTAAGTTTTCCTACGACCACCTATGAAAATAAGAAATAAGGCACGCCTAACTTGGCTAGAAAGTCCTTTATATCACATGCACGCGTGTTGAAATATTTTCTTTCGATACGTGTGTTGAAATATAAAACAGCTGATGGCCGACGACATTGACAGCAAAACTATTTTAAAAAAATAACAAACTTACGGGACCCGTGGAGCAGGGGCGAATTTAGGGGAGGGGGGCGACTGGGGTTTCGCCCCCCCCCCCCCTGAGCCTTAACCACACCTAAAGTCAAATACGTCATTCGTGAATTCCAGTGAAATAAATATAAGAAAAAACTTAATTTCAACTTCACATAATTAATAATAGAAACTTTTCGGGGCACCCTTGTCAGTGTGGGTAGGCGAAAAGCCCGAACATTTTTTTTTAACTATACGTCCAAATTTTAACAAATTTGGTCAATAATTTAGAGCAAAATTTTTAAAATCGACTATGTATTGAGAGTATTGATGTTCTTATATATCCATGATTTCTAAAAATAAAATACTAACATTTTAGCAGGTATGTCCTACTTTAAAGAGTATTAAAAAAATATGATTTCATAAAATTGTAATAGAGTTGCTAGATGTAGGTATAAAACTCAAAGCGCAAATCAAAACCCCGAAGGTGCCAGAAAGCGCGCCTGCAAAAGGAGCACCTGATGCGAATAGGAAGTTTAACCCCCTCCTAAATGCACCGGGTTGTTTTTGTAATTTTGTTTTGTATTTTTTATTTTCCCACTTGAAAACCAAGCACCATGATTCAAGAAAGGGCGTGGCACCCAAAAAATTTTCGCCTGCGGCGCTACTTTCTTTCCTGTCAACATTGTCAACTGAGTGGAACAACAAAAAAAAAGGGGGCAGCTATAGAGCAGAAATAGAATACCCTTGGAAATACCGATTTATATTTTTACAATTATCTCAGATAAAAATATCCATACAATGTTTAAAGATATGGGACAAGTGAATAGGCTTTAAGAAAGTAAATTTATTTTAGCAATATTCAAAACAAATCGAATATATCTAGATAGAACTTTTATAATTAACAAGCTATCGATATTTAACTCTATCCCTATCTTTCTATAATGTTGAGGTTATGTTTTAGTTTTGTTGTTTTTGTATGTATATTTAGGTATATTATTGTTTTATTGAAAGAATGCAAGCAGCTAAAAATCAGAAACGGAATTTATTCACTGTACATAGATAGTAGGTATCATGTGCGTAAGCAAATAGGAGAAAAAGTTATTCTTTTTATTTAAATCTAGGTAAGTTAAAATGTGTAAGTGGACATTGTTTTTATTTTTTCAACTCTAAGTGTTGAAAACATTTGTGTAACACAATGGTGATACCTACAAACTATTTAAAATAAATCAAACTCTTTTTGATTATATTGTATGGTCGTAGGAAAAATTGTGTACATTACTCGTGTGAAGGTAATTTTCTTACACTCGGAGAATTTCCGCACTCGGCTCACGCCTCGTGCTAAATACCTCCTCGTTTGACAAATACCACTTTCAACACTTGATATGTAATATACTATTGTATTTAAACAATTGATTCTGTTTTTTTTTCAATTAACTTACCTGTGCTGGTCAATAATAAGTGGCTGGTTGCCTAACTACAAGAAATCACCTTCCATGTTATTAGTGCAGAATCAAAAAATCAAGTTGCCTTCTTTCAAACAGATTGTTTTCATTATTATCCATGGTCCATAGTAATTGACGTTAATAATCGCTCAATAATGGCTGTTTTATAGGTTAGTAGTGGAAAAAATTTATATTATTTTTTCATTATTATTATTATAAAATTTAGTAATATATTATCATAATTATTATTTAATTCCGAGCTCAACTGCAAATAAGTAGTAAAATATTTTAATAAAAATATTTAGTTGGAAATGACACATAAAATTTTTTTATAGTTTTATCTTGTATAAGAGTTTTTCTGTGTATCAGTAAGACGTCAAACGTATTATTTTAATTGGCGTCTTGCAAATAGCAGCGCAATTGAAATTAAAAATAAAAATTAATTGACATTTTTATCATCTTTATTATTTCTTTCATATTAACAACTGCACATTAAACTAATTACGGAAGTCGTAGTCGAAGTGCCATTTCCTATGGAGATTTATAAAATGCATGATGCATGTAAACTATTGGATGAGAACCAACGACGCATTGGTAAATGACCGTGATTTATTCGCCTTTGCGATAAAGCGACAAGGAACTTTAATAAAAAAAAACACTATTAAATCTTTGGTGACATACCTACCAGCGTGGTGAGACTTTTTATAGGAGAGAGGGAAACAAAGTGACGTCATAGGGATCTCCAGACTATTCACTCAAGTTAGGCCCAACAATCTGTCGTCTAATAAAAGACGTTCCTAGTTGTTCCCGTCTTTCTTTGCACTGTTGTTAAAGATAACATGTTGAAAAAACAAGTCGATTTACTCCTGGCCTTATTTATCTATCTCTTTCTCCTTTAACTGCCGATAGATTGCAAAAACAGACGGAAATATGATCCAAACATGTGACCAGATTACTCAAAGCATTATCGCCAACCAGCCCCTAGTTCCAGTGAATTTTTGCAACAATTGGAAACAAGGCAATTTTATATAAAATCTTAATTAAATAATAGTATATTACATTACAAGTGTTGAAAGTGGTATTGCACAAACGAGGAGGTATTTAGCACGAGGCGTTAGCCGAGTGCGGAAATTCTCCGAGTGTGAGAAAATCACTTTTACACGAGTAACGTACACAATTTTTCCTACGACCATACAAAATAATCAAAAGAGTTTGATTTGTTTTTAATAGTTTGTAGGTATCACCATTGTGTTACACAAAAATTTTTCAACACTAGAGTTGAAAAATTAAAAACAATGTCCACTTACACATTTTAACTTACCTAGATTTAAATAAAACTTTTTCTCCTATTTGCTTACGCGCATCATACCTACTATCTATGTACAGTGAATAAATACCATTTCTAATTTTTTAGCTGCTTGCATTCTTTTAATAAAACAATAATATACCTAAATATACATAAAAAACAACAAAACACAAAACTAAATCATAACTTCAACATTATAGAAGGATAGAGATGGAGTTAAATATAAAAGTTGTTAATTATAAAAGTTCTATCTAGACATATTCGATTTGTTTTGAATATTGCTAAACTAAATTTACTTTCTTAAAGCATAAAATATTCACTTGTCCCATATCCTTAAACCTTGTATGGATATTTTTCTACGAGATAATTGTAAAATTATAAATCGGTATTTCCTAGGGTATTCTATTTCTGCTTTATAGCTGCCCTTTTTTTTTCTGTGCTTCAACTCAGTTGACAATGTTGACAGATTTGATGGGTTGCCTGACATATTTCCCCTTTTTAATATAATATTATTTTTATCATAAATACTCTTATGTTCCCAAAAATAACAAAAAAAAAGGATTTTTTATAATTGCAGTAATGCCCTAGTGTACTTTACTCCACCAAGCACCCCAATTCGCTCCACGGGTCCCGTAAGTTTGTTATTTTTTTAAATTCGTCGGCCAGCAGCTGTTTTATATTTCAACACACGTATTGAAAGATAATATTTCAACACGCGTGTGATATAAAGGACTTTCTAGCCAAGTTAGGCGTGCTTTATTTCTTATTTTCATAGGTGGTCGTAGGAAAATAAATTTTTAATCAAACCTAAATGCGGCGGTACGAGTCAAACACCAAATAGCAAACTATTGAAAATATTTGAAAAGAAAACTGAAAACAAATAACAAATCGACAGGAACATAAAATATAACATAACCTTAATATGGTATGGTAATATTGGGCTTAATAATGGTTATCCACTTAATCAGAGTTGCCGGTTGTTTACACTGTTGCCAGTATGCAGTCTATGCCACGGCTACGGACGGTCCGGTCCGGTCGGTGTCGGTCGTTACAAATGATTTCCTATTTAATTTTCGATCTCGTCAAGTCACCCAGGCGATTTTGTAAATCGCCCAATTTGCGACTTACGAATTTTGCTAAAAAATGGTTGCAAAATACGTGAACAAGTAGCTCGAATTGCGATAATCGCCCAATCTGGCGAGCTGTTTTTTAATAATCCTACCTAACTTTCCCGCCTGGAGCCAAATGGAATCGCCCATCCCTTATAAAATGAAAAAGGCCGACAGCGTTTATTAATTTGATATTTTCTATTTAATAATAGCTTCGTTCGTACCAGCAATTGAATCGGTGAGTTCGAAAACCGTACAAGTCCAAAAATATCATTTCGAGAAAATCAATAAAAACCTATAAACTTTTAAACTACTCATTTCACACTATTGATATGCATAGAAAAGTTTTAGATCTGATGGATAGAAGTTTATTTCTAGCAATAAATTTTCCCAAAAACAAAATGGCGTACCGTTTACAGTTAAGAAAGGCAAAGGACATGTACGGTTTTTCATCTCAATATAAAAAAAGTGCAAAAATATATAATATCGCCAAATTCGATCGTGTTTTGTAAAAACCCTTTTCACACAACCAAAATCCCTGTCACAGGGTAAAAACGAATGTCCTCTTATTGGGAAGTAATGATAAACTTTGTTAAATCGCTTGGTCGCCTGCAATGCTAGTAAAAATCTCTCTCCACTATTACTGGCTGACATATTTTGTTTTAAAAGTTTAGATAACTACTAAAATTAAGGTATTTTTGACAATAAATATAAAACACACGAGGCGACTGCTGTGCTTGCAAATAAACAACTGCCGGAAATATGTGCGAATGAGATGAAAACCCGTACAAGTCACGGACATGCACCGGCGTATACAAGGGGGGAGGGGGTAATGCGGGTAATTACCTTCGCCCCCCAAGATTACTTAGGCGTAGTTTAATTTTTATTCTTACTCCTTAAAGTTGCTATTATCTAGTATCTTAGCCAGGCACGTAGCTAGGGGGGGTACGGGGGGCCCGGCACCCCCCCGAAACTCGAGCTCTGATTTCGGCAACATAGGCAACACATTAAACATTTCCTACACTATTACATTTTCTTCACCTCAATTATTACCGGGTTTATTTTTGTGCTTTTCTTGAGGATTTTATGTTGTGTTTTTTATTTTTTCCACTTGAAAACCAAGCACCATGATTCAAAAAAGGGCGTGGCACCCAAAAAAATTTCGCTTTTTTTTTTTTTGGCTTCTGCGAACGATGGATTTTCTGTCAGCGGGGTGCAAAGTTAGCTCGCCTCCACGTGGTGCACCCTGGGTAACGCTAAAGAGCTAACACAATTGGCAGACAGAAAATTGCCATACATATCCTGTCCATCAAATACATGTCCACTAGCAAAGATGCCCTCGCAAGACAATCCAAACCAACCTCAGAATGGCTCTCTTCAGAGCCCAAAGACCAGAAAAATCGGACCATCAGTCCGGATTTGCCAATTAAATATAGAAGGTATAAGCAAATCCAAGTGCGAATACCTATCAAGATTACTGACCGACAATAACGTCGATGTCGTGACCCTCCAAGAAACCCATACAAACAGCAAAGAACAATTCCAGAGAAGAGGAACAATTCCCGGATACACTGCCCTCGAATCCCTATACGCCTATGGATCGGCTACATACGTCAAAAACACCATAAAGAACGCCTCATTGATCTCATCCAGCTGCACCAACAATGTCTATACAATCACCATTAAAGTCAACACTCTCACGATAACAAACATATATAAACCGCCCAACTTGCCATGGCCAGAAGCTTCCTTGCCCACAGAAAATCTCCCCGCGGTATATATTGGCGACTTTAATAGTCACGGCACCGCATGGGGCTACAAGAGCGACGATGAAGCTGGTACCGAAATAGCTAACTGGGCAGAAACCAACAATCTCTATCTTGTCCACGATGCCAAGCAGCCAGGCACATTTAGATCCGCTGCATGGCTCAGTGATTCAAATCCAGATTTATGCTTTGTTACTAGAAGAGCAGACAACCTCCCCCTCCCTACCGAAAGAAGGGTCCTATCTGGATTCCCCCATAGCCAGCACAGACCCGTGCTGGTGACAGTCGGAGTCCAAATTCCCCTTGCCAACTCAACCCCCCAGCCAAGATGGAACTTCAATAAAGCGGACTGGGGAAAGTTCCAACATATACTCGACAAAACTCTTTACTGGATTACACCCAAGCCGAGAAACTACGACAGATTTTGTGGAGCAGTTATTGCCGCTGCAAAAAAGTCGAGGCTATAGAAAGGAATATATTCCGGGGTGGGACGAAAATAGCCAAACCCTATACCAAGAATACTTAAACAGCGAAGACCCTGAACTCGCAGATGAAATATTGCAGAGTCTGGACACCGCCCGTAAAGAGAAATGGTCCCAAACTGTCGCCAAAGTGGACTTTAAACATTCAAGCCGTAAAGCCTGGAGCTTGCTAAGGAAACTTGGGGCAAGCACGCCACCTGTAAGAATTGATCCAGCAGTAAGTCCAGATCAGATAGCAAACCACATTGTTCTTACTTCTAGAGCACCGAGTGACAAAAAACATACGTCATCCATTAAAAAGGAGCTTACCCAGCTGAAAAAAGAGATCACATTAGAGCCTTTACACGCCAGAACTTTCTCAATAAAGGAGGTAGAAGACGCTATAAAAGATATGAAAACCGGAAAAGCTCCGGGCACGATGGGATACACCCGGAATTCCTGTCGAACTGCGGGCCCGTAACAAAAAGCTGGCTGTGCAGATTCTATTCCGAGATCCTACATACTGACTATATCCCACCAAAATTAAAGAACTCAAAAATAATTTCATTACTTAAGCCCGGCAAAGATAAAGATAAACCAGAAAGCTACAGGCCGATAGCATTGCTTAGCTCCTGCTATAAACCGCAACCTTCCAAGTTCATATGGGCGAACACTTAAGCAAGAAGAGAGTACTTAACAACGGCTTACCGCAGGGATCCGTTCTTGCCCCGCTATTGTTTAACCTATATGTGTCAGATCTACCCAAAACCCGTTCCAAAAAGTTCAATTACGCCGATGATATGGCCCTTGGCTATAGACACAAAAATCTAATGGCTGCGGAAAGCGTCTTAAACGAGGACCTAAAGGCCATGAACAACTTCTTCATCAACTGGAGACTCAAACCTAGCGTAACCAAAACTGAGACATCATGCTTCCATCTTAATAATAAAATGGCTAACACCGAACTGAATGTCGAATTTAACGGAACCCGCCTTAAGCACAATAAACACCCGAAGTACTTGGGCATAACCCTAGACCGCACACTCTCCTTCAAAGCCCACCTAACAAATGTAGCTGCTAAGTTGAAGACTAGAAACAATATCATTTACAAATTAAGCGGCACCAGCTGGGGTGCCTCAGCAGAAACGCTTCGTAGTTCTGTCCTTGGACTTGTATACTCCACGGCTGAATACTGTGCGCCTGTGTGACTGAATAGTCCTCACTCTAAACTGGTAGATACCCAACTCAATAACTCTTTAATAAAATATCAGTGGTACTATCAAATGTACACCTACGTTCTGGCTGCCGACCCTCTGCAATATACCTCCATCTCACCTACGTCGTTCAGAAGCACTTTGTAGAGAATATAGAAAGATACAAAACAATCATCTACTTCAAATCCACGCAGACATCGCCCAACTCGGCCACAGGCTACGCTCCAGAAAACCCCCAATTCAAACGGCCATAGACCTAACCGCAAGAAACTTCAATCTGGACCACGAATGGTTGCAAACATGGCAAAATGTAGCACCTCCAGACATCCATAACGTTCTCCACACAAATGAACCAGTCCCAGGATGTATTCTACCAAGAAAAATATGGTGCTCGTTAAACCGTATACGTACGGGATGCGGCGTATGTGCGGATTCCCTACACAAATGGGGTAAATCCGATAGCAACACCTGCGACTGTGGTGAACGTCAAATCATCCACCACCTGGCCTATGAGTGCGATGATCGACAAAGCCACTGCACAGCAACAGACTTCTTGAGGGCCGCTCCATCGGCTGTTACTTGGATTGAAAGCCTAGATATTAAGATTTGATTATGTTATATTTAGAGAAGACATGTATATTGCCATACGATAAATAAATAAGTAAATAAATCTGTCAGCGGTTTGGAATTTGGAATTTGTCGTTTGCGAATGCTTTTAAAACACGTTCGCATGCGTGGTTAATTTGCTGACGATTCCCTTTTCATGCTGCTAAAGGTTAATAATTTAAACATCTTTTTGTTAACTTTAACTTATATTACTTATGGAAAGGAAATAAAACTAAAAGTCTTCCTTCACAAAATTTAATAGAACAAAAGAATTTTTGCTCAGAGGTCTCTACATGTTTCGAACGTAGAAACGTTTATCATCAGGAGACAGAAAATTGTATTGCTGATGGTTTTAGCAGAAGAGAAAAAAATAAGCGGTATAGAACCTTAATGGAGCTTTTATAGAATTAAAAATTGGTATGTTAAAATGCCATAATGTGAAGAAAAAATAAAAATAGATTAAAACACATACAGAGTATGTGGAATTAAAACATACAGAGTATGTGGAAAAGTTAATTAAAACGGGTCCAAAATAAAACAACCAAATAAAGCCGGGGAAGAAGAAAAAATCATTTCTAAATAAAGGGTTTTCCAATAAGAACGATATGATTTTGAAACGATATGGTAACCATGGTAATAAAGTTATACCTGTTACCAGTTGTCAGTTATTGTCAGTAAACTATAACAATTTTTTATGGCTAAATACGCGCTTCAAGAACGTTTGGTTATTATCCAAAAATTTTACGAAAATAGACGATCTTTTGTGAACACTTATCGCGCACTTCGCGAAAACTTTGGTGTAAATAATCATCCTCCTTTGCTTGCCATTCGTCGCACCGTTGAGAAATTTGAAAATAATTTTACTCTTCACGATGTAAAAACACCAAGAAGACATCGAAACGCAAGAACTGTTGAGAATATTGCTGCTGTAAGAGCTAGTGTTGCAGTGAATCCAATTTTATCAATTCCTCGTCGTGCTCAAGAGTTAAGGATTAAAAAAAACGACAACTTGTCGTATTTTGAAAGAAGACTTGAATTTACACCCGTATAAGATTGTTTTGACACAAGAACTTAAGCCACTGGACCATCGTCGGCGCAGAGAATTTTCTGCTTGGAGTTTAGAACAACTTGAAAGGGATCCTAATTTTGCCAAAAAAATTATCTTTTCAGATAAAGCTCATTTTTGGTTAAGTGGATACGTTAACAAGCAAAATTGCCGTTTTTGGTGTGAAAACAATCCACAACAGATTCATGAGAAGCCTTTGTATCGGCTAAAGGTAACTGTATGGTGTGGTTTATGGTATGGTGGTATCATCGGACCATTTTTTTTCCAAAATGAGACAGGAGATGCAGTTACAGTGAATGGTGAACGATATCGACAGATGTAAAGAAACTTTTTGTGGCCAAATTTAGATTAACTTAATTTGGAGGATATGTGGTTCCAGCAAGACGGTGCCACATGTCACACTGCTCATGAAACTATCGATATACTGCAAGAAAAGTTTGACGAAAGGATAATTTCAAGGAATGCTACTGTTCAGTAGCCTCCAAGAAGCTGTGATTTAACTCCTTTAGATTACTTCTTGTGGGGCTATTTGAAATCTAAGGTTTATGAAAACAGACCACAAACACTTGATGCATTAAGGTTGAACATTGGACCCTGCATTCGTCAGATCACGCCCGATTTATTGCATAAAGTCATCGAAAATTGGGTTTGTTGAATTCGCTCGTGTACACGAAGTCGCGGAGGACATTTAAACGATGTGTTATTCAAAACATAAATGTTATCGACTATACTTTAAGATAATATAAGACGTTTTGTTGTATCTGAAATTATTTTTATTTTATTTCATTTTGAAATCATATCGTTCTTATTGGAAAACCCTTTAGAAGAGGTTAAAATATTATTTTTACGAGTATGTCTGTAAGACCTTGTTAAAATTTAAAATTTGCCATGTATGTAAAACATGTACATAATATTAAGAAAGTATCGTGAATTCCGAATAAACGATCCTTTACGGTATGGAGGTTTGGGGCACTGAGTTAAGGCTCAGTCACCCCTCAGTAGGGACCCCACATGTAGAGACCTCTGAGCAAAAATTATTTTGTTCTATTAAATTTTGTAGAGCAGGACTTTTAGTTTTATTTCCTTTTCATACTTTCAACTCCACTTTAAGCATGGACTATTTCTTTAAATTATATAACTTATATTAGCATTATCATTAACCATGCAGCCGAAATTTGCAAACACCTGTTTAATTATTTGATCCTACATCTTGTTAAATGCATTTTAATTACTAAACCCTACGATATTATTTTAAATCTTGCTTGTCCACGTGTTTTCTTTTTCAATGTGGTATTTTTGTTTTAAATTAGCTTTTCCTTCTTATGTGTAATAATTAAATTGGGAGACAGGATTTTGTCGTCACTGCTTAGCTTGCCTATAAAAAGTTTTTACCTAGGGCTTTTCAGTATTCGTTGATGCCTACTAAACCTCAAAAAAATTGAATTCAGACTTTCTATTTTTGTAGTAGGTACAGCAATCTGAAATTGCCGTTACATTAAAACGGTTTGAAATGTTTCCTGTAATGGTATGACACTCGCTCTGCTTAGAAATGTGCCTCGTTTAGTCATGACCCCAGGCGAGTAGGTTTACGCACTCGCCAGCTTAACCTGCGGTGCTCCTTTCTTTCCCATATAGCAGTGACGTCACGACGGTTGTCGCCTTAGCCGAAAAATTTAAAAAAAAAAAACGTTATTCATTCATAAAGCGGCATTTGTCTCGTGAACACTGTTCGAATCATCATTCAAAAGCATTGCCAAACCAAAACACGTACCTCCCCAATTGAAGACTCTGATGCAAGAAGGGGATAAGTGCATAGGCGTAGTTAGACTGTCAACACTGGGGGTGCTGAAGTCCAGTGGCGGCTCGTGACATGTTAACGTCGGGGTGCACAAAGGTGAAAAAATGTTCAAGACCACGCCCACATTTGGTCAATAATTTTTAGTAAATATTTTAATATGATGTTAATAGCAGGTTTAGGTCTTTCAATGTTCTTGACAATCACTTTCTCCTCCAACGGTAACTTGCTAAAAGATTTTTTCAAAAATTCCACGGTGTATTTTATATCCGACGACGCACTCAGTGTTTTTTCGTGTTTATTTAACTTTAAACTTTAACTGAATTCAATAAAACCATATTAAACCTTAATAAACAAAAAAAAAATAGTCAAAATACCGGCTAAAAATTTCCGCGAATTTGAGCGACTACGACTGGTTAAATTTAAATTATCAAATTAATGCAGAATTGCAGAACATGACATACGCAAGCTATTATGCCGCTTTCGTATTTTACGAGATTTTTATGATCATAGACCCGCTCTGACAAGTAAACTGGGCGTGAACTACACAGTACACGGAGAGAAAGTTTCAACAGAATCCGCAACTATCTAAATATTGAATTTGTACCAGAATTCGAATGCTTGAAATATTAATATGAAAAATTCATTACATATAATGTATATTATAAAAATAGGTTAGTTCTAAAATTAGCCTATACTTATACATATTGTAAATTTTTTTGGGGGGTGCTTAGTACCCCCAAGTACCCCCTTACTACGTCTATGGATAAGTGCATAATTCTGCATAAGTAAGATACCTGCTTTGTTGGGTTTAAAAAGTTGCTCCTTTTGTCTGGTGCAAGTATGGGATACGTACGGGTAATAGATACTGAATAATTATAATAGGGGAGACGATGACGAGTATACGGAGGCGTGGCGTAAGGTACTGGTGGAAGGGGGGGGGGGGGGGGCGGGCGGAATCTGCGAAGATCACGCTATCAAGAATTAGAGCTCCGCAAATAACCGAAATAAAGTTTAGGTAGGAAGGTGTATATTTGCAATGTAGGTGGGACGTTCGATTCTTTCAATTTATTCACCTAAAAAATTCATTAATGAAATTTCATTCCCAAATGATTTGCTTTCATGCATGGATTTACTTAAACTGAACGGTTACAAACCGAACAAACAAATCGTTCGGCTAGTTAAATCGAACCGAATATAAATGAATTATCAAATGATTCCTGAATTGATAAATTATTAACGAATTGGATCGCGAAAATGGTCATTCGTAATTGAATGGATATAATTTAATATTCACCCTTGTTAGGATATTAAACTGACCAATCACAGTTTGTGTTTAGTACACCAGGTTATTTTTTATTTTAAAATGTTATTAGGGGTTAGATTATGTTTGGTAATTTCTTAACTGCGCGTCTTCATTCTCTTAAACACAAAGTACGCATACCAGTATGTACAGGGTTTTTCCGTATATTTTGGAGCACCCCTGGAGCTTTTATTTGAAGACCTAGAAAAAACTTTAAATTACCAAAGTTGCATGATTTCTTCTGAACTGCCAGAATTTGTTATCGGACAAAACAAATGAACATCGTAAATTTGTTTAATAATGCCAATGTCGATTTTTTAAAATGGAACACCCTGTATATTAATTTTTTTTTTAACTCCTCACTCTTTTCTGATTCCAAATATGTATATATGTTATATGTTTGTTTCATAAATTATTATCATTATTTATATTAATTAATGTTACTGAATAAGCATTATGTTCTAGCATGTTTTCCTCACACCAATATAGATTTTCTAATCCGCAATATTTTGAAATGAAATATGGCCTAAACAACTAAAGTAAACATATAACATATATACATATTTGGAATCAGAAAAGAGTGAGGAGTTAAAAAAAAATTTATATACAGGGTGTTCCATTTTAAAAAATCGACATTGGCATTATTAAACAAATTTACGATGTTCATTTGTTTTGTCCAATAACAAATTCTGGCAGTTCAGGATAAATCATGCAACTTTGGTAATTTAAAGTTTTTTCTAGGTCTTCAAATAAAAGCTCCAGGGGTGCTCCAAAATATACGGAAAAACCCTGTACAGGATTGGTTTGATTTAAATCAAATGATTTAAATAGTTTTTTAAAATTTTATATATATTTGCCTATGATTTTCTTATCTACCATTATAATAGGTATAGGATAGTATACCGGGTGTTTCTCAAAAGACGGTCACCCCTATAACCTTTTTATATTTTAAAATGAAATTTTTAGATTATGCATAAGAGATGAGTCTGCATTTATTGGCATCATTTTCAATTTGTTAGCACTTTCGGTTTGACCGGAAGTGACCTTGACTTTGATATTTTAAATGGGACATCTTGTATATTTTTACTTATTTGGGTTTAGCATAACATTATGTGTGAAATGACACCTCACTTGTCATTTTTTGACGTGTTATAACATTTTTATGTTTATTTTTTTCTTTTCAATCTGGAGTGCTACAAATTAATTAAATCTGTTAATTTATAGTCAAGTAGTATTTATGAAAATTAAAATTATGTCATAATAATTGACTTTCTAAGTTTCACAAGCGTTTAAAAAATGAAATTTTGTTTTCTTGAGGTTTACTTCATTTTTTCAAATGGAACGATGGTGGTTCACTAGGATATTTAAAACGAGCAATTTTTTTCCAACAATTTGATACCATAACGCTTTTAAATTTGCGATTGGAATTGGGCCAATTTTTTCTTGTCAATTTTAAAGTAGCATAGGAGTGTATGGTATCAAATTGTTAAAAAAAAATGCTCGTTTTAAATAATATACACCGACAAAATTAGTTTACTAAATTTCTTTGCTGAGAAGAAATTAGTAAGAATGGCAAATTATTTAGTTAAAGTACCAAAAAAACGTGCAACTTTAGCCTATTAGGGTTTTTGTGACAACTAAAACCATTTTGCTATGGAAATCTATTAAGGTTTAGTATTATTTTATTTAATTTAACTAATTAGCATATTGATAACTAAAAAAGTTTCTTGCTAAATAGTTTCTACTATCGATCTATTAGATACAACTCAAAAAAATATTTAGTCTTACTGGTCACCAAATTTTCTAGTGGATTTAGCAATATCTCCATTAAATTCTACTCAGACGAAGTAGTATGTTTAACTACATTCAGGCAAGGCTCCGACATGGCGGCATTAACATTTAGCTTTACGCAGGTTATGGATACCTGAAATTTTTTCTTTTGTGTTTGTGTCTTGATTATTTCATAATATTTAGTATTTGGGTAAGTTGAAAGTTAACAGCAAGTACAGTGGAAATACGGCACCCTGCCGCATTCTATTTGGTCCTGGGATATTTTATCACCAATTATTTTTTTATTTCAGTATCCAAATGGAATTTAATCCAAACGATAGAGCCGACGCCATATTGTTGTGTATTTTGGAGCTTGGAGCATAAAGATTAATAAAAATATGTGAAAATTTTGGCAAACAGCTATTTTCATAGTCCCACGAACGCTTGATGTCATCCAGAAATTAAAACAATATTAATAATAGGTAAGTGCCAATTAATTTTTAGATGTGATTATGAGGGTGTTTTTTTTTGGTTTAGTAGCTTTTATAAATTCTATATACAAAAGAATTGAAATTTAAAATACAGTTTTTAAATATTACAGCACAGTAAAGGGAAATCATTTTTTTTTAATCAATGAAAGTAACAAGAACAAAAATCCTGTAGAAGTTATTGTCAGTGACTTTTATTATATAATAATATTTGGTCTCTAACTTCTATAGTGTTTTATACTTATTTATTTTTGCAGAACCTTAATCTATAGAAAACGTATTACAATATACGACTCTAACGTTTCAAGGCCAATTCTGTTCTCGTGTTATCAAGGAGAAAACTGAAAAAATATCTAAAAATGTATTTTTCGCCTGTCACTGTGTCTAATTACAGAAAATCTGTTGTCTGTCAATTTAAAAAATCTTCTCGGTTAAGAGGTTGCACAAAACAAATACTAGTGACAAAAATTTAAAAGTTTTTATAACCCCAGATTTTTTTAATTTTGCACGGGACGCCGAATGCATGGGACTTTGGCTTTATTATTTTAATGACCTCTAACAAAAACTACTAATAAACTCTCGAATAAACTTTTGCTAGGTAGGTATACATTAATCAAACTCAATTTTTTTAGACCTTTGATGCCCTATAGAATTCTAGAAGAAAGAATAGCAACAAAAACTATTTGATTTCAATGTGACATTGCAACTGTCTGGAAACTCCGTAGTGATGTAATTGATAGAACGTTCGACTGGTATTCAAGGGGTTCTGGGTTTAAATCTAAGCGGATGCACAAAACTTTTAAAATTTTTAAAACTGTGTCTTCACACCACTAACAATTTTTCAGTTATATTTTTTAGCTGAAGTTCGAAAACCAAAAAATATTTAAGCAAATAGTAGGTATGTACCAACTATAAATTACTTCTTTAATCTATAATATATGTATGTACTAGATTTGTGATTGATCTTATTATTGTTTAAGTTTGTTATTACTAGGTAAATAAATTCTATTGAAATAAAAATACAAATTTACACCTATTTTTATTTTACCCGCTAAAACACAAAAAATGAAATGGTAAGGGCATTGTAACAAAAAAAAATTATCTTTAAATCGCACTTTTAGCAAGATAAACTTTTAAGGTTAGCTATAAGAAATAGTAGCTTTTGCAAATACATTAATCTAATTAAAGTAAGATCATCGATTTATTGTTACAAATAAAAGTATGTAACACAGCAAAAGAATAAGTTTAAATAGCATGGTAATTATACCAAATACAGCTAATGCATTTAGTTTCAACTACTAAATGCCTTCCTATTTTTAATAGGTAATATATTTAAAACTACTAAATACTTTTAGCCAGAGCAACTAAAGTTTATAGTAGCTCCAACTATGCAGAAAATAGCAAGTATTTTTAGTTGCAACCACTAGATAATTCTAGCAAAGTAGATTTAGTAAAATCAGCAAGTCATCTAACCTGGGGTCTATTCTACTACAGATTTTAGTTCGGTTAACTAAATATCGAGTTATTTTAACTACATTTTTTTCTCGGTGTATATAAGAAAACAAAATTTCATTTTTTAAACGCTTGTGTCAATAATTATGACATACTTTTAATTTTCATATACTACTTGACTATAAATTAACAGATTTAATTAATTTGTAGCACTCTAGATTAAAAATTTAAAAAAAAATATAAAAATGTTGTAACACGTTAAAAAATGACAAGTGAGAATGTTATGCTGAATCCAAATAAGTAAAAATATATAAGATAATAAGATGTCCCATTTCAGATAACAAAGTGAAGGTTACTTCCGGTCAAAGCGAAAGTGCTAACAAATTGAAAATTATGCCAATAAATGCAGACTCATCCCTTATGCATAATCTCAAAATTGTCAAATCAGTCAAAAGACTTTACAGATTTTATAGAATTGTTGCATATAAAATTGACGACAGAAATTTAAAAAACCGAGTTTGCTGGTCGTAATAATTGTTCATTTGAATATCTTATATTATTAAATACATACAATGTTTTAATTGCTGATAATAAAATTGACCGAGACCTTAAATGTCAAGACACTCGTAAAATGTGAAGCGCATTTAAAAGTTATACAGATAAATGCTATTTATAGATTATATTAAATAAAATACAGAGATTTATCAATAATTTCGACACTGCACCTAAAATAAATTGTTTATTCATTGCAGCCTAATAAATCTTTAAACTGCCAGGCTTAGTGTCATAAAAAAAATAACTTGAGTTGCATAATATAACAGTTATTGGTCAATATGCGAAAATATGAGGTAACCTATAAAATATTAAATTATCCAAATATAAGTCACCGATAACTTACTTTTTGACAAAACTGTCTCTTGTTAAGCGAATAATTGAGTAAAGTAGCCGTATGTGGAATACTGCCTAAAATGTGGAATACCTCCTTTGCGGCCAAACTAATATCGCCATCTCACTTCCAATAGCCTAATCAGAAGCTCTTTCTATTATGTTTCACCCCTACCAACACCATGGAGCATGTCGCGGTTGTCGTTTGCCGGTATTGGTTCGAACACAAGTTGTAACGGTCGCTATATTTTTGCACGTGTTTAAATAAACATATAATGTGACTCCGTTTATAGAAATTTTCGCAAAATTGGTGTATAACCGTAAAGGTAGGTAGTGGATGATTGTGAAATATTTTAAATATTTTATTAATATTTTGTTTTTAATATTTTACAAACATTTTTTATAAATATTTAAAAGGTCGGTATTGTGGAATACCAAGTAGGGTCTGAATGTGGAATATTTCACATAAGGCTTTTTTTAAAATATTTTTCCTATTTCAGAAAATGCCTCTGAGAAATGTAAAAGAACACAAATGGACTGAAGAAATCATGAATGGCGGTACACACAAGTCTATTAATTCAGTAATGGGGAAACGGAAAATGATAAAGAAAAAAGTATCTGATGCAGAACCAGGATGCATTGGAACGCAAAATAAACTAAAAAACAAAAGAAGCTGAAAATTTCTGCTAAACGTCAAAAAAGAGTTTCATCTTCATCAAGCTCAGAATCTAACGAAAGTATTTCCTTGTAAAATTCTTCAGGCGATGAAGAAAACTTGCCACTAGAAACGTGCCCTGATGACGCAAATTGTCTTTTTTGTGAAAAAAGATTTTCAAATGATACTCGTGGTGAAATATGGGTTATGTGCGTCATGTGCAACTGCTGGGCACAAGAAGAATGTAAAGGTGCCGAAAAAGACCCATACATCTGTGATTTTTGTTCTTGGGTATTTTGTTCTAAGTTATTCTTGTTCTTACTTACTTTTATGTTCATTTATTGTTTTGTTTTTTGTATTTTGTAATAGAATAAAATAAATGTATGTTATTTTCCAATAATCTTTTGCTTCACTTAAAAAAAACAAATTATTTTATATCAAGTCTAATATTTAACCTATTCCACATTACCCACCCATTTTTCAGGTAAAAAAAAAGTGCACTTTTTTGTAAATTGTTTTTCATACATACATTTTTCAATTTATAATTTTTATTTTTTCTGTATTTTTGTTTATAATACTTAAGCTATTTAATTTCAAAAATGTGGATAATAATGTTAAAGTTTTTATTTTTATTTTTTCAAAAAACAAAACAGTATTCCACAATCGGCTACTTTACTCTATAGATAAACGTTAATAACTTGTTGTGTTGTTTAGAACCTGTTTCCCTAAAGACAGCCACGGTTCTGTTCAGGCAATGATAAAAATCCCCAGCAATAAAAGTAACGTTAGTAAAATGTTCGTGAAAATCGTCCATGCACAAACCCAGATTGTATTGTTACCCTTGTCACCATTTACTCTAACCCTGTTTCGAAAATACGCTTCAACCATGAAGGTTTTGTGCTGTTCCGTAAAGCCCATTGTGTGAATTGTTCAAGAAATTGGAAAAATTAGCGATGAATCAAATTACTTGTAACGACTGTCAAAGATGACGGAATAACTGATTGATTGTTAATTCAGGTAGTTACTGACATCCAATAGGTATTAAGCTCTTCGGCTAAGCATTACGTCCTTAGATGCAAGGCCCTCTTTGATGCAAATACTTTTTGCTAGCACGGTATTAATAAGAAGAAATGGCCATTTTTCTTAATATGGCTGAAAACAAATACAGAAACACCAGTAATAAAACAAGTTCTTAGAAAATAACCTGCGGAAACAGTAGTGTTTAGATGGCTTTACAATATTCTTTTTGCTCGACTATAGAATTTCGTTACAATGTACACCAGTAATGTTTACTTTCAATTTTTCTTAGTTAGTGGGCATAATAACAAAAATATCTATATGTAATATAATATAATATCTGTGGCGATTAATTTAGACTTAGGTAGAGGAGAAGGTACAATTATGGGCTAGGCAAGTATTATGGGCTACGATATTATTTCTGGTATATAGTGTCATCTGTCGCTAAACGTGCAAACTATATGTGTTTCAACATAACTTACCGATTATTAAATACAGGAATCTACGTTGCACTCTTGCAGTTTTGTTAAAGATAACGTATTTATTTTATAGTGTTTAGACATTTTATAGTGGTGAATATAAACCGAGATAGTTTAGTGGTTATTGATCGTAAAATTTTGTTCTATTGACCAATATTGAGCATAAGGTTTGTACTTTCATATTACCTTTTTAAATTTGCACAAACATCTAATATAAAATATCTATCAAATAGTTAATTTTTTTTAGGTTATTCATAATTGATTTTTTTTTCTCAATCAGTTGACAAATTCTCATTGATCAAACCAGCTAAGAAGAGAAGAAAGCAGCAATCAAAACAAGAATCCGACAGTGAAGAGGAAACACATTTTATTCCAGACGATGAAGACTTATATCTCGATAATATTCCTGGAAAGAGAAAACCTTACGATTTAGATGCTGAATGCATATTTTGCGAAGGTACATTTTCTGAAGACCACACAGGTGAACTATGGGTCCAATGTTTGATGTGTAATTTCTGGAGCCATGTTGAATGTGCAGGTGCAGATAAGGACGAGTATGTTTGTGACTTTTGCCATTTGGCTTAATAATGTATTACGTAACTATTTCTGTTTGTAAATTTCATAATTAAAGGTTTAACTTAAAATTTTTGAGCGTTTTTACTAGTTGCCCATATTTGTGTCACTTTCTAAATTAGTGCTCTTATCACATGCCTAATTAAAAAAAAAACAAAATAAACAGAAATACTTATAAAAAATTGACAAACGGTTAGCATAATGTTAATAAGGTCCTGCTCGTGCGGTAAAAAAAAAGAACGTTAATCATACCAAAAATACGTAAAATATAACAATTAAACAAAATGGCAGCCCATAATTATTGTACCTTCTCCTCTACTGGTAAAAAATAATTAATTTTTACATTTTATTAATTGACTTCAAATTAAAACCAAATTAAAATTTAGTATCTATTACATAAAATAAGCAAAAAATATATGATCTTAGTGGGAGGAAACAAATGAACGTGTTTGTTTCTCGCATTCGTATTTATTAATTGACGAATGTGCTTTTTCACTAAATTCGGATTTTTATCCTATCGCATAGAGAAAGAAAAAATAAAATTTTCTACGGTTTGAGTTTTTAAAATTTTCAATTATCTTCTGAGAAAATAAATAAACAAGATAAGCTCTTTAATAAAAACACGGAAATAAACTTACTGACGTTACATCTGCCTCAACCCATGAGACCGAGTTATTCAGCTAAAGGTCGAACGCCACATCTACCTGAATATCGTGCGGGTCGTTTTCTATTTTTAAGCTGTTCTTGTCTATTTAGTTTATCAAAACAAAGATAGCTATATAACCCGTGGAGGCTGACAAATAAAATAATTGCGGGGATAATTGGATAACGTAATAAGGTTTTGATCTCATGTTTTCAAACTTTGTGCTTTCGCGGCGTCGTTTTAATTGTTTCTAGGAAAGGTTCGTAACCCTCTAGGAAGATTTTTATTATTGAGATGTATTTCCAATTGGTTCTAATTCAGGATGTTAATGCTGAATATGATGAATTCGATTATAGTACAAAGGCCCATTAAACAAGTCAGTGCAAGTACGAGTATTCCTGCATTGTCTTCGTGAAGGGCTTGGGCAAGAATGGACAATATTTTCTAATGCTCGTATGCGTGTAGCTCTAACATAATAATACTGGTATCATTATGTGCTCAGTTTATCACGTTTCATGAATATATTTGTGTTTTATGAATAGGAAAGAAAAAATTAAAAGTCTTCCTCCACAAAATTTAATACAATAAAAATTCTTTGTTAAACGTCTCTACATGTTTCGAACGTAGAAGCATTCATATCATCAGGAGACAGAAAAATATATTGATGATGGTTTTAGCAGAAGAGAAAATGATTCCTATGTGGTATAAAACCTTAATGGAGCTTTTATGGCATCAAAAATTGGATTGTTGAAATGACATGTGAGGAAAATAGAAATGAAAATAAGTTAAAACATAACTACTGAGTATGTGAAAGGGTCTAGAACCAAAAAAAGAACGGGGAGGTAAAAAAACACTTCGCGGTTTGGGGCACTGAATTTTAAGGTTCAGTGCCCCAAACCGCTTTTTCCCACAAATCGTTCTACTTCAAATTCATGATGCTCACCAATTCTTAATTTCAATACATAAAAATTTTTTTCTATATTTTACAATGTCTTAAAGACATATTTTTATTAAGAAAACCCTTTTTGATATCTTCTTTTTAGAAGTGTTTTTTCTACCTCCCCGGTCTTTTTTGGTTGTTCTAGATCCTTTCAACTGACTTTTTCATATACTCAGTATGTTTTAACTTATTTTCATTTCCATTTTCCTCACATTATGTCATTTCAACAATCCAATTTTTGATGCTATAAAAGCTCCATTTAAGTTTTATACATATCATTTTCTCTTTTGCTAAAACCATCAGCAATATATTTTTCTGTCTCCTGATGATGAACGTTTCTACGGTCGAAACATGTAGAGACCTTTAACAAAGAATTTTTATTCTATTACATTTTGTGGAGAAAGACTTTTCGTTTTTTCTTTCCTATTCATACAACTTTCAACTTCACTTTCAGCATGGACTATTTCTTCAAATTTATGTTTTAAATATGTCGTAGGTAGTTTTATAATTTGAAATAAATAGAAAGACGTATGTATTTATAAGTAAGAAATGTAAGTTTTATAGTAAGTATTACATATTATATAAATAGTTCTATTTGTGTATTGTATGTGGATTATTCCATTTATGGGAAGTCAAAATTAAGGCCACGACCTGGGTCGATATAGACCACTTCGGCAGCATCACCGATCCATCGATTCCCAGGAATCATGAAACTTAAAATAATCTGCAGGTCATGTAGGTCTTTCTTTGCGACCAGATTTTATTCTTTGAAAAAATTAAATTTGTGTTTCATACGGTCGTATTGTTATCATTGATACGATATCTTGAAATGGAATAGAAAGACCAAAAAAGATACCCAACCACAGCGTCACCGATTCTGCATCTCTGCTCACCAACCAGAACTCTACATGCCACGGCACATGTGCCGCGACTAGGTCCCAGCGCCACTTGAGCAGCTGACGCTCAGATCATTAAATTACTACCCAATAAAAATTCCTTGTGATAAGAATTAGACGACCTGAAATGACTGCGTCATTTGCAACGCTACCTCCCGGGCTATATCCGCGGACAGTCTGTATATATATTATATACTATTAATTAATTACGCGTCAAAAAATTACAAGTGAGGTGTCATTTTACTTAGAATGTTATGCTGAATCCCAATAAGTAAAAATATACAACATGTCCAATTTAAAATACCAAAGTCAAGGTCACTTCCGGTCAAACCGGAAATGCTAACAAATTGAAAAGTATGCCAATAAAATAAATGCAGACTCATCTCTTATGCATAATCTCAAAATCAAAGTCATTTAGAAATTTAAAAAAATATATGTACTTATTTTTATTTATTTTTTGTATTTTTTATTATATTTTTTTTTACCGACTTTCCCTCATTTTTTACCATGTTCTCTATAATTTGTGAAGAGACCAAATTTTTAATTAAAGCCTTCGTTTTCTGCAAAACTGTTGAATCCCGCATTAATGAATTTTTGAGAAAAATATGCAGCCTTTTAGAATATTCAAACATGTTGGCAGCATTACAAGCGTGGGACAACATTGCGAGGTGTCTTCAAGGATAGAACGCTGTCTATAAATAGTCTATAATTCGCCGAAGCGCTTTGTCGGTAAAGGATATTATTTCTTTTTATAAAAGCATTTCTGTGTGATTTGGGTTTGTGGTGTAGTTATTGAATAGCCAGATGCGTGGGACGAACTGTAACAAAAAACGATTATGAACATCCAGGACATCTACATCTGCAACATTTTTTTCGTCCGGTTAATTTTGTGGTCCAGTGTATATAATACAGACCGGTATAGTGTTTCTTAGGTCAATTTAATGACATTAAACTGTGGGAATTTCCTAACCATAGGCGTTCCACACAAATAATTAATATGCGTATACACACTTATACGTTTGTTTTACATTAGGTGTTTGTACATACTACACTTTATAAACCCACTGTATATATAATAATATTATATTAAAATAATAAATATAAGGTAACTCAAAAATGCTATATACAAAACTAAAATCAGAAAAATAAACCTGACACGGCACGACACTGCTCAGAAAATGCTTTAATTTTTTTACCAGAACTTCATTCTCGTCAACCAGACTCCGGCCCGTTCATCAAGGCATAACCACGTATATTTTATCTCCGTCTCTTCCACGCCATCGGCGGTCACTGGCCTATCTCTGTCTGGCAGAATCGATCGTTAGACGGGCCGGGTACCGGTTCAGCTTATATCCTGGCGCTTCCAACCGCAACAAATTACATGCTGTTGCCAATTCTTCAAAATTTTCGGATTTGTAAGCACAATGTAAGTACCTATATACGAGAAACAAGGGTTTGTTAATTAGTTGTTTTTAAACACTGAAAACACTTTTTGTCTTGATTTCAGTTATATTGTTTCTTAACGACTAAAGAATGTATTATTATAACAATGAATGGCTTGTTATTTTTTTCTGTCACACTCAAAACTCCTCGGTTTAAAGTATATTTGCAAACTAGCTTTCGAAGAAAGTTACTGACTAACAATTGAATACTGATATAAATGAAATATCTTTAATAAAAAAACTTAAAGAATTGAAGGAGAATGATCTGACAACCCTGGTTGTGCGGTCGGTCTCTTTGAGACTGTTTACCGCCGTATGGAATGATTGGAATGTCCTCAAACTGAGATTGGATAAATAATAATAAATAATCATCTATGACGGTTGGCAGGGCGAGTATGCACACTGTTGCCAGTGATAACGAAACGGCCTTTTATGCGTTCGTTGCCAGCGAAGTCCCATTTGAAATTGATCAGCTGATGATGAATCCTCTTAAAACGATGTGTAGGGGCGGCTTTGCGAGACTGTAATTAAAATTTCTTTAGACGCAACGTATCAAAAATGTTTTATAATTAAGTAATTATCCTTAACTAATTTAGATATCAAGATGCACAACAAGAGCATCCTCATGCAATAAATAATTTCCTATTTTGGAAACTAGTAACTAGAAATTCCTGCTCCAATAAAGTATTTACATCGGCAACTGGCTTAAAGAGATCAATGACATGTATTAAAAATAACAAATTTACATGGATCAATTAGCGGGCATGAAAAACATACACCAAACATGATTTAATCTAAATTCATAATATGAGTTTGTCTATGATAATATTAATTAATGGTAATTTAAGACGATGCAATTTCGTTTTGAGAAGTTTTATGAGGTAGGGGTAACCGGGGGAATGGTGGCCTCCGGGGTAATAGGAGCCATGCCAAATATCCCGGGATAATTTTTATTTTACAACAGGACATAGTGGCGCAATCTCTTTATGGATAGCTCAACTAGTTAACCAAGAACAGGCCGGCGATTCCTTAAATTAAAGCGGCCAGCATAACATTTCAGTTTTGGTATCGCAATATACAAAGAAACGTTGAAATTGACAAGTTCGAAATTCAGATTATTGTTTTGATTTTTCTGAAACTGTTTGTTGTATATTCTTTTGTTGTTAATAGACTTTGGAGCAAACAATCGTAGCAATTTATTTAATTTTAGTATTTTTCATTATTGTTATTATACCATGTGTTTTTTGGGGTTATCGTGGCCGGTCACTGTGGGGTAATGAGAGCCGGCCACCATTACCCCATCGGTATAAAAAACACCAATTTTTATTTGGAAAATAAAAGGGTCACTATTTCAAACATATTTAAGGATACGTTGAGATAGTTAATACGAATAGTTAATACGAAACTTACAGGTAAATAAGTTAAGAAGACGAGGAAAATGATGAATACAAGGACAAGGATGCGAATGGAACTGACATAATATGTTTAGTATGCGGGGAATTCGGTAAAAATGGGGAGGTTTGGTTGAGGTGTAATTCGTGTGATAATTGGGCTCATAAGGCATGTACCGATACCGAGAAAAATACATACATATGCGATTATTGTGCTTAGAAAACTTAATCTGTGGCCATATGTAATCATTACCCCAACTAGTTGTGGTAACGATAGCCATGTAGGGTTTTCCTTTTTTCCTGTAAAACAAGTATAATTATTTTTTGTGTACTTTTAAATAAAGATTTAAGCGATAGATGACCTATTTCAATGATATCCTTATTTTTGACGGGATTTAAAAAATTAACAAAAAAAAAACTGAAATAAAGCTTAGGGGGGCCACCATTCCCCCGGCTTCCCCTATTAGGGGACGGTTGCTTATATTGGATCAGTTTTACGTTTGTTCGCTGTAGGTTCTAGAAACCGCTTCATAGCGATTTTATTGCCCATACGATACTATAGTGGATTTCACCTTAGTTTTTAATGGCCGTCGCTAACACATGTCATTTATAACATTTCTTTTTACAGAACTTAAGGATTGGCCAGGGCCGGACTTAAAAATTATGTGTGAACATGGGTCAATTTATTTGTAGTTGTAATTATGGATGGAAACGAGAATTACCTAAGCAATTTTTAAGATATTTCAAAAAAAAATACTGAAGGGGAATGGAAATAGGATAGAATATCAGAAAAACAATTTCATTTAATTTTTATTCATAATATAATAAAGTGCTGTTATTTTGGTAAAAACACACTCTTAATTTAGTAAAATAAAAAATATACAAGGGGCAGTCGTGAATCTAGTATCATCAATAATTAACTACGTTTTTTATTAAAGAATTATTTTGTTTTTTAAATTGATTTTAGACCAAGCAGTGTTAAGTTGAAAAAATCTATATGTTATATTTAATAGCTTATTGTTTACTTTTTTATTTTCTTATTCACGGGTAGATATTTTTTTCTTTAGACTAGGTTCTAAAGAGTTTGAAGTTTACAATAGGTCTAACTTTTCATTGGTTTATAATAAAACAACAAAAGTTTGTAATGTTATCGAATTAGGTATTTTTTTTAATGAATAAAGAAAAAATAATGTAAGTAGATACTACAAAAAAATATTTTTGTCCATGCGTTTGCAGAACAGATACCTCAAGCACTCTTCAATACAACTGTATGTAAAACTTATTTTAGCATAATGGTTCACTGTGGTTTTCAAATTTAATTTTGTTGCAAGTTCCCTATTATTTTTGGTCTTCATCTGACAAGCTGTCGATGTCGTCGTCACCGTCCGAGACATTAATAATTATTTACATACTTTTGCATAAAAAGAAACACGTCACAGATACACATAGTCCGGCAGTTTAAAACCAAAAAGTATAATACGCACAAAATATAAGCAAAATGCTGTCTGAAAAATACCAAAAACAATAACACGAACGATCAAGAATTAAAGACTCTAAGAATTAACAGCAGAATGCACGCGGTGCGCGGTGTGTCCCAAGTCCCAATGCGGCTCTGTGATATTTAAAGAACGCGACGAGACAATCGAATTAATGAAGTACGAAAAGAGATATGCGAGAGCAAATGCGTAAGACAAAGATGCACATACTAACGGCATATACGAGCGATGCTGTGCTTTTGACGAGTTTGAGCTCATTGAAGGGCAACGTATTGAACTGTGTAGTGTGCATCTTCGTCATGTACATGTAACTATACGGTCAGTTATATATCCATCTCTTGTTAATCTAGCCAATGCCCGTGCCTGAAAGCCGTTTATAGAATTAGGGATTTTAAAATCACGTGTTGGCTAATATGTTTGACAAGAGAGACGTCAAAGCATTAAAAACTAAGGTGAAATCCACTATACGATATGTTGCCCACGTGGAAAAAGACAATTATTCTTATTTTATGAACTGCCTTATAATGCTTAATATTTACTTAGTTTAAATGCTATCCCAGTTCGTTTGAATAAATGTTTTTCTACCAACGCAACGATATAATTTAGTTTAACTAGGTACCTATATAATATTTAAAAAAAATAACTTATTTTAAGAAAGAAAATGTTAAAACAATTTATTTAAATATTATTTAAGACAGCAACCAAATTCTTGTAATAAATAGGTTAGTTCCTGCTGTCAAATTAAGTTTTTACATTTTCAATGGAAGCATAAAATTATGCTTGAAAAAAGGGATCTTAAGTAGTTTGAATTTAGCCGCATGTTATTTGCCATTCCATATTCTGATTGAATATGGGAAGAAGATACTTCTATACTGTTTAGTTTTCTATCATAAAATTAGTACGAATCAAAAACCTGCCTATCTATTTAAAAAACTAAAATTTAGAACCTCTATCACAATTTAAATGTCACGCATCGAAATCTTTTAACCCCGCCAAAAGAGAAAACTATATGGCTGTTTCTTATTTGTAGTCAGTTGGTACTCTAAACAAATTAGGTAACTTATTAGGTTAAAAAAATTATTTCTTAAAACAATATAGCAAAAAGTTAGCAGAAATTAATACCTATTGTCTTAGTTTGAGTATCTATATTAAGAATTCTCGCCTTCCTGTAAGTATTAATTTTTTTTATGCACTTATCAGTATGTTTTTAATCATTTTCTAATATGTTCGACTTTTTTCTACCAAAAAATTATTACTTGTTTTGATAGTTCCTAGAGAGGCCAACGGAAATATTATAAAACATAAATTCAACATGGCGAAAATAACCTAACACGTTGTATAAAGCTTACTCTTGCGACCTGCACGACGAATTCTAGAGAAAATTACATAAATTTATTTTCAACCAATTAGAAGGCTCCTTTTTGTTTACGTTGCTTATAGCAACCAGAGATTATCGCGATAATTTTGTTAGTTCCTATTAAGTTAATGAAATTATTAAGTGATAATTTTTCTGTCAAACATGAACTGCATGCTTTATATCTATTGGCAAAAGTCACTCAGAATAAAATCAAAAAACATTTTGTTGCTAACTTATAATTTTTATTGATACTAACCAATTTGCTTAACATATCGAATACCGGGCCTAAAAGAGACACATCAAAAATTTAACTAAACTTATCGAAAATATGTTTTTTTAAGTTTCATTTGAAACTATGTAGACATGTAATTTTTTTTTTGAAAATTTGAAAACGAATTAATGTTTTTAATGTTCGTGAAATTTTAGTAATAAACCTTAGTTACTAACAAGTAAAATCAACTTCTATTGTAAAAATATAGTGCGTCATATTTAACTTAACTCATCGGAAATATGTTTTTTAAGTTTCATTTGAAACTATGTAGACATGTGATATCAGATGGTATGGTTGAAAATTAATTAATGTTTTTAATGTTCCTGAAATTTTAGTAATAAACTTTAGTTACTAACAAGTAAAATCAACTTCTATTGTAAAAATACAGTGCGTCATATTAAACGAAATTCATCAGAAATATGTTTTTAAAGTTTTATTTGAATTTAAAACTATAAAGATGGATTTCAGATACCAAATTTGTTATTTAATGTTTCTTACATTTTAGTAATAAAAATGAGTTACTAACGGCTAAAATGAACTTCATTTTTAAAACTCTTATTAGTTACAATTAACTAAAGCCGCCGAAAATATGTTCTTGTAGAATTTTAGCAAAAAAATTACAATAAGAAAAAAACTCAAATTTATGAAATTTTCTTACCGAATCTCCCACGCAGCAGAATTAATCCCGATAATTCTGCTGCTAGGAAGATTATAAGTAATAATACGTTAAAAAAAGATTTTCACGGTATATGTAGTTAGGTACCTATTAGGTACATGCAGGTTAATTTCCCAGTAGCTATTGAAGCAAACAAGGACGGTCTTAGACTAAAATTCTGGAATCTGGAAAAGATAATTTTTGAAGTAAATTGTTTTTGTCAGGTGCGGTTAAAAAACTGCAGCGAAAAGATTTTTTTAGAACATAGTAATAGGTATTATAAGGTACCATATAAAAATTAAAGTTATTATTAATTACATTTTCAATAAAATTAGTAGAGGTAGAAATTAGGGAAACTACCTACAAATTATAGGATTTTATTCTTGTTGCTTTAGCTTTTTGCACAAAAATAAGCTATTATTGGGCCTTTTGATGAATCTTTGCCTATAACAAACAATAATTATGGTATTATAAATTTTTGCTATTTAAAAATTCATGAGTAACGAAAAAGGGGAAAAAAAACAGTTTATAATCATATAAAAAATTTTCCGACAAATTTTTAGCGTCTTTATTTTTTTTTAAATTTCATCCCTTTCCATTGGGTGATGCGATTGTGACCCGCCCCCGTTGTCATCCGCCCCAGCTACGCCACTGCTTTTAGGGCTTTGGCCCACCCCTTCAAATCGGAGAGCTAACATTGCCACTGGGTAGTGGGAAACTTAGCTTTCAAAATCTTATTTCAAAAATGTTGGCAACAAATGGTGCTTGCTCACAATTTTCATTTAACCAAAATGTATGTGTGTGTTTTTCAGATGGGTATAGGGCGTAGGTCAACTGGAGTGATCACAAATTCATAAACAATGTTGATAGTGAATTGTTAAAACCAAATTAAAATGCTACAATATTGTGCCCAATTTTGACCGGTCAAATAGCTAGTGGTAAATTGACCATCCAAAATTCTAGTACTTAATAATAAATATATTAATATTATTGTATATGTATATTGTTTTTCCTTTTTTATTATATTTTTTTTTTGTTTTTTTAATGTTTTTTTTCCTACATTATAATTCTATTTGTCTATCTATTATATATGTTTGTATAGTGCCACAGAATATATATTGCGTAGCTATATATTCTGTGATGGTGCTCTGTAAACATTTATGTTGTTCAGTGATATTAAGGTGGAATATCTACAGTGTGACGATAAATAAACAGATCGCCCTCTTATACAGTGTGACCAGTAAAGTCCGCATATCATATGGTTTTTTTTTTATTAATAGCTTTATTTTGGCATCAAGTTCTGCTTCGATCGAGATGACAATTAAGCAAAAAAATAGTAGTCACGTGATTCTCATTATCTGTCAAATTTTAATTTTTTTCAGAAAATAATTCAAAAGTGGTTTTCTGAAAGTATCAAAAAATGTTATTGGAAAAAGTTTTTTTAATGCAGTTTCTAGCCCACATGCAAAATTTCAGCTGCATAAAATAATTATGATTTTTTACCCATATGCACCACTTTTGGAAAATAAGACTCAATGCAACCTACATAAGCGCCATATTAAATGTGTGTTTTTCTACAAAATTTGGGCTATTAAAGTTTGGTCGCATGTGATGCAATGTTTATTTGTTTTTGACCCTGTATAAGGTAACTTCATAAAATAAGTATTTTTGAAAACGTATTGTGTCTGAAAGTAATACATACACCTTAATATTAAGACAAAAAAGAACACAGTGTCATCAGTAAAGTGTTCATTAAAAGAAAAATAAATTTTAGTGGTGGGTAAAAAATCAAAATTATCTTATGCAGCTGAAATCTTGCATGTGGGCTAGAAACTGCATTTAAAAAAACGTTTTCTAATAACTTTTTTCTATATTTTTAGAAATAACCCCACTTTTGAATTATTTTTTGGAAAAAATTAAAATTTGACAGATAATGCGAATCACATGACTACTATTTTTTTATGGGGACTGTTTTTTTGCTTCATTTTCATCTCGATCGAGGCAGAACTTAATGCCAATTTTAAATAAAGCTATTAATAAAAAAAATCTCATATGATGCGGACTTTACTGGTCACACTGTATATTATAATACCAGCATCTCGAAAAGGGTCAGAGATACGAAGATGGTTAAATTTAGGCAAGGTAGCATATTTTGGGTACTAATTTGGTGAAAAAAAATTGTAAATGCACGCAGATTTGTAGCATCCAGTATAACCAAAATGCAACACGTGCTCTATGGTTATTTATGAATTACAATTACATGTTACAGTTGCATTAAACAACGACGAGTCATAATGCAAATAAACAATACTTTCATTATTTTTTATCAATGAAGCATATCTTGCATTCGCAGAAAAAAGTCTGCAGTCACTTTTATTCTTATTTATTTTAAAACGTCTCGTCTGACAACTTATCAAGAGTTCAAAGTAAATCCTGTGTGAATGTTATTCTAAGTCAACTTTTAGACATGGTTTATCTTACATTGCGGGATTTATCATAACAAAATAAACATACCGTGTTTGATCTGTTGTAGGTATTTTAATTTCTTCAGGTAATATATAATATATATTATTAGCGGCTGTATATATACGAGGAGGACGGAGTAGAAAAAAAATAACAAGAAAAACAGCCCCAACCCCGCTTAGTAATTTCGTTGTAAACATATGACTAACAGCAGTCTGTAGATATGCACCGATTGTAGTTAACTAAAGTTAGATACTTGACTATGGTTAATCCTAAATCGTTTAGGCATCGTCATTTTTAATCGACATACACTTAAATTTAATCCCACACATTTCTAGGTTTAGCGAGAGATCAACAAATTATCTGCCCATTGCGCATGCCCATAATTACATGCTTTTGTTTGTTTTTCCTATTGATAGCTTATTTTTTGTTATTAGCTCATTCATATTAAATAATATGTAGAGTATCATACCCGCTTTAGTGTTATATCGATTCCAGATTTGCTAGAACAGTTTTTTATTGGTATACATATATAGTAATCAGGTCCATTAGCAGCACAGTCAGCAAGAAAACAGAACATCGTCCCCAAAAATGAATTGTGTCCGTTAGAACCTATAATCCACAAGACGTTGGCGGGGGGTTCGTAGCGATCAGCAATCGGCGCGCGCCTAGTAGTCATTTTAACGTATTTATTGCGCAGGTCACATCGTTGTTCGGAATCTTCTAACTATCCTGTCTGAATTTGATTATTATTGATCGTACTAATACCTGTTTCAATTCATTTATGTTTACTTTGTATATAAGTTTTTTTTTAATTTTGCATGTCAAATATAGCAATGGAAGATTCTTATTTCGCACAACCCATCAGTAGTATTGGACTTTATAATCTATGGACGAATTTTACAATCTCAGTAAATCATGCTGCATAATAACTAATAGATAATCATGCAATGTTAAACGACAAGAGCAATATCACACCAATAAAAGCTATTTAAATTTTTGAGAACTACAGTACTGATTTTTAGTGGTAAGTATATGCTTTATTACCCGTAGCAAGCAAATATTATTATGATTAATGTCAAGTTTCATGACAACTGCCAGTAGGAATTAATACAGTATATAAATACAGATTACACTCACAATAGAACTTAAAAATTACTGTAAGTATTCAGAGCAAGAATGACTATAAACCATTCTATGGTAGTATTGACTCCTATTTTCAATTGGTTAAATTACCGTGTTATTATCACTAACTACACAGTATCTACACCGTGTAGCACTTTTCATTGTCTTACAGTAGGAAAGCGCGTTGCTGTCACATATAGTATTAAACAGCTGTATAAAGAATATGGGAATTCTTATAAGGAATAGAAGTCGTTTTTCTCAGTGTATAGTTGGTGAGATTTTTTTTTTTTTAAATCTACTAGGTAGGTATATTGTTTTAAAGGTACTGAGGTGGTAAAAAAATTAGGAAACATTATTTTAAATTTTGAAGAAGTAGTCCATGCTCAAAGTGGAGTTAAATGTATAGAAAAAAGAAAAGCACAAAGTCTTTCTCGACAAATTTGTTAGAATTACTAGGCGAACCTAGAATAATTCTTAATAATTCGACATGTTTCGAGTGAAGAAACACTAATCATCAGGAAAATAAAGTAAATAGTACAATGCTGATGTTGTTAGCAATAGAGAAAATAATAAGTGGGATTGAGCCGTAATGGAGCTTTCAATGGTGTACACGAGGTGTAAAGAATAGTCAGAAGACCGACAAGAATTCAGCATACTGGAAATTAAAGGGGTAGTAAAAAGGCCCTGTCTTGGGCAGAACAATGAAGGGAGCAAACAAAAATTAGAGAGTTTTAACAGACTTTGGCAACATCATTTTTTGGGTATAAGTAGTGAATTGAGGGAAAGAAAAATCTTAAGTTACAATAAACTTCGTCGGAGACATGTAAAAGTAGTGAAATGAGAGGGAAAAAAATATTGGTTTTCGTAAAAGTCAAAGCATCTGTAAAAGATAAAAAAAGGGGAAATGTAGCAAATGAAATTTAATAAAATGAGGTAGATTGGCTTGGTAATTTTTTTCTTTCCCTCTCATTTTACTACTTTTACATGACGTCTCCGACAAAGTTTATTAAAACTTAAGATTTTTCTTTCTTCAATTCACTACATATACCTAAATGATTTTGACAGTCTGTTAAAACTCTCTAATTTTCTTTTGCTCTCTTCATTGTTCTGCCCAAGACAGGTCCTTTTCACTACCCCTTGACTTTCCAATATGCTGAATTCTTGTCGGTCTTCTGACTATTCTTATTTTACACCTCGTGTACACCATTGAAAGCTCCATTACGGCTCAATCCCACTTATTATTTTCTCTATTGCTAACAACATCAGCACTGTACTATTTACTTTGTTTTTCTACACTCGAAACATGTCGAATTATTAAGAATTATTCTAGGTTCGCCTAGTTATTTTAATAAACTTGTGGAGAAAGACTTTGTGCTTTTCTTTTTTCTATTAATTTTAAAATTAATATTATAAATTATTATCAAGCAAAAAAAGAATACCCTGAAACTAAAATACCATTATGGTGAACGTATACCTAACACACATACGGCGATGCGAGGGAGATACCAAAATATCACGTACGACGAATCATGCATGAAGTTCTGTTTATTGCCCCACGTGTACTATTAAACGTCGAAAGAAAATAAACATTTCTTCGACAATGATTAGTAGGTACGTTAGTGGCACTATAATTTTGATGTAAAATTTGAGTTGAAAAATAGATTTATTATTGGTTCTTAAATTTTATATCGACCAATATGAGTTTTTCACTTAGCTGCATCCCACATTTAGATCAGCGGCGTGCATATTTAAACATAGTGGGAAAATAATATGTGACATATTATTATGTCTTGCCAAGCAGCCAAGTCATAAATCAGTTCTATTATATAGCTTCCAAGTACAGGTGGGTTATATTTTTTATGGTTGACAGGTAAAAATAAAACTGACCCATGGCAGGATAATGTTAAGAACTAAATATCTGATTATTCGGCAACGAAGTTAAATGCAGCGTTTATGATAATTTTCCAAAATATGACCCTGTCTAAGGCATCTGAAAATTAGCTGACTAGGTGTAGAGGAAAGGGCCCTTATATGAGATAGGTTCATAATGAGCCTAATGAATAATAATTAAAAAATTACTTGAAGCAATTATTACTTTTTAGTCAAAGCAATTGCTTGACTAGCAAATGCTATAAGTAAAAGCAATTGCTAGATCTGGATATGAATTAAATTTTGAAGGAATTGCTGTTTTTCTTACACCTCTGTGGCAAATGCTTATTCAACACAAGTTCAGACTTGGCTTTTATCCACTTCTTCAGATTATACATATTATGTTCAGTTTGGTGCCTAATTTGCAAAAGAGTTGACGTAAATACAGCAACGTTGGTCTATTTATTTAGTACAATAGTAATCTGTTACGTTTTTGTGGAAAATAGGAAACTTATATTTGTCATATGGCAGATTTCAGTGAAAATGAGGAAAGTGATAAAGAAATTAAAGACAAGCAATTGATATTCGTTCACAAATTGAAGGAACATAAATAAATCTCTCTGACCACAACCGTTTAGCTTCCACAACAGCTTCAGCACTTGTAGGAAATTTAATAAAAATATTGGCCTTCTCCAAAACTGCATCCATTACAGAAGTGTATGTCTTACAGATAGTAGTTTGGTAAACACCTAGTTCTTCATCTACAGTATTTTGAAAGCCCGGATCCGACAATTTCCGCAGAAATACTTTAATCTTATTTAAAGGCGACAGTGCACCCTCTCGCCTTTTACCAGTATCAGTCAAAAAATAATTTGCCAACCACTCAACATTTTCGCAGTCAAATCGATATAACGTTCTGAAATCATCATATCTGCAATTTTTACGTACACTGTAGATTTTTCTTTTACGGGCGTTCATATGTTCAGCCATAATTGAAGACACAAATTAAGAGCGACGCACGTGTATGCCGCGGAGAACTAAAGTTGACTGCTACCAAGCAAAATGGTGCAGGGGTCGTCCTACCTTAAAAAGTTGAAAGCAATTGCTACACTAGAAAAAGCAATTCCTTAATTTTTTCATCACACTTTAAGCAAACGATAGCAATTGCTTCTATTTTTTAAGAAAAAGCATTGACTAGAAGCAATTCCTGCACTTTTAAGCAATCGCTGGACGCAAAAGCAATTACTTTAGTTTTTATTCATTGGCTTTCAAGAAATTACTTCGATTTTATAAGAAAAAGCAATTGCTACATTTTTATTTATTAGGCTCATTATGAGATATCATATTACCTTGAAAAATATAAGACACAATGTAGCGATAACCTCCGCAAAAGTTAAGTATGGACGCAAACACTGTCCTATTATTGACTGACCACCGAGGGTACGTGCAGTTTGATTTCTGATTTTTCCGAAGAAGTTTCTAAGTTGTTCCATTTTTGATCGCCTTTCACATAAGAAAGTAAATTTCTGTTATTTCTACTAACACAGACATTCTTTTTAGCAAATAGTCAGCGTTAATTCATTTTATTTTTAATTAAAATGTATTTTTTAAATTTAACAGTTTGTTTCTTAATATGAGATATCTAAAGGTTTCTTATATTATAAGGTACCTAGCTCATATTATGAGAACCCTTACTTTTTCAGTATCAAATTATTTTTTTCCCAGTATATATTTAAGCCGTACCATCAACTAAAGAAATTTTAAGTTCTCGTAGAGAAAATGGTCAAGGGAAGCAAGTCTTATTACATCAACGCCATTAAAAAATAATTTGGAGGAAGCGTATAAAAAAAATAATAAAGAAAACTAAAGTTGTTAGACCAAACGAAAAAATTGAAAAAGGAGAAGAGAAAACTGAAAAAGGAAAAAAAATCTTTAAACAGAAAGTGGTCGTATTAAGCAGCTCTGAATCAGAAGAGGAATTGGAAATAGAAAGCGAAGAATCTAGCTACGAATATTACGATGACGCAGTGTCAGTTTTGTCGTAAAAAGTATGCGGAAGATGCACATGGGGGAAAGTGGATTGGTTCAGTGTATTATTTGTTTTCGCTAGGCTCATGAAGAAAGTGATAAAGTCGATGGTAAGGTCTTCACTGGTCCACTTTGCAAAAGAAGAGACAACGGGAAAAAACACTTTTGTAAGGTCGCATTTTTAGTGGTTTTAAGAAAATATTTTGCTTTTCGTTTTCTCATCTACCAACAATAATATTTGTTACTGGTTATAATATGGGACTCATATTAGGAACCCGATTTTAAAATACAGGAAATCTAAATTTTTTAAAATTTTATAGTTTATAATACAAAACCTAATTAATAGAATTGTTTCGGCTTTTACTTGGTGGAAATCCATTATTAATTGTGTTAAATAAATGGTAAAAAAAAAATTAAATAAATTATAATTTTACACTTTCCACAGATTTTTATTTTGACTCGACATGTTTCGCAACACAGTTGCTTCTTCAAAGGAGTAAATAATTCCTATGTGGGCTCTTAAGGTGGAAACACATTAATATCACCTCATGTGAGTTCACGTGAAGACACAATGACATGTGCAGTTAACTTGATTTGTGCCGTTTTTCCATAGGTACAGATTAACAAGAGGTCATACGGTGTGTTCACGTGAAAACACATGATATTGCAGGTCTTCACGTGCTCAGATTTTCTGTTTAAACATCAATTTCGTGAAGCGTGGGTTTAGAAAAATGAAGAAAGTTTTTTAACGACAGTACATCTTAGAACGATCTTCATCACCTTAATACCGCAATAACTCTTGGAATAAAGTGTGAAATTCACTTTTCTTCTTTCTTTTTAAATTAATATTATATTTCCATTGCCTAGTTTTTCATCAAAATATTTTTTTAGGAGCGAAATATGGGCAATTTTGGCCAAATTTCATTTTCTGCTTTTATTAATTTATCAATCAACAGTTTTTAAACTTAAAACTTTAGGAAATTGTTACGTAAAGACGGGTATTCGGCTGCTTTTTGAATAAACATAAAAATAAACGAAATATTTGAACAAAAATGAAAACAGGCGAAAGCTTAACAGCCCCAACATAATTTGCATATTACCAACTGATTGATTAAATTTTAGATAAAAGGCAAATCGTGGCATCTGCCTCATTTACAGCGAAAAGAAAGGTTTTAAAAACTCACTCAGTAGAAAATGTTGCCTACAGCACCCTTTTTATAGGGACTGTAGTATGTGATAATTTTATAGACTTTCGATAAAATCAGCAAAACATTTATTGAGGCAGAAAACCTCTAAGCCTGTTTTAAAAGAACAATATGTGTGATCAATGGTGTTCATTTTGGCTACATCATGCACTGACACTAATTCCTTATTAATGTTTATTTTTTTACAGTTTCCTAGAGATAAATCCATCTACAATGATGGGACATAATAAATTTAAATGAAGTTTTACGAGTTTTGTCAAAATTAAATAATAATCAAGATGGGCCCCTTGGTAAAAACAATAAAAAAACAATAACTTGTTCATCAAACCAGATAGGTGCCTCTGTTATTAATATTAAATATTTGTTTTTTAAAGAAAAGGGAGCGGAATTTTTAAACTTTAGACATTTTTATTTTTATAAAAATGTGATTTTCATAAATACCTTTTATTTTTTATTTTTCTGTTTCTGTACCATCAATATGAATTCCTCATAAACCACATTGGTCCTTCTTAGGCCTGTGGAATGGGAGATTCATACTATTAAAAACCAATCGATATAGCGAAAGGTATGGTTTCTTAGCATCCTGTTCTAAATCGTTAAGACACATTTCATACATGTTATGAATAGACAAATCTGCATCTGCATGAGGTACTCTCTGGCGCTATTTTGGCGACAGTAATGGGATTCCACATGAGGGAACCTATTTATGTGTTTTACAATACTGTTCCTTAACATTTTATCCTTTTCGGGCTGTGCTTCAGTAGGACCTCCGCGTTTTTCTTCCTTATACACACCAGAGTCGTAGTTTCTGAAGTGAGGTACCCATTACGTTATCACTGATATCCAGGGTATTTATAAACATTTTACAACAGACTTGAAACGTTTTATACCCTTCAAAAAGGATAAAAGAAGTTCGTATAAACACGACGCGATTCCCCGATTTTGTAATACTTTTTTTTACGTTTCTGTTCTACAAAACAAAGCAATAAACTCTCGATGCAATTTTACATAGCCCAGATTATGAAAGCCCAAAAATATTTTTGTCTCTGTTCTTCGCTAAATTCTGTACATTTTCGCCCACCCTAGGCATTGAATATCAAACTATATAAAAATGACGGATGTCCGAGAAAAGTTGACAACCCATTTTTTGACGTATTGGAGCTGGTTTGGTCGCCATTGTGGAGTTGATCGTAACTCTAACCTTAAATCTGTCGCCTGTCTGTCGTTATAATGCAGCGCCTCGGCAACAGATGTCTCAAATTTACTGATGTGATGTCGTGGTGTTGCCGCATATCGTATTTTCTTGGAATTATTAAGAATTCAAGCATTTTTAACAGACAATAAAATAGGAGGTTCTCAATTCCAGCCGAATGTATATTTTTGATAATAATATGTACCCTGATTACTCCGGGGTAATTGGGCAGATTTTCACAATAATTTTACCGTTGCATTGGGTGTTTAATGTTAAACAAATAAAAAAAGATAAAAAGCGACAGAAAGTATAACTAAAATAGGTTTTATTTCGTCGAAAAATAGCAAAATACGTAATACACTAATACAAACAAACTGGATGTTTCTTAAGTAAGAAAGTAAAACCTACTTATTTTAACCATTTTGAAAAGTAGTAATAATTGCAAATTAAAACCATGTTATACAAACAAACCGCACATCATTCATATTTTACCCAACATATACGTTGTAGCCTAGGTACGTATTAAATAGTGAGAGTCGTCATTTAATTCTGTTAGAAATAGAATACATGGCGGTCGATATGTTTTCATGTAATCAACTTAGGGACGTCAAAAGGTTGAAAATATTATAAGCTACAAAGCAATTAAAAATAGAGACATTTTTAAGTCTAGACTATACTATAGGTAGGAAAATAAATGTAAGCTACTTAAATCTAGGATAGGTGTAGGTACTTATGTGAAATCAAGTTTTACGATAAGCTATAAAAATAAATTTAAAAAACTCATGCAGCAAGTCAAACAGACAGGCGGCAACAATGTTTTTATTTAGCAGTGAAAAGGTTAGTCGCTTTCTCGTTGGTGAACTTATTGTGCCATCTATGAATTTAACGTAGCAGATTTAGAAAATCTGCTCATATGGCCTTTTTATAGTTTGATATTCAATGCCCTAGGTATCTTATCTTCATAGTGTTTCTTTAGCGCTTCTTCAAATAAAAAAATTTCTGGAACTTTCTTTTCACTTTGTACCTTTTTTTTAATTGGTTTTGATTTTTTCACTCGTTCTATCTATTTTCATACGATGCCCATCCCAATTCGATTCGTCTACTTGAAAGTGTTCCTAACATGAGTAATATAAATAAGCCTCTTTGAGAAACTGTATTGGTGGTTGTTGATTTTTTTTAGCTATTTCTAACGTCAACAGCGGGATTTTTATCCTTAAGTTCCCTTATAGTTAAGGAGCTAGCGTGCCAAAAACGCCATAGTTGGCTGCCCGTCAGTCGAAAAAATGTTGCCATTACTCCACTGAACACCCTGGTGCTTGAAGTTTTGCTTTTACCCATCAACTTTAAGATTTATTGGCAATAATGACATAGGGCGATTGGCCATAGTGAGGAGCCCGTCAGTCAGGTTGAAAATTAGGTTCTGTAGGTTGCCAAGATCATGTATCTAAAATTTCGTTGCGATCTAACCACTAGATCGTGAATTAGGCCAAATGGAAGATTATAATTTGTTTTTTGACCGCCATTTTGTTGGCCATAGTAAGGAGCCCCTCCAAAACTTGTTTCTACCTCTTCGTTTGTATAAAATGACAGGAAAAATGCACTTGACTGACAAATCGAATCACGACGTTCTTCCCTGGGTGACCTACAAAATCTCGAAAAATCCAATTTTTCAGTCTTTAGCATGGCTTTTTCAGAAATTCAAACAAAATCATCAGTCAATCATTTTTCCTGAGTTTTAGACATCCAATTAAGTAGAAATCACAAACGACTGACATTTTCCTCGAATATTTTCAATTTGGCCATACTTTGAAAATTTTCTGATTTTGGACTTTTTTATAATGGCTCAATAATGCTGTTCCAAATGGACTTAAAAGTAAAACAATGTATGACGATGATGTTTGATGACCTAAAAAACGTTTCAATACATAACTATCACCTATTTACCCCTTCCTCCACCCCTCTGCTACCCTCCACCCCTATTCATTCGTTGAATATTATTATATTGGATTCAGTATAAAAAAAATATAGAATTTTTGCCATAAAAATATACGATAACCAATTTCAGCAGTAAGAAATGAATAATTACCGAAGAAAATCGAAAATTAAATGGTTATTATTTATTGAATGAAATTGTTGGCATATTTGGGTTGAGCAAGCTGGGTTGTGTTAGTAACATTTCAATTTCAATATAGAAAAAAACAGATATTTAATTATTGATTATATTGTAACTATTACTTTTACTTAATATAATCATTATATATTATATATATATTATATATATAGTAATAGTTATAATATAATCAACGTTTTTTAGGTCATCAAACATCATCGTCATACATTGTTTTATTTTTAAGTCCATTTGGAACAGCATTATTGAGCCATTATAAAAAAGTCCAAAATCAGAAAATTTTCAAAGTATGGCCAAATTGAAAATATTCGAGGAAAATGTCAGTCGTTTGTGATTTCTACTTAATTGGATGTCTAAAAATCAGGAAAAATGATTGACTGATGATTTTGGTTGAATTTCTGAAAAAGCCATGCTAAAGACTGAAAAATTGGATTTTTCGAGATTTTGTAGGTCACCCAGGGAAGAACGTCGTGATTCGATTTGTCAGTCAAGTGCATTTTTCCTGTCATTTTATCCAAACGAAGAGGTAGAAACAAGTTTTGGAGGGGCTCCTTACTATGGCCAACAAAATGGCGGTCAAAAAACAAATTATAATCTTCCATTTGGCCTAATTCACGATCTAGTGGTTAGATCGCAACGAAATTTTAGATACATGATCTTGGCAACCTACAGAACCTAATTTTCAACCTGACTGACGGGCTCCTTACTATGGCCAATCGCCCTATGTCATTATTGCCAATAAATCTTAAAGTTGATGGGTAAAAGCAAAACTTCAAGCACCAGGGTGTTCAGTGGAGTAATGGCAACGTTTTTTCAAACTCGACTGACGGGCAGCCAACTATGGCGTTTTTTGCACGCTAGCTCCTTAACTATTAGTGTCGTTTGTCCTGACTAATAAAGCTGCAGAATTTGTTTGGTAAAAGTAGAATAAATTATGACATTCATAACTCCATTGTCATTAATTTTTTTTTGTTATTTTGAAATCTTCGATAAAATAATTTCAATGAAATCGACATAAAATATGTTAGTTTAGTTTTGGAGTTGCATTGTTGGTTTATTTTACACGCCGTTTCGACTGGTTAGTAACACCAATCATCTTCAGGTAAATAGTCAATTAGCTTTTTAGCTAGTTGGAGAAAATATTTGAGATAGATTTAAAGTAGGAATGTGGAATTCCTTTTTTGGGCATCCAAAAAAATTTGTTACATATTAGGAGTAAATGGGCCATTTCTAAAAGGTATAATTAATTTTTGCCAAATTTTGTTAAATCATTGTTGCTCTTTCTATCATACGACAAAATTCTAAATTTAGTGTATTTCCTGATATACAGAGTGATCCACGATGGGTGGCGAGCGGCTGTATCTCCAAAACCTAAATCCTACGACTTTGAGGTAAACAATTCATTATAAAATATGTGCAAAAAAATCACTGGGAATAATTTGTAGGTTCCTAATTTTACCGCCAGGGTGCGTAATCGCTATGCTATGATACAAAGTCCTTCATTTCTACTACTAACTGCAATACCATGTAGGTCAGAAATTAAGTTTTTATATCTATTCTGTACTCGGGAGGTATACGACACTATGTCCAATTTTTCCAAAAATTAGGTAACTATGTAGTTTTATTTAGAAAATTAAAATATTTTGTGGGACATACAACACTAAGTCCAATTAGTTAATGTAGCTGAGAAACAGGGTAGACTTTTAACACTATGTGCATTTTTATTCAGAGGCCTAAGACACCAAGGTAATAATATCTGTATGCCTCGGATCTTTAGTAATATCTTTAGCAACAAATTTAGCGGCATAGAACACTATACTTATAATCACTTGGTGTTATATTTTATGTCTCTAACTAGATCTATATATAACAGTAGGTGGGGATTACATATAATGTTAAACGCCAGCTGCCTATCGGCATTTAGGCGGCAATAAGTTTTTATTTTGTCTATTATTACTTTTCCTTTTACCAAAATGCATACCATTTCTATTTAATATACTAATTTTTTGTAAAAATTGGACATAGTGTCGTATGCCTCCCGAGTACAGTATTATGGCTTATAATTTTTTACAGGTATAGAACACTATGTCCACAAAATACAAATTATGATAATTATTAAAATTTAAAAAAAAAATATTTATAAAGAAACACTAAATAATTAATACTTTGTGTAGTGAAAGTAAGATAATACATTCATAAATCAACACTAACCTCAAAATTATGTTAAACTTAATTGGTTTTACTAAATATCCACAAACCGCGCTGATGGCACATAGTGTCGTATGCCTCCCGAGTACAGATATGCTCTGTAATATCCTCTAAAAATGTTGTAATTACAATTTTTTTGTGGTTACCATGGTAACAGCGTGGAGAAAGGTAACGACTAAAAGTACTTAAAAGGCTGTAACTTCGGCTATACTATAGGTAGGAAAATAAATGTAAGCTACTTAAATCTAGGATAGGTGTAGGTACTTATATGAAATCATGTTTTAATTTAGCAGTGTTAGTTAGTCGCTTTCTCGTTGGTGAACTTATTGTGCCATCAATAAATTTAACGTAGCAGATTTAGGAAATCTGCTCATATGACCTTCTTATATAGTTTGATATTCAATGCCCTAGGTATCTTATCTTCATAGTGTTCCTTTAGCGCTTCTTTAAATAAAAAAATTTCTGGAACTTTCTTTTCACTTTGTACCTTTTTTTAATTGGTTTTGATCTTTTCACACTATTTATTTCGTCATCGTCACTATCTATTTTCATACGATGCCCATCCCAATTCGATTCGTCTACTTGAAAGTGTTCCCAACATGAGTAATATAAATGAGCCTCTTTGAGAAACTGTATTGGTGGTTGTTGATTTTTTTAAGCTATTTCTAACATCAACAGCGGGATTTTTATCCTTAAGTGCCCTAAGTGTCGTTTGTCCTGACTAATAAAGTTGCAGAATTTGTTTGGTAAAAGTAGAATAAATTATGACATTCATAACTCCATTGTCATAAATTTTTTTTGTTATTTTGAAATCTTCGATAAAATAATTTCAATGAAATCGACATAAAATATGTTAATTTAGTTTTGGAGTTGCATTGTTGGTTTATTTTACACGCGCCGTTTCGACTGGTTAGTAACACCAATCATCTTCAGGTAAATAGTCAATTAGCTTTTTAGCTAGTTGGAGAAAATATTTGAGATAGATTTAAAGTAGGAATGTGGAATCCTTTTTTTGGGCATCCAAAAAAATTTGTTACATATAAGGAGTAAATAGGCCATTTCTAAAAAGTATAATTCATTTTTGCCAAATTTTGTTAAATCATTGTTGCTCTTTCGATCATACGACAAAATTCTAAATTTAGTGTATTTCCTGATATACAGAGTGATGCACGATGGGTGGCGAGCGGCTGTATCTCCAAAACCTAAATCCTACGACTTTGAGGTAAACAATTCATTATAAAATATGTGCAAAAAAATCACTGGGAATAATTTTTAGGTCCTAATTTTACCGCCAGGGTGCGTAATCGCTATGCTATGATACAAAGTCCTTCATTTCTACTAATAACTGCAATACCATGTAGGTAAGAAATTAAGTTTTTATATCTATTCTGTACTCGGGAGGTACACGACACTATGTCCAATTTTTCCAAAAATTAGGTAACTATGTAGTTTTATTCAGAAAATTAAAATATTTTGTGGGGCATACAACACTAAGTCCAATTAGTTAAGGTAGCTGAGAAACAGGGTAGGCTTTTAACACTATGTGCATTTTTATTCAGAGGCCTAAGACACCAAGGTAATAATATCTGTATGCCTCGGATCTTTAGTAATATCTTTAGCAACAAATTTAGCGGCATAGAACAATATACTTAAAATCACTTGGTGTTATATTTTATGTCTCTAACTAGATCTATATATAACAGTAGGTGGGGATTACATATAATGTTAAACGCCAGCTGCCTATCGGCATTTAGGCGGCAATAAGTTTTTATTTTGTCTATTATTACTTTTCCTTTTACCAAAATGCATACCATTTCTATTTAATATACTAATTTTTTGTAAAAATTGGACATAGTGTCGTATGCCTCCCGAGTACAGTATTATGGCTTATAATTTTTTACAGGTATAGAACACTATGTCCATCAAAATACAAATTATGATAATTATTAAAATTTAAAAAAAAATATTTATAAAGAAACACTAAATAATTAATACTTTGTGTAGTGAAAGTAAGATAATACATTCATAAATCAACACTAACCTCAAAATTATGTTAAACTTAATTGGTTTTACTAAATATCCACAAACCGAGCTGATGGCACATAGTGTCGTATGCCTCCCGAGTACAGATATGCTCTGTAATATCCTCTAAAAATGTTGTAATTACAATTTTTTTGTGGTTACCATGGTAACAGCGTGGAGAAGGGTAACGACTAAAAGTACTTAAAAGGCTGTAACTTCGGTCTGCGTTAACCGAATTTAACAAACTATGGCCTATTTTAAAGAACGTTTTATCCTGTTTGAACGTTTATATAAATATTATTAAAAATAATTTGTGCGGTTGGTAATAGAGGGCACTTAAAAATATATATTTCTAGATGCGATTTAAAAATAAATTTAAACGCAACCATCAAGCCATTTTAACTCGATTCTATAGCTTACTAGTTAGTAAAGGGAACTGCAAAAACCACAAGTCCTTTTCTCACTTAAAAGTTATCGCCATAATAGTGGAAGAGTGTAATTCAATTTGGGCTTTTAGCAATGTTTTGCAATTTTCCTTTTATTAAAACGTTAATATCCTAAAGGAATCGCTTTTTTGGCTATATTTATTAATCTTAGGCGATAAAAAAAATAAATTATGATATTTTGTTATTGCTTTTAGTTATTTAGGTATCTAAAAAATGCAATAATAATCCAAATGTTATATTTTTTGTTCTCAAGGAAAATTACGAAATTAAACATAGTTCCAGGCGGTTGATAATACAGGAAGCATTGGTTTTTACTCTATTTTGCAGGTGATTAGTTAGTAAAAAGAATAAATAAATAATTTATGTAATTAAAATCATGAAAAACTTTTCTGGAATGGTGAACTCTATGAGGATAACGCATAGCTTATTCTCTTGAAGCCCATATTGCGTTTTAAAACAATTGAAAATATTGTCATATCAATGACTTCCTCGTTCGTATATAAAAGGCCGCCTTTTTTTAAATATTACTTATTTCACAAAATTAGACTTAATGATCAAAATAGTAATAGTAACTATCACATATTATTACAGGTGGAAACGACAATAAGGTTATTTTTTTGTTTTATTTCGTAATTGTCCACGGCTGCCTTGCTAATAAATATAACATTTGGATTCTTATTGCATTTTTTAGATAAATAGCTACCTAAATCATAAAACAAAATATCATAATTTATTTTTTTAAAACGCCTACAAATTAATAAATTTAGTTAAAAAAGCTTTTCCTGTAGCATTTCAACGTTTTAATATAAAGAAAATTGCAAAACATTGCTAAAAGCCCAAATCGAATTTTACTCTTCCACTATTTTTGCGATAACTTTTCTGCGCACTGACCAGTTTAAAACAGTGCCGACCTTTGGGTGCGCCACTGGATAGGCTTCACCTCCTTCACTAATATGTTATTAAAATACATGTATACATTACATTTTTTAACCAGAACGTTTAGGTTGATAACGGTAAGGTAATGTATAGAGTTTGGTCCCTCTAGGTCGCTGGATCGAATCTTATCAGTGACAAAATTTTCTTAAAATGGTGAATTGGACGGCATTGTTGAGCAAAGTTTTTGTTAACCTTTTTCTTAAAGTTAGTTGAAGTTCGCTAGAAATTTGACAAAGCCGCATATAAATTGTCGCATAGCTTCTGCCAAGCTCTTGAAGCCTGAGTGAATAATTTGTCTCCATACCTACAGTCTCGTTGACTACAAGACTAGGCTTGTATTTAGACCAGGCGGTACAGGCTGAGTTATTAATACACGCTCCAATATGCCTAGGGTTTCTATCCCGGGATCCCGGAAGATTTTTGTCCCCGAAAATCCCGGGATTGATGTATAGCAATCCCGAAAATCCCGATTTTTTTTCAACGTTCAAATTTCAATCTGCTCTCGATAGTTTTCGTTTAACATGTATTTATTTGTTCTTTCTTGGCGTTTTATTTGAAAATGATGAGGATGAGGACAGAGATAATGAAGCAGATGGCATGGAAATTATGTATGAAGTAGAACCAGAGAACCAAGTTCAAATGACAGCAAATTACGATATTTATTCCATTGTCAAAAAGTCCGAAAAGTGGTTAAGATATTTTGCTGGTCTCCTACCAAAAATCCAATTTTACAAACGTACCTATGTAAAGGAAAAACATGGAAAAGAACTTTCTCTAATATTAGACTGCAAAACAAGATAGCTGAAGATGGAATAGCCTCGTTGATATGTTGGAACGGTTCGTTTTGCTGAAAGATTGTATTCAGAAGAGTTTAATTAATCTGAACTGTCCGGTAGTTATAAATGAGAGTAAATTTCAAATAATGAGAGATATCATACAATGTCTTGAACCTGGTAAATTGACGGTGGACGCGATTTGTAGAAAAGGCGCCAATTTGTGTACGGCTGATAAGTTTCAAATTTTTATTTCAAGAACTTGCAAATCTAAATACGCCACTTAGTAAAGACTTTCAACAAGCCCTTACAAATCGTATATATAAATGAACGTCGAACTATAATGTCTAGGGTTATCTCATATCTTCAAAATCCTAGCACCCATCACGGAAGCAATTTATTTAAACACCCAAATTCTGAAGCCATAGCTCAATTTGTCAAAAATATATCAGAACATTTGAAAAAATATATTGCTTCAGATTTGGAATCCGACGATGAAGGCAATATGCCTCTGTCTGAAATAAAAGAAAAGCCAACTGGGATTTTAACTTTAAAGCAAAAGCGTCAAGAAGCCATTGGCTCTGTTACCACTAGAACTAAACCTAATTGGCGACCAATATCGGAAAATCCAAAAGTTCATCTTAAAAGTCTTAACGTAATTAAAAAAGAAATGTCCCTTTTTGAAAATGGAGGATTAAGAGGTTTATATTTGCAAAAGTGTTACGAATATTTACTGACAGTACCACCTCACCCACAAGTGTGGAAGCTTAAAGAGCCTTTTCGTCTGCAGTCATATTTGCGACCAAACTTAGATCGCGCTTAAGTGCCTAAACTTTAGACACGTTGGTGTTTTTAAGAGCATATTTTATTTTTACTATAAGTAAATCGTAAATTTTTTTGTTTGGGCTGTTTATTAAAAAGTTTATTCCTTTGTTTTACTTACGTGCGCATAACTTCAATTTTTAGTTACAAAACGTAAATCTGTAAAAATGGTTTTTATTTTTGAGTTCTTTAATAAAAAGTTTTTTGCCATAATAATACTTGTCTGCATTTTTATTATTTCTGTTGCTACTTGCTAGTCTTTTGATTTTTAATACCGGGATGTCAAATCGGGATCCCGATCCCGAAAACTGGAAACCATAGATATGCCTGCATAAAGATGGTTCATGCTAGAATTGTTATGAAAAGTACGGAACAGGTTCTTGACTTTGAGCTTGTTCAGTGGATTGTTCTTTCTAAAAGACCTGAACCGGTTCTTTAGGTAGACTTATGAGTGTGACAATATGTTTGCGTTCGCTAAACCTATTCAACCGAGTCCGACAATGCGTGCGGCTCTGTATCCGGGTGCTCTGCCCCTGCTCCATACTCCGCATGGAAAAGAACTTACTTCATCGAAGACTCAGACTAGAAGACTATATGTAAATCATCCGATTCTCGGTAACGTCCGGACTTGGTCGGGTATAATCTACCAATATGATCAAAAGACCTTAAAGAACAGATAAACCGCAGTCAACAGGTTTACGGAACATGTTCTTGTGTGAGAACTGGACTGTTCGAACTGACTCAGCAAGTTATCTGTTCTTTAAAACATCTAGTTCGTGCAGACCAGTCGTTGTAAAAGACTGGGCGTTTGTGGCCCCCATAAAAGGCAAGTTACCTTGCACCTACCTATATATAATATAACTACAATAACTTCTCTTCCAGGAGATTTATAAAAGCTAATAAACAAAACCAGTTATAGCCTTGGATAAATAAAAATGAGTCACATAATATATTAGAAAAACCTGTAGGTATATAAACCAAAATATAAACACGTAACACCTCTAAAACAAACATGTCTGTTTTACAAATTTAAACGCACGTAGGTAAAGTTTTAATACACCACTGCTAATTTTTACCAGGCATAAAGTGGGTTATATTACTCGTAAATAATCTTATTGATAGATTTTCCTAAAATAAACTTTTTAATAACTCAAAGTTTTCGGAATTTACTGTTTAACTCTTGGCTGTCAGTTGGCTCGGATAAAACCAGCATTAAATTACAGAAACTGGTAACATGATCGGAATAAAACTTTTATTTTCATTTTCATTCAATTATGTATTACCAAACCACTAAATATTATTTGTTCCAACCTGCCTATTTGTCTTTGAACAATTAAAGATCGGGTACACTATACCTACACGGACCAGCACAGCTCAAACCTGCAGCCTGCGTGATCTCGCACACTTTACCAACACATACCAGCAACTTTAATTAGCTTGCAGCAAAAAAGTTTTGTAGTAGTAGTTGAGCAAGCAACATGGAATTGTGCAGTTCGGAGGAAGAAATTTGTGTGTTAGCCATGGCGTGTGAAGAAGAGGAGGAAGAGGCCAAGAAAAAGAGAAGGTTTTATGTTCATCCCATAAATAAAAAGAGGAAGCAATTTGGTGAAATTCATCATTTGTTTTCTGCACTGAAAAGATATGACGAAAGATTTTTCCAATACTACACGAACCCACTCCATATTAGGTCGGACCAGCATGACCAGGAATAGGTATTGCCGGTGCCATATTTGTCCTCGACTGACACGACCTGCTTTGACGGTCGTTTCTGGTGACGGTCGTTTCTGGTGACGGTCGTTGCTGGTGACGGTACGTTACGTGCTGGTACTGGTCAACTGTGCGCTACGCAATTAAATAACATGGGCGTCGGTTACGGACAGAATTTTCTGGACCGGTCCGTGCAGATATTAAGCCTAATGAATAAAAATGTAGCGATTGCTTTTTCTTATAAAATCGAAGTAATTTCTTGAAAGCCAATAAATAAAAACTAAAGTAATTGCTTTTGCGTCCAGCAATTGCTTAAACGTGCAGGAATTGCTTCTAGTCAATGCTTTTTCTTAAAAAATAGTCGCAATTGCTATCGTTTGCCTAAAATGTGATGAATAAATTAAGGAATTGCTTTTTCTAGTGTAGCAATTGCTTTCAACTTTTTAAGGTCGGTCGACCGCTGCATTATTTGCTTGGTAGTAGTCAACTTTAGTTCTCCGCGGCATACACGTACGTTGCTCTTAATTTGTGTCTTCAATTACTGCTGAATATATGAACGTCCGTAAAAGAAAAATCTACAGTGTACGTAAAAATTGCAGATATGATGATTTCATAAAGGTATATCGATTTCACTGCGAAAATGTTGAGCGGTTGGCAAATTATTTTTTGACTGATACTGGTAAAAGGCGAGGGGGTGCACTGTCGCCTTTAAATAAGATTAAAGTCTTTCTGCGGAAATTGTCGGATCCGGGCTTTCAAAATTCTATAGGTGAAGAACTCGGAGTTCACCAAACTACTGTTTGTAAGATATACACTTCTGTAATGGATGCAGTTTTGGAGAAGGCCAATATTTTTATTCAATTTCCTACAAGCGCTGAAGCTGTTGTGGAAGCTCAACGGTCGTGGTCAGAGAGATTTATTTATGTTCCTTCAACTTGTGAACGAATATCAATTGCTTGTCTTTAATTTCTTCCTCACTACTATCACTTTCCTCATTTTCACTGAAATCTGCCATATCACAAATATAAGTTTCCTATTTTCCACAAAAACGTAACATATTACTATTGTACTAAATAAATGGACCAACGTTGTTGTATTTACGTCAACTCTTTTGCAAATTAGGCACCAAACTGAACATGAAATCTATAATCTGAACAAGTGGATAAGCCACGTCTGAACTTGTGTTGAATAAGCATTTGCTATAGAGGTGTAAGACATACAGCAATTGCTTCAAAATTGTATTTATATCCAGATCTAGCAATTGCTTTTACTTATAGCATTTGCTAGTCAAGCAATTGCTTTTACTAAAAAGTAATTGCTTCAAGTAATTGCTTAATTTTTATTCATTAGGCTCATTGTGTGCGCGATATTTTATTGAACCTTGGACTGTGGCTTTGCTGGCTGCTTTTCTCGGCGAACATTCTATTCGATCAAACAAGGCGCAGAGTGTTTTTCAGTAAAGGTGGCAGTGGCGTAGTAGCCCACAGACTGCAGGAAGTGGGGGTTTAAACTAGGTTGCATATGGCTAATCGGCATTCGGGGGGGATTTTCTTTGCAGTCTGTGAACGTGGCGTTTGTCAGCTGCTGATGTTCCTAACAAAAGATAGTGGTTAGTACACCATTTCGTCTTTTAAATCGATTAAAATGGTTGAGGCTATAAAAAAAATATATACCAAATTCTGTAGGTATTTAATGTTTCTTCTCTACACTAAACTTCTTATTTTTTTGATACTCCTGGGTTAATTGTGTCCATTCTTCCACGATAATATTTACACCAATCTACCAGTCTCTTGCACTACATTGCATTTGGTAGTTTTCACTAATTTTAACTAACATAAAATACTTTCTTAATGCTCTATTAAGGCAATATATACCAGATTTTTCTTTTATTATTGGTTCACTGAGAAAAAAGCCTTCTATTTCTTATAAGAATTCACATACTATTTATACAACTTACTGTTTAATACTATAATATGTGACAGCAACGCGCTTTCCTACTGTAAGACAACGAAAATTGCAAGACCGTTGCATAGTGATAATATTATGGTAATTTAGCCAATAGGAATTAGGAGTTAGTGTAACCATAGTATGGTTTATAGCCATTATTGCTCTGAATAATCAAAGTAATTATCAAGTTCTATTGGGGGTGTAATCTGGTTTTATATACAGAATTAGTTTCAACTGGCAGTTGTAATGAAACCTGAAATTAATCATAATAATATTTAATTTGCTTTGCTTAAGTGGAGTTAAAAGTATGGGAAAGAACGAAAAAACTAAAACTCTTCCTCCACAAAATTTAATAGAATAAAATTCTTCAAGGGTCTCTACAACATGTTTCGAACGTAGAAATTTATGTCTCCTGATGATGAACGTTTCTACGTTCGAAACATGTAGAGACCCTTGAAGAATTTTATTCTATTAAATTTTGTGGAGGAAGGCTTTTAGTTTTTTCTTTCTTTCCCATAATAATATTTGCTTGCTACGGTTAATAAACCATATACCTGCATACCACTAAAAATTTTGGGTAGTACTGTGTTCTCAAAAATTTAAATAGTTTCTAGTGTGATATTGTTCTTCTCGTTTAATATTGCATAATAAGTCCAATACTAATGATGGGTTGTGCGAAATAAGAATCTTCTATTGCTTTGTCTGACATGCAAAGTAAAAAAAATTAAATACAAAGTTAAAATAAATTAATCGAAACAGGTATTGGTACGATCCATAAAATTCAAATTCAGACAGGACAGCTAAAAGACTCTAAACAACGATGTTACCTGTGGAACAAATAGGTTAGAACTAAAAATACGGCGAGCCGGAACCAACATCAACGTCTTGTGCATAGGTTCTAACGGATACAATTCGTTTTTGGGGATGCTGTTCTGCTTTCTTAATTGTAGAGACAGCCCTTTACTGGGAACAAAATGCGTCGCATTGAGAAGATTTCTTAACAAAATTGCTGTATTAAAAGTAGTTCATCATTTAACAAAACTGTGCTGCTAATGGAACTGATTATACTACCAATAAAAACACTGTTCTAGTAAATCTAGAATTGATATAACACTAAAGCGGGGTTGATACACTGCCAATTTATTTAATATGGGTTAATACAAAAAAGCTATGTTTTAGCAAACCTGTTGTATTAGATCATTTTCCTCAGTGTACTAAGATATTAGTATAGAGGAAGGGCTAAAGCGTACCATTTCTTTCCACATATAATTAAAGATAAATCGAAAGTATTTGTCGTGTCTCATACACATCACGTGCATTTTCTGGCTAAATTGAAATTTCCAAAATAATTAGAAAATTACTCCTGTAATGCTATAATGTAGATTGTAATTAGTGCACTGTTTTAATAAGTAACGGTACTAAACGTTATCTTGTTCTTGCCAATCAGTATAAAACTCCCGTCCATTTCTTCCACGCATTTTCAGGAAAAATAAATGACGGCGGGCCTTACCTAAGCTGAATAATTTATGAAATTCGAGCTAAAATGTTAAAACCGTATTCCAGATAATGGCAATTTTCCATATTCATTAATAAGTAACTACGTTGGGATAGAGGTAAGGAAAATGTGGAACAAACGGCAGAGGAAACTTAAAATATTGTGACGGTGCCGGTGAGAGTGCCAGGACCATAAACTAGGGATGATAATTAAGGTTTGCACTTTGCAGGTTGATTTTAGTATAAATAGATGATATGCTGACAGGCCTAGTTGTTTCTATATAGTCTATTACGCTTTTAGACGTCCCTAAAACCGTATTTAAAATTCCAGGTCCGTATGACTTGACGGTGGTAACTAGAGAACAAAACGTTGAATTTTGAAACTATAATAACGTCATCCATCTTATAGAACATAAAAACTTGCTATAAAAAGTGTTTTTAGTTTTTCCCACGTCAAAAATTAAATACCAAAACTGAATATTTACAATTTCCTTTAGCAAAATTATTAAGCCCCAAATTACGCAATCTTGCCTCTCGTATCTCTTACCGTTTTTGAGATTGTTTGTTTGAAGGTGGTAGACAATGAAGTAATATCAAAAAAATTACCTTGTCGGACTTCCATTGTCTTTATTTTGTTACTTAACACAACGTTTTGGATAGTTAGTATCTCTAACCGTTTTCAAGTGTAAACTAAATTATAATTTTAAGGCTACTGTCTTAAATACTATCCATGTGCAATGAAGCTTTATGACTCCGCCTACGTGCTTATTGGACTGTACTTGGTTTACTAACTATGGGTATTTTGATTCATGAAAGCTGCTTCTTTAAATTTTCGTTTCCTCCAGTGCTGTTCCGTGTCCAAAACCTTGGCTTCTGAACACTGTACAGATTATGTTGGTTGGTCCATACATGTTCCGCTATACCTTATCTCGAAGTTTCACCTCTTTGCGTATGTTTCAGATGTTCTTTAACTCGTACGGGAAGAGGTATTTCTGTTTCTCCAACATATCTACGATTCACCACACTTGCAAGGGATTTGATAGATACAATTTTTTTGTGTTTTCATTACGGGGGGTTTTACTTTTGTAAGAAAGCTTCTAAGCGTATTTCCGGATTTGAAGGTTGTTTTGATATAGCCTATACCTACTGTTTTATTGTACTAAAGAGTCATTATTTCTTGTCAAAGGAAGGCGGCTAATCGACTGATGTTTTCTCGGTAACCTAGTCTACTAATCAGGGAAGTAATTATTATGTCTAGTCAAAGTGTGCCAAAACCAAAAGAGAGTAGATAAACCAAAACCAGTATACAGGATAGGACTCAGGCGCGGATCTACGATTTTGCCCAGAGGGGGGGCGAAAGGAAAGTAGCGACGCAGACGAAAATTTTTTTGGTGCCACGCCCTTTTTTGAATCATGGTGCTTGGTTTTCAAGTGGGAAAAATAAAAAATATAAAACAAAATTACAAAAACAACCCGGTGGAGGGGGTTAAACTTCCTATTCGCATAATGTGCTCCTTCATCTTCGGGGTTTTGATTTGCGCTTTGAGTTTTATACCTACATCTAGCAACTCTATTACAATTTTATGAAATCATATTTTTTTATTACTCTTTAAAGTAGGACATACCTACTAAAATGTTAGTATTTTATTTTTAGAAATCATGGATATAAGAACATCAATACTCTCAATACATAGTCGATTTGAAAAATTTTGCTCTAAATTATTGACCAAATTTGTTAAAATTTGGACGTATAGTTAAAAAAAAATGTTCGGGCTTTTCGCCTGCCCACCACTGACAAGGGTGCCCCGAAAAGTTTCTATTATTAATTTTGTGAAGTTGAAATTAAGTTTTTTCTTATATTTATTTCACTGGAATTCGCGAATGACGTATTGGACTTTAGGTGTGGTAAAGGCTCAGGGGGGGGGGGGGGGGCGCGAAACGCCAGTCGCCCCCCCCCCTTTAAATCCGCCCCTGATAGGACTTGCCAATAATACTGTGGTAAAATTTTAGTTAGTTTGGGAATATTCTTAACGTTAAGAGGATTCCGTAGCTACCCGAATTTACAGGGTTTTGTCATTTTCTAGCTTTTCCGCCGGCCTTTCGGCTGATCGCCATATTTACTACATTCAAGTAATAAACACGTTTCTTTATTTAGTTAGATTCTAGCCTTACTAATCAGTCATGATATCGCGAAACGCGTCTAAAGATGGATCTAACGAAATTGAAGGAAATATTTTCTTCTGTTATATACCGGGTGTTTCTCAAAAGACGTTCACCCCTATAACTTATGTGTATTTATCTCGGTATGTATATATATTAAAATAAAATTTTGAGATTATGCATAAGAGATAAGTATGCATTTATTGGCATCATTTTCAATTTGTTAGCACTTCCGGTGTGACCGGAAGTGACCTTGACTTTGATATTTTAAATGGGACATCTTGTATATGTTTACTTAATTGGGTTCAGCATAACTATATGTGTGAAATGACACCTCACTTGCCGTGTTATCACATTTTTGCATACTTTGAGAAATAACCCCACTTTTGAATTATTTTTTGGAAAAAATTTAAATTTGACAAATAATGCGAATCACGCGACTACTATTTTTTTGCTTAATTTTCATCTCGATCGAAGCAGAACTTGATGCCAAAGTTAAATTTCGAATAAAGTTATATAAAAAAAAATCCCATATGATGCGGACTTTACTGGTCACACTGTGGTGTATGCCACCTTCACAAATATAAAAACTCCCGTCGAACTGTAGGAGTCGGTAACAAAAACTACTTTATAATGGCTAATCTTCAAGAACCTCCTTTGTTTGTTTACTCCCAGACAATTACCAATTACATAACATTAAAATCTATGTTAAATATTAAAATGAAGAAACCCAAAACCTAAGTAAAAGATAATTATTACGATACCGTTATGTTAGAGTAAGTAAACAAAAATCAAATTGAGGAACTTATTGATAACATAAATACGAATTCCTGATATGAACGATAAATTAATAATAATTATTGTCGTCCGTATAAAGCTACAAATTTTAGTAATTGCTAAAGAGCCATAAATTTATTGTTTGTTGCCATTAAAGTCTTTGGATTCCTCCGTTATTAAGAAATTATTGACCTCGTAATTGAGCTTAGAAATTAAAAGACGTCCCCTTTTTTTCCTTAATTAAGCCAATAAAATACTGAAAATCTTTTATAGCTTTAACCACCGTTAAAAATATAGAAATTTATGTTCCATAATCCATATCCAGTTTCTTTATACATTGCATTGTGCACTGCATATTAAATCATTATTATTATTATTTTGGATACCTGATATTATATTCGGTCATTTGATATAATATATTAATATGTAAAATAAAAGGCATATTTATGAGTCAGACCTCATCTGGTCGGAACACTTGGCTATTGTAAGAAAATGTTAATCTGAAAAAGGAATTGTTATGTCAGCGTATTAATTACGCTATTAAATTTAGTCATCAACTAAGCGTAATAATGTAATAAAACTTTTAAAAAGTTCTACTGCTATGGGAATCTTTGGCAGGAAACGATTCAAGTGTCGGATAAGGTTCATCAAATAGGGATCTTCGCACATAAAAAAAAACAAATCCTCTAGAATAGTTTAGAATGACGAAAGGACTATGGCCTTTGACAATAATAATTTGGCATCTGAAAGTCAATTTCTGCCAGAAATAAGCAAAGAAGGCATGGCGTTTTTACTTACTGAAACAGAGAAAATTGATATTTTAATTTTAAAGGGTTATGGCGATAAACAGAGATCACATCAGGAGGTATGTGATATTTATGACAATTTGCACCCAGACAGGAAAATTTAAAAAAATGCAATTTTTCGAAGAAGTTACAGAACAACTGGAAGTGTAAAAACCCGACCAAGATATGGATGACGTAGCAGTGCTACCGACGACGATAAAAAATTAGACGTTCTGCTTTCGATAGAAGAAATTCCCAGACAACAACCAATTTGTAAGAATCACTCTTCTGAGAAAATTCGTCCATACAAAGTTCATGTTGTACAAGAACTTTGTGACGTTGACTATGATGAAAGATTAAAGTGAACCCGCATTTTCAAAAAAATAATGTTTTTTCGGATGAAGCGACTTCACAGTACACGGAAAGGTCAATAAACAAAATGACCGTTACTGTGCGCAAATAAACCAAACTGGCATGAAAAACTGCATACACAGTTTCCAGAAAAACTTAATGTCTAGGCTGGATTGTTTGCGGGACGTGTAATTGAAACCTTATCTACTATATTTCTTACATCCGGTTTAACCAAAAGTTGACACTATTGGAAAGATAATAAAAATCGAAGATGAGGACATGTAAGCCGTTTTGCTCTAAGACGTACAGTTAGAAAGCTATAGACGCTGTCAAAGTTCAAAAATGCCATTTTTCAAGAGTCAATATCTCGGAAACTATTAAGTATAGACTAATAATGCTTTTATTAAAAAATGTTCAGAATTTTATGCAGAATCCAAAAAAATTATATAAAATAGGGGTATCCATTTAAGATTTAGATCTTATCCCCCCTCCCTCCTAGGGGCGTGAAGTAACAAGATTGACAATATACGCAAAAGAAATAAAAATCGACTGGTCCGAGCGATTTTCCACATTTTCATTTTAAAGCAGGAAACTCGAGGTGTTAAGTTTTTGTTGGACCACACTGAGAAAATCTCCAGCAAAAACATCTTTACTGATGTATTTTTGGCTATCCCAGCTAAAATATTTGCCAAAGTTGCAAATTGACTTTCTTGTAGCAGTAAAATAAGGTTTACTACTGTCTTTCTATTGATTTTAATAAGTACTTTGCTGTTGGTAATAAATATTTTCCTAAATATTTCGCAATAGCAAAATACGTAATTGTAAGAGCAAAACACTTTTTTAAAAGAGTTTTTATTTATCCTGAGAAAAAATGTTGCTGCTCCAGCAAAGAAAATTTATTAGATCCGGTATTCGGGTGTTTCCGTGTCGCCATTCGGTGTCGTTAAGAGCCAGTTTCGAGTATTTCAGCCCGTCCGAGCCTGTTGTCGCGACGTTCGCGCATCATTTCGCTAAGTTTAGTCTTGAGGGAGAGGGTGCGCAAGGGGTCAAATGTCGCGAGGGGTGGGGCTCATTCATTGCCTTACAAAAATTTTTTTTTCTGTGTTTGTGACCCGCGGCTAGCTGTATTTTAATGGAGTACAAGAAAAGTTGAAAGTTGGGAGGCCACCTTTAAATTAAGAAGAAGACTATACGTTAATGCAAATTTGGGAAAAGTTTTTGATGATTTTCCATTTCCATGTCCTTAGTTGAACACAGGCATTAAATTGGTAAGTTTTGTTTGTATAATCTTACACATAATATACTTGTTTTTGTTTGTTTTTATGCATATTTCGGTGAATCATTTATTTGTGTATTTTTAGAGAGAGGCAGTTTTTAACAAAAGGTTTCCTGATTGTATTGACGTCATACAATATACTAGTAGAAAGTTTCTGCAGGAATAATAGCAAAGTTGAAAGAACGAAAAATCAGCGGATACGGCCTTGAAGAAAATATTGGTAAGTTAAAATGTTCCATTTTGTATATAAAATGTTTGCGTATTAAACACGTCTTATAATAATAATTGTGATTGAAAGCTAATGAAATAATTATTTTTAGACATTACTGCTAAGGGACTACTGATGTTACCATATTTATTGAACCCCATAACCATTAAAAGTGCCAGAAAAGCTTGCCTATGGAGACCAGGCAGGAGTAAGGTGCAAGAAAGCTTGTTCTTTAACGCAGAGGTAAATATTAACTACTATTGGCTATGGTTGAACTAAGAATCATACATACATAACCTTATACCGTGCGAGCAAAAATTATTTGCATCAAAGAGGGCCTTGCATCTAAGGACGTAATGCTTAGCGGTATCAATTAATCAGTTATTCCATCATCTTTGACAGCCGTTACGGGTAATTTTATCTAAACCAAGCCCTCTTTGATGCAAATAATTTTTGCTCGCACGGTAGTAACCTGAATCAATGATCTAGGTAGCAGATTGACCTTAATGCTCAATGGGAGGCTTAACTGGTAGTAGTGTCACCTGTTTTTTGACATTTTGAAGTCTGAACCTATTAGTAAAATTTAATAATTGCATTCGTGCATACATCGGTGTTACAATGACAAACACCGATAAGTTGTCTTATTCTTGACTTCGCTTGGTTTCTCCCTGGTCCTTCATTTCCAGAATTTTTGATTACCCCTACTGTAAATATTTAATCAATATTTTCCGTTCCAGAATGATCATCTCACAGAAAAAATAAAAGCAAAATGTGAGAAGCTACAACTGTTTCCTAACTGTTCAGCCGTTCGGAGTCATAGTGGAAAACCTTGCCTCTCCAACATAATATGTTATAGTTGTATCAGTGCTGTATATATTATTATTATTATTATTATTATTATTAGGTGTATATAGTCCTGTTTTTGTTATTTTATATTATAAATAAGTTTCTATAAATTCTTTTTCTTTGGTAGTCTGGTAGAGTATTATAATTATTTTTTCCTCATTTTTTATAAAAAAGGTTTGTAAAATGAAACTTTTATTATTATTAATTATTAGGTGCTATATGTTTTAACTTATAACGTTCATATAAATCGTTTTTTTTTATAACCTGTATTTAATATTTGGTTCTTGTCGTATTTTTTTTTTATATAAAAAAATGTTTATTTCATTTAGCTTTTTCCTTTTAATCCTATACCCTATATTTGAACCTTATCCTTACGGCATTAATATTACTACATGCTTAATGTACTCTATTTTCTTAGCCCCTAAATTGTCTTTTTTATTGCAGCAAATTTTATTTTGTTTTTACCCTGGATGAAAGTGCGCCTGTGTCACAAATTCGAGTGCATGTACGGGAACCTTAAATATTGTAAGAAATACATCAAAGTCGAAATCAAAAAGTGCAACTGCTTTAAATTTTACATTATGTATTTCTTACAGTTTTTAAGATTCCCATACTAGCACTCGAATTTGTGACACAGGCGCACTTTAACCCATGGTAAAAACAAAAAAAAAATTGCTGCAATAAAAAAAACCTTTTTAAGGGTAAGAAAGTACCCTCTTGTGCTAGCTATATAATTCTATTGTAGAAGGAGAGACATTTTTGTTATTAGAAAAAGTATTTTTACCAACAGCAAAAGATTTTTAAGGTACAAGAAAGATTCTTTCTTCGCTAAATAAGCTTATTTACTACTGCAAGAGAGACGTTTTTTACTATATAAAAAAATGTCACCACTGTAGCAGAAATTTGTTGTTTCAGTAGCAAAGAATTTTATAGTTATATTATATAGTTTTATAAGTATAGCAACGTTACTTTTTAGATATAGCAAAATTACTTTATAGCTATAACAGAATTATTCTTGCAAAGTAGCTTTATTACCACAGCAAAGTATGTCCAGCAAAGTGCATTCTCCTGGTACAGTAATGTGCTTGGCTGTCCCCCATTTAGCAAAATATTTTAGCTATGGTTGCTAAAATTTTCGCAAGGAATGAAAAGAGATTTTCTCAGTGCACCCTGTATATGCATTGGTATATCTAGGTAGGTGTATATAGATTTAATTGGATCTGAAAGCGTTTGAGGAGCTAATTGCAGTAGGTGGTTCTATTATTTTGTACCTTTTCTGGTAATCGGTTATAAAGAATATAATATGTATGTATCTGTGAAAATGTCATCTTCACCCTTCATCGAACAGCATCAAATTCACCACTGCAATTTTCTGTGGTGAACTAATTCTTGACTTAACTTTTACCGGCAAATCGTTTCCTTTCCTTTTCTTCTTCCAGAATTAGACCCCAGCCCCAAAGGGAAATCGTAAAATAACAGTTTTGTTTACGTTTGTCGAACCTAATAAAAGTAAACATTCTATTTTAAAATCCCTATTACCATACACATCTGTCTTCTTGTAGCAATGAGGTAGGTCCGTACAAGATTTATATTTGCATATTTGCAGACTCCATGCATAAAATGTCATTAAATATACGCACGGCCAAATGGCAATACAACCGGTATTTTCGAGCAACCCAGAAACGTCTGGCTATTTTCATAACATAAAGTGCGATCGTTATAAAAAGAACAAACGGCTTACCTGTGTTAAAAAGCCAAGAGAAACAGAAAAGCCTATTTTATTCACAAATTCGGGACAAACACACACTCACGGTAAAATTTTAGGGCACGAATTCTATTCTTGCATCCCGTAAACGCTTTGCAACACTGCCTGTGGCCTGTGATGCTTTCGCTTCGTCGCCCGACTTGTTTCGATTCGACCGAACAAAATATAAGCTAAAGCCCCTCCTTAATCATCTGAATAAAAGGTCCGTTCGAAACAGCTGGTTTATTACTGGGCGGCTCGAAGAATCAAGAGTGGCATCTTTCGTTGGTCGGCTAAAATAATTATCGATCTGCTAAAACAGAACGCATGAATAGAAAACCGTAAACGATATCGATAGAGGTAGACAGCTGCGTTGAACAGCTTTTAGTGAATAGACAGCATGCAAAGAGCATTTTCCAAGCTTGAGCTACGAAATATCTGAACGCGTAGAGTTCGAACTATCGACCTTATAGGTGTCATTACTAACAAGCTGCTGTCTAGAGTCTGGCTGTGGAGTGTGGACTTTTCAACCGCCCTATCAACTTTCGCAATAAAGCCCTTGAAACTTGAAAATAAATGTGTTAGAATGCCCACATAAATCATTGTCAGTGGCGGCTCGTGACTAGTAAGTCAGGGGGGCGCTGACTTTAAATTAAAAAAAAATTGAAATGTCTATTATTTTCGAAAGTACGTGTCTGTTTTTTCTAACTTTCTTGTTGTGAATTTTAATTTCATCAGCATCATAAGCACTACTTAAACAAGTTAAAATATTAGTTTGTCCTAACATCTCAAAACTTACCACATTATAACGATGTTTTGCACTATTGTCATGTTTTTTATTTTCTCTGAAAGATGTTTTAAGTCCTGCACCCCATTTATAGTCCAATTATCATCCCCGTCAAAAAGAAGACAACGAAACAAAAAAAAAAAATTTTTGTCCTCACAACCGCATATCCAGGATTTTTATTTTATATTTCTTTGTCAAACTTACGCGTAAACTGTGCCTTACTTTTACATTTTGATTGCACTTGTACTATATATTATTCAATATTGGTAGTGGCCGCCCTGTATTTTTTAAATCAAGTTTTTCACTTAAGTTCAGAGAACTAAACACAAGCTTCTGTAAATCAATGACCTTCATATTAGACGAAATTTTCCAACTTTATAATGTAACTAATAAATAAATCAAAACAAATAAACAAAACGTGAACGGCATCGACAGGTCGAATCGCGAGTCACGAACAGCTGTTGGGCGGAAAATTTTGAGCTCCTCGTTGTGCGATATGTAGGTGACGTCACGCCTCCGTAGTCATAACGAGAAGTCGCGTTGAATCGGGACGAATAATCGGTCGCCCGCGCTTAGTATAATCTTGAGAGCGCGCAACTCGCTTGTCTATGAGTATAGCCTGCCCGCTCTGGAATAGGGCTATGTTTGGTTTGAATTATTTTAATGGATCGCTCACATACATGGCTTTATTGGGTTTTTTAGTAAAGTATTTTTGGATTCTGTTTGAAATAATTGCAGGGAGGGCGGCGCCCCAGAGCCCTTCATTAACGAGCCGCCACTGATCATTGTATTATTTCCTATTAATTGAGGCGAATACATTGATGAAAATTTTTTGAAGAGGATAGTTTAGATTGGAAAAAATGGTATATTTTTGAGTTAAGACTAGTAATGTAACAACCTCCCGATATAAACGTTTCCTGGAATTCAAATTTTATCATTTGCATTTGCAAACTGATCCTTGCAGCTGCAGACGTCAGATGCAAAGCTTCTATCTAATCTCATCCTTAGAATTTAAATGAATCGCTGATATGTACCAGATTATTGGTCAAATCTTATTTGTAAGGAGTCTCCCTCATTAAGTCATAAAATGATATGATATTGTACTTAGGTATTGTAGAGCTATGTTCTCGAAGTGAGTAATCCCTTTTTGTATCTATAAATTAAACAATAACAACCTATTCACAAAATTGTATTCCATTCTGAAGGCAATCATGATCCGAATTGCGCCCCTCCACATTGTTTGTCAAACTTACGTTGTTAAAAGTATTATCATGATGTGGGAAATTTAAATCTTTCGCTATAACCTTATAAAAAGTATGCAGTAAGAGATCCGCCCCCAAAGATGAGCCCATGCATGATGACGTAGTTTCATTAATTTCCGTTTAGGGATGTCCACAGAATATATTTCGCGGAAAAACATCGATGTTCGGCGTTCTCGATGTATCGAAAAAACATTTTAATAAAGTCAAAAATCTAATTATTCTAAACTCACATTTTAACTGAAACCAATAACGATAAAAGGTAGATATAATCAAGATCGAGAGGCAAAGGCAAAATAATTATTTTACTAATAAAATTAAGATAACTCGATGCATTGACAAATTTCAAATGGCTCGATGCATCGCTTAAAAACAATACATCGCATTGAAAATATCGATGTTTTCGATGCATCGATGTATATTGAACATCCCTATTTCCGTTTGGTGTTCCTTAGTGGGTTCTTTGACAGTGGATGGGTTAAAAAAATTTCAGTTTATCGTAGTGCTGGGAAGTTTAGTTCACTTTGCCGATTTCAATCTTTCGTTCTCGTTCAATAAAGTGAATAGTTCAAAAGACTAGTTCGTTTAGTTCATTTAGTTCACTGATTTATACTGGCATATCGCCGCATGCCATCGGTCGGTCGTGACAAAACCTATAATCTCGGTCGTCTCGCTCTCGCTTGCGTAGTACATTCCGTTTAGACTTTAGTTCGCCTTGTTTCAATCTCTCAGTAATTACTGATTGAATCTTTTAGTTCAGTTGGCAGATTCGATCTTTTGAACTAGTTCGTTCGCGAACTACACAACTCTAGTTTATCGGTTTGGTGTAATAATTGCTGTGCTTTTAGTCCCACTTGACGAAACATAGAACGTGACAAGATTGTGATATCTCATATAGAGCTCAATTAAAGAGCACCATTTTATCACACGGTTCTATAGCAGTGACAAAACAAACATATATGTTGTAATACCACTAACCAAGAACATTGCTTTGCAGCAGTGTTTTCTCTTTGTGACAATTCAGTACTCAGTGCTGAAACTGTTGTTGCAATAAAGAGAGACACATCTGTTTCTTTGACATATGTTTCTTTGATTACAAGATGATGCATCTTTAACATAACCTATAGTATATAATAGGCGTCTTTTTCACTCCATGCCTTTCTTTTCGAGAGTTTATTGTTTGGAGAGCGAATAGTGTTTCTACTTTTACTTTTTAAATTGTGAACATTGTGTTTGCTTGGTAAGTTGTTTATTTATTAGCATGTGTTTAGTATACTGAAAGTTATTGGTTTTTTAAATTGTCTAGCTTTCTAAGAGGCAGCAACAATAGAGGGCAAAATTAAAACTTTAATGAATCCAATCCACCCACCAAGCAAAAAACCTCGCACTCGCATTCGCAACATTGCAATCTTCCTTCAAAATTCTTGCAAGAGCAATATTGTATTTGAAAGCTTGTAGGTAAACACCGTGGAACTCTCTAAAACAACTTTTCTATTTAGTTAATTCCCGCAACGTTGACTTTTGAAACCTTTCATATTAAATATTGTTACAACTTAGCTTTCGGATTCTCTATGCTATGTTCGATATATAAATTTAGAGAAATGTTTCAAGGGCAACCTGTAACGTGCAATATTTTAGCAATCTTCAGTTTAGAAAGTTTTAGGCAAATTACATAGCAACTTAGCAGCGATGTTGGTTTATGAATGTCTTTTTGTAATTGCAATTGTGCTGCCCAATCATTGCTTCAAATATAGGTACCTACGCCACGCGTCGGTCGGGGGGGTTATGTTTTCGGTCTCAGAGTCAGATCGGATCGGCCATTTTTATTTTGGCTTGGCATTTCTTTTAAAAGAGTGAAGGACAGTGTTTTATTAAGAAATAAGGTAGGTTACATTAAATTTAATAAAAGTTTATGCTTAGGTACTTTTTAGCAGAGAACAAGTTGTTCTCTGTTAGGTAGGTAATTTTTGGAAATGGAGGTCGTGCTGTTAAACACAAAACATAACCTAGGTATTTTATTATTTAATTTGTATTGGTGTGTCTTGTGTGTGGTACTACACGTCACTGGAGACTAAACTGAAAGAACCCCTTCCAAAAAAATTACCAAAATTAAAGCAAAAAGCGCATGCATACGGTATTATAACTGCAGATATTCCAAAGTTTTCACTGGATAGGCTTGCAGACACAATTTTTGCAAGTTAATTCAATAGACAACTTAAGATAGTGTACTCCCTAAAGTTAATTGAAGTTGAATTTGTAGGCATCTAGTACTAGCAATAGGTTACTAGTAAAAAA